>CM030893.1:2863487-3465987 GCA_018136845.1 Heterotis niloticus
TAGGGCAGTACACATGCAACAACTCAATGGGAGGGACAGTCCCACACACAAAGAGAGAGAGCATGAATGCCATGGGTTTCAGCCAAGTACCCCTGATCGCACCCAAGGGGGCTACCCAGCTGTCACCAGTTTCATTTTGGCTTCATCTTCATTCTGCTCCATACGTTTTGCAGATTAGTAGTAACTACTAAAGCAATGATGTAATAATTTTCCTGAGTGAACATTACTTTTACAATGGTACAGATATTTGACAATTAACCATTAAGCCAACATATGAACCATCACAACTGGTTTTACACCAGTTTGTTTATAGCTCCCAGCAAGTGACTGGTTTATATCAGCTGACTTGTGTCACTTTATACTTCTTTACTGACTATGGTAGTGTTGCTGGGGCAACGGCTCTGACAGGACTGTCTATTTCACTTTCTTTCCTCATCTCCTTAACTCACAGCACATTATCTATCAAAAATCTTTTGTTGGTGACATACACTTTTGTTTAAGTTGAATTTGAGAATGAACGAATGGATAAATGTCTCAAGTGGAAGAACAGTTTTGTGTCAACAGAACCGAATCCTTTTAGCAACTCCACACCTTCCTTCAGCAAACAGTCACAACGCAGATTCTCTGTAGGCTCAGTGATGCTGGCTGCCTGGTTTGGGCGCTACCCACTCACCTGTAGATATTGGGATCCAACAGCACAGCTGTGTCGTGAGGGAGCTGTGATAGGTGCACCACCTTTGTCTTGAGCTGTGGTCGCTCGGCCTCATTTACCCACGCATCCGGCAGTCTGTGTGCCAGAGCCGGCAGCAAAAAAAAGAGACACAAACAGGTGGTCAGCGCACCCTTCAGAAGATTAAGGTGTGTGTTTGTGTGTGTAACCCCATGACACTGCAAGAGTAGCAATAGCTGTCTGGAATGGGACATGGCACCTCCTTCAGATGGAGGTGGAGGCATTACATTTGTTTCTCTGCTCATTAGTAGTGTAAATGAACCATAGTAAACAGACAGATGCTGACATTGAGCTCATCAAACATGCAAATCCTGCCATAAACAGCCATTCATTCCATTTGCCTGGGCACCTGCAGAGAAAAGAAGGATAATGTGTGGCTGCTAGGATGAGCATCCTGTGGGGATGCGATACTAAAGAAGAGCAGCCTTGACAATTACGAAGGGAGCAGCCCAGGAGTTACACCTTGGCCTCTCATCACAGAGCACAGTGCTGACTTAGGTTCCAATGTGACCACGTGTTCCTAATGCTTCTGAAAGGTAAAAGAGGTTCTTAGCAAGACACTCATTTAATCATAACCTTTCAGCAACCACATACTCAACCATGAACATACACGAGGAGCTCCCTCCACTGTGCAACCGCTGGTGGTCTGTTCTATCCAACAAACCACAAACAGGCCATCTCCAGGCACTAGTATGGAAAGACTCGAGTGTGGTGCAGTTCAACATGGCAGCGCTGGATGCAGCGCAGTGGCTTATCTGGGTCATTATGGTGCACTGTTTTCCTACCCGTAAATTTATTTATTTGACATCTTTTCATTATTCATTTATCTACCCGTTTCAAATTATTTGTGTCTCTGTGTTATGTATTCAGCGTTTTTTCACTGCACTACACACCCTGGTCCTGAGGAAATTACATTTCTGCTTGTATATCTGTACAAGAACAGAATGACAAAGTGAACTGTACACATGGAGCTATCTACAGTAGGTGGCAACCAGGAGTAGAATGGGGAAGGGGCCTCACAGCAGATGTTAGAGCATGGTTGGTGCGAAAGCTGTAGTAACAACCCAAACATGACAAACATCTGGAGCATCTGTCACAAGCCTACTGGACACCAGTGCACACAAATGGATGTTTAACACACGAAAGATGCAATGGTTTCTAGTCCACATATAGGGAGGTAAGGAGCCTGACCCTGCCTTGCAAGTCAGGTTCCTGCTCATAGCATCTTTCAACAATGTACTGTGCTCAAACCGCTCTTACTCCACCCCAGCACCATCACATGCTTGGCAACACGCAGCACCCCCCCCCCCCCACACACACACACACACAACTGAAATGAGATTTATTTTTGACAACAGTCTTGTTTGGCCCTAAGTGTTTTTTCCCCTCAGTATGACCCAGAAAGTTTCAAACTTGAACTGACAGCTGTCTGTGTGTGACAACCTCCCAGAACCCAGGCACTCCACCACAACAAGAGAACAACTTGTCTGAAACAAAGGAGAATAGATCACTGGGCCAGTGGTGCTCTAACCATGACTAGAACTGCTCATCTGAACAAAACTTTGGTGTTCAGAACAGCCTGGAAGCAAAGCTGACCCATCACTATGTGTGCAAGTGTGCATCTTTAACTCTAAAATAAGCTTTCCCCATGACTGAAGACACGGTATCTTTAGCTGTCCACAGTTATATTCCACCTTTGGTGCAGTAGATCATTAGCAGATGATTAAAATTAAAAATTAAAAAATAAAAAAAAAACACATTAATTCTGAAATGACAACAGAGGATCCCTGAGGTTAAACTCCCAGTTAAACCTAAGCTGAGCAGAACAAACAGTCAACATCCAGCTGTGTAAATCATTATAATGTGGCTACCCACTGACCTCTAGTGCTGCTCCAAAATACACTATGACAGAAGAAAATCCCTCTTTAAAGCCGCTTTGAAATTCGCTAAAGTATATCCCTGCCACAAGATTAACTTGACGGCACTGCATTGAAACATACATATAAAACACACATGGCTGTGTGGCCAACGACTTCTCTCTGCAGTGGCCGGGGGTTTGTTGGAAACCTTGGGTAGCTGCACAGTCTTGTCAAAGACATTGGGGAGCCGTTTTGGCAACTTTCACACACTGGCAGTTCCTCTGCAATGTAATTTTAAATAAACCACCGAGTGTAATCGTGCACAGCTGCCACGGTGACGTCAAACATGCTCCAGAAATGCAGTAGCCACACAGATCTTCCCATCAGGGTTTATGACACTCAGCTACCACGTGTACCATGTGCACCCCTCTTAATCTAGCAGCAGCCAGGATGGTAAGGGACAGGGGAAAAAGTGGCTAGAGTGTCTCCCCCAATGTCAGAGTCAGATGTGCCCTATGGCAGGAGGGTGCTATACATATAAATTGCTGTCCAGTTCTCCAACAAGAAGTGGTAAGTAGTTACTACTACTGATGCTTGGCTACCCTTAGTTGCCCAAATGAAACCTTTTTAAAACAGTGTATTTTTAAATACAATGGTACCTTATATTACAAATGACATCAAACATTTATGTAGTTTATTTTTAACTGAATTTTCTCTACTTATCCATTTTGGGTGGGGGGGGGAAATCAGTTGTGGAACAAATATGACCTGTATTTGCATGCCTAGTAAACAGATGTTCATAGCATGCAGAGAGTACAATTCTGGAATATTTTTGATTCATCTCACTTACATAATGTTTACAGTTCCTTTCTGGTGTCTCTGGAATCCCTGAGATCAATAACCAGAGGAAAAGCATGGCATACATTTATGGTATTCACCCATACATCCATTATAGTTAACCGCTTTTTCCTGATGAGGGTCAAACTTCACACAGGCTGAGCTGGATTCCCTTTAGCTATTTGGGTAGTCACTTTGTTCCATAATAAATAAGCTTCTTGCCCTTCTAAAGTATTGGTTCTCAGACTGTAAGGCTATGCAGAAATTGGAAGCATCACCCTTTCAGATGGGAATCTCTGGTATTTCCAAGCACTTTAACAAGAATAAAGGATCTTGCTTTTGGGAACACAAAGCATGCTGAACTTCCCACGTACTCCTCTGAACGGGGAACAGTGGCAACCTAGAGCCTAGCAGCCCAACTAAGACAGGTGAGATCTGCTACGTTGAATTGAAGAAACAGCAGAAACACCAGTGTGACCAGGGAGACATTAGCTTCCTCAGACATGAAGGAAACTGAGCAGAACTCAAGGAAAACTCTCCTGGACAGTCCCACAGTTACAGATTAGGTTGCAACCCTAAGAAGACACCAGTATAAGTGTGAAGCTTTCTGGAGACGCATCACTGGAGACGCATATTTCTGAGAAAGACGAGGCCAAAAAAGTAGCACTAGCTCTCTGTGATCCAGTGAAGAAGCTGAGGAGTGGGGGATCTGTGCAGGGTGGGATCACAGTGATTGGACCAAGGGCTAGAGAAACCAAACAGCCCTTGTTTATGGAAGAACATCCACGCAGGCTAGGTACTACACACCGGCACAAGTGTCATGTCAGTGATGAAGTCACCTCTGACTCACCTGCCCCGTGCCTGTGGCCAGAGGACTTCTGGTGACTAACGCGGGGTTAACACCGCTGACATTTGTAGGGGGCGAGGTCCATTTGCACCCTCCGACGTGACCGGAGCAAGCGGGCAGTACTCACATGTCTTCTGGAGTCCAATGGAGGAGGACCTTCACCTTCCCAGAATCCTCCTTTCGCCTTGCTATTACCTGAAAGAAAAGGAGGAAGGGGCTAAAGATAAAAAGCTGTGATATGCACCCTGTGATTCTACATGAGGCTATTGGGGTCAAAATGTCCCCTGAGGACACCACACTTGTACATCACAAAATTCGACTGACCAATTCAAGCCAATATAGAAACAGGACTTGGCTTTAGCAGGAAGAGAAAATTCACTCACATTCTTCTTCAACAATTTCAGCGAGTCAGCAGAGCACTAATCCAGCCTTCCCCTTTGACCATGGACTTTCCTCTTATAGGATTAGTCCATTTCACATTTTATTTGCACTCATTCACACTGGTGTATAGGTTGTGTTCAGTGGGCAGATGCTCACATAACAACTGCTGGCTCTTGTCTTTTCCAGCTGGGAGCCCGTTATGTTAAACTGGTTCTGTTTAGTATGAGGCACATGTCTACGAGGTTCATTGATAGGTCCAATAAGTGGCACTTTACACAGTTTATTACAGCCTGGCATTTTCTGGGACATGAACCTGCAACCCTGCGGTTCTGGCGACTCCGTTTTCGGCATTAGCGCTCTGACATCTTTCACGCTGAAAACAGGAGCACTTCCTGCAGAACAGGCTGACGCTGTAAGGGGAGGAATTGGCTTCATCATGCACAGCAAACCCCAGCATGATAGCTCTTGCATCTCCCCTTCACCACAGCCTGCAGGGTGGGAATACAGCACACCCCCTGATGAGAACTCCATGGAAGCTCCTGAACCCCTGCACATGCAGGCTGTTGGACAACAGCTGCCCCCCCATATGGTGTAGGGCCCTTCCAAGAGCCCCAGCTGGGTAAACAGACAACGAGTGCCGAAGGTTGGTTTTGCCCTCACCTGTGCTCCTTCGCTAGGCTTGGTTAAGCTCCACACCAGCCCTATTAAAGAAATTTACAGTCTCCCTAGAGTTCCTAACAACAGTCTTGGCCCACAGGTACTTTGAGGACAGATAGACCTGAGGATAGAATCTCGAGGACCAGCACTGCCCTTGAAGACGAAATATCACGTGACCACTGATCCACTGAAGGATTTGTACACAGATTGAGCAATACTAGGTCAACAGCTGGCAGTCAGATGCTGCTCACAGAGCCCGTTTCCATAATGCATTGGGCATCAACAGGACTTGGTGGTGCATGGTTTCAGTAAGATGAGTAAGACTTTACTTTTACAAATCAGTGCAGAAAACGCAAAAGTAAACAAGCAGCTACACTGCCCCCTAATGTACTAGTGCCCTCAACAAGGCTTTCGGATATAAACTCAAGTTGACATTTTTTAAATATATTTTTTTTGTACAAAGATTCTCATATATCAATCAACACAAATATTTCTTTTAGGCAAAAACCACTGTAATTTTATACACAGATCTTTAATGCAACAGTTTCAGACTCACGGTAATGCCAGAGTACACAGCTGAGTACTGTTTACTGTATCAATGTCAGGATAAGTGCCTAGGACCAGGATCACTACAACAGGAGCTAGGGTTCAGAAGTCAGGCCTTTTAGTACCAAACAGCATCTCTAACCACTGCACTATCTACTGCTTCACTTAGATAAAAATTTGCCGAATTTCCAAGGGTTCAGAGTGACTCCAGAGCTACAGACAAGGAAGTCTGAAGGGAGGAATCTGGAATTGCGTGGTTGATAGCAGGAACGATCACAGTCAACTGGCAAATCGGAGGGACACTATCTGATCATGAACGGAGAGAATGAAGGGGCATAACAAATCTGTCTTCAGCATTAGCAAGAAAAGGACAATGCCTTTCAAGTGGACAGAACAAAAAGAAAAAAAAAATTATGAACAAAACAGTTTCTGTGCTCCATTCAATATTCACCTCTCTCCTTGCACTTTGCTGCCACCTACTGTCCTCAAGAATTACAACACCCGCAAACAACCAACGGGCATAGCATTCATCCATCATCGATTTAGGAATATCCAGTTTACGGAGAAAAATCAAATACCGAAGCTAATAGAATGGAAGATATGAATATTAACATTTTTTCCTTTTTGGAGAAAATAATTTTACAAAATGTTTTAAATTTGATATTGTGTCTCAGTAAAAACAACATTAAATCGCTTCCATTGTTATGTTCCAGAAGGCAGTGAAGTGCCAGTTGGTCCCCTGTAACGATTTGGCAATATCGGTGCATTATTTACCACTTTCTAAATAAAATTCAAGGTACTGCATATGTGTTTCAGTTACAGTAGCAAATATTACATTTCATTACTTACATTACATGTTCAATACACATTACATTAGGTTATGAAAGTGTTTACTGCAGTACACAGTGCTGTATGATAGAATACCACAGTAAAAATACGGCACATTACATTAAGTGCTACTTTTAATTTTCTGGACTTTATATCTGGACCCCCCCCCCCAAAGTTACTCCGGAAAATTGATTACACATATGCACTGGAACAACCAATTTCGATACAATCCACAGAAGGCAGAGCAAAAATCATGTGCACAAGCTGCCTTACCGTGCTGTGGAAGACAACACTGTGACCACTGCCCAGGCTCTCTATGTGTGTGGCTAAGTTCAGGCAGATGGCTCTGTGGCGGATTGCATCCATGGTCTGGGCGTCAAAGAAGTCATGAGGTCGTGCTAAGGTGGAAAAGGAGAGGAATACATTTTGACATGGGCTGCATGCAGTTTCCCAAAACCACATCCCCTCACTAGGTTATAACAAAACAAAGGAGCAAAGGGAGACCCATTTCAACACATGGTGAACAGGAGCCAACAGAACAATACCCTCGGGACAATGGAAACCACGGCAACCAAGACACATATACATCACTTACGTGAATGCTGTTGATGCAATGTGACCATGAGAAAGGACCACACTGCTGTATTGGTTCACCAGGGGTTAGTAAATGTAATCTCTAAACCACTCCAGGGCTCGATAGTATAGGTATATTTTACACTGTCCCATCATATTGTGAACCTATCCAACTTTGTAACACATCAGAAAACAGATAAATGTGCAGATTTAAAGTCTCCTTTAATAGGCGGGAACTCAGCACAAACATCTACTGTTCACACGTTGACATTTTCTACACAGATTGTTGGACAAGGTGGTAACGCAGTGCTAACAGCGTGACCATAAACAGCAAGCAAAAAAACATTGGGGTTTTTGCATTTTATTTTTGACAAATCTGGGTTGCTTTCTGGCGAGAAAAACCAAAACGCACAAAAATGCACATGACAATTCGCAATGTCACACAGTTTCTCTACCATGATGGCAGTTAGGGTCATTTCTAAATATTTTACTTCAATTTACTGAATTTAGTTTATTTTACTGAATTCACAAATCTAATTTCTCTATCAGATGAATATCAGCATAGGAAGTGTGTGTTTGTGGGTAGTGCCTCCCACTGTCAATGTACCACAGGGTGTTGTGCTCAGCTTAAAACAAGCCCCACACAACACAAAAACAAACTACAAGTACTTCATGCCCACAGAGAAATGCATGTGCAAGACTAATCAGGAGCTCCTGCCTGCAACCTGTGGGAAGCAGTGTTTTCAGAATAAGTAAAACAGAAGGGGGTGCTGTAGCAGGGGACAGGCGAGCGAAAGAGCTACATACGCAGGGACCTGCGGCGCTTATTCCTCAACTTCCTCCTCTTGTTGATGCCTGCCTTGGAGGGCGACTCCTCCTTCACCTTGGCCTGACTTGACACCTTCGATGAGTTTTGCTGGCTGAAGTGGGTGGGCACGTGGCGTGCCAGGCCCCCCTGGGATGCAAAGCTAGCATTGCAGCCGCCCACCACACACTACCAAACGAAACACAAAGTGCAAAAGAACAAGGTCAGAGGCCAATAACCTGCACTTGGATGGCTGAGTAATACTGCTGCCCCCTGCTCATGTAAAAAAGACAGAACCATACAGATTTGGATAGGAGCATAGGCAACAGGGAATGTTCCCACCTTGAAAGGTTTGTCCCCGCTGTGCGTCAGCATGTGTCTCTGGAGCCAGCTCTGGCTGGTCGAGGGCGTGTTGTACACCTTGCAGCCCTTCCACAGGCACACAAACACCTGCAGGGTCGTGTTGCAGAGACAAGAGAAAGAGGGAGGGAGAACACAGTGAGGGCAGGTAGGGAAGCGTGCCTGAAATGCTGTACTATGGTAATGTGGACCCTGAGCCTCAGCACAGCCAGCGCATGGTCCACCACAAACACACACATCTCCCCTGGTTTGCCTGGATCAGCGCAACGGCGGCATAGAAACCCTTACATTATTACAAATTAAGTGTTTCTCTTAGGGTTTGTAAACTGGAGTCAAATGATGACACTGACGGTTCACAATTTTCTCCTTCAAAACTCAATTGTTACAAATATTGTAATATGATGGTCTGTCTGCATCAAGTACAAAAATAAAAGTTTAGGCATTCATGGTGATATTGAAATTGAATTGGTGTTGCCAGATATTTAGTTTTCTCTTTCTCTTTAGTTTTATAAATTGTGGTGGATAGGAACAAATTAAGCCCGTTAAGCGAGGACCACATGTACTATGGTTTGCCAGCACTTTTTGAAACTACCAGCAGCAGGACATTTCGATGGAGCAATACAGACTGTGCAACTTGCTGAGGACACAAGAAAAGGCTCCTTAGCAGAAGCACTACAAGGCCTCATCACAGGGCTGATGGCATGGATCTAACATATTCCAGCAGCTTCATGGGGCTGCGATATATACAGAAGGAGCTTTTAAACAACCAAATGGCCTGGAGTGAGCGGCACACACGTGCTGGAGTGAGACAAACAGCCCCAGAGGGGACAGAGGGTGCAGATCACCAGGACAGACTCTCGCAGGCCTGTGTTACTGAAGAGGAAGGACAAAATGACTTTGGAAGGAAAGAAAGTCACAGCAAAGACAGGAACTCACCCCCCCACGCTGGCCATCAACATGTGTCCCACGGATGTGTTCAGCCAGGTCTGGGCTAGAGGAAAACTGGACAAGGCACTGGTCCCAGCAGCAGGTGTAGGCAACGCCCTTGCCAGAGGAAAGTGTAGCACTGCCCTGCCCATTCATCATGGCAGGGGTGGAGCGGCCACTGGATGCCGTGCTCTCCATATCCATCAGGGTGCTACTGATGCTGCGTTAGAGGAGAAAAGAGGAGGGAGTAAGATTTCTGCCTAATGGAAACACTATCTGCAGCCTCTCTCTCTTTCTCTCTCTCACACACACACACACACACACACACACACACACACACACACTCTCTCTCTCTCTCTCTCTCTCTAGGTGAGCCACACATTGCACACATCACTCCAAATATGGCAGGCTACAGCACTCATACTCACTTCTGCCATTCTTTCCTATGGCCTACCACTAAGAAGCCCCCCCATCTGTGACACAGGATGTACCCAACAGCACAGACACACACCGTGTAGGCGCCATCATTTCTTGGCCTTGTCCTCTGCATCTTCCCTCTGCTCACTCTTCCTACTTAGACAAACCTGAGGCTTCCTACAACGAAATCCCCCCCTACACAGTTGGGACCGCTGCTTTTCTGGTGGATGAGTTTTCAGTCATCCAACTGTAATAGACATGTCACTCTCTTTAACTGTCATATCCACGCAAGTGCAACTGCTCTGACAGCTGTTTGACAGACAGGGGCACAATAAACAGAGGGAAAGTACTATGATAGGAAAGGGTGGGAGGTGTAAACAGAATCCACTTTGAGGCAAGATGCAAGGGTGACAAGGTGAAGAAACCCCCCCGTAGCAGTTTCCCCTCTTTCACCCACTGTGAGTACAAAAGCAGAACGGTTGGGTGGTATTGCCTCGGTGCCAGCAGAATTGCAGTCATCTGCAACCACTCCACTTGCGTGCTAAAACACCAGTTCCAGTCTTCTGTAACCCAAACGTGGCTTTCGGCACTTCACATGCCAGCCAGGAAGAGAACTAGAGCACTGTTGTCCTGCCCCAGGGATCTCTGGAAAAAGATACAGAACATACTCAACAGCCCAACTCACATGGAGTTTGGGGTTCAACAGACAGCGCAGCAGGAGTGGCACTGTTCTGCGCACTCCCCTCCTCCCATCTTGTGGCCTGCATGGCGTCAATGCAAACCTGGAACTCAGCAGCGAGACACAGACCCCTTGACCAAAACGCAGTTTCTATTGACTTCATCAGTATGTCATCTCTCTGCAAACCTTCTCCTTCCCTTATTTTGTTTTTTTATGTTACAACAGCAGTGTCCATGCAATACCACAGATGGTGCATCACTACCACAGCCTAATCGCAACACGCACCCACAGATTTGTGTTTCTTATTTTCCTGCACAACAAAATGTGTAATACATCTCATGCCCTGAATTCATTTTAAGGTTCATTTTTGCTGTACAACCTACCATTTCATAAAAGCTCAGAGTACCAAAAAATTACTTTAAACATCTTATTAGAGGCAGATGAAGTAATCTTCTCGTGTGTAACTGGATTCCAGGAGCTCTGCTACAGAGGTCCAGCATCTTCTCAGAGCTTTTCTCCACAGTAGAAATATTATGATGGCCTTTCTCCATGTTCCTCACTCATGGAACCCAAATTTAGGCAGAAATAAAACTGAATCTGCATGTAAAAAATGTAAATTGCAAATGACATTGCCTCCCCCATAGCTTCAGGTTTACAGCATTCCAGGAAGGAGACCAGTAGCTGTCAGATCACCACAACAGCAGTCAACATCACTAAACTCTTCTGTTTAACCTTCAGGTGATACCATTCCTCTCCAGTCTCTGTTCCAGACACCAACAATGCAGAATCTGTCTTCAGCATTAGCAAGAAAAGGACAATGCCTTTCAAGTGGACAGAAAAATGTCATGTTTGACTCCTTAGCTCGTCTAAAGCATAACTTCTTGCCTTCATTTTATCTGAATCCAGTCATCAGACTCCTGCAGAAGGTAACAGCTCTCCCAGTGGCCTCCATCAACCTTCACCTTAGCTGACGGAAGACAGATCCCCTGTGAGCCAAACCCTGTCTACTGACTTGAGTTCTTAGTCGCTACTGGTGTGACGTGTCAGTTGAGCAAAGCACAAGACAGTGGCACAGAACCACGGACATGAAGGGCTGGAGCAGCTGCAAGTATCTCGCACTGCAAAAGCTGAGCAGTTTGGCGTCCTGCCTCAGTGAGCACGACCGGGCGACTCACAACAAACACACACGTCACAGTGAAAATCTTCCACTCCCAGCAAAGGGAGACTGTGGAAGGTCTCGCAAATTGAAAGAAGCACTTTCAAGTGTATGGTTCTGACTCAAGCTGTCCTCTGTAGACACTTAATCATGGCCATCATCTGGCAGAACCACAGGACTGTTTTGCTCCTGTGCCACACCTTCTGGCATGGATGATGTGGAGCGCTCAGGGGAAACGCCAGCAGAAGAAAACACAGAATTCTGATAAAGAAACTGCCAGATTTTCACATGTTAGAGAAGATTAACCAGTCTGCCACCACAAAAACCCTGCTGGTATGTGTATAAAACACAGATGAACTCGCCTTTAACCAAAGAACAATAACAAAGGTATCTGGGGGAGACAAATCAGAAACCAGGGGATTTTATAGTTTGCCCTTTAAAACATCCCAAAGTTACTTGCATTTTGTGTGTGGACCGCCTGCCTGTGCCTCAGTTTCCTTGTGCACGTGGATACATATGCACACATTACAAAGGAAGCCTGCAAACCTGAAATCAGGCAGAGAACAGAGATGTGTGCTTTAGATCTGGTGTTAAAAGGACGAGCAAAGCTCCCATTCAACCGGCTGTAAAGTGCACAAAGGAGAAAATTGTAAACCTCAGCATCACTTTTCTGCACACACGTGTATCACAGTAAAACTCAGTGTGTTTTAAACAAAAAAAACAAAAAAACAGTACCTTTGATGCGGTCCATCAGTGAGACGGCTACAACACAGGATGTCAAAGGACCTGGCTGGGAAGTCAAAATTTTTTGATGTCCTACTGCTGTTCAAATGATGGCCATTTATTTTGCGTCGACACACGCGACTGCAGTGCCAGTGGCCACTTGTCATCATCCACTACATCAAATCCTTCCCTCTTCAGCAAATACATGCAAAAAACCCAATTTATTTCTCTTGTATCATATTCATGTCTACATTACATTGTGCTTTTTTTTCATCCAAGGTGAATTATAGCGTTACTCAACTTTACAATGGTTTGCCCATTTACGCAGCAGGGTAATTTTTACTTCAGCAGGTTGGGGCAAGTACCATGATCAAGGAAACAGTAGTAGGAGTGAGGTTCGAACCCCAGGCCTTTCTGATGACAAAGTCATGGCAGGAAACATTACGCCTTCAAGTGCCACATCAAACCTTAACTCCCATTAACATGCAATAGACAGTTGGATTAGGAGAAACTAAATCACGTGACAGCAACTTAGGAAAATGACAAACTTTTCCCATAAGCAATGAAGTATGGTAACATCAGGCTGGGTGAAGAGGGTAAAAGCGACTCTAACTGCAATCGCTCTGAGTACGAGCAGAGTAAAACAGTGTAACACGGTGCTCTGTAGCGTTAGCCGGGCTATTGTTCCAATAATAGATAAACAACCACGTCGTCGAGGGCAGCAGGGGGCATAGTGGTTACAGCTGTCACCCTGCACACCAAGGTCCCCGCTTTTCTCTCACCACCTGCTGTGGTGCCCTCGATCACTGTATTTACACTACCCCGCTGGATAAATCAGTGCACGCAGCTTCAACACCAAGTCGCTCTGGAGGAAAGTGACTGCTAAGCGAATAAACGTACATGAACCCGGCGTGTGTGTGTGAGTGAGCCAACCTGTCTTCCGAATCCATGCGGCTCAGGGGTTCCCCGTCCGATGACGACGACATCTCCACACTTGAGCGCCTCTTGTCGCCGTGCTCGCTCCCGGCGCTACCGTGCTCGCTCCCCGTGGCGCCACTACGTTCCGCGCCCCCTCCGCCTGAGAGTTTCCCACAGTCGCTGGACAAGGACTCGCCGTCGTCTCTTTGTTCAGCCTTCGGCTCCTTCTCCGGCTTCTTGTCCGGCCCGTCGGCAGGCTCTCCGCCGCTGCTGGCCGGGCTCTGCTGCTGCAGGCTTTCTGCGGCCTCTTCCTCCTCCTCCTCTGTCGCCTCCGGCTCCTCCTCCTCTTCGTCGTCCGAGTCCCCTGTTGCTGTGGCATCTCCTGCCGCCTCTGTGGCACCGGGAGTGACGGGGGGCTGCGCCCCGTCCGCGCCGCCTTTTAAGCCGTCCTCCTCCGCCATCGGCTCCTCACAGTCGCCGAGCTCTCGTTCGGGGCTCGCGGTGCCTCCCTGCCTGTCTTCCTCGGCCTCTCCCTCAAACGGCGCCTCGCTTCGCGGCCTCGACGGAGAGGAGTCGCGCTCGGCGCCGTCGGTCGGAGCGGCAGCCATGTTGAAGTGTCTCGTGCCCCGCGGCGGCCCCTGTTTGCTGTGCGCTCGAGCTCAGCTGAGATGCTCGCGAGTGGGAGGGGGGGCGTGGCCTAAACTTGACGTAATGACGCGGGTCCCAGCAAACTCCGTAGAGAGGGCGGGGCCACAGTATGACGTAATGGTCTCTGATACTCTCGCTGCGTACACGTGTCTGGGTGTCCTGCCGTGTTTTACTCCAGATTCTCTGTAAAGTGTCACCTCACATAGATGTGCAACCCACTGCTTACTTATTATTATTATTATTATTATTATTATTATTATTATTATTATTATTCCTCCAAATTTATCAAATCATTACTGTTTGTCATTCAAACACAGTCAATTCCCAGTTCAAACAGGCAAGTCTGTGCCATACTATAGCAGAGCTGTAACGATATGATAATATTAACAGTAGTACTCGATACAGTTATAAACAAATACTAGAGAGCAAGATAGACTCGCTGAAACGCACCTTCTTATGCTGGAAGGAGGGTCATCGCGGCTATGTACGAGGGCTAATAATCTTAATTAGTATTTCATCTATTTTTTACTTATTACTTATTTTTGTACTTATTTAAATTAATCATAAAATTATTTAATGTATAATTCATTTATCGAACGAAACGGTTTCTTGTATGCAAATCACAAGCGGGTGGTTTCAGGTGCACCTGGCGGAAACTGCGTCTGCAGCAAAGGCTCATGGTATGTGTAGTCCAGCACTCGTAGGGCCCAAAGTCCGCACACTCTGACAGGGATCTAAATCGGGGAAATAAACTGGAGGGCAGACACAAACAACACGTCGCACATTTGTTTTTTTTCGTGTGCTGTATTTGCTAAAGGAATCTTTTAAAATTCCAATTCGCTACTTTTGTATTTTTGTGAAGAAACGGTTTCAGTCACTATGAATCTTATTAACTTATACTTAGCTGACGCCTTTATCTAAGCCGACTCATGGTGTTAGATGATAAAGTTTACAGTGAATTAACAATTTAACCAGCATGACCTTATTCAACTCAAAACTTTAATCAACTGTCCTACAGCATTAATGGACACTAGAACGGGAAATCCTCAGATTTCAGGGCAACAGCCCTAATCGCTACGCCCCCTGCTGGAGAGTCTGCGTCTCAAGCGCAGTGCAGTTGCGCTCATAAATGTTTGTCCAGTACCGTATGCGTGTACAGTACTGTTGTGTTCGGATCATTGGGGGAAACACACAGGATGCTACCAGCAGGGGACGCCATGGATCCTTTTTTCCCCAAGATGCTTCAAATTTGTCAAGAAGAGGGCATGTGGACACACCTACCAGCTATAAAAATTCAATAAAATGCACGATCATTATCAGCAACAGCAGAAAAAATTATGTATTTAATTTTTAGCTTTAAGCGTTATGATGGGTACAAATTGTTGTAAAAGAATTGGTTAACACGGAATGATGCTGGAGTTTTTCTCTAAGAAGCACATGCAGTTTCCTCAGTCCAGATACAGCAGCAGTGAGGAGCTCCCCCAACCTACAGGGCCATGGAGGCCAAAGCCCATGACTCTGTTGGCCGCTTCAAGGACAACTCACCTATCTGCGCCACTCGCTGCCTGGTTTGCATTGTGTCCACGCTGCCATCTGGCAGTTCAGGGCACAGGATGTGTATCTAGGCCTGTAGGCAGCCTTATGCATGATGATGGGCAACATTATTAGAAAGTGATATATTAATATTGTTTTGCCAATACTTGGGATCTCACAACGATGCGCAAGGGGAGTCACTGGACGTGTGTGGCCTGGATGATCCCAGCACATTGATATTCACAGCAGCTGTTGTACCACCCAGTTAGAAAGAAGCTGTTTATTTAGAGGAAGTATAAAATACATATACACTGTACATAAATATAGCATATAATGTATGCTTGCATTTGTCTAACACAGTTAATACATGTAGCATAGAATTGAGCTTTACTGATACCTGCAGGGAAATTCAGCTTAACAGCAGCTGGACACAGGAAACTCATATAAACACATAATAAGGAGCAAAATAAATAACAGCGGTAAATACAGGCCAATTGTTGACGGGTCCTTGTGTGTCATTACGGAGGTGGGTGGCTGTTGGTAAGAAGGACCCCCAGCACCTCTTCTTAGTGTATCTCAGCTGAATAACCCAGTGGCTAAAGGAGATCATGGTGGTCACTTCATTTAGGAGCCAAAGTCCATGATGGACTGTCGCTTCCTCCTCATCCTGGCCTCGGCCTCCACCAAATCAGGGCTCTGACCCACGACAGAACCTGCTTTCCCCACAATTTTATTCCATCTATCCTATCACCGGCAGTGATGTTTCCCCACAACACTACAGCATAGAAAATCACTCTTTAACGTGAAACAGGTTGTTGTCCATGTTAAAGGACCTCAGCTGTCTAAGACAACAGAGCCTGCTCCGCCCTTTCTTATAAAGCACACTCTTCTGGAGGTGACCCCACCCAGACTTGTACGCCTGGGACTTTTTAACCACCGAGGTCTGAAATGAAGCCACGCCCTGCAACACTGGCATTCACTTCTATCTCACGCGCACGTCTTCTATTTTCCTCTGGAGCTCATGACACTGCCAGTGTCTTGGAAAGAGAAAGTAATTTTCCAGCTGTTTACACTCAACAGCCATCGCAAATGCACCCAGGCCAGTTAGCGGTTAAAATATCACAGTATAATTAGCTGCTCTTCCCTCTTAACAATTACGTGCCTCATTGCACAGAATCGGTTTTCCAAACCAAATCTTTTGTATTAAATTCTCATAAAATTTTAAAGATGCACAGAAACAACAGGCCACATGTTACATATGTTACCAAACATAGTAATTAAGAAATCACAGAGAACATCATTATTATTATTATTATTATTATTATTATTATTATTATTATTATTCATTGCTTTAGGCTGGAGTTCTGCCTGGTTACAGTCTCTTAGCTCAGCACCCAGTGATTATGGCTCCAGATCATTACAACCTTCACCAAGACAAGTGGTTAAGAATAATGGATGGATGGCTAAATATTTATCTTACCCCTTGCCTTGGCTTTCACTTAAATACCTATTTTTATGAAGAACAACCCAGCACCTGATTCAGGGTGGTCATGAATTCCAATTCCCCCTTTGAGATGCGATCCATGCTTGAAGGAGACCTGTTCTGGGCCTGTCTGGGAAAAGGTGGTTGCAGATGTTTAGGTTCTACTCACGCTTGTGAATGTGGGTGGTGGAAGTGAGTCCAGACATGTTCTCAACCTGGCACATGTGAGTGGAGGGCTGAACACACCAACATGTGCAAAAGACTCTGTCCCCTTGTGCCGTGCCCTCTCTCTGGGCAGGGAAGGGCAGAGAGGGAACAGTTATTACCTTACAAGCTCAGTTGCTTTCAGTCAAATCCCTGTCCTGTTGTAGCTCCTGTGTTCAGGGTTTTCCCTGCACTGATACAGTCAAAGTACCCTGCTTTATAAAGGGGTAAATCATAGTGAGAAGTTTGTTGTTGTAAGAACCTAACTTTTCACACTGCCTAGGACAAAGGCATCAGCCAAGATTAATATCAATAATACGCAGAGAAGGCAGCCAAAAGAAAGGTGTGTACCCGGGAAAGAGCAAAAAATTCTGTGAGAGGCAGCATCCCGTGGCAACAGGGCATCCAGACGTGCTGCAGCGACCGCACAGCGGTGCTCTTTGTCATCCGAAGGCTATGGAAGGTGCTTTGATGTTTGATTTAATGAACACAGACCCAAACTCCAGTCCCCTTAAGCAGACCTGCTAAAAAGAAACGTATGATGAAGAAACGCTGCCCTACATTTCCTCACAGCTTAAGATAAAATGAGCAAATACCACAGTAGCATTTAAGCATCACACTCTCTCCAGGTGTGCAACTTGACAGCTTTAGCTGCTGGCAACAACAAAGTTGTTTCTCTTCAATGTTGTACCACTAAGATATGTAAAAAGTAAATACACGGAGACCCAGATCGTCATTGTCGGCTGTGCTTAAGAAATTGAGAGTTTGCAGTGCAGGATTCGTTCTGCTGCTTGGAGGAAATGTCCCTGCCCGTGTCCACCCTCCTCCTCGAGCGGTTGACGTGGGAACGGCACCCTGGCCGAACTGTATGCTGGTTGAAAGTTCAGTGGACGGACCTGCGGAAACAGGGACTACGGGGGCCACTGAGGTCTGGCACACTTCCACTGTCCCTCAGAGTCAAAAGGAAGTGATCGCCTTCTCTCCGGTTTGACTAGGAAGAGACACACAAAGGATAACCTGAAAACCGATAAGGCAATAAGACAACCCAGGTTCCACTCACAAGGGTGTCTGGGGACCCGATATAAGCGACAGATGCCACTCTGGACCCCTGCCGACCCCCCTAAGGCAGGCTGTGGCCTGAAAGCATGTTCTGGAAGCCGACAGCACGCAGGCCACAGGATTATCCAGGGCTCCAGCATTTGATTGCGTCGTCACTTCTAAACAACCTCATCTACTTATTGATCGGTGCATATTGATTTTTCTTTCCTTTAAGGGTTTTTCATTTATTTTCTGCTCAGGCAAATAAATGACCAAATGCACTTGAATCAAAGAGATTCCAGTGTGTTTCGTCATTTGAGGCTGAACCGCGGACCCTTTTACTTCATTAGGTAAATGCGGCCTTGTAATAACTGCGGGGATAATGAAGACTCGAGGGGGTAATAAACCCCGCCTCAAACAGCCCAGTCCTGCCCGGTCCCTTAGGAGTCGCTGCCACGACTGTCGGAATGAGTCTGTGCCTTTACACGGGCAAGGACACACAGCGGAGACCGGCTGCCGTGTCCCACATCCATCGTGTGTGAAGATCAAAGTCATTCCTTCCCAACGGTGGCAGCAAAAACAAAAAATAAATAAATGAGAACCATTTTGCTTAATGGTTTGTCCTTATTGCAACTGCCGCTTGAGGACTTTAAAATGTTTCTGCTCACAGGAGCGTTTACGACAGCATAATGCAATCTTTCAAACGGTTTTTGACGTCATGCAGAATATTCTGTTGGTATGAAAAATAAAGTCCCTTTAGTTCAGTCTGCTTTCCTTCTAGGAGTGTAACTTGCCCGACTGGAAGCTCCTGGTGAAGTTTCATCAGAGAACAAGTGGGGGGTGAGCAGGGTTTCTCTCTTCTACCCTCACCGGAGTTGCTCCGAAATAGTTCTTTCATTGTCGCCGCAAAGAAAACTGGCAATTTAAGCAGTGACAAAATAATGCGGCACAAGTGCGCTCTACAGCTGCTGGGATTTATTACAGCCACGAGGAATCAATGTGAGCCGCACCCAGTGTGAAACATTACGCTTCTTGCAAGGATTATCATTCCTTTAGCTCTTTGCTTCGGCAAGTTCACTTACATCATCGCGGCATGTACTCCTAGTTCAGCCTCGTGCGGCAACTGCTGCTTGCTGCGAGCGTCTCTTTCCGAGCTGCGGAGAGGCGACCCTTGACGAAAACCTCGGCGACTGTCCTTCACTGTGAAAAATCAGTGCTGGCTTCTCACCACAGAGTAAGAACATTAACATTTATTTAACATGATATAAAACAGATGAAATATGAACATCTGCATATGCACTCTAATATGTAGCCTCTTGTACTTACATCATTGTATTGTACTCTGCTCATTGTATCGTATACAGTATGTACACAATGCACTTCCATTAATTACATATAATACACCAAAAAGTCCTGGAGTAACAAATCTGGCTTATTGCTTTTTTACATGTGCTATTTTCTTCTCTAACTCCAGAACTCCCGAAGCCACCCCAAACAACCAAACCATGTTTTTACTCGTTTAAATATATATTATATATATTTTTTTCATAGCAATAGAAAAGAACATAAAGGAGCAGGTTAGAAGCCAGAACATTCATGTGTGTCGGCTACAGTGCGGAGGGAACTGCAGACAATCCCACACATATTATTAATACATACACCAAAAATTATTACAAATCTGGCTATCTGCAGTAATAAAGTGGCACCCTATTGAATTATAAATCACCTATATATTTATATCAATATATTTATATAATTTTAGTATAGAAAAAACTAAAATGGTTTGAACAATGAATTTGCTAAAATGTATCTTCATTGTGACGAATAAGGCAAGAAAAATAAAATTTGATTTAAACTGTAAAAAAAAAAAAAAAAAAAGGCTAACTGGACTAAGAAACAAAATATTTATAAAAAATCAAATGCTTGTATTGCTGATTGGTCAAAGGAAAACTGGCACACAGGTTGTGTGTGCGCGCGTGCGTGCGTGCGAGTGAGAGACATAGAAAGACTGCAATAATCAGCGAAGAGCACATTTGTTTGGAAAAGCCACTCTTGTGCTCATATGTACATCTGTACAGTGTTCTACAGCTAGAGGGTGAAACTCATCGATAGTAGCAACAGTAATTACAACAGTAATAACAGGAAGAAGTCCTCTGTGCTCCATGTACTGGCACAGCTGAGGTGAGGTCACAGTTGGAGGCATGAAGATGGAGGAACTAAGGCCCAGAGAGTGTGACTTGGCCTGGCTGCATAGTTCTGTAGGTGCATGTGATGAACACTCTGCAGGTTCAAACTGCCCCAGGGTTGGGGGGGGGGGGCAGGACTGAGGGAGCGGCATCCAGCGCCTCCATCCTCGCTTCACTCATGGCACGTCTCTAAATCAAGGCCAGAGCTTGGGCTGCAGGAAGGGAGGAGAACACCAGCACACCGTAAGAACCTGTAACACCAACGACCAAGAAAGTACAGAAGTTCCAGGATCCCTACATCTGTACCAGAGTTAATTCAGGATTTACAAAGCACCCCTCAGGTGTGTATAATGCCTATGGCAAGAATGTGTCTGAGATGCGGTGACCACTCTAACATGTATTTTAGCATCTCCCGGACTGCCATTTGTAATACCTCACGTTCACAAGCCGCACGTCTGAGTTGCTATGCTGTCAGTTTGCCTCTACAGATACATTCACCAAAGACAGAGAATAACGGTGAGGAGCTGCCAAAAACACCATGCAGTGCTGAGAAAAAGTAGCCTTTTGTTAGCTGTCATTTTGATCGAAGTCTTTCTTTAGAGGTGACCATAGCTCCATCCTAGTGAGGAGATCTGGCTTGGCCAGTAATTGGTCTCCAAGGGCTTGTCATGTTTGGTCATTTTCCCATACAACAGTTTTACATATCATCAGATAAAGTCACAGCTATGTATGTTCCTAACAAAAATGTATCCTGACCTGTCCTGCAGGGCATTATTGGGTGTTTGTCCACATTTACTTTCTGCAAATGTACTGGCTTCAGCTGTAACACAGAGCTCAGTACAACGGTGGCTTTCCAGCCACTTGTCTGTAGTTTTCACTATAAAATATAAAGCAAGAACAGCTGAGAAGTGCACTCCTTCAATAATGCACTCCAGCTGATGTGTGGAAATCCATATTTAAAGATAGGCTTCTCCTTACTCAAGCGTCCTGGCCGGTACTAGAGTACGCATGTGCTCCTTTTGCTCAGTTTTGCCGATCCTTCACACAGCTTGTAGATTCCCAACCCTCACGGTAACAACACCATCGTCTCAGGATGCTTTATTTAAAAACACCATTTGTGGCAAAGTCACAAAAATATAGTTTTGTAATGCAAGACACAAATGGGAACAAAGACTACAGGAGACAGCGATAGCCCGAAAACATACCAAGAAACCTGAAACAACACAAACTGGTGTTTTGCATGAATAAAAGCCAAAATTTTGTAGATGTTTGGCTTTCGCTATTAATGGAAATGTCACACAGACTGGGGGATCCGTTCAGGGAAACAAAGAATGCAACTATATTTGCAGACTTATTGCCAACTGTACATTATAATTAATATTAACAGTTGTAAAAAAATGAAAACATCTGTGCTATCCAGGCTAGAACAGCTGTCTCTTAAGAAACAGATTTCTTTATTAGTTGTTATGAGCAATGTGTGCCAGCAAATAAGCTGTGCTGCAAATTGTGTGTCTACATGAAAACCTTTGTCTGTTATTGATACATTTTACCGTAACCTGAACTGTATGTCACTTTGCCGAAAAGCGTATACCAAATGAAACTGTATAAAACTAGAAATAAGTGTGTGCGCACAGCAATGTGGAAATGGTGAAAATGAAAAATGAAAATGGTGCTGTAGAATGAAATAGTGTGTGTACAGAGGTCTGCATTTTAAGTGGTGCAGGGTTAACTCTTACTTTGTCTGCTACACACACATGAAATGGGATCCGTCTGCAAGTTGGCTGCGCGACGCTGGGGGTGCTGAGGTCGGGGACTGAGGTGGGGAGGACAGGCTTTTCACTGCAAATGACACAAACAAACAAACAAAACAAGAAACAAACAAGCTGGTTAATTACTGTTCCACAGCGCTGAGAAATAAAGCCGGACAGCAGCTCAGCAGGAAGCTGCCATGTCCTACATTATTTTGGATTATAACAAAACTGCAGAGGAAAAATGCTGTACGGGGTGAGGGTGGGGGCCACTTTAACTGCACCCTCTTGGGTGGAACAGAAATAAACGGCACAAAGCAGAACAAAGCCTAGAATTAGAAAAAGCAGTGGTTGAAGTGATGGCCGCAGTCACCCAGCTGTAAACTGCAGGTTGTTTGCTGCAGTTGGGAGCCCTGCTATTGTACCTCTGAAAGAGTTACTCTAACAAAATGTTGAGCTGTATAAACAGGAAAAATAGGCCACTAATGTAGAAATAATGATACTAAACACCATGACAAAACGTGCTCGTGCTCTCAGAACTCCTGCTGAAGATCCCCCTAGCAAGTGCTCTGATCTCATGCATTAGAAGAGTGCATTGCACGCACACACGCACACACACGCACACACGTGTGCACATACCAGAATTTTGAGCATAGTTCTTGACTGCCAGTCTGTGAGGGTGTCTGTAGTGGCACTGGCTCTGAGACGTGCAGCAGAAGGAACGATTAGCAACAGATGGGTGGATCGTGAACCGGAATGGCTAGATGCAGAAACATACGGTTGGGCTGGTCGTGCTGCACGGACGGACGGGGCTCTCTGGAATCAGCGCTCAGTGGCTGCTCTCCGAGTGATGAAACAGGACCCCCTGTTTTACTAAAGCTGGCGACGTTTGTTCAGCTTTGACACACTGCCTTGGCTCACATTTCAGGAGCAGCAGGATAAGATATGACAAACAGGGACAGACAAATGTGCTGTGATCTAGGAGACTTTAGGGGCTGTGAACAGATGCAGGAGTGGGTAGAACCACATGGTATGAATAATTATTTGGGCTTTTTGAAAAGACTGCCCAAATGCACTAAATCGGGGGGATTCTCTGGGATTAAAAGAACGGAAATTGAAATCTGCTAACACTAATGAGTTTCAGGGCTGGCTAACAAAGCTTTTCAAATAGGGATTATTGCTTTATCGGGAAAAAAAATAAATCTTAAAAATTTCAAACAGTGAAAATATTTTAAATCCCTGCAGGTGTAAAGGAAATACATCAGTGAGCCATTAAATGTCATGAAACTCCAGCTGCATATTGTCCTTAAAATGCACAGTGTCGCCTACATACCAGACAACAGTGAACTGTGAGCATTTTGTAAACACAAAACGGTAACTGAAGTCATAATGCCAGAAACCATTTAAAACGTTTTTAGCTTTATGTTGCTTCTCTGAACAATATGCACTGGCTCCTCAGTTTACAAAAAAAAAAACAAAAAAAAACAACTGGAACTGAAAGCCTGTTTGCAATTTGATCATAACTCCAAAATTGAATGTCCAAAAGGCACTCAAAATGCATTACCAAAATTCAATGTCAGCATGAACAAAACATTAAAATACTGACAATCTTTCAATGTCAGACTCTGTAAAAGCCTCAAATATAATTATAATAAATACAGAAACCTTTGCGTTAACATTGACTTACATTAAAATTAAAACTAATTTAAAATGAGCAAAAAAGTCTTCAAAATACCTACTAATCCTATAAATATTTGCAAAACTTCTCACTGTGGACACTATGGAAGCCAGCTGAATTAAGACGGTCCAAAACTCCTGTATGTGTGCTCTCTACTGTCACCTATTGTCTTGGTAGGTGAACATGGGCTGAATTTGCTGCTCAGAACAGAATTGTACAAATAGAAAAGGGATAAGAAAATCCAGATAAAAATCAGTAAACTGAAAAATACATCTTTGACAAATTTTTGATCTGTCACATGACTTTGTAGCTTGGGGAGCCAATTTATAATGAAGAAAACGGGTCTGTAGGGTTTTAATTTAATTTTTTCCTCTACCTGCCACAAGCTTGTTGTGTTTCGATGCCTCAGCCGCTAGTTCATAGGTGATGTTAAACATCTTGTCGTGTTCTTCTTCTACCTTGGGTTCAGGGCTCTGGAGCTCTGGGGACTCGGCATCCTGCAGGCTGTAACACAGGAAAGCAGATCGGTGAATGCATGCCACCGCAGAGGGGTCATTTGCCTGCTTTCCATATTGTTTTCCTTATTCAAAGTTCAGAGCACCTCAAACAAACATTTTTTGCACTGTTTTCCAGAACTTCACTGAGCCACAAGAATACAGAAGCAATGTGAAGCAACGTATCCCCCCTCCCCCCAAAAAAGTCCATTGCAGGGCTGACATTCAAACGTAAAATGTCACCCTTCACTCAGTCGACATGGGAAAAAGGGCTTTCCGCAAAGTGTTTCATCCATGTGGCCTCACCGGACATTGGGGCCACATGTAATTTACATGATCATGTCAGTGACAGTGCACATTTGATGTCCTCTGATCCACTGCTTTAGAGAAAACCTCACAACATATCCTGCTGTCCTGTTTGCGCTCTCAAGGCTTGGGTCTCCTTCTGTGATTCCAACCCCCCGCACCCACACTGCAAAAAGGGCCAATTAATCCCATGTCAGAGAGCCCTGTTGGTGCCAAAAGACAGATGACGGCCATCACTGAGTCCCTCTATCTTACTCAGGTGCGGTCATCTTTTCAATGAATGGACCGTCAGCCCTGCTGAGAGTGGCTTGCCTGTTCTTGGTAGCCAGAGCTTTGATCCGGTCCATTTTGCTGTGCTTGTGTGTCTCCTCTTTAGGCTCCGGTGTCTCCTCAGGGTCCGACTCCACAAAGCTCTTGGGGATCAACACCATGTCTGGTGAAGACAGCTGAAGGGGAAGAAAAGCCCCCCACATACACCATAACTAATCACGCATTTAGAAAGCTGGTCATAACACTTGCAGGAACTCATAAAGCAAAGCGTTTGTTAACAACCATCCAAGGTGGCTTATGGAGCGGGACACTTTTCAGCCAGCGCACACAAGGCCGGAGAACTCGGTGGAGAATACAATCCATGTTAAAAAGGTGACAAACATAATGTCATCCACAGAGCGATCAGTCAAAACTCCGTGAATTGTGGCCACAGCTTTCCTGTGCAGCTTTGAAGGCCCGTTGAGCTGTGGAGAAACTCAAGGCTTATCACTAGCAAGGAAAGTCCCACTGACAGATTTACTTATGAAATACAGTAAAACCCTGTTATAAAGTGTCCCAAGATGCCATGAATTTAGACAAAGCACAACTGGCAATTGGCTCCCATCCTCCTACAGATGGAGGGGGGAGGCTAGGAAGTGACTCATCAGTTCAGCGTATGGTCAGTTGTGCGCAGTAGAACTTTCACTATGTTTACTTTGTTCTTTTAGTGATCTTTAAAAAGTAGTTGACTAAACATTTCAATTATTAGCATTATTAGTTTCAGTACATACATACATTATATTTGTCACGTGCAAGTTTTGTCCGTAATAATCAGACTACATGTCTAATAAATGAGAACAAATATATGAAAATGTTCGTTTCTCTTTTCTTTTCGCACAGTAACAGGAAGATCAACAAAAAAATATTCAAAAACCTTGCAACAACCCGACCCTGCTTTTTATGAAACTGAATCTTTTAGATCTTGCTTACCACATTACGGCAGGGCTTTACTGTATAACAAAAAGAATAAGCACTGCTGCATTTGAAATGAGCTGCATTTGTTCCTCTTTGCCCTGCGGGCATTAGATCTGATGCCCCAGTCTGCTATCTGTAAAAGAAGTTGGCTGCTTTGGTACGGTGGCCATGGTGCCACCGGCCTCAGGGTGTTGCCACGGGAACAAGGCAGCTGCCTCGCCGAGGCTCCGCGTTCGGCGGCGGTAATTACGGCGCCGCTCAGCGCTGTCATGATTGCGTATTGATCTGAGATGCTAAGCGCCTTAGATCCCAACCTCTTCCCTCCAGAGGGCGACGGCAAAGGGCCGTGTAATGTAACCTGTCAGAGAGTCGATGCTGTAGAAGTACAAGTCCCCACCCCCCGCAGTCTCCATACACCCAGTTTAAGCTTAAAAAAACCTGCAGATGATTATGCCCATCATATTAGCGCACTAAATGAAGAGATCTGCCTGCCAGCCGGCTCGGCAGGTGATAAGCACTCTGGGCTCGCACTTGAATGAGGCCATTAGGAGAAGTGACGGCTGTTTTGTGTGTGATAGGGAAGGTTGTCTTTATCAAACAGAATTAACCTCAGCAAGGATAAATCAGTTGGATGGAGGCATCTCGCTTTCCAGCGTGTCACTACAGACGCACAGGTAAAGGGGATCGAACTCAAAGACACAAGGAGAGATGATGCCGTGCTGGGGGGGGGGGCAGAGGGAACCCACAGAGGACGGTGAAAGAGCATCCATTCACAGGTCGGCGTGAAAGAAGACGGCAGACCGACTCCAGTTCAATGTGAGCCACAGCCCTTTTCAGGAAGACTGCACATCCACAGCACGGCGCAAAATTACACCCTCAGAAAACACTGATTGCGAATTTGTTAGAAGACCGACATCTGCAACTCCAAATACCATCTGAAACAGCCAATACTGTAAATGATGGCTTGATCTGACTCACTTTCAGCCTCATTTAAATTATTGAATTAAATGAATAAGGTATATTCAAAAACGTATGACTCATACAGATTCGGAATTAGCAAAGGCAAAGTTCACCCTGAACATTTAATTTATAATTTTATATACTTGTAAACAAGCATAGCTTCCGCTAGGATATTAATTAGAAGATGGAAGTATCACGTGTGTATTTAATAATATGTGTGTATGTGCAAACATGCTGGGATGTTCCAGGTTCAGAGAGTAACCAGGCTGGGAGCAGAGGTGGAAGGATTACTCTGATTTTTTAAATTCTTCCCTCCTGTTATATACAAGGATTTCAACACAAAGCCAATAAACCGCAAACAAATGCTAATAATCCAAGAAATGAAATACAAGCACAGCGCAAAGTCCAAACTACACCAAATGTAAACCATACAACATTTTTGCACCGGAACCACGTGCATCAAAACCTCCTTTTTCTCCTTGTCTGTGGGAAGTCTGAGGCTTTTATATGGCTCTTTAATAAATGATCAACTATACCTGGTGCTTATTATTCTCTTAACAAACTGCTTCCAGTGTAGCTGTTTAGGCGTCACTAGACTGGAGTCTGGCGCACGCATGCACAAGGCACCCATGCATGCATACATGTATGCAAAGTATATGTTTTTGTGTGTGTCTATATATAATACGTACAGGTAAAGGGTTTATGTGTGTGTATTTTTTTTAATATAAAAGTACCTTTTGCTCCATGTTAAAATGCTCTGACTCCACTATCTGCTCGAGCTGGGTGATCTCCTTAGTTGGGGTCTCTTGGTCCTCCAACATATCTTGCTCCCTTAATGAGTCCTCCAGCTCCTGGATGTCAGAGGACAGAACCTCCTCCCTCTTCCGGTTCTAAGAAAAGCAGTAATGGATCACGGTGGAAATCACAAAAACAGCTTCAGAAGGACGATTAATGTCAATTTCACAAACGGACAACATAAGCTAGTAGGGCAGAGGACTGGAAACACATTCGTGAATATTATTGCCAACACTGATTCACTTCGGTGGCATAGTGAGTAGTGCTGCTGCCTCACAGCGCCACCCAGTGTGTATGTACGTTTCCTTTGTGTACTCTGGTTTCCTCTCCTAGTCCAGAGATGTGTTTCACTTCTGTTTATTGTGCCAGATCAGATAACATCATCTGTCTCCATCTAGTGAAATAAGCTGTTCTGAATTCCTACATTTATCAAAAAATCCTTAGGTCAAAGTATGTGGAATTTGCACATTCTGTAATTAACTGTGATCTTTAAACTGCTAACATCCACACTTCTATAGTTAAGAAGTGTATTTTCCCCCCATCTACGTAACTGTATACACCAAACTTAAATATCAAACTATAGTCATGACACAAGTAACTTTAGAGTCTGCTTTTTCTCACATATAAGTAATAGCATGATGATCAGGCCAGTTTTGCAGGGAGGAAGTGTCAGAAACACAGAGATTATTGATGGCCGGGGTGAGGCATCTGTGTAATGACGGCTGAAGCTGTAAAATGTACCGGCAGGGTGTAGAAGAGGTTCTCCTTGGGGAACGAGGGAGTGTGAGAGGGGGAATTCTCTTGCCCCGGGGTGCTGGGTCCCTTCTTCCTGTCCTTGAGCAGGGCTTGCTGGTGCCTCCGGATTCGCTCCATCTGCTCTTCCAAGCTCATTCTTGGCCGCCCACATTCTGGCCCACAGAGCTGGTCAGCAGCGCTCTGAGGTCGGTCTTGCTACAAGGGGAGAAGGGGTGGGGCATGCGTGGGGATGAATCCAGGACACAAAGTGTGATGTTTACAGTGACTGGAATACGGAGATAGCTCACATCTGGAGCTGTCACACTTCTATCTTCCCGACTTACTATTGCCTGCCTAGCATTTCAACTAGTCCATGTCATGAACTCTGAAGGCTCTACATTTTTTACAAAGAAGTGATTTGATCTGTTTTTCCTTTAGTATTCTGAGTTACAACCAAGCTCTGTTACAAGAAGCACTTACTCCTTCCTTGCATTTCATCGGCAGGTGAGCAGCAGTTAAGGAGTTGCAGAAGTGAGAACCTCACTGCCCTGCATACTTATGATTGACAAGTGGTTGGCCACCCAGTGACAACAGTCCGATGAATGCATTACATGAGAGCCACTCACCACAAGCAGACTAAAACCTATTGTGCTTGCAGTCTGCAGCACTGAAAAACAGACAAAATTACCATTCTAGGATCGGGCTTCTTGTTTTTTCTTAGAGTGACATAGGACGCAATGGTCGATGACTCAGGCATGGGCGACTTCGTTCTTGGGGGCACAATCCCAATGGGATAGGAAATTCCTGAAAACAACAGGTCACTGATCTTGTGAATACCGGAGTGTATTTTTTTAATTATTATTATTTTTTAAATACAACTATTTCCACTTTTGCTCTGTCATTTCTGAGACCCACTTTCAGCCTGAGGCTGAGGTCAAAGCAAAACGTCAAGCCCTCAGATGCTATTGCAGCACTAACCTACCCTTGGTAGTTGGCGGTTCCTTTTCTATTACTGGTTCGCTCTTCTCCTCCCCGTTGGTCTCGTCCACCTCAGCCACAGTGGTCAACTCGGGTTCACTCTTGTAGAGGCGGTAGTCTGGCCCCTGTAGGGAAAAACCCAGGTCAATGTGTGTGAGGCCTATACATATAACACTCACATACAGGAACAGGAGCATCTGATACATTGCACTTGTTTAGCCCCCTGATACCCAGGTAAGAGGATGGAGTAAAATTTATGCTGCTGAACACAGAAATCAGGGAGCCATTTGTTTCAGTGCAGACTGAAGCTAACATGCCTTAGGGCAGTTCTCTGCCAGGAGACTCCTAGAGGCAGAACAATGCATCAAGAGATCCATCCAGGAAGACGTCTGGCATGTTTGGGAGTATACAACAACCAGCTGGTGCACAATCACAGCACACTGTCACAGCACTGCAAACCATTTGAAAATGACAGAAATGATAAATGGTAACAAATGGTCAGGGTACAGAACACCAAACCATGGAAAAGGTGTAAACTCAGCTGCAGCTGCGACATCTCAAGATGCCAGAATACATGACCAAACACAGCATTTGCAGGGGTATGATGATGAGGATTATGGGATTCCTTTTGGGAAGAAAAGCCACGTGTATGAGTTGGAAGTCAGCAATGCCAATTGGCGATGACGGGATGTGGCGCGAGTGGAGAAGTCAGAGGTCAGCGTCTTACGCTGTGCGCGCCATTTCTCTGGCTGGCCTTGCGCTCCTCGGGCCGATGCAGAGGCTGACGAGCTACATGCAGCTGGACTGAGCCCGAGGGCAGCGGAGGGACCGTGGGTGTCCACTCGCTGTCATACGACTGGGGGAGGGGGGGCCGTGGTGGCACCAAGTCCTCCTCCTGAGGGTTAAAAGGGGGCAATGTAATATAGGTACCATGCGCGTCAGAAACTGATCTACACAGCGGGCCCGAAAAAACCACAAGCTGCTCATATTGAGACGCAAAGGATGAGTCACAGCACCGTGACACTGCAGCACGGATATGTGGTGGCTTCGCAACTCCAGGACAACTGAAGCATTCAAAGCTCCTTTATCATGGTCAACTCAAGAAAGCCATGTTTAGTAAAGAAAGTCACACCCGCCATTGGATTACAATCTGTAGACAAATGAGCCATCAGAAAAATGGAGATAAGTACAAAAGAGGAACTGCACTGTGGAACTTTTTCTGACTGTCAGCTTTCACAAGGGCAGAGGTTCTGGTTCATTTCAGATTTCAGCCTGCTGACAGCATCTCCTGAGTGTGATCTGCTGCACACCATCCAAGCTGCAACCTCAGCAGCAACCAGAAGAGGCCTGAGATATGCTTGTTTCTGAGAATGTGACCACATGCTTACCTCACTCTTATATTTACTGGAGATTGCTTTGGAAGCCAAGAACCCTAAAAACAAAAAAAGGAGATCAACGTATATAAAAGCTAGAATTATAAACAGCCAATGCAACTTTTAGCCAAAAGCAGTTTTAGCTTTCACTCTGTCCTCAGGAGAAAGTGTGTGTGTGTGTGTGTGTCTGTGAGAGAGAGAGAGAGAGAGAGAGAGAGAGAGAGAAAGTGAGAGAGTTTTTGCTTACACACTGTCTCAGCAGAAAACTTTTCAGACATTTCTCTGATTACAGGAAACTGGCTCACAAAGCCAAAGCCCTAAGATTGTGTTGTGCAAGGCATATAGCCCTCATCTCTGGGATGAACAGAAATGCAGAATTAGGGTGAAGCCAAGATGGAGCTTCTCAGCAGTGGAGCTTATTAAAGCATCAAAGGCAGAGCGAAACCCACTACCACTGGTGTACAGCCATCAGCTGAAAGAATTCATTTCTTGGACTAAAATGTTTTATTTATTCCATTTGTCCTTTGTCTTACATTGACTACATAGAGACAGACTTGTTTGTGATGATAAGGAGAAAACACACACACACACACACACACACACACACACACACACACACACACACTTACCCATGTTTTCTGTGCTTCTTGGGGCCTTGTTCTTGTTCAGGGCCTCTACCACATCCTGTATCCTCCACAACTCCTTCTGGATCTGCACATGCTGCTGGCTGGGGGGTTCTGTCTGTGTAGGCACATAGGCACGTGCGCGCGCACACACACACACACACACACACACACACACACACACACACACACACACACACATCCACAGAAGACAGAAAAGGAGTCCATTACATTGCCCAGAATGATTCACCCATATCCTCACCTACCCAGAGCCCTAGAACAAGCATGTCCTGAATGGAGCAGTTTGCTGAAATGTGTCTGTGCCTCTGCTCTCCAGGAGGGTCAGACTAGCGGTGGCCAGTGAACGGCACATCAGCAGAACAATAGGGGCTGAAAGGATTCTGTCAGCCATTTTGTTGTCCACTTTCAGAACTGCTAATATTTGTCACTGGGAAATGGAAACCAAAAAGCGTTGTCTCTCTGCATGTATCCCAGAGACATCTAGTGTGGTCTGTAGTAACTATGCAAGACCATCTGTGGTGCTATAAGCCTTGAGGCATCCACAGTTTGTCCACCTCTCCTGTGCCCATAAACTTCCAGGGATCAGATAACTTGTTCATTAATTTTAGACGTACGGTTCACCTTTTAATCCAACCGTTGTGAACCACAGCAATATCATCATCTCAAACTGGTGGAAGATGCAGGGGAGACAGTCTGGAGACCAAACTTCTCCCACTTTTAATTATCGAACTCTTGCAAAGAAAAAAATCCCCAGGAAACAGAAGAGAAGCTGCAAGTAATTGACTCATTCAGGTGTGAAGGCAACAGCCGTGCCTCGCACTTGCTTCTTGGAGAAGCGCGTTTCTTCATCCAAGTGTCCTAACTGAGGGTAGTATTAGAGCGGAGACACGGCCCCTCGGGTGTTAGCGATAATTACCTGCCTCATTCCAGTGACAGCCATGTCTTTGGTGAAGGACACGGAGGGTTACGGCACTTTTGTGTTTTTCACACTCTGGCACAAAGCTGCAATGAATCCCCGATAAGCCTAAGGATGCTCTCCAGGAAGACCCCCGGTTTCTTCTTGAAGAGCAGCGAGGCAAAACATGCCCTCAGATCTCATTAAGAACTGTCACCTTTGCTCTCTCACTTTTGTCCATTTTCAAGCTAATTCTAATGAGCAAATAATGGTCTGTCGAACACCCGTCAGACACTGGCAAGCCCAGTCCATGGCAAAGACTTCCAAGGGTAAGCAGACAAGCGTGTTGTGTACTAAAGTAACTTAATTTCCTAATGTTCACGTCACAGTCTTAAGTGCACAACCATAAAGACTCAGCTGAAAGCACACAGCTGAAACATCAGTACACTTTTAAAAATAATTTATACCTCTGAGATATGTAAATTCACATTTCCTCCAAAACGTATCTGCTACCTGGAACTAATTATCCAGTGACTTTTTTGCACATTTTTATTGTCAGTAGGAGAACAGAACAACTGACTGTTCCTCCAGGTTCCCCCAGGTGCCACTGCTGCTTTTGGCTGAGTGATGTGCCAGCGCCAGGGCGATGGAGTACCTGCGGGCTCCCCAGAGCCTCCAGCTGCTCCAGGAGATTGCTCTTAGCGAGGAGGACATCTGACTCCAGCCTGTCGTACTCCCTCCAGGACCTCTCCACCTCCTGGGGGTACAAACGCAGTACATGGTTAGTAGGGGAGACAGCACATACTTTGTAAGATTATACATTAGCTACAGAGTAACACAAAAACGGCATTGAAACTGTGGTCAGGAACACGTGACACAACCTTCCACAGTTTGCCTGTGGCTTGGAAACTGGAACTAAAGAATCCACAGTCGCTCAACAACTGTTAAGAGTACAAAGACTCCTTTGTGTCGCATTGCAAATAATTAAGCACATTGTGGTTGCTGCCCCCACCGTAGAGTGCGCAGGCCTGCAATTCAGTGTGCTGATGGTGACACACTCACAGTGGTGATGCGGGACAGCTCCCGGCAGGTGCTGAGCAGGCCGCTCTGGAGCACATCATGCTGCTGAACCACGCTGCGCACAGCTGCCGGGTTGTCGGCGCTCATCTCAATCTCCTGGCTGGCAGAGAACAGGGCCGTCTCCAGGGTGTGCTGTGGGAAGATGAGGGGTGCACACCGTGTCCATTCCGTTCTCACTCGGCCGAGTGCCACAGGTCACCTCCCCGAGCCGCATTTGGCTAGTGCGTTCGACTGGTGACCACATAGTAATTTTCCTGCTGCGGTCTGGACGCCTTCAGCTAAGCCACACCGTCCCTGTGCAAGCACGAGCTACCGAGATATCAGAGTTTCAGCTGCAAACAGTTCTGCTCCCTACAAGAAAATGCCTGCATGAAGTTCTCAAGTTTGAACTACAGAAATGCACCATTTCACACACGTTGACATCTTCAGCAACAGGAAATATGGAATGTGGTGCAGCCCTGCTCTTGGTTACATAAAGCAGCTGGTAGGAATGTTTTGTATGCCTGTTAACTGTATTCTGTGAGTGTGAATGTGTGACCTTTGCTGTCTGGCTATAACCTTGCTATAAAGCCTCTGCAGACAAACCCGCTGCACTGATCTCCATGGTGGCAGAGAGATGGATGGATGGATGGATGGATGGATGGATACCTTCTCTCTGTAAAGCTGCTGCAGCTTCTTCTCTTGTGTCTGCACCACCTTGTCCTGCTCACACAACCTGCTCAACTTAGCCTGAAAACAGAGGACAGAGGTCAGGTGGGTTATGAGTCGGAGCCCAGCATTCACAAATGGAAGTCTCTCGAGCACTCTTTGTAGAATCCAATTATCCTTCCATCTCATAGTGAGTGAATGTTAAACAAGTTTTGTGGACTGTCACATAAGCCTTTAAGCCATTCGTCATTGTTATACTTGCTTACGGTGTTTCCACCTAAGCATCAAAGTACCATTTTAAACAGTCCTTCAAAGGGAAATGGCAAGGACGAAGGTGGGTCCACAGAAATTGGCACCTTTACGTTCAATGCAGCTCAAGGACACATGCTTACGCAAAGGCTCCAGATGGAGCTGGCTGGTGTTTGACTGCACAGGGAAGACGGGCTGCGTCTGGAGAGGAGACCGAGCTCCCTAAAAAGGCGGCGCATGAAAGCACTCAAACTTAAGAGATCAATTTTCGTTTCTTCTTTTTAAAGGGCGCAATTGTCTGGAACAGCCTATTAAAAATCAGAGGCTGCAAGTGATAACAGGAAGTGTTTTCTGCCATCCTATTACTTTCCCAATTAACTTGAAATGTCAATACTGTGACGCGGCCATTAACAAGCTGGCCAAATGCCAAAACCCCACCGCTTCGATGTTGGTCCACGATGCCGTGGCTCCAACCATTAACTTCTACTGTGATTCGTGAGGGGGAAATGTCAACAAAGCCGATTAGACAGTATTACTGGCCTCATTCTAAAGCACCTGCGTTATTTCACATGCATCACACAGGTATTCATCCCACTGGCACAGCTCCATCGGGGAAAACCGGCCAGCATCCCAATAAAACTGCCACCGTCTCTAACATCAGAGAATGTTAGATGCATGCACATTATGCATACTAGATGTCACAGTTTCCTCTGAAGGGGGAAACAAAAACATTTATGTAACGTTTTAATCCTTCACACAGTTAAATATTAACACTGGTGTTTAAGCTTACATCAACATCCAGCTCCTCAGGTCGGTAAACAAAGGAGTTGTCCCTGTAGTCTTCTGGGTTCATCTGCAAGGGTAAAGTGGCAATTAGAGCGATAAACCATTCCACCCCCGTGGTGACTGCACAACTAGTTTTACAAACCCTATACATTTACCCAAGATACATATTAGTATAATTCTGCTGCAAAACATCTGGGTTCCTTCCTGATTTTCCATGCACTTTGAGTAAAATATCTGGCTTTGACCTAGGGGACACGAAGAAGTCTTTGAAAGACCCTCTTTCCCTAGAATTATCCGCACAGTTGCACGGCGTGGCAGAAAAGCGAAGACCCGGTGGCATTCGAAAGGCATCAGTTTAATTCATTTTTCATGTTTACACCAGCGAAGAGGCCACTTTGTTCCCATGTTGCCGCAGCACTGTGGCTGTTAATAAGAGACTAACAAGGGAAATGCAAGGCACTGGGGGAGAAAAATCCCATTATTGGCTATAAGGAGAAAATATTGGCATTTATACTTGATAGCTAGAGTGTAAAATAGTACACTGCTTTTTATTGACCATTAAAGTGAGAAAAAATCTCTGTTAATGGGAAAAATACTATAATGGGACTCAAATTACTCTCGCAGCCTGAAAGTCATAACATCTAACAGCTCGGGGAGTTTTCTCATCCTTCCTCGGCAATACAAGCAACGCAGGGCGATTTTAGTACAGCGTGGAGGAACCGCAATCAAGGGGATTTTTACTCACTTTCCCACAGACTGCGACGTAAGCCAGTGTTTTAATTCAAATGGATTTCACGGGCCAAAGAGCTTCCATTAAAAGAAATAAAAACATCTGACCCCAGACAGGGAACACTTTGTCTTCGGGCCACAGTCACATACAGTAAGTCCTTGTATTGTACTTGGATGTGCAAAGAGCCCCCACAGGTCGCTCTTCCCAACACGGCTGCAGCCGCCCCACCTTGCAGAACACCATCCCTTTTCTCACATCTTGAAACCATCATTTCCCTTAACCCCTCTTGCAAATTTCCTAACTGCCTTGTACATTCAACAATTCATGGTCAATTCAACAGACTTTGGTTTGCTCACTAAACAATTAAACAAAGTTTTCCTTATTTGGGGGGACATCCATTCATTTTAAAATCATTTGATTGTTACAGCTGAATACATTTACACATGTATGCGCACACGTGACCCAAAACAGGAGTACAGATGGACACCGTTATACCTTCCCACAGCATACACAAGCCAACGTGCTGACCCAGCGTGTAAGAGGCATTCCACAGTGAGCATGCAGGTGGAGGGCTGGACTGGCATGGCTGGATTTGGTGGATAACGCAAAGATGGAAGCCGGCTTTCTGGTGCAGATGCAATGTGGCTGGAGCTGCACGGGTGTTGCGAACCATAGATCACTTTGGCATACACAGGGTGGAAAAGAATTGAAGACCTCATGTACTTTAGCCCTGTCTAAATGAACCCCGTCCTACTAGTAGGGGTGGAGGCTTGGCTCACTGTTTGGCACCATTGGGCTTTGCTCCTCTCTGGCACACACCTGCATTATCGAGACCCCTGAGAAATCTGGCAGTTGAATTGAATAGGAGGACTTTAGAATTAGAGCATGTTATATACAGGTATTTAAAGTTCCCCCTTCTCTGTATCCAGTCATCATTTTTCTGTTTACTGGGATCAAACTTCTTGACTCACATTTATAAGCACTAGAAGTCTTTAAGCACTTTATATTTTTTTCATAATTAAGTCTAAACCACGTCTTTTAAAATCGCTACAGCTGGAATAATATGCAAGATATCCTTGCTGAAGGCCAGAGCATGACACTGACAGGAAGAAGTGGCTAAGCTGTGCTATGCAGGATGGCTTAGGCTCCCAAATTACATGGATTCGTAGTAGCTCTATAGTGGGTGGGACAGGAGCCTCTGCATTGTGAGATAGAGCTTGAAATGATATATGAGAAGTATTTAAAAACAGACAGAAGAATAACAGGTAGCACTGTTATTTTTAAACCTCCCACTTTGCAGTGCTTTTTCAGCGTCATGTGTTATGAAGAGCCTTCTCATCCTCACTGCTTGGGCGCAAGAGGAATATTGTGGCTAAGAAAAACTGAAACGCGTGTTCACCACCAATGGGATCTTTTACACATAGGAGGATCTAAAGATGTCAAGGTGATGTTTTCGATTGTTTTTCTTCGATGAACATTTGTGCTTACATGCAATTAGGAGCTCTGGGGTAGTTCTGGCGGGGGGTTAGATGAACAGGGATGGTCACGGACCTGAAACATCCAGCACTGGCACACCAACACCGTGTCACAGTAATTATAGTCTCACTGCGCTCCCTAATGAAACCTGCTGAAAGCTTCTGGCTAAATGTGGCATTCAGATATTCAAAGGGACAGGTGGATGAGGAAACCTAAACGGATGCGACCAAACAAGTGCCGTTAAAAATAGAAAGAAGTGACACCGCATCAACGGTTATTTCTCATCCACATCCAAATGTATTTTAAAATCTCACATATTGTTAAAATAAACACAGTTTGGATATTTAGTCTAATCTATTTAGTAAGTTTCTGAATGAGAAAACATTTTAGGAAAGCCAACATTACAGTTTAACATGCACATGAACTTTTTTAGGATTTCTTTACAGGGCAGGGCAGGAGAAGGTAAGGTAAAGTATGAAAGGGTAAAGTATCGGAGGGTATAATAGCACAGGGTTTGGTAGGGTGAGGTACTGTAGTATAGGGTTTGGTAGGGCAACGTATGGTGGGATAGAGTAGGATAGGATAGGGTTTGTTAGAGTAAGATACTGTAGGGTAGGATAGGATAGGGTATGGTAGGGTAAAGTACAGTAGCATAGGGTATGGTAGAGTAAGGTATGGTATGATAAGGGCAGGCTAGGGTGGTGTAGGGTAGGATAACGCTATATATTCTTCTTCTGGCCAGTGGTGGTCTGAGAAGAGTTTGCTTATGACAAAACCCCTAAGAGATCAATTTATTAATAAGCTAAACTGTCAACCCTGAGCCCTGCAACTGGGCGCCACACAGAAGGAAGACAGGTCATTGTTAGGGGGCGGAAAAAACAAACACTGAACACGACGAGGTAAACGTGAGATGCGTCAGCAACCATCAGACATCGAAGGAGGTTCAGTTTGACAGTTCAACACACATCCTCAGCCATGCCCACAGACTCAACCTCTGACAAAAACAAGCCGTGGGATGTGGAATGAGATGTGCTCCGACATAGAACATCGCGGGGTAAAAAACGTCTGGAGAACTCAACTGCCAATAAAGAAAGGATGTAGGAGGGGGACTTTCTGGGCTTGATGACAAAAAGGAAAGAAGCAAAGCTGTTTGCTTGCCAACGCCTTACTTGCTGGTACAGTTGCGGCCTTGGAGCAGAGTTCTCGATCATGGTGTGAATCGCGATGATTAAAGGCTCGTTTTCCTTCATCTAAGTTCAAACCGGGAGGAGCAGTCATCAGTTTACAGCACGCACGAATCCGGAAGGGGGGAAAAAACACTCTCGATTATTTTTCCGTTTCGCCTTCCTTCGGCGAAGTGGCTGCCGCACTGCAGGGAGCACACCTGTGGAAGTGCTTGCGGCTCGCAGGAAACGGCACAACACAAGACATCCACCTCGCACATTCATACATTAATGATAGGACTGAAGAAAGCTCCAATTAAAATGTGTCTGCGCAAGAGCAAATCAGACTACGTTCACTAGCAGCAAGATCCCCGGAAAAGTGCCATTGTTTCAGAGAAGGTCTAAATGAAATCTGCACTGGCTGTTTAGATAAGGAGCACAAGTCCACGACAAACACTGCCAAAAGTGAAAAACAAAAAAAGGTGAAAATCGATTTCATGAGCTTTTCCTTTCCCCACACAGCAGGAAATGTTAGGAAATAAAAAAAATAATAATCTTAACCTGTGACTGCAAAAGAGATTTTAAATATCAAAAGCACTATCATCAATAACAACATCAGTGTTATCCTTTGATACCTACGTTGTGCACTTGAATAATTTAACATTTTTTCCTTAGATTAAAAAAAAATGTGCACAGCTATCTGTCATCTAGTGTCAGCCATGGACAATAATGACAACTGCAATAAAAAAAAAGAAAGTTTAGAATTTCACAGCACTAAGGAAGGAGATCAGAATGGCTGCTTCCTGAGCTCTGTGCCCTGGTGAGCTGTCAGAAGAGCAGTGGCATGAAAAGGACATCTAGCCAGAGTAAGGCCACACCTTGTGGGCTGACAGGTCACTGTGTCAACTGGGGGGGGGGGGTGCGGTCTGCTGATTCAGCCTCTTGGAAAGCTGCAACCTGTGCTTGCTCTCCCCCTTAATAAAGCCCAATATTTTTTTTAATGCTTCTTCTCCTTGTAACACATTAACAGTCGAAAATATCAAACATCTTACTTTGTTTCAGCACAACTACGATTATAATTATAATGTAACAACAGCTGCCCTCTTAATAGGATTGGCTCCCAATCTCCTGGTGGGGGGGTGACTTATGATTTAGGATTTTCTCAGTTCAGTGTAAGGTCTATTGTGTACTATATATACATATATATATATATATATATATATATATATATATATATATATATATTACTATTAGAATAATAGTACAACAAAAAAAATATATATATATATATATTAGAATTTTTGTACTATTATTCTAATAGTAATAATATTAGTAGATATTGTAGGGGCAGAGGAGGTAGCCACGTCTCTTCCATAATACTGTTGTATGTTTGGATGTAGATGTATGTAACTATTGTGGGGAGTTTAGGTGGATTGTTGACCCTCGCTGTGTTCACTATGTGTGGGGGCTTTTGTTCAGGTATGTTGTTGTCCTCTGTGAGTGCTGGTGTTCTACAGAGAAGTAAAGCTCATGCTCCCACCATGCAGTCTCTCACAACACTGCAGACATTACAGGTCATTACAATATTACATTTGTCACTTGCAGTTTTGTTTGCAATAATCGGTATTTTCGACATACTGTACAAAATAAAAGGAAGCTAATAAAGGAAAACACTGTTTCCATTTTCTTTTTGCACAGTAACAAACTGAGTGAACCTTGCAACAATGCAACCCTGCATTTCACACAAATGAATTCTTTGGACCCCACTATGGCAGTTTCACTGTATTTACTTTCTGCACGTTGTTCATGTTTGTCTTTACATATTTTTGAACTAAGTTTACCATTTAATCATTTCGGAAAACTACTTGAGTGTCTCTGAAATGCACAAAACACCCACTGCTGAGCAAAAAAACCATTTTTGACGATATAGCTGTAGAGTGAATTAAGACTTAGGAAAGCACTCTTGGAAAGCTCATGTGGAGAGAGGCAAATGGTGACAGTAAGCCTTGTTAAGAGAATGACATATCCAGAAAACACAGCACCGGTTCATTATGATACCAGCAAAAACTAGCTGACATAAGTTGCATAATTCCACAGTGCAGAAACTGTAGTTCTATTCTGAACAGATATTAATGTCGTCTTGGTGGCCAATTTAGTATTTCTTGTTACAAGGCAAATAAGAATGACTGCAGACATAATGTGACAAATGTAAATAATGACAACTACGAGAACCAAACTGGTTAACAATTTTCCCATATTGCCTTACACTAGCAGGCTATGGTGGTGACACTTCAGAAGGAGGAATTTGGAAGGAGAGTGGCATTAACCTGCAGAGAAACTGTCAAGGTCTGCAGTCGACAAGGCCCTGAAAAACAAAGGGCACACAGATGCATGACGCAGAAATGCAGAAACAGGACACAGCGTCCCCACCTGGCTGTCCAAATACACGAGGTTCCTTTGGAGGTGATGGGAGAGAATCTCATTCTAGCATCAGCAGCAGCAAAGGGAGGCAGTAAAGGGGAGAGGTGGAGAAGGAGGAAGAAGAAGAGGCAGAGAAAGACAAACACAGACATGAAGAGAACAGTTGTAGAGTTTGTTTAAACCAAATGCAAGAGTCTCCTCATTAAATACTGAAGCCAACTTGGAACGTGCTGGGTCATAGTCTACATGCTGAGGTGGCCCTACTGCCTTGCACAGCACAGAACAAGGAGCACATGGTGACCTTTGTGCATAACAAGCAATGTCTGCAACAGGATTTGCAACATCCTGCATGGTGCACAACAAACATGCAAAATTCGGCTCCTGCGCCGCACAATTCACTGAACAAATCAGTTCCGTGACAACAATGCAAGGACGTGTGTCCCCACAGCTCGCGTGTGTGAAGAGCAAACACAGACATCAAAGTATCCCAAGAAGCCAAGTAAGTGATGTCAAATCAAAAAGGAAAATGAAGCATCTATCTGAAGCATAGCAGGTAGAATGTGCTAGAAAAACAGAGCAGCTCCAGTGGAATGGCATGCAGGGTACAGGAGCAAACAGCAGATTTGCTGGGGATGTCACCACGGAAACCAAAATCACAGTTAACCCTTGAACGAAAGAGGCAGCAAAACTGACTTCCTGGTCAGCCTGTTGGTCAGCAATGAACTGAGCCTCTGAAAAAACCAAGAAGTTCACATTTTGACCGAAGTTGTTATTTAAATTTTAAATAATTTCACATGTAAATGTTTATTCAAGGGTTAAACTCTTAACTGTGAAGCAAAATATACTGTTCATCATAAAATGCAAACAAACAAATGGAGAAAAAGGTAAAAAAAAAAAAAAGGGCAACCCAAAAAAGGTGAAGGATAGCTTAGTGCAACCATGCGGCCTCCTTCCACTCCCCTCACACCGAAACACCCAAGAGCAGCAGTAAGACTCCCTGGGGATGGGGCTAACCTTGGGGTTGGCGGTGTCGAGGCCCAGCTGCATGAGCTGTGCCACCGTGTGCTCCCGCAGGCTGCTGAGTTCTGCCTGCTGCCGCCGCAGCTTGATCAGCAGCAGAGTGAGCTCCTCCGGCTGCGGGTGCGAACGACAGCCACAAATCACGTGGGGGTTAGCTAGGTTGGTGGCGTGGTGGCCCTGCCAAAGGTCTCCGCGACAAAGCGAGGACACAGCAGATCAAAATGTTCAACCGTGGCTCTGGCACCTCCATACGCCACCCCTGCTGTATAAATTCACCGTTTCATTCTTTTGGAAATGATAGAAGAGGAGCCCGAGAGACAATACAGGTGCCTGAAAGGGTCCGTATACAGACAGCAGTCTCCACACCTCAGAGGCCTGGGCCCTGGCCAGAGCCTGGCTGACAGCAACACTGATGGCTGATGTCCGTGTACCTACAAGTGCTGACAAGAACCCGTTAACTACAACTGGTGGGGTTGAAGTCCGACAGTCGGACCTTCAGATGCCATCATTTGCAAGTAAACAGAAACCAACTTATTTCACCCATTAATGCTATAGAACAATCTACCTGGCCCTGTTCCTCTACTCTGATACGCTACCGGTTTTTGGGGACAAATGTAGTTACTGTATTTTCTACACTGTACTGTCCTTACATTTCAAGTGAAGAAATACGTCTTCCATTCTAGAACATGGCAGTACAGTAAATGAAACTTTGTAAGCTTCAAAAAACAATTTAGTGCATCACGAACAGTAATGTTTTAAAGGAAATAAACTCATTTTTGTGTGGCGCCCTTATTAACATGTTGCTGGGGAGCAATTTACAAAAGACAGGTAAACCCACCGTTACATCAGAGTACATGTAGAACAGGCTTTTCTGCAAATTCATACAACATTTATGTAAAGTGACCTCTAACTAGAGGGCATACACTGCACAGATGCAACCTTTGAAAATAAAGGACACAGACGTTTCTCGGTTATCTGCTCGCTCCCACTGGAAATGGAAATCAGTCACCTGTAAGCGTTGGAACGCGAAGGGACGCCTTCCTCAATCCCCCTCAGCTAACAATACCCATATTTCTTGTAACGTGTCAGTGACTGGTTTTAGTAGCACGGATTCCAGCTTTTAACAGATAAAAGTTAATCTTTAAAAGAACACTTAAAGTTCAACAAACGCTTATCAAAAACTCAATACTAAAGGCAGCAGTGTGAGGCCGCGCTCCTTCAAACGTTACCTGCTTATTGTCTCCGGCTTGCTCAGATACGACCCTTTAAAGTTTTTTCCATTTATTTCAGGTTCACGGGAAAAAGAGATACAGATGTGATGCTCAGCATCTTTCAGGGCTGATTTATAAAAGGACAAACTTTTGTTACAGAGGAAAAGAAAATGTAATGGCTTGCCAAAGGAGACTATAAGTAAAACCACGGTAAAACTAGGTCTGTTCTTCACTAGAGGACATTTGACTCATTCCATATATGTTCCTCTATGTCTGATTTATAGAGTATCCGTTGTATAATTTTCCTTTTAATAAACTTGTCAAAAGCCATTTATTACTTTGATACTTTGGTGCAATAAAATACTTAAATGAAAAAAAAAGACATAAAAAAACATTAGGGTAGTGAATCATCCATACGCTGCTTCTCACTGTGTCCATACATGCACCTCTGAGTGAGAGCACAAACATCAGCGTGCAACTAGCCCAAGGACAAGAAAGTTGGGGGCACTGTGAAAAATAAATATCTCTTGATAAACAACTAATCCTTGTTTCTACCACAGTGGAAAACTAGAGCCCTTATTTAACATCTGAATGTACTTCTAATAGCAAACAAAGTGATCCTTGGATGAGAGACGCTGGGAATTGTAATGGAAACCTTTTGCCTTTGGTAGGAAGCCTTTTCAAAACCACACACAGGACACTTTCCAAGCGAACCATGAAATTGCAGAGTTGCACTTGGAAGCTGAGGAGGGACCGATGGGGGGAGAGGGGACCAAGGGGGTGTGGATACTTACCGTCTTGCCTTGCAGGGACTGTGGAGAGATGGTTTGCACAGGAGCAACTGCAGGCACTGCCCTTCTGTCAGGAGGGTAAGCATACTATACACAGAGAAGACAGAATGAGAGGGACAGTCCCAAGGATTAGGAGGCCCTTGCTTCATTGCCATCAAATCGGAAAGAAAACTGCTGTTTATTTTGACCCAAAATACTGAGTTGATGAAATGAATGCACTATATGGCCAAAAGTATGCGGACACGTGGGCATCACACCCATACATGCTTGGTGAATGTCCCATTCCAAGCCCATGGGCATTAATATAAAGTCACCCCCCTTTGCTGCTATAATAGCCCCCACTCTTCTGGGAAGGCTTTTCATCAGATTTTTTTTTTTTTGGGGGGGGGGGGCACAGTCAGGCTGGAGCAGGAAAGGAGCTTCTTCCCCAAACGGTGGCCACAAAGCTGGAAACACACAATTGTCTACAGTGTGTTTCTATGCTGTGTGGGTGCGGCTGAAACAGCTCAGCTCAGTCATTAGAAGGGGGTTCACATATTTTCGGCCATATAAGTGCAGCACTGAACTACATTACAATCCCTCTTCAGCTGAGCTAAGAAGACTGAGTAAAATCCTTAGACTGGGCATGTCACACGAAGAAATCAGTGACCACGTGAGAAACACAAAAAGCAACTTTGCAATCCAAAGTTTTAAATCTCAAGTGCACACGTCATGCGTGCAAGCTGGTTGCATTTAGTCAGTGTAGGGCCACAGCTTGCAGAAGATTCTCCTGAGACACATCTGCAAGCCCTTTACTTTTAGGCCCAGGCTGAAATTATGCTGCCAGTCACTTCTTTCTCATCTCTGTGAAGAATTTATGCCGCTTCAGACTGAGTGAAACAAAACTCTAATAGAAAGTAGTCCCCATGCCACATATTCACATGTGAGAAGAAACAGTGTGCACGCAGCAAATTGCACATAAGACAGCCAAAAAGAGAAAACATTACTGGGCGAGGCATGTAGAACTTTTCTGAAACCTAGAGGCTTTCAACAAGGGTAGAAGCAGATCAGCATTTCCAATTACATATACTTTAATGTAGAGACTTTGACTGAACAAGCTATAGAAGCACTGTGTAACAAAGGGATTTCAGCATGATATGAAATAAACATGCTATCTGGTCATTTAAAAGGATTAAGGAGTCTGATCATGGTTTTAATAAACAATCTCTTGTTAACTACCTTGGTGAGGTGTGTCCTGTGTCGGCGGTCAATGGTTACGTCTCCCCGGAAAACAGGGGACGACACCTCTGAGCGGGAGCCGGCATTGTAGGAGCGCAGTGGCGAGTAACCCTGGTATAGTGCCAGGGACCCGTGGGAGGGCGATGGGGGGATGGACCGGGCTGTGTGCTCTGACAGGTTCACCATGGTTCTGGGGCTAGGTAGTGCACCATAGGGCCCAGGTGGAGGTCCCCCGTGTCGGCTGTACGTCTGTCGCTGTTGCCACTCATAGAGCTGCCACATGGTGTCATCGCGCATGGAGCGACGTTTGTCCACCGCTGGGGGTCCCAGAGTTCGCTCATATAGCGATGGTGACACGCTGCAGATGCTGTCAGGTCGAACCAGGCTGTTGCGGGGCAGTGTACGGTAACCCTCTGGGTAGTGGGGCACCATCGCTGCCCGGTGGCTGGGCATATTCCGGGGGAGGGTTTGGTAGGACATAATGCTGAAACAAAACACATTCACATTTCCTCTCTGAGTGTTCTGTTCAATTATACTTTTACAATAATAGAACTACGGTAATATGTCCCATTTTTAGCTGGTGTGTAATTCTCTATCTTAAGAAAAACTAAATCAATAAATCACAGCAGATACCTCTATCTCAAAGAAAAGCCTATGTGAAGACCAATTTATTCAGTAGAATCCTTGGCTGTTTTCAGTGCAACTTCGGTCTATGGACAAAGTATTTAGGAGGAGCCAATTTGAACAATCCATCACCTGTCATGGCCTGTGTGAGCAATCCACAGACAATTACAGCACCATTGAAGCTCAGTATGGTGCTGCAGGGGTTTGTGAGAAGATATAGACTCCAAAGGGAGAGAAAGGGCGGCTGTGCCCACCTCTGTCTAATGAATGACAAGTGGGGAAAAGTCCATCTCCAATTGAAAGCAGCAGTGGGGAGAAGCCAACAGTGCGTGGCTGAGCTCAAGGATCCCAATCAAATGAAAATGACGCCGGGCCTAGACACTCAAATATCTAAACTCAAAATCGAACCAGTCTGACACTGACAAGACATCAGTGAGGCTTTAGGCTATTTAACAGAAAACTAGAGGACTAAATATTTTACGCTCCAGCTATTAAACTGCAGAGTCCAGGGAAAAGTTTAAATAAATAAAAAAAGAGAAGAACAAGACAGGCAGCCGAGAGGACTATTAGGTGTCCTGAAAGAGATAGCACAGGTTGGGCTAAGGTATAGCAGGGAATGTAAATCAATATGGGGGAGGTGGGCATTCATGGGGGGTAACAGCGGAAACTAATAACCCTGTATTGTAGGGATGCCTGTGCTATATGAGCTTCCCCGTCCCTAAACCGTCCACGTCGGCTTCCAGGGTGGCTTCCAGGCCAACGTGAGCGCATTCAAATAAACCGCATTCAGAAAAATAAAAACCCCATCAATCATACTGGGCAAGAAACAAGCATTTGCCGTTACCAGGGAACACTGAGAGTGACGATATCATTTTGCTCTGCTGCATCCCATATGATGTCTGTGCTCAAAATGATGCTCCTGTCCATTTCCCCTAAAAATATCTTTTCATATTTTTGTTGTTCACTGGGGGGGGGGGCTCCTGAGCGGTAATAACACAGTGGTGGCTTTGTTACAGTCAGACAGAAAACACACAGAGCAAAAACGGGAAATTACAGGGTACCGCTTGGCAGTTCTCAAAGAGGTCATTAGCTGCAAACCATCTCCTCGAGAAAGCAGGCAAAGGATACTTCATACACACTGGCTCATCTGGCTGTGCCCCCTGCACAAACTTTCGGGAACTATAGCAAATAGGATGCTTACTGGCAGTTTCAAAAATATATTTATACACTGGCTGGCCAAAAAAAAAAGCCACCACTTGGATTTAACTAAGCAAATAGGTAAGAGCCTTCCATTGGATAATTACTGCAGTTCAGCAATGTTCTGTGCCCAAAAAATGAGCTCAGCTGACTACCTGAATATACTGAATGAGCAAGTTTTTCCATCAATGGATTTTTTCTTCATATTCCAAGATGACAATGCCAGGATTCGTGGGGTTAAAATTGTGAAAGAGTGCTTCAGGGAGCATGAGAGAGAGAGATCATTTTCACACATGGGTTGGCCACCACAGAGTCCAGACCTTAACCCCATTGAGAATCTTTGGGATGTGCTAGAGAAGACTTTAAGCAGCAGTGCAACTCTCCCATCAGTACAAGATCTTGGCGAAAAATGAATGCAACTCTGGACGGAAATAAATGTTGTGACATTGCAAAAGCTTATCGAAATGATGCCACGGCGAATGCGTGCCGTAATCCAAGCTAAAGGCACTCCAACGAAATATTAGAGTGTATGACTTTTTTTCTTTTGGCAGAGCAGTGTATATGTCAATCATAGGTCGAAATATATCTGCAAATATTCAGTGGAAGTTTCACAACTATCACTGTCTCCTAAACTTACAAATACAATTGGCACTCCATTTATTCCTTGTTTTGTTCGTGACCCCAGTGTCACTTTTACCTGTAAAGTTACAATCAATAATACAGATGCATTTATTTACTGCTTTGGTTATGTTAAAGTCTCCGATACAGTTACAATAAATAAAATACAGTTAAGACTTTTTGTTAGAATTTTGTATACAAATGTGGGCAAAGTTCCTTATCTTACTACTAATAACAAATTCTGCAAGGTGAATTAAGGTCACCCCAGACTCCTGTTATGCTTGTGCCCTTTTCTGCCATCTGTCCACTGGATGCATAAACACAGGTCACGTTTGCATCACTATAGAAACATTTAACAAAACAAAACAAAAAAAGAAAAAAACTATGTAAAATAAATAAACTGGAAAATGTACAATAACTGGTGTTGTTCAGTAAATACAAATGGAAATATATTTTCAAATGTTCAACTGGTAGTTCAGAAACACATTTACTTATAAGGAAACAAAGCGGTTACAGTAAACCAGTTACAGTAAAAAAAATGTGTGTCGTAATTTTTCCAAGTGAAACACAAAAATCCTCTGAAATATGCCCGTCTCTGTGTCCTGACAGCTCATGCAACCTCACAAGAGTTTCTCTTTCATTATGGGTGAGTTATTCATAGAGGGAGAAAAAATCCAAAAAGAAAAATTAAGATTCTCTTTTCATCAAAATAGGAATGCCTGATTTTTGACAGAAAAATCTGTTTATTTTACTACTTGGACTTTACTCTGACAGCTGAAAACTAGGCACTACATAAGGATTTAATACTTTGTGTTTACACAAAAAAAGATTTCACTAGTCTGATGCTTTTAGAGAGTGATAAACACACACACACACACACCCACCCACCTACGCGTCTCGTCCTCTTGGCCTCGCCCTCTGTGGCTCCGCACCCATTGTTCGAGCTGCTGCATGGAGTTGGTCCTCTGCAGGGTCCTTTCGGGTTCATGAGGGGTCTCCTGGCTGCGGCCCCTCTGCAGAGGAGCATCCACCATGTCCCCCAGACTATGATTCCCAGAGCGCTCCCCTGACCCATTCACCTGGGGGGCTTTGTGCTGGCTGGGAAGCGGGGGGCCAGCTCCGTCAGCAAGTCGTGATGACGCCACGGCGGCTGCTATGGCTGCAGCCTGAGCAGGCTGTAGCTTAATGCTGTTGATCTTAGTGAGGGGCCTGTCGGGCCCGTCATTCTGGAAGCCGTAGCGCTCAGCATCCTTTCGTCTACGGTCCTCCAAATGGGCCGCCTCCCGGTTGCGCTCGTTGTTCTGCGTCTCGGGCCAGCTCAGAACCCGGTGGTTCAGCATATTGTTCAGCTCCTGTGGGCCTTGAGGCTCCGCTTTCAGTTTCTCTGGCCTGCATCAAAGGGAGGAACACAAAGCATGGCAGTGGCTGTGCTGGTGACGTCTCCAATCCACACTTCAGACCATGGCAGTTAATCAAGCTGTCAACGTGGCAGCACCGTTAATATCAAACCCAGCCACCACATCAGAAAGGGGGTTACATAATGCATGAGGAAAACTAATCGAGTTTGAGTTACACCGAGGCTACGGCTAAAGTCTGACATTCCGATAAAAGGCTGTCCACTCCGAAACGGCTGTGAAACGCGATCCCAATTTGCTCAATCTGAGTTGAGTCTTTGTACAGAAAAACTGATGGCAAATTCAGATAAACAGGTGTTCCCTTCCTGACCAAGTGCCATTACCTAGATCACGAATCTTCCTTTGTCTGCAGCACTTGGAAGAGCTACGAAGCGGAAAATGGAGATTTTTAACATGCCGGATCCTTGCGTTCTGCACTGGAGACCTATTAGAGACACTAACTGGGCTGGGACCTTAGCACTACAAGGAGCCCAGAGTGACACTCTCAGAGCCCCTATATGGCTTATTGCAGGAGCTGGGCCTCAACCGTGGCCACCACCAGAGGGCAGTACCATCACCAACGGGGAGGACCCCAGCGAGAACACTCGAAGGCCTGCCCAGTGTCCACAGGGAGGACTTATACAGGATCAGTTACACTCATCATTTCTCACAGCCGAGAGTCAGGCTGTCAAAATGTTAACGCACAGAGTGCTTATGAAACCTTGCACGCATTACCTCATCCAGGCTTTGGGGAGCTTACACAACGAAGTCATTTCTGTATTTTTAGTTAACATTCTGAATTCTCCATAGCGGAATTTTCATCTTAGGGTTAAAGGCAGGAAAGTAAATAAAGTTCATACACATTAAGGGAACTGAAAGAATAAAAATAAAAAAATTATATGTAATTAAAGAGTTTCAAAACTCCCCCCCCCCATTGTCACCAACAATGCTAAAATGCTTACAGTTATTTGGCCAGAGGTGGAATTCAAACCAAGCTCCTCTGAGTACAAGGAAGCGGTTCCACCAACTACACTATCTGCTGCCCCTACGTTTGCCTTCTATTTCCACAAGACAGGTCATGCAGAAACACATCTCTGATGTAGCTGAATTCCACTCCCAGCAAAATCCTACATTATTCACACACCTTGGAGCTCCACGGAGACCTGAGAGCAACTGCTTGACAGCAGCACATATTTCTGGGGGGCTCAAAGTCAGTGACCCAAGCAGTAAAGGGCAAAAGGGGAAAAACTACCGTTGGTCTACTCGGGATGAGATGGTCTGAGAGGAAACTGTGATCTCCTCAGCTGTGTGACCTCCCTGGAGGTGATACGTAGCTCGGTGGAGGAACTTCCGATGAGAAGGCCTCACCCGCCTACCTCTTGCCTGGCTCTGTGCGCATCAGCGCTGCATCCGTCATCACCTTCATCCAGGACTCCATGTCTTTGGCCGTGTCTGCGCAGAAATAATAAGTCCGCATGTTGGGGTGCGTCGCCTGGTTGGAAAGAACAGGATCAGCTCTGTGGAAGTCGGAACCTGAAAACGGAGGACGAGGGACAGGGAGAAGAATGGTGAAATAGACGTCGTGTTACATAAATTAATCAATCTTCATCTGTAAATGAGTTCAGTGTGGCCAAATATGCTCGGGAGTGGAGCTCCGGGGGCGGCACTGTGAAGCGTGTCGGCCCTCCAGTGAGGCCATTCTCAGTCGCCCACAGCAACGAGAAGATAAAGTGGCCGTGAAGTGTGATGTGACAACATGCTTTCAAACTTGTTTTTCCTTCAAGAAAAATGGCTGGGGCTCCCATGCACACGCGCACGCACACGCATGCACAGCACACAGTCACACACAGACACACACACCAAACCCGGTATACATAATGCCTGTAAGTAGTGCAAATTTAATATAAATGTGGTGATAGAAACAACAGAGTATTACTTCCTCCATGAAATACTGAACAGATTACACCGTTTGCTCAGAGAAAACTGAGTTAGAGCAAATGTGTGAATTTATGAGTGTGTCTTTGCTTCCCACAGCGATCAAACCAGCAAAGATGGATCTTTTTAGTTTTTTGAAAACTTACCGTGCCGCGGTGGCATTCGTCACAGAAAAGACGCTGAATAAGTCTTCAGTCAACCTCGTCGAACACAAATTGCAGCATTGTGAGGGAGAGTGTGAGCGTGAAAGAAAAAACCAATTGAATTGAAAAATGGCTTGAAAAAGGATGGGAATCAAGCAGGTCTACCATTAGCAAGTAACCCCCGCACAGGGACTTTCCATTGCCTGCCTGCTGTACACAGACTTTACCCTCTGTACAAATTGCCTTTGTCATGCCTTTCACAGGGAAAATTCTCCCACTGGACACCAACCCAAACCCTGACTAAGACAAATCACTGTCCATCACTGAGGCCATCCTCTCTCTGCGACAGTTCATTTTTTGTTCAAAACATCCCATGTCAGCCTCAAAAGCAGCAAAGAAAGCTATGGCATCAGTAGACAAAGTATATGTCATTCCAGGAGGAAATAAAAACAACAAATACAAAAAATACTGACCTTGAAGGCATATTTCCTGTTTATATGGTCATCCACAGACAGCATGGATATATGAAAGCTAGGTAGGAGAATACTCCCCAGAATTCCTTCCTCTTTGTCATCTGAAAAACAGAAAAAAAAAAAAAAATTCATGTGATCAATACTATACCACCATGGATAGAGGGGCCTGGTCTATCCAAAAATTGGAAACACCTGAAAAAGTCAATGGATAAACACTTGAACATGCAAAAAAATAAAATAAATTATATATATATATATATATGTGTGCACACTACACAAGCTGCTCAGGAGGCAGAGGGGAATGGCAGAGGGCACTTATGTTCAAGAGTAAACTAAACTAGAGGGGTCAAATTTCAGTTGGGGGGGGGCAGATATTGCCATCCTCCAATTCTATCATATAGGCCATCTGTGCCGTTTCCCCTCTCAGACAGTGGAGAGTCCATGTCCCAAAGCACAAGGTTGTGGCACCCTGTCAACTGGTCTACTTTCAAATGAGGTCTGGCTGCCTTGATGCTGCCTTGCCGCTCAGGGAGCGGGAATGGTGCTGTGCCAGTACAACGTAACCAACAGGCAACCTGCGATCTGACCACAAACACAGTGTTGCTCACACATCAGGGTGCGCAAAACTTTGTTGTGCAAAGCCACAGAAATCCTAGCACTAAACAATACTGCATGGTAACTTACTGTGGAAGTGATGGAGAGGATGAACATTTGCAAACCTCAGGCGCCAGAAATCTGTTTATCCTTCAGGTTGCTGAAACCCAGCACCAGTCTAAGCCCCTTGTTACATTCTCTCCCGGGCTGACAATGATTTATTTGCCCTCGATGAGTTGGCGGGTATCTCAGTGCAAACTCCCACACAGAGGCAGGGAAGGGGATGCCGTCGCAGTGATGAAAAACAGCCGAAAGATACTTTGATCTAAGATGGAACATGAAGTTCATGACTCGGCCATCCTGACACAAAACAAAGCTGATAAATCCCATCTCTATTGGTTGGTATTGTGTTGCCATCTTGTTGCACTGTTTTGGACGTGTTGTAACGGGAGACAAAAGCAAGCCTCCTGTCAACAGAGGGACGCTGCCCCATTGTTAAGAGGCTCAGCTAAGGCCACGTGGCTGAGATAAGAGCTATTGGTCAGACCTGACAATGGACTCAAACAGCTGCTTAAGGCTGCATGCACCTGGGCCATTACCATACAACATTTCACCAAGGTCTCCAGCAACAACTTTATAGCTCTAGCGGCTTCTGGAGACGAGCATTCAATGTGAAGGAGGAATGGAATGAAAGGCAGAGAGAAAAGCAGAATGAGATGGGAACAACATTGAGGTATAGCAGAAGCGACAGAGAGTAACGGAGGGAGGACAATGTGGAGGGAAAAAAAAAGAGATAGAGGGAAAGAGAGATGACCGTTATCAGGAACTGCAGGGTATATTTCTCTTTCTTCAGAACAGCCCTCTCAGCCTGCCACTGGTCACCCATAATTCCATCCCCAGAACTGACATGAGCGTCTGCACACAGAGGCTGATATAATGGGGAGAGATGAATGAAATGAAAATGGAAAATTCAGAAAAGCCAGGGGAGTTGAAGCAGTGATAGGAAACCAACCTGTTTAAAAAGACCTAACCACCTTGCACCTTTGGACCACCTGAGGTCAGCTGTCTTGAAACCAAAGTTGCTTTGGGGGCCTCAGATAAGGAATTATGGCAGAACAGTCAATCTGCAGTCCTGACTTTGGGAGCTGCCAGAAGTAGAGCAGATGCTTGCTGATGCTGTAAGCCTTGCTACTCGAGAAACTTTGGCAGTAATGAAATATACCATTTGTGCTGATGCAATATCAAGCTTTCACAGAACAGGTAGCACAGTTATTAAATGCACTTTAAAAGAAGGTTCATATTCCAAAGGTTGTGTTTTGAGCAATGCAGTAAATTAACATACTCTAAATGGCCAAAAGTACGTGGACCCCATTTGTAATGACTGAGCTGAGCTGTTTCAGTCGTACCCACACAGCATACAAACACATTTGCCCAAGTCGGTGTGAAAGAACTTGAGTGACTGCACAGAGCCATGACCTCAACCCCACTGAACACCTTTGGGATAAAGGGGAACACCGACTGTAAGCCAGGTCTTCTTGCCCGATCTCACTGATGCTCTTGTGGCCGAATGGGCCCAAATTCCCAAAATCTGGTGCAAAGCCTTCCCAGAAGAGTGGTGGCTGTCATAGCAGCAAAGGGGGGGGGGGGACATCTCCATATTAATGCCCATGGGTTTAGACTGAGATGTTCATCAAGCACATATGTTTGTGATGCTCAGGTGTCTACATACTTTTGACTACATAGTGTATGCCTGTCAAATGGATTAAACAGCTAGGAGGAAAAATAAAAAAATTGCATAAATTTAATTTGAAGATTGGCTTATGAGAATTTCATTATATGGAAAAGTCATAATTACATATATTCTGATGAGCACAATGTGACATTCTCCGCTATATTCCAATATTACTACCTGCGCACTGTGCACCATTTTTCAGCCTTTCACCTTCTTAAAGCAAAGGTAACTCCCGTCTGAGATATTCAACAATAAGAAAGGGCAGAGGAATACCAAAATTCCCAGGTCCAACGTAAAATAACCTGGTAATTTTAATTTAAAGTTGATAACGCAGCCAAACGTGCAGGCTATCTCTCGTGCTCAGCCTGGGAATGACACTGTTTTGGACTCAGCAGTAAGAAGGTTACACCACACAAAATGGATCAAATGGAGAGATAAAACAGCAGAGTCTCCAAAGACTTTCGGCAGCGGCGGCATGAAAGCAAGCAGTGAAAAGACTCCCTCGCTGCTGGTATTTGTGCTATTGCTGCTCACGCTTGTGCCACACAGAGTCCTGGTGAGAGAATTTCCTCCATGATCACACTAACATTAAAAAAAAGGACAGGAATTCAAACAGTCCTGCCAGAAAAGAAAATTATATAAACGGTACATGATATAATTACTCATATATGGTTACATAAAAAAGCAAACAATGGCATTCGGCTGCTCTCTCAGAAATGCCTTGTCAGTGCTGACTTCCTCAAAGCTTGAGAGGAAAGGTGTACGGCAAACCCCTTCCTTGGAAATGTTTGTCAGATGTTCACTCAATGTATTCTGGGACAATAAACCGTGACTCAATGGGATGCATGTTATGAGAGTTAATGGATACCATTCTGTAGAACTGTAAAATCCAGCTACTTTTTTTTTTTTTTTTTTTTACTATTTTCCAAGTAGTGTTGGAATGGAAGCACAAAAGTACACACACACACACACACACACACACACACACACACACACACACACACACACACACACACACACACGTGCTGATGCATCATTGCATGTGGTGCTATCTGACTGTCTAGTATAAAAATTGTGTGGGAAAGGGTGGTGTCTGTCTCAAACATTATTTTTATAGTATCTATGCTTTGTTTTTTTGAATACTTTTGTGAAGATTCACTTGAAACACATTGTGACATTGGAATTCAGGTTAAGGTCACTTTCTTCTGGAGACAGATTGGGAGAGGTTGTTCGGCAAAAAGCGGATCAAGACAGATCTCTGCTTCTCAGTCTCTCACTTCAGAGCATGACCTCTTATTTTGGACAAAAGGGGCTTAAGTAGGGCCTTTGTGAGAACTGGGTGTTTGTTGGCAGTCACTAGGCATGTGTGAGGGTTCGCAAGGTGTCTAGGTGTTGGTATGTACAGCGCACCACAACTTTGTGAAGATTCCTGCGTGGTGTGTGTGCGCACGCACGTGCGCGACAAGGTTAATCTCACTCATGTACTAACCTTTATAATAGAAGAGACACATGTCAGATAGCACAAACCACCTCTTCTTCCACAGCTTCATGCCCGTGCTGTCCTGCGGAGGAGTACAGGAGCAAGAGTTAGCCAGCTCCTGCCAGTCGGGCACTCACACATTTCGGCTTAACACAGCCATCACGTGTGACAGAAATAAATTAGCCTTTGTTATCTCCCAAGCTCAGACACGAAATGCTTTGTTCTTTCTCACAGCCCCTTTCCCAAAAGGCAATGGTATCACCACATTTTTCCTTTCTGTCCACAACCATCTTCTGGCATTTACCCCACATTAAACTCTTGTCTGTTTCATGCACTTCTTCCAAAGTATGGCCAAAGTTTTGTCACAGAAGTAGTACACAAACTAAAAGAAGAAAATTTCCTGCACTGGCATTTCATGTGTACAGCATTTCTCTGCTTATCCTCTTCTTATCTGTTTATTTATCTGTCTATCACATTATTTATGTATTTATCCATCTATTAATGCATCTACCTCAATTCATCTGTGTTGTCCTGTGTCCTCACGCTGCCTATTTAGTGTACAGCGCACCATAGTGGGGGAAAACTACATTTTGTTTTCTCGTACAGCCATGTAAGTGCAGAATGACAATAAAACGAATACTGAACCTCGAAAACTACCCAGCTGTATAAACTGGTAAATCACAGTAAGTGTGTGCCTTAACACTGTGTATCCCGCTGGAGAAAAGCAACAAACTACTTAACATAACAACCCAACTGCATTCCTACTGACCAAACTTAAAGTTAGAAAAAGTAAAACTATTGATTAAACTGAAAAAGGACTGTCGAGTGCCGCCATGGGGGGTCTGCATGAGAACGACAGGACTGAGTGTGGCCACTGTTTAATCTCGTAATTACAACTAAACCAAGCAGACAGTGTTTGTGTGGCTGGAATCTGGCAGGAAGCGGCCAAGTTTTGAGTGAAGAGACAGCTATGAAAAATCAGAAGCAGACAATATTATTGAAAAATATCCTGTGATTAAAAAAAGGCTTTATACCTGCTTGTATAACCAGCTGCTCTTAACCACTGGGGCATTTGGATTCCTCTTTATGGAGTTGGACCTCTTTCCAAAATTATGCACTTTTTTTGAAGGTCTTGAAGGCTGCAAGTACAAAAGTGAATATCTAAGCACACAAATAAATGCATATTAATACAAATGCCTTTTGGTACATGTTTTCTGGAAGCTCACAGCATGGCTGACACGAGGAGGAAGTACTGAACAATGAAACTACTAGCTGCCAAAGCAGGTCCTGGAGCGAGAATACAGGGGTGCAGAAGCAAAATGAAGCTGGGTGGAGTCGGAATAGGAAGCAATAGGAGGAGAAGCAGAACCAGGAGCAGCACCACTACAGGAGTGGCTCCGAGATCAGCAACAGGAATAGAACCGGCATCAGGACCACCACCAGGAGCCAGCCTCTGGCTTCTTGTGTTTGCTACTTGTGCACAGTCTGTGAAGCTGAATGCCGTTAACAGATAGAACATTGCTGCTGGAATCACTTACGCAGGGGTCCTGCCCAAATGGGATTCCAGATGTGACCGTATAATGTTGTAGTCTGCAGAACTGAGACACTCACCTCCCCACCCCCCATCCCCTCCCACAGACAGACCTCTCTCACCCTGCCGGTAGGACTGCCTGTGTGACCTGTGTTGGCCGTGTGATCTGACCCGCCTGTATAGTTGGATGCTTCGCTCATGGTGCTCAGCGGCCGCTCCTTCTTCTCGTTGGCTGGCACCTTGGGAGCAGACCTGGGTGGAAGAGGTGACATTAGCAGACTGTGCCATTCAAACAGGCTGGGACCCATTTCTATTAAAAGAACCCAGTGGACTGCAGTTATGGTGGCATTTTCTGCCATGCCCATCCCTGGGGAACGCTCCAACATGCCGAGTATAACACAATCCCCTCAGTGAGACCCGTCATGGTGAAGTTAAATGTGAGCTGTAATATGAGACTCAGCGCGGGGAGGACAGAGCCACTGCTCATACCATCTTCTGCTTCTCATCACCTTAAATCGTCCTGCAGGTTCTTCTCACACACTGAACTGCAGTTACTCCACCCAGACAGACAGATAAAAATGAATAATGACAAAAAGTTCAGAGGAAAGGTGTCAATTTCACTCTAAAAAATAAAAGTAAATCTTCACTTTGCTGTTGTCCTCACACTAAGAATGGATTTAGAATTAAATACACACCGTATGGCCAAAAGTATAGGCACCCCCCCCAATGACTGAGCTGAGCTGTTTCAGCCACACCCATACAGCACACAGACACATTCTAGATAATTCTGGGCTTCCAGCTTTGTGGCCAGTTTGGGGAAGAAGCTCCTTTTCTGCTCCAGCATGACTGTGCCCCCCCATGCACAAAACAAGCTTCATAAACATAGGGTTTGCCCAGGTTGATGTGAAAGAACTTGAGCGGCTGCACAGAGTCCAGATCTTAACCCTACCGAACACCTTTGGGATGAACTGGAACGCTGACTACGAACCAGGCCTTCTCGCTTGATATCACTGATGCTCTTGTGGCTGAACGGGCACAAATTCCCAAAATCTGGTGGAAAGCCTTCCCAGAAGAGAATGGGGCTGTTTCAGCAGCAAAGGGGTCATATAGTGTATCTGTTTTGTCCAGCAGCAGCATAATTGGATGGTCTGGATGCATATAGAACACACAGCCACACAGCTGCACAAGGACACCCAGCCACATACTGCCGTACACAAGCACAAAGACACACACAAGACACTTACACAAGGGAAAAACGTAGCAGGACACATAACAGCGCCCCCCAGCAGTTAAAAAAGAAATGAAGAGAAAGAAAACGAATAAACATCTATTGTTGAACACCTGTAAAGACTTTCACTTTCTAGACAAGAATGCGCTGGATGCCAGCAGACTTCGTGACTAACTTAAGTGTTCCCGAAGTGGTAGATGAGAGGCCCGGCTCTTACCGAGCTTTCACATCCAAATGTCGTGATCATTCTGCTCACTAAAAAAATGTCAAGGAAGCCCAAGACATCACTGCCCACTGCAACACCAATTGCTTGGTGTACAGCAATACAAGTGGCCCGCAGATAGCTCTCTGCAGACCGACCTTGCTGTGTAGCTATTTATACAGACAAGCCAAATGGGAGCTGAGTTTAATCAATATGCTCCTATTTATTTGCCAGTGTATTAAAAAGGAGTAACACATTTCACTGGAGGTGTGAAGCATCCATATACCGGATGCTCTGTTTAGCTGGCATCGCCTCCCGCTGCATGTAGTTGTTTGAGGCTCTACGGTGATTAACGCCAAACCCGCTAATGACCGTGTCGACTCTAAAAATAAAACAAGTGAGACCAGCAGTGTGGAGGTGGGAGTTCTTACTACCGCTGGTGCGGAGCTCCTCCTCCATCTGATAAAAAAATAAACTACCAATTCATTTACATAACTGGTCCTTCAGAAAATCTTTTTCTTTCGCTCATCCTTTTCATTGCCTCTGTGCTACTATGGGATACCCCCAAGGGAACCGTGCAGCGGAGCTGCGGAGGAAGCACACAAGACAGAGATGCCCTGCCCACCCATACGGTGCATAATCCCGGCTCATTTCTAACCCATTTCCCTATGTGAGCCATAGAGGTAAAAAAAATTCCAGCGTACTCTTGCCCCAGTCCCCCCATGCTGTCACCGACAGGTGGAGGGCTGTCATTGCAGCTCAGGGCTCCATGCCCGCAGGGGATAGCATAGGTCTCCCACCTGTTAATGTGATCACGACCCTTTAACACACAATCAAGCACGTACTGGCGACGTGCCTCAGAGGACGAGTGGGCTGGTGATGAAGAAACCCCTGCGAGGCTCATCTCGGTGTGTCTGCGTTGGTGTGAATGGTGGGGAGAGGCTATGGCTTGGGGCTATTGAGTTAGAATAAATTATTAAATTATCTCATACACAAAGTACCTCTTGAAGAAAACATGAAACAAGCAGTCAGGTCGTAGTCACGAGGAACAGATAACACACACACATACACACAGGTTACAGAACTTTGCACAGTACACAGCTCTCCTTGTATTGCAAATCACAAGGAGTCACTGTTAAAATTCTTACCTGTAATTTTGGTGATATTACAAAAAGAAAAGAAGCACCAAAAATGTGACTGAAAATTTTCATTTTCACTCAATAAATACAATGGTGTGATCAAGGAGTATTTATAGGTAACCCATGCAACCGAGGTGTACTGTACCGAGGAAGCACATTCACAATGGGAGGTGCCAAGGTGCTGACTGGCAGCCTGAGAAGCTATCAGCTAAATTCAGCACTTTAGAAAGCCCTTGCAGTGTTGTCACACTGCTGTCTTACGCAACTGCTATCCCACTTGCTTTGTGGGAAATAATTCAGCGGAAACCCCCGCGGGTGAATTAGACACACCAATCCCTTCGGCAAAGAGACAATCTTGTTTGATTTTCTTGAAAATGATGACTGCATCTCTACCGCTCTCAGCTAGAAGCCAAAAGAAGATTTAAGTAACAGTTTTTTTCCACATAAAATAAAATATGACAAACATGAAGTTGAATATCTGTGCTGGAAATGACAAGCAAGATCTGAGGCAAGTCAAGATCTCTACAGGCTAGAGTTAGTACTAAGAGCTGAATACATGGAACAGAAGAGCAGAATAACAGAAAGATGAAGACATGCTCTTCTCAAATGTTGCTATAGTGCTTAGTAAGAGGCAGAAGGAAGCATCCATTATCCTTGCTGCACATTACCTGTTTATTACAGGGTGAACAAGTTTCCCATAATTCAAGCTAAAAACAGAAAGAAAAAATGACACAAGCTGATTACATAAAACAACCAAAATATTATGCATAATAATAATAATAATAATAATAATAATGTTATTATTTTTTTCATAAATCACAAAATATATCAATGATAACAGAATAAATGAAAGGGAGAAATAATAAACTGCGCAAACTATAACCTCAGAACCCCCCCGATGTGGTGTGTATGCACTTCTTCTTCATGTGTGGGATACAGCATATATGATTCCCTTTTGAGAAGTACTTTAGCACAACTAACTGTTAAAGGGGTGGGGGTGGCTGTGTATCAGGAAGCATCTGTCTTTCCGCACATGGGGGACAAGATGGCAACTGCAAAGTCAAAAAACTCACTGGATCCAAATAAATATGTACACTACATTCAAGAATTCAAATATTGACAGTGGTCAGGATTTCCACAATGTTGAAGTGCTCTCTCTGGCCATTGGCTTTACCACCTTTATGCTGTAATGGCTTTGGGATGTAAATATGGACTGTTTTCCATGAGGCTGCTGTAATTTTCCCAGGGACATGCCTTCCATTCCACAAGTCGTCTGAGCAATTTTGAGTTCTGCGTGATTTACCTTGTTCTGTTTCATTTGACTCCACACAAGGACCGGTACGACCTTCCGGGCCGATTAAAACCCGCTCTTGTTCTGCTGACAGCAGCCCTTTCCGGTGACAGCAGCGGTAATGTATCTCAGCTCAAGGCAAATTAAACTGCTAAAGGATCCGTAAGTTTGTACCTTAAAAGGTGGCATGTCGGAAAAAATTGTTTTCTTAGAAAACTTAAGGTCCATCAATACAGAGGATCGTACGGGAGTTAACATGAAATGCCAAAGTTAAAGAGCGTTGGGGACGGCAACTTGTGGAATAATGGTCAGATATCAGATGCCAGTCAGGATTGCACAAATGTGTCTCTTAAGCGGGCTAAGGAATCCGTGACATATACACGCACGACACGTTCCATCTTCCTGTTCAGCAGACTGAAGAGATAAGTGTCAGACTGGAAACTCGGAAATAATTACTCAAGATAAAAAAAAAATAAATAACAGCTACAGGGTAAAATCTGAAAACTGAGGGAAAGCTTTTTATCAAATAAAATTTTCAATTCTGTCTAGATATTCCAGACACATCTTTGCTTTCATTTCAAAGCATTTTTTCTGCTACACACAATAAGTGACATTTTCCAGTATCCTTATAAGCCCTATGATCATCTCTTAAAAGCGAAGAAGATTAAAGACGGCTTTATGGGCTTAATTCTCACGAGGGCTATGGGAGAGGGGAGTGAAGGAGAGTGAACATAAATCCCATTGTAAGGTGGAGCACAATGCATTGGGGTCTTGGGTCTGGTAACCTGGTTATTATGAGGGGGCTTTTCAACTGTAACATAATTCTCCACTATTCCTTCCACGCGGTCCAAGTCAAAACAAGCAAGGCTCCTTTTATGATAGCTTCTTTGTAATTTGTCTCAACATTTTTTCTAATGATTTTCCATACTGGAATGGCACAAGTTTCTGCCAAAAGTTGACTGCTTAACCACTGGGCATCATGACAGTAACTACCGGCAAGATGCTTTTTTTCCCAGTTTAAGTCAGCAAGCAGAATTCTGTCAAGTAGCGTATCAGTGCTCGAAGGGCAAGGCCATTGTAAGAAGGGCTTTACATTAGGAAATTAAATACCTTTTCTTTTAAGGCTCCAAATGAATGGCCAGGATCTTGGTTGTAATGTCAGTTATTGGATGAAACAGTGCAGAGCAGTGAAAGCAGCTTTCCTTGCATTCACTCAGCAACATCAGACCTCCTTTTGCAGAAATACACTCTTTCTTGAACCAAGGTTGACTGACATCATGACTGAAATTTTCTCTTTTCTGCAGAAGTCTTCTCCCCTCCAATCTAGAGGACAGTGGGTACTGAGTGTTGCAGGTATGGGAAGCCCAGTCTCCCAGGATCGAGGTGGAAATTTTGGGCTTTGTAGGGCAGGGTCATGACTGAGGCACTGCTGATATCACAAGCACATCACCCCTATGCATCAGAAGACTCTCAGATGTCCTGAGAAGACAAAAGCCATTTTGTCCTGATAGTGCTCCCTGGCCAAACCACATAATATTTATTGCTAATGTCAGAAAGTCCAGCTTCACGTATGAGTTTCAGTGACAGTGCTACTTCTCTTGTTGAGTGTTTTCAAGCCCAAAAGATCGGGTTACACAATGACGAAACCACTGCCTGAAGGTGGCAGTCAGTCCGAATACATTTTCAACAACAGGGTCACAAGGTTGCTTTTTCTGATGACTTTTTCAGATGTTTTCCTACATTTTGTTCGTCAAAACACATCCCACTTGTCCCAGAACTTCACCAACTGGATTTGAAAGTAAATGGTAAACTCATTTCCAAACAAAGGAACCCAATATGGTCAGAGAGCTAAAGATCTGGGCTGCTTCACATAACTGTCCTGACCGCATGTATGGAGATGTGGAGAATGTACTTACTGTTCACTGACCACGAAGATACAGTTGTCTTGTGAGGGTAATCCAGACACGGGGTGTTTGCAGGTCACCTTGCGCTCATTGTGGCTGCAGACAGAGGAACAGAGAGGAAGAGTCAGCATTTAAAACAACTGTCATTATGCTCAGGCAATAGCATTCTGGCGGTTCTTCGGCCTGTGAGTTTACTTAAGGACCAAAGTCAAGACGAGGTCTACCCAGACCCTTCCTTTGCTTTGTCCCCATATATTCACGATGAAAGCATGAAGGCAAACACTTGAAGCAGAATATGAGGTAGGGAGAAATGATGGCACCCTGATCTGACCACGATGGACCTGTGAGCAGCCAGTGGCTGGACCCATCTGTGAAACAGAGATGACAAATTGTGGATAGGCTGGCATCCTTCAGCAGCTCCTCTCCAATTATACAAGAAAATACAGCAACCCCCTTCCCATTAAACTGCAAATAAACTGGCTCAGCTTTACAAACCAAAAATAGGAACACAGAAATAAATACAACTTTCTGTCCAAGCACACGTATTCCTCTGTGTAATAAACACAGATTTCTGATACCAGTTTGCGGTCTTATTTTGGCCTTGGAAAGCCCCTAACATCTGTTGGGAATGAAAGGCTCAGAAAGTATGAAATGTGCTGCAACTCAAACCACAGCTGCTCAAACCCAGGTCAGCCCAGGTCCTTCTCCCTCAAACTCACCCCTTCATCTGCAGGCTCTCGGGATTCTGTTTCTGCTTGTATGCTGCTGTGACCTAACACTGCTCATAATTTTGAACAAAAAACCTCCTGCCTTCCGCTTTATTTCTAACTGTTAGTGAAAAGCAAAAAATAAATAAATAAATAAATAAATAAATAATAATAATAATAATGAATTAACTAATTAACTAAAAACTGACAGAAGCAGATAAAACCATGCACAGCAATGCGGACAAAACCAGAATCTTCAGAAAAGAGAAATTACAATCAATATGCATTTTGCCAAAGAACGACGCAACAAATCCAGATTTTCCAAATTGGTGCCATTTTCACTTCACTGCCTTCCTCTCCATCGCTTAGCAAGCAGCGCAGGCCCCAAAGCAAAGCTGGCTGGGCAGCAGTCTACACACCTGGAGCACTGCGTGGTGCTGAACTTCAACATAGTAATCTTGCTCCTTCGGTATCGCAACCGTGATGGTGCCTGGGTCTTCCTCTCTGTCCTATAGCACAGCTTTACAGCAATCCAGCACATCCCAGTTGCTGGAGTCTTACTGCTATCTCTGCAGTCATGCCCTGATCACAAGGACGCAACAACACCCACCCTCTTCATCCCAGTTAACAGCTCCTTTATAGATCTCCAACACACACAAAAACAATCTCTGTCTTAGCAACACGCAGCACGGAAGGGGCTCTGACTCACTTCCAGCACATGGAAGCGAAGCCTCATCTTTGACCGCATGTCTCCAAGCGCTGTGGGTTCGCAAATCCAACCTCCACCGAAATCTCGGAAACTGTGGGCCCTGTTTATGAAGAGTGGAGTACTGATGACTCCAGCTGAAACCTCCAACACTACTTAGAATTCACTGCATAGTAAATAAACAGAGGGGAGAAGTCCCACGTCTGCAGCAGACCCTGACGCGTAATGACTTTAAACACGGCCTCCCCATGAGGAGAACAAAATGTTTCGATTCTGACGCAAACCGGGTCTGTAATCTGGTAGCAGCGTGGCAGTAGCACGGGAGCCTGGCAGACTCCAGCTCACGTTCACGCACGTCCGCCTTCGCTACGCGCTGAGGCAGCGTTTGGACAGCCCTGAAAAGATGTGCCAGATTTACTGCCGCTGAGGCTGGGAGCAAACGCTCACCCATATGATCGAGACTGCAAATAATTTCGGGCCTACACACTTTATCTAGCACCATGTTGCTCATTTAACAAAACTGGCATATGCACCTCTGGTTAGTACAATTTAGACCTGGCCCATTTGGAAGTTTGTGAACATCAGCAGAAAGGAGTGAGCATAGATGAGGGCAGTTTTAATCCCTGTGTGCTCTTGCCTTGCATGCTGGGACATCCCCTGTCTGCCACCACGGCAGAGGTATTCACTGTAAACCCATGCAGAACAAACAAGCCACCCACCACCGAAGTGAAGACAAACAGTCGCACAACACTGTCAGATCGCATCGGAAGGCGGCGCATCAACGTAATCTCCACACTTGCACAGGTGTCCACATTGGCGGCGGCTGAACACAAACCTCCAAAGGGGCACAGGAAGGTGGAAATCGGAGCAGTAAGTGGAGGAAGTTCTGAAAGCTCTGCGTTGTCCTCCAACTAAAGGGCCTTATGATGCTTATTTTACACCCAAGGTCTTGTCCATTACACATGTGCACATCAGCAATAAACGCCAACAGTGGCCTCTGCAGCCAGTGGGTGTAAAATACACAAAATGTGGGACAAAATTTCAGTTTGAAAAGTTGGCAAAACAGAGGAATAAATAACAATCAAAGGTTAAAAAAAAGTATAATAAATCACTAAGGGATTCCAAGTGTAATGTTTTGCAAAGCAGAAATCATCCCAAAGCCCCAATATAAGCAGAGATTTATGGACTTAGCTGTACTATAACAAAGCCATGAAAAATGCAGCACTGTTGCAACAGCAGCATTAATGCTAAAGTTATATTTTTGTGACAAAGTCACATTTGAACTGTGTACCTGTTCAGTACACAAAAAGTAGGTAAGAACAAAACACGTTGCTTGTCTCACACACACACACACACACACACACACACACACACACACACACACACACACCTCTTAGCTGTTGACAGCAGAAGTAGGGATGAAAGTTGGTCAGGAGAGCCTTGAAACTGCTCAGGTGTTCTACTTGTACTTTCAGCTTCTGCAAGGCACACTTCACTGATTTGGTGTTGGGAGAAAGGTGAGCAGCTTCCTCTCCCCCGCTGCCTCAAAGTAGCCACAGGGGCCAAACTTCGGTGCACTGCACATTTAAGGAACTGCATTTACTCCAGCACAGGAAGCTGACAGTGAATGGAGCTATGATGGTTCACAGTTCACTTGACTCCAACAGGCCAACTGTTAATCCCTTCCAGTGTGGCAGCACCTGGGTACTGAGGGGTGACTCAGGTTCTGGGCTCTTGGCATGAAGAGAAAATGTTTGCGTATGTGGATGTGTGTGGATCAGAGGTGGCAGAGAGACAGTCTCCATGCCAGTCAGACAGCCCAAAGGAAGGTCATAACAGATAAACGTGACCGGAAAGTGTAGAGTTTGGATGGTGCGGGAAGTTCAAAGGAAACAACAGATGTCTCCAGACTCCGCAGTTACACATGCCTGTGAAACAACAGCATGAAACAGGTAAAAGAAATAAAGGTCAGAGATACTATCAGAATTGAGAGGAAAGTGTGACATTTTAGCTGTGGAAGAAGCAATCAGCTCATTTCAGTTTCTATATCAATATCTCATTTTTCCAGAATCTACTGAAGGAGTTCAGTGACTCCACTGCCTCCTCCAGAGTACAACAAGCTTGTCATCTCGATGCTGGAGAAGGCAGTGATGTCTCTCGCTCTCTCTCCCTGACAAGTCCCACATTGCCAGGATAAAAAAAGGTCTCACTCATGGCATTAGTAGAGCTCAACAGGAGCTTCACCTCTGGACAAATCTGGCTCTTCCAAAGCACACAAGATGTTCCAGCACTGCTGGGAAAAAGGCAGCAGGCCAGTGTCCCAATAGCAAATCTGTCCCCTATCAGAGGACACAAACTGACGTCCTTCCCTGTCCCACAGAGGGAGCTGCCCACAAGGACACCAAACACCAAAAAGGCTTTTAAGGTCAAAGTGGAGCCTACTGTATGTCCAGTTTGAGACAGTGCAATGCTCTCCTATAGTTTTTAAGGCTACTTTTCGATTCCAGCAGGAGAAATGGGGGGGGGGGGCAGCAGTGCATGACAGATATTTTCCAAAGTCCTAGTTACCAGTTTTATTTCTAAAAGTCATCATGCGTGGCTTGTAGGATGTGGTCTGTGGTCCTCAAAGCCAGAGCTGCATTGCTACAGCCACGCGGTTACATATGTAAGCATTTTCCACCCTGTGAAGGCCAGAAGCACTCAAATGCTCCCTCCTTTTCACCCGCTTTACTCCTTGTTAAGGAAACCTCCATTAGGCCTTATGATCCATATGGTACAAAGAACAAGGAATAGGAGCAACAGAAATAAAAACAATAATATTAAGAATAATAATGGAAGCAAACATCAGGCAGAAAGAAGGCAGTCTTCATGATGAGAAGCCCAGCAGGATTAGTGTGATGGGTCATAATGGTGGGATTAAGGGTCCTCATAAATGAATAGTTCTCCTGTTGTTCTCCTAGGGCTCACTCAATCTGCACAGCATTTGCATGTTCTCCCTGTGTTTGCAATGGTCTTCTCCACGTCCTCCAGTTTCCTCTCAAAACCCAGAGGAAGGTGAACTTATTACTCTAAATTGTCCTAAACTCTGTGTGTGTGTGTGTGTGTGTGTGTGTGTGTGTGTGTGTGTGTGTGTGTGTGTGTGTGTGTGTGTGTGTGTGTGTGTGTGTGTGTGTGTGAGAGAGATTGCTCTGTGATAGCCTGGCGTCATGTCCATTGTCTCCCGGATTTTCTCCAGACCACCACAACCTTGTCCTGGCATTACTGATCACAAATGATTGAATGAAGAATGGCAGAAAACAAAAATGCACTGTCTTGCCAAAAACTCCTGTTCAGCAGAAAATGTTTAACAATTCCTGAAATTGTGCACCGTTTCTTGCCTTGTTATTCAGAGAGACTAAGGGACAGCAGACATGAGGTGTAAACAATGTCACAGCGAGTTGAATAAATTCCATCCAAAATTCCTGCAGCGTTTGAGTCTCTTTACTGGCATCAATTGACTTGTATGAAAACAGGGTGCATATATTTAAAAAAAAAAAATTAATTGGAACGCAATTCAAAAATAAATGAAAAAAATCTTTAAAAAAAATAAATAATTGAAAGCTAAAGAATATGAATGCTTGACTTAACACTTTCAAGTGGTCCTTTCCTCCTACGTTGTTTCCTAGTCTTTGAACCTTAACCACTGCAAAACCCTATACTACTGTGCAACCATGAACACCAGTGAGGGCTGCAGCCAAGACGACACCTGGAGCTACAGCACAGGACAGCTGCGATGGTTGTAGACTCCTGCAATAAAAGTAAATACTGGTTGTTGTTCAACTTTTGTGTTTCACACCGTGTGGCTGCGCAATGGTGCCAGGCCTCACTAAGGCTATAGGACCCTAGACAGAGTGCAGCCTTTGTTTCATTTGACATATAATGCACGTGCCATTTGAGCATTTGGATTTGGTGCATTTTCATCTTTTCAGATTAGACTCATAGTGTAAATCATTCTTAATGTAGGCTTTCATGACGTGAATCAATTGCTATGTTAGAGTCATCAACCATTTTTGTTCCGGTACAGCCTCTGTGCTCATTTCTCTTCAAGTTATTATTTAATAATACTAGCCCAGGAAAAAAAAAAAAAAAAAAAAAAAAAACATTCTGGTTACTGACAATTAGGACCAACAACAAAGAACCAAACAGAGGATTCAAAACTATGACAAAGCAATGTAGAAGAATAAATAAATACTATGTACAGAAACAGGAGGGAGCGAGATAATGGTGCAGCAGATGCAGTGCCAGCTGCATATATATAAAAAAAAATCATTAGAGAGAAAATAAAGTGAGAGGGGATAAACTCTTTTTTCCTAGCTTCGTAACCTATTATCTGGTCTCTTAACTCACAGAGGCAATAAAGGTGTCTCTGGATTTATGTGTTTGGGTCCACCCATTAACTGTAGCAATGTTTTTGGAAATCCTGGAACTACAGTCCAAGAGAAAAGCCATTTCATTGGCACGATGTGGGAATTTAATAGCTTATTCCCAGGGACAAAAAGCATTAAGAAAATAAAACTTTTAATGGCCTGGATATCTGAACGTTCAGAATACTACAGCCCGCAGAAAACTTTTAATTATGGGCTTTGCTGGACTGAGAGAAACCAATAGAAAAAAGGAAAAAACTCATCAGGATTTTGGGGAGGAGAAGAAAAGACATCTTTATTGCGAAGCTACAACTGCTAATTACAGTTTAAGTACGAAGGAACGCAGAACAAATTTACGGGACAACAGCGTCCGATCTGCCAACTTCTTGCAGCTGAGGGTCGGGGGACAGGAGCAGGTGGACCAGCAAGAGGCAGCCAGGAAGGCCCCCGCTCCAATCGCCTACCTTTCACATAGCAGCATGTCTGCTTACCCTGCTGCCGTGAGGTTGGGCTGCACGCAGACCTCTGACAGTCTAAAATGAAGTGCATCTCCAGCACCCCCAGCCGTGTACCGTTGCGCCTTCTTTGGGAAGGGGAGGCCGGGCTAGAAGAAATCACAACAAGCTGTACTGTATATAGAAAGGCCGCTGGCCAGTATCAGAGCGCCTCCACTCTCCAGTCCTCCTCAGGGAAAGAATGCCACCACGGTCTGGAGGTGGGCACCTCTTCCTGGAACTTTAACAGAACATAGATGAGAACACAGGAAACGGGAGGAAATTAGCTTTTCATACCATTTACCACCAGGCCCCAGGCTTATTCATTGCTTCATTTTGAACAAACGTCTCCAAAAACTGTCACAATAGGTTTATAAGTATAGATGGAGATGCCAGACCTGCGTCTCAGACCAGCTAATACCTGGAGAAATAATTCAGCATAAGCTACATGTCACTTAAAGACTTTCTTCCCCTTCAGCACAGAGAAGGATTTGCAGCCTCGTATATAAAAAACTCTTCAGTTCGGCTGGAAGCCGATAGCTTGTCAGGATGTGTGTCGGGTGAAGGTGCTGAGGAGACCCAATGCTGAGAGTATGCAGATTCTTGAAGAAATGCAGCACGTCCTCCACAGGATGCCTCAAACCTCTCAGAACGCACCCACACACCCAAACCCATGCCATGCAACCCATCTTCTGGGTTTTACAGTACATATTATAAACGTTTTGCCCGTACACATCCGTTAGCACAAATGAGCGTTTCCGCATTGAGAGTTTGTTAGGTGCTACTTCCTCCTGGCATGGAACGCAGCCAGCTAGGGATAGCAGTCCACAGGATGGAGAAACCCACAGTGCCTCTTACCTCCTCTATCTTAACCCCATCTTCTGACTTCCACCCAAGCGTGGAGGGACCCATTACACACCCTCTACTAGAGCTATAAATACACATACTCCTGCACCAGCTAAATTGATTTTTATTATTTTTAATTTAATGCTTTTAAAGCGGCTTTTGCCTCTAATGAGCCCTTCCTGCTGAGAGGATTTGAAGCTCAGGCGACGTGCAATCGTGCCTGCCTTCAACCTCCAGTATGGGGTATAATCTAATGGCTGTCCAAAAGCCCTGCGCAACATAACTTGACATAACAAATCTTTGGTCATTTTAAACTGAAAACCAGAAGGAGAACATTAATCTAAATGTTTTGGGCCCAATTTATTAACATTATTGTATGTCACGCTCAGATGAAATACACAGGGCTTCCTCCAGAAATTTCTCCAACGTGAGAATTCTTCAGCCAGCTTCGGAGACTGTGCAGAAAACTTTATTTACTGTCGAAAATGGAAACAAAGACGGCATGCTGGCGCTGCCCCGGTTAATGTGGAGCGGGGGAAAATCCGGAGCCTGTATGTGCAAAGTGCATTTCGGATTGTTGCATTTGATGAAAATAAGGTTGACTAAAATGAGGAAGGACCATTTGGGAATAAGAGCTCATTTACAGTACAACTATTCCTTATGCAAAGCTACACAAATCATCAGTTGAAGTATGTAAAACATTTTGCCCAGGTGCAGAATCCAAGTCGGTATTCACCGGGAGACGTCGCGAGTGATTCTGGAGACCGAATCTGAACCACAGCTCTCGGGAAGCTGGTCTATATCGAAGGTACAATGAAAGCGATTTTCCCCAAAATGTAGAAGAAAAAAAAATAAGCAGCAAATGATGTGCCTTCCAAATAATATTCTGAGCAAAAGCACAAAAGGAAACGGCAGCAGATTCTGATCTGGACTTGCGATCAGCACGGCCCTGCTTCCAAAGCCAACAAGGTCTCTGAAACAGTAACACTTTGGCCGCAGCTATACTCCCGCATCGTTTCCGCTGCTCGGCCGACTGCACGGCTGCAAGCGTGATCTTCCCGCGTTGACAGCACGGGGAAGGAACACAGGGGTCCAGCTGCAGACGGACACACGTGGACCGGCACACGGAGCCCCATGTGAAACCACTGCAGAGTGCTGCGTCCTACAGAAAGACCTGAAATTACCCAAAAGCCTATTTGTGTGTGAGGTGAGGCACAGAGAACATTCACTGTGTTCATCAGAGTGCTTCTCATATGATAAATGGCACAATTGGCAGTCCAGTAAGGAAGACATCAGCGAGCACATCAAGCAAACTGCTTTTATTGCTGAACAAAATTAAACCGCTACATGTACTGTATATGTGAGACAGACATAGCCTGAATACATAGATATCAGAGAAAGACAGACAGGGAGTGGGGGAGGACAGAGGCAACGCAGGACATAAAGAAATCATGCCATGCTGGTCTTTGCAAATGGGGGCATAATCATGTATCTCTCTTAGCGTCCCCAGCCTGCTGAATACCTTTGTAGATGGTAGGACAAAAAATTGTTTTGATTATTATTATTTTTTCCTTTGGGAAGACTTTCTTATCGAGATCCATTGATCTTGACTGCGGATCCACAAAGCACAGGGCTGGAACCACTAGTTACGGACGGTTCCTTTCATGCCACCCTTATGAGGACAGCTCTGACTGGGATTATCGACAAAGTATATGACAGCTTCCAGCGTGATATTTTCTGGCAGGAAAACAGGCGTTCGGAGGCAGAGGACGCTACAACGGTCTCCAGCAGGCTGGTGGCGATAAGGAGGAAGCAGACTCGCATGGCTTACACCCTAACAGTTATGCAAGTCTTGCTATTCTGCCATGTAGGCCTGTTTACACACAGACTTGGACTAGATCTCCTGCAGGGCACTAGCTGGTGTGAAGAACCTCAGCCAAAGGCCTGTTTGGGCTGCGAGGAGGCATTTGTGTGCCACCACTGAACAGATAAAAAGGGTTCTCACCTTAAACTCTGCAACATGTCGATCGTGTCCCATAATATAGGCTGCTATCGTTCTTCAAACAAATGCTGCAATATTTTTTCCGTACAGAAGCAAAAGCCGTGTGGCAGTTCCCCGCTGAGTCGCAGGCCTGTCAGCACAAAATGACCATGAAACGGCAGCACCGAACAGAGCAGTTCAGCACTTAGGTAGCTCTTTTAGATATCATGAACGCCTGTTCCAAGTGAGTCAAACAATTTAAGAGGCATGAAAAAGCCTAGGCTTCAGAGGGCAAACAAGGTCACCCTCCCCACTGCACAAATAAAACAGAATAAATGCTGGAATAAACATTATTGCATAATGAAGTTTTGACTCAAAGGGGTGTTTATTCTTTGCTCCGCAATAAAGACTTTTTGGGTCTTGGATACATTGATCTTCCTTTAATTTCTCTCCAGTTCAGCCATTTTTATTTGGGCACAAATGAGACGTGGACGTGTGACATCAGAAAGAAAGCTGCTGACTGATGCAACTATGATTTTAACTGGTTCCAACCCAGTGCTGAACAGTGAGTGACTGTTTGTTGCCATTCATTTTCGTGAGTGAACCTTCTATGTGATTCACTTCCACAGCATTTCATTATTGTTAAATAAAAGTATGATCAGAATTAGCTGATACGGTAATTTTAGAAACAGGACTGCTGTTAAGGCAAGAAAGAAAGCACAATACAGAGACTGAATCATTCCTCCACAGAGATGCCAGTAAGGGCAGTTTGTAAGAATAAATACGTATGCACTTGATTTGTATATTTTGGTCTTTTTAATGAATACAACTAAATGCAAACGTAGGAAAAACAACACTTGACATCAGCAGAACTGCTTCAGTTAGACAATGGAACATTTTCATACGCTGTCTATTACAAACCAGTTATCAGAAAAAGGGAAGCTGACAGATGCCCTTCAAACCAAACCAATCACTATGGTTACTGTAGAGCTTCTGGTTGCAGCATGACTTAAAGGAGCAAGGGGCATCCATACTGTACTGCAAATGGCTTGAAATTCCAATCCTGACATTTCCATTTATTTGAACCTTTAGAGAAAGGGACATCGCTAGGAACAGCCTTAGGGACATATTTCTGGGGATGTAATAGAAAACTAGCAGCTCCTAACTGCTCCTCGGATGCTCCTTCTGCATGCCAAGCAGAAAGGTTCCGGAGACCACGGCACCAAGGCCTCACCTATTTCATGGAAAATTGGAAAAGAAATGAGGGCAATTATTTTACTGCAGTAATGGGCTTCACAGGAGACCAAACACATTCCTGTGAAAGTGTCAAGCTAGCAGTGCAAGGGCATTAGTATTGCATCCTCACTTGAGCAATTAAAGGTGAAAAAAGGCCTGACACAAATAATCATGTCATAGAAACCCTTCCTTTAAAGTCCAACTTCAGCAGCCTGCGCAAATGCTTTTAACTCAACGCCGTATAAATGTGTGTGTGGGGGGGGGGGTGAGAAGCAGATGAAGTCACGCATCTGTTGCCTGCTCACACACTCCTTGCCCGTGATAAAACACTGAAAACAGACTGCTGGTCAAAAGCAATCGCCTGCATTAAAAAAAGCCATGTGAATTCCATCTGGTTGGGGAGAAGAAATCATAAATAAAAAAGATTGTTTAAAGCCATCATATTGCAGGCTGCGTCTACTTTACAATGAAACAGAATAGAGGAATACAAAAATATTATGATGGAAGTGTATGCACTTAATGCACCATAGTAAGAACAGCCAGAGGTCTTGAGAACGAAAGTGGACAGCACTTCCCAGGTCATGGCTCTTAGGGGGAAGATCACAGGCCACCATGTCCCTCTGACCCCCCCGAGCAATATCACTTCTGCACTTAGATCATACACTTGAAACGGTGCCTCCCCACCTCCACCTTCCTGCTTTTTGCAGACACACTATGAATTATTATTCAGCTGCCCCCCTTGGGCCAGATCCTCTTACAGCAGCTACATTTCCCTCCTCTTTAAAAACCCATCAAAGAAAAATAAAGAAGTAATAACACGGGGGCAGCAATCCACTGACTGCCAGTGTGTATGTGGGGGTGGGCGTCCTGTTATCGTTCTGTGAGCAATATTTACATTTGCTTCTGCTTTACTTTCCGCTTTGAATTAACAAATTGTGAGACACAACGCTGCTTTACCTCACAGCAGTGTAACAACAGTGAAGCGCTACATGACAGAAGGGGATGAGAGCAACAACCCTGCTGGCCAGCGGCCCCCTGTGACCAGCCAGGGGGATCAGTCTCTGTCTCAGTCCTTCCAGAACCACTGGACCAGAGCCCAGAGCAGCATCCAGTCCCCTATGGGTCAGGTCCCAACAGATAGCTGCGTTGTCTCTCTACCCCAGAGGGAGTGCTGAGGGACTTGGACTGCTTGGTTATCGCAGGGGGACGATGTCTTAAAAATGTACACTATGTACCATGTATTGTACATGAACTGCAGGTATTGAGGATGATAAATGCAGTCAAGCTGTCTGTCATGAAAGCGCACGCACACACACACACACACACGCACACACACACACTCTAGCTCTCTCTCTCTACTCTTTCTGAGTAGAAAATGTGAGTCCAGGACCCCGTGTTTGCACAAGCACAGTAAAGAGCATAAATAAAACTTAAAAGCTTGTGTGTCTGGTCAAGACCAGTATTACGGTTTTACTGGTTCTTTTGAAACCCATAATTATCAAATGGAACAAAAAAACAAAAGTTCTTGGCTCTGAGCAACTGGTTACAGTGGCGGTTTGAAAATGACTACAATGCACTTTTTAAAGGAAAAATGCAGAAATAAACCATTTCATTTGGAAAGTGGAAACCGAACATGAACAAATTTAAATCACTCATTTAAAGTAAAACTAGGAAACCTCTCTCTCACACAAACACACACACATACGCGCGCACACACAAAAACAATTGAGGAAAGTGTCTGAAATAAGACAAGGGGCAGTCTCCCTTCCTTATTGAGTTCCACAAAGTCGCCTTGAGCCAGAAGTGAAAACCCACACATTCGGGGTGAAGTTGTGGATGGGCAGCAATGGAAAGAATTCCAATAAAAAGACTGACGCTCGGTGTAGAATCTGCCAGCGGTCCACTGAGGATCTATACTAGAGCCCATTATGCACTAAAAAAGACTCACAAATAAGGCACAGCATAGATTTTTACTGCAACTAAAGGATGGCAAATGTCTCCTTGTCTCATCTGTGCTTCTTCTATCATATTGAAGAGTGTTAACATGACTATTTAATTAGCCGGACCACACAAATTGTCGGATTTTTTTAGAATGCAAGCAAAAAAGAAGCTCTTTTTAAGGGCCGCACATGTTACTGACAAGTATGGATTTCATGTTTGCTTCTGGAGATGAATGAGAAGAAGGGATCAATCAATCTTAGAGCATAGAAACTCCTAAAAAAGGAATAGAAACTAAATCCAAAAGGACCACTTTTTCAGGCCGTTCTTCTTTCTCCTCGTTGACCATCTCCCTTCCGGAGAGGAGAATTTTGGTGGTAGGCTGTCACAGGAATAAAATGAGAGAAGATACCCCCCACGATTAGCTGGGGAGTGAGCACCACTCTGTGTGCGCCAGGCTGCCAGACAATATTGGTGACTGTTATTCAGAATGAAATCTTACCGAGAAGGGAAACATGCAAACATTTTTAACTCTTTTTCAGCTCCCAAAGTTATGAAATATATATATTCTCCAGGTGGCACTTCTGGAAGGTACTAATCTGAGTATAAATGTGTACAATACTCCCCAAATAGTATTTGTGAGAAGTTTTTCTTTCAATTGCTAGATAATAGGGTTCAAGTATATATGGGATCTTTTACAGGACTGGTGCAGAAGGATGGAAAGGGTTCATGAACAGCTTGAATGGAAAATAAAAACAGCAGCCTGGCATTAAAAACACCTCAGGATGAAATCTTCCTTCTCCTAATCTGTGAATGAGGGAGCACCTTGAGGTAAATTTACACACTGAGCTGTTTAGAGACGTTCTAAAAATGATTCACAAACTTTCCAAATTTAGTTAAATAAAATAAAAAGTATAAAAAAGTAGTTTGGCAGGGTAAAAAGTGACGAATAAGAAAAGTCATAAAAGATAATTTAATACCAAATGAAAAAAAACGACAGATATCAGGATTATTATAGATGAACGGCTGTTTAAGCAGAGAAAAGTAATATAAAGAAAAGTAAAGAATAGCAGCAAGCTTATTCATAGCAAAGCTGTAAGCATGATATGAACACGTAACATATCGAGCATTTATTAGGAAAAAACTGAATACATGTTCATATTATACTTTGCTACTGAGTTAATACATGTATGAAAGTGTTGAGTTGCTCTTGAACCACCCTGCAGTTAAATATGTTTGAAAATACAATCACGTTTCCAACATAGAGTCCAAAACCTTATATAGAAATCCAGTAGCTAGAAAAGGGCCACAGCATGACAGCCCTTCTTATTTAATTAGATAGGGTATTAAAGCTAAACTCAATGAAATGAACAAAAAGACCATACATGACAGAGCCAAAAACACATTTTGCATGTTTACTTACAATAAAAACCTTCGACAAAGGTGTGACCAACAGCCAGGAGAGATGTTAACTTGCTATCCAGATGCAGAGCATCAGTTGGAAGCACGAGCGAGGAGGTTCACGGATGAGCAGACGTCTCCCTTTAGTGCGCTCCAGTGGCCGGGCGACCCAGCTGTCAACCCTCCCGAGTGGCTGTGCTAAAACCCTGAAACCTGAGACCCATGTGACCCCTTAGCAGAATCCTCAACTCTAAGTCCCACGTGACCGAGTGCTCCAACCTCGGGAACGCAAACTAATGAGGCGTCTCAGGCACAGTCAAAGTAAGACTGAGCACGATTCCCTACGCTCGCCAATGTTTTTGAGTAAAGATGTTAACAAAAGAGCGAGCGAGAGAGAGAGAGAGAGAGAGAGAGAGAGAGGGAGGGAAAGCGAGAGAGGGAGGGGAGAGTGGGGAAGCAAGAGAAGGAGGGAGAGAGAAAAGAAGGACAATAGCAGCTGGAAAATAAACCTGGCACATTCACTCAGTGTGTGAGTTGAACCGGGTGAAAAGAAAAGCGATGCAAATGCTGAGCTCTGATTCAGCAGTCCTGCTGTCAAACAGCAGTCAGTCGAGATCACGGAGGCGGTCAACTGAAGCAGAGGTACATGGTAAAGAGGCAGCTCAGTCATGACCTTCATCCAGAATTGAAGTCCACATCAAAAAGCTCAGAGACCAAAAACACAAAGCTTTGCAAAAACATCCGGAACAACGTGACAACACTTCACATTTTTACCCTCATTTCCCACCACACAGATTTATGTCCTGATTCTGGATTCACAGCACAGTGGACCTTATTAATTCAGATAAAAATTAGAACAACGGAAAAAATAAATTTAACAAAAATGTCATATTCTCCTTTTTTTCTGTGCAGACCGTAAGCTGATAGAAATACCCTGTAGCTCCGGGATAAGACGTTTTTATCGGATTATCAGTGTTTGGAAAGTGTTAAGGGATAATAGAAGTCCCCATGGGGCTCAGTTGCAAAGTTCAAATTCAAACCTCCCGTTCATTTGAATACATAAAAACAATGCCCTTTGAGAAGCTTATCAGGATATTATCCTTCCTGGCTGTATCCTTTGTAGCCCACAAGGGAACTGGTCTCAGGAACAAGAGGCCTTCCAGGCCTGGCTCAGACCCCAATCCTAATCCAGACTCCATCCACAGCTCAGGTATTCCCTTCAGAGCTACGCGACACCCAAGAGGCTCGGGTGCAGCAATCGATCTTGGGTCAGGCAGTCACCCGACAGGCTTTTCCACTCTGGGCACAGCTGGCTCTTTCCAAACTCGGCAAAGTGCAGTCAGGACTTTCACCTTCCAGTGGTCATTCAAAGCCCAGTACAAAGCATCTTCTCCCAAACATCGGTATCGAAAAGCATATAGGTAAATAAAGACATGAAGCAGAAGGGAATTCAACAAGAAAGAATGCTGTAACATACATTTATATTTATTAGACTTATTGTTTATACTTATTCATTTAAATTTATATTTGTAATTTATATTCATACTGGAACGAACCATCTGCCTCCTGCTTCCTCCTCCCATGTCTCAATTGTGGATTATGGATCCATTAGTGGATGCATGTATGACATAAATGCAGCTGCATGGACATTTGTTACACTTGAGGGAAACATGTTTACAAAGTTTTGGGGAAGCGGATATGCAGACCACTGGCGGATTAATCGCAGAAGACATACTTTACTCTGGAAGAACAGTTTAATAGACATGTAGGAAGTCTGGGAACATAAGATGCAAACACCCCACCAAATAAGACTGCAACCTGTTACAGGCAGGCGGGTGAGGCTGCAAGGCCTCCCAAGACCACAGATTATGAGCAACGTCTTCCTTTGAACATTTGCAACAGGTGTCACGCTAGCAGTAAAATACCTTAACATTTACTTTGATCCGCGGTAGCTCACAAACTATAGTCAACTTTTCAGAAATGCACCCCTTTACACAGCACAGTATTCTTACTTCATGAAGTTACGGCAAGCACCTTGATCAAGGGCACAGCAGCAGGAGTGGAATTCAAGCTGGGAACCTTCAGACTGTTCAGTAAGAGTACCAGCAACTACCCTACCTGCGCACTTTACTTTTTACTGCGGATCAAAGGAATGTTTTACACTGCTGGGCTGTTGCTTTACATACTGAAGATATTATGGGATGAGAACTGGCTTGCGTGTGGAGATGGTGGAGCCTCATTTGCAGACATCTTTCTGCCTTCAAGAAATACATACCGCATGTCCACCTAAATACACATATGTACTTTACTCAGGAGAACGAGCAACTCTTGCATTTTTCTCACCCTTTCTCGATTCTGTGGTAAGAATACTAGACAGCTAAAAAGCACCTAAAGGCAGTTAAAAAAAACAGCAAGAAAACAAAATAATAATTCCCTAAAAGCCATGTTCCAAACTTGAATCAATAATTTATTAGAAGCACAAACATACACCTGTACCCCTAAAAAACAACAAGCAAAGCAATACTGCTAGCCGGCACAGGTACACCCCTCACGTCAGGACACTGGGTCTACTTGGCATCACACAAAAATGCGGATAAGATATAAAGAAAAGTAAATACTTAAACACATACTCTACACAGAAACACACATGCACACGCACGTACAGTGTTAGCCCAGGGCTCAGTGTCAAACCTGCAAGGCTTTAATGAGACACTACACGTCCATATATCTCCACCAGTATGGAAACCGTATGACGATCTCCGATATCTTCCACATTGCACAACACTTTCTATCTGACTCCGTCTGCCTCCCTGTGGACCGAGAGCCGCTATGAAGAGATTACTGGCTCATACAAAACAGTTCAGGTGTGCTTTGTTAAGCTCTCCCCTTGCAATGAACCCAACAGATTGACGCCCAGCAATAAATTAAATAACAGCCAAGTAATGATGTAGGGCTCAGCAGCAACACCGACAAATAAACTCCGCATTGCGATTAAGTCACTTGAAGCAGTTGACCGAAAACAATGACATGCAGCCGAAGCCACGAGAGCGTGGTCGCGTACAGTAATGTGCGTGCATCATGTGAGGAGGTACTGCGGGGATAGCCTGCTGGATGACACAGCAGGGTCAGCAAAAGGCAGCTTCAAGTAGGAGGAGCTCTCGTGACCTTCATGTGCTGCCAGGTCAGTGGTTCTGAACATCACAGAGCGCCAGACACAAACAGCTGCCTCTATTATCCAGCTCATTAGCCTGAAGAAACGCACCGAGTTATTTGTGATTTATGGAGGAGTGCAGCATGCAGGGGTGCGCTATAGTTCAGGGTTTTTCTGCCATAGAGGGAGTTGAAAGCAACCGAGATGTCTGGGTATTCTGGTTCCGTGTTGTTCAGGCAAGGGAAGGAGGCATAAGTGGATAAGACAAAGAAGATGAGGGTTCAGGTCCGCAGACAATGGGCCATATGATGTTGGACAGCAATGTTTCCTGGTACCGGTGACAAATCAGTGCTTGAATTGAATACAATAAGCCAGCCATGCCGCAAGATCGCTTAGAGAAACCAGTGTTCTGCTAAAAGGCCAATTTCTTTGATTTATCATATATTTTATAACATATACAGTACAATAGAGGCACTGTGGACAATTTGAACTACTGACATTTTAATCCACCGATCAGACCAAAAGGATTGACAGAAAGCGGTTTTGGAGTGCTAAACCTAGGCAAACTCAAAAAGGAGCTGTACAGTGCAAATTAAAGATAAATTAATATTTTTCTGTAATTTCTCTGAGCAATACAAGTTTGTAACGCCAGCGTTAGTTCAGTCCTGGTTTGTTTTCCTCCCATCCATTCATATCACCGCTCCTATAAATTATTCATCCATCCATCCATCCTCTGAAACAGTTCATTCAAAGGAACACCGATAATAACATCAACACAAAGTTCCCTACGACAAAACAAAATTAAAGTTTAATCATTTGTGTTCTGCACATAATCACAAAAATGGAGGGTTGCGGCAACATGAACTGTGCAACACACTGTGGACGCGTAAGACAGCTGTTCTATTTTCAACTCCTTTTGAGGAGAACAAGGAAAGTGGGGAGGAAATGAACAAACAACTGTACAAATGAACACACACACACACACACACACACACACACACACACACACACACACAAAGCGAGAGAGAGAAAGGTCTCCATCAATCAATCTCCACCAGACAGCCTAGGCTGTTTCCTTATGACACCATGTCACAGCTGTGTTGGTGAAACAAGACAGTGACGGACGTGTATGGCACGTTTTCAGAAAAGAAAAAAAAAAAAACTCAATTATTAAAGGCAGATACTGTTTTCACGTTCGCTTCCTTCCTACCCTCCCTCCCACGTACGTACTGTACCTCAGCCATCATCTCCCCTTCCCGTGCTTAGACATCTAGATGACGGACAATGCGTCACCGACACACACACCATCTTGTCAGTCCGCAGCGACAACCAAGGACTCTGGTTTGACGGACTGACTGACGCAAAACTTGCAGTCCAAGGACTCGGGAAAGAAGACAGACGGCTTACACGCTGAGGAGACCGAGTGCCTACAGGCCACAGCTTCAGGACTGGCGTGCACACATCTAGAAGGGAAAAATCAAGGCTGTGAGGGGGAGGACAAACACATCGAGGAGCACGTCTTGCACACGCCATCCACTCACGTTTGAGTCATGTTATTGTAAAGCTGCTTGAATGAAGCGTTACGTAAGGCAGTGCAGGAGCGCTGTGGCTAACTTGCTGACAGTGTGACACTCGTGTCACTCTGGGCTGCGGGGGTGTTGCAGGGGGATGCTAGTGCATCTCGAGTGGAGCTGCAGGGCCTGTGTCTCAGCAGGGTGACACACAGCAGCAGAACAGCGTTAGACCCTGTCCTTAACACTCTTCACAGATTCCACAAAAAACCACTCCGAGCCTCTTCAGCCATATGGGCATCAATTTAAGACCCCAGAAAGGACTGCACTTTGTCAAAAGAGGTTTAACAGCCATAACTGAAGGGTAAGCACAAATAGTTACAGAAAGCTCAGCACCGAGATGAAGGGCAAGATGAATAAAGCAGAAGTTAGTTCGTATCTGCTGTTGTCCAGTATTTCCACAGGTGAGCGCGCATGCATGGACGTGCAGCAGGGGTGCAGCAGCCGAGCCCACAGACACAGCACAGGGTGTCGCCCCCCCCGCCCCCCCAACACACGCAAACACGCGTACGAACATTCCTAGAGGCCCCACTTGGCATGCAGTAGTGGCTGTATTTATTTTAGCACCCGATGTTTTATTCATGCACTGGTGACGTCCCCCGCTTGGTGCTTGGTGGTCTCCACCTCCAGGGTTGAAGGTAGTTCAGTGGCCTCTTTGGCCACTGGCACTCAGAAGCTCTTAGACATAAAGACCCTGACTGGAGCGTGATGGGTGTACCTGTGTGGCAGTCAGTGAGATCCTCCTACAAAAACTCCATCAAGGTCTTCCTGTCAGGAAAACTGAGGCATGATGGGATCCAGTGGCTTCAGCTACAGTATGTTACACAGATCCACCCGCCACACAGCTGTAACTGTAAAAATCAGAGCTGGGCACAGGCTGGATCAGGAGAGGTGAAATCCTCACACTACGGCTGAGAATGCAGGAGGGGCTGGACGTGGTCCTGCTGTCCTGCTATAAATAAACCTGTTCTGGCCAGATTTCTGCAGAGAGCCATCAAAGGGCTGCCGTATGATGGACGCTGAAAGTGTCCTTTGTGTCCTGAAGGCAGCACTGTCGCTCACTCTGCTGTAGGACACTGACGAATGGGCATCTTCTGGGCACAGCAAAACTGAAATCCACAGCTGAAACACAACCCCATATTCCACTTGGAAGGTGCAAAGCTGCACGACAGGCAAGTATGTGTGTGCATGCGCGCCTGAATGCCTGTGTTTATCCATGTATGGCAACATGAATGAATGAGTGTATAAATGTGTGTGAAGGTAAAGAAATCAGACCTTTGTGTCTATCTTCCAGAACATTCAGCAAACAATGTGTCTTCAAGAATCAGCAAAAGGGCAAAGCGCTATAATGGATCGCAGGTAATTCTATTACTGTTTACTTGGTTTAGTCAAACTCAAGTACAGTTTGCAAAAATATCAGCCGCAATGTTTATTATTTCACCAAAATTACAAAATGCCCCTCTATCAAAGCAGTGCAACAGACAATTTTGACAAAGTGCACCATTTAAAAACTGCTTAATGTAATCATTTGGCTGCAGATTTCACATATTTATAGGACATAAACTTAGCAAATAGTAAAACAAACTAACCTTAGGGTTTTTCCACACTGCCTCTCATAATCACAGAAAAGCCGGGGGAGTTGTGATGAGCTCAACAAATACTCAACAAAGCAGGATGCCGCTTTCGTGCCTCCTGAGGTTTCCTGCCTGCTGTATATACTGATGTATGGCTACATCCCATTTGCCGCCATTGCAGTGGCACTCGGGTCTTTCCTTCAATACAGGTCCAGATCAGGGAGGCCTGGAAGAACGGCTTGGGAGAGGTAGAGCAGGGGCTGGAGAACATTTATGAGGGTGTTGCAGCTGAGTTCCACAATGACACAGCATTCACTCCTGTTTCTCACCCGCTTTGAACTCCACACTACAGTAAGTCACACGCGGTCCCCTCCTCTCCGGCTGGTCGCTTGGTCCTGACTGCAGGAATTACAGCAACGTTCCCGTTACATTTAACCATCGTCTACGTGATCCTTCCCGAGCACAAAGTCACAAGGCCCAGGTGAAAAAGGGAAACAGCAGTATGGAATCTCGATCAGTAACTATTCAGATATATTTACCATCAGCTAAGGAGCTTTCACTCCAGGGGAGGGCGCCGGGTCAGCAACAACACAAGAAGCACGCAAACAGGCCTTGAAGACGTCACCTCGCCGGCATCCTTGAAGTCTGTCTAATTATTAGCGCAAGTGGGCAGAAGCAAAAGGTTTGAACTGGGTTCACGACCAAACAAGGGCTGAAAATGAAGTAACACAAGCAGGTAAGATAGCGAACCTTCCGGACTGAAGATGTTTGGGAGGGGACGAGAGCATCTCTCCCACCTGCAAATCTGCCAACATTTCCTGTTAACAGAAAAGAGTTCATCTCCCTAACAAACACCACCAGTGTGATAGATAAAGAGAGGTGAGAGCAGCCTTTGGTGAGGGGGGCTCCTAAGAAAGCCAGCTGTCAGCTTTCTTCCTGGGCGCACGCTGAGCTTTGTTAACACAGGAACCACTTTGAGTGACTGGCATTTCCGCCACATAGAAATATAATTAAGGCTGACAAATTGCCCCAGAGGAGGGCTGTGCCCGGAGGCTACGGGGGGTGCGGAGAGGGAAGTCCGAAACACACCTGGAAGAAAACCAAGGCCACGGTTCTCTCGTGAGGAAACATCTCACAGTATAATCAGCGCGGCTCCGCATGTCCCTCTGACGCAAGTCATTCAATAAAAGGCCTTGAACACAGCAATCATCTGCATTTTGGTTTTGAGAATAAAACCAGGATGGATGCCCCCCCCCCCCGTTGCGCACAGGAGCCCAGCGGAGCACCGGGCAGATTTTGAGGAACCAAGGAACAGACACGTCCATCACCGTGTTACTATACAGTTATTTTCCTTTATGGAATGAAGGCGGTAGTGATGGCATTAAATTTCAGCATGAGCTGCTTTTCTTCAAAACGGAATGGAAAAAAGACCATCCAGATTCTCAAGCCACTACTCTACATAACATAGAGCTGTTACGCTACTAGACTTTTGTATTATTTGGACCGCAAAAAAATAGCAAAGTTAACACTTCTGATCAGATGCGTTCCTCTGCCCAACGCCTGAGGCTGTCAGCAAGTCTGACTGGGGGGGCGCAGTCTGCTGGCCATTATTACAAAACAAGAGCTAAAAATTTGTCATTGTAGTAATTTTGTCCTGCAAATCAATAGCCCGTCGACAAATGCGTTTAACGCTAGAGTAGACAGACCGGGCAAGCGCTACGATAAGCTCATCTCGGGCTGACTGGCCACCACACCAGGACTAGACTCCATGGCGCCAATCCTATTGTCTACAATAAAGCTGGACCCAGCTTGCGCTGCAACAATGCATTTGTGTGGTCAGAACAAATCAGTTTTCAACATATGAATACACAGCCTTCCTCGGTGCAGTCTGTCACCTTGTGCGTATTTTAGCCACCAGGTTGAGGAAAGCGACAGAATGCGAGTTCACATACTGTGCCGTCAAGGACCTGAACATGGTACCCTGAGCTCCACTAATGCCCTCCGCAATTCAGATGCCCAGAGGAAGGTTTTTATGCCCTGGGATCACATAAATCATTTATTTATTTATCCATGTTTCTACCTCAGTTCATCAATGCTGTCCCATGCCATCACATGTTGTCTGCTCAGTGTACCGTGCACCGTGGTCCAGGAGAAACTACATTTCATTCTCTTTTGTACATCAGTATGAGTACAAAATGACATTAAAGTGAACGTGAATCACCGGACTATTTGCGCTCCCATTTCCATGAAAATGAGACCACGGTCATGTGTGTACAGTAGTAAACTAACTTAGCAATTAAAGTAGAAATTAAGTCTGGGCTTCCTACCATTAGCACAAAATAGGACAGCTGATGCAGCGCAGCAAATGTCAGAAGGACTCCCTCTGGCTCTGCTACTGGAAATATCACATTTTAGATCTTCTGCCAGAGGAACGCTCTGTGTTGCAGCAGTATAATTGCAGGCATAAACTATTTTTTAATTTTTAGTTTCTTATCATTAAGTGAATCAAGGCAGACAGTCCAATGTTAAGAACAGCAGTACATGTTCGGCAGTACCTGTTGTCTCCATGGCAACCCATCAGCTGCCAGGTCTGGAAGGTGTAAAGGCCTAACTCCCGGTGCTTTGCTGCCCTGCTTGGCTAGAGGAAATAACTGTGCTCACACCCTGAGAGAAATCTAACACTTTTTGCTGCTTTATTGCCCCTTTATCCTTAGCCCAGGATATCGACAACAATTGCTAAAACAAATAAGGATATACAAGTGTCGCAGACAGAGAGCATCTCATATTAGTATGCTGGCTTCAGTGTGCCATGTAGAGGTCTCCTTCACTCATCTTTGCTCTCCCTTTCCCAGCCCCCAAAGGGAGGACTCTTGCAGGACTCTTGAACCGTTGTGGGAAGACCCGTATGTTGAGAAGTTTCTCTGGGAACAACAAGTGGATCCCAATTGGATGGAAAGGAAAAAGAAACAAGAACAGAGAGAAGATCTGAAACCTCAGCATCTCAGTTCACAGGGCTGAATTCCATATCAAACAAAAAAAATGTATTTTCAAAGCAACAACTTCTTACTTTTCAAAAGATCTCCACAAAAAATCTTCAGAAAGTACTGTAGAATGCACACTGCAATCTGAGAATGGATGACCAGAGCTGCAATAAGACTGTGCACATAGAGGAATTTTCCAAATGTAGAGGTTCAAGGAGAAATACCCCCACAGGACAGGAACAGTTTAGCATGGCGGGGTCATAAAACAGACCTCCATAGGTGGTAGCATGTGTGTTTTACTGAGGGGGAGGCCTGGGAAATCAATCCTTTTGAGGTCAGGACAAGTGCAGACTATTTACTGTAATTAAGCTCAGCGGGGATGGGCTGGGGTGAAAAATCCTGCCCCACCAAATCTGCTGTAGCCAGGACTGAGGGGTCAACTGAGAGAGAGCAATGTTCTGTTTTTGCTGTGTAATTGTTTTTCTTACAGTTAATATCTTGTTTCATGTATTGTAATTTGTATATCAATAGTAATATTGTTACTACAGCTATATAGTTACAATATTATACTCTACTATAGCTATACCTATACTATAGTTAATAGAACAACTGTCATTATTTTCCGCATATACAAACAAAAGGAGCACTTTTAGGTCAATGAAGACAGCAGAATTGTAAATATTTGAACTCTATATAGAGGAGGTAGAGTGGAAAAACAAACCTCTTTAGATTCATAGGGCTGAAGTGGGGATGAGTGGGACTTGTTTCTTTCAGGCCCTGTGTGTGCAAACTGCACAAACAACTGTACATTTAAAAACCGTAAGGTCCGTTTAAAAACTCCAGGGTCCCTGACCGTAATGGCAGGAAGAAGCCTGCCACAGATCCGCTGCAAGCACAGAAAATGTCCCCATCGGCCAGCATCACTGCCGCTCAATAAAAACCCTGACTCAACATCTATGACAAATGCAAACAACAGACATTTAAAAACTGCAGCTGAAAGCCTGATAATTTTAATAGAGAATTAATATATTTATATAGGGGGTCACATGTCTATAATCTACTTTCTTCCATGATTATTTAAAAAAAAAAAAAGCAACCGAGCCATTTATTCCAGCAGTGACTCATCCTGATCAACTGGAAAATCTAGCAAATCTTTTAGAACTTCATTAATAACTGATAAAAAAATAATAATTCCTGTTTGCTAAGACAGTGTCTTTTTTGCTAATGAGAACTGGACCACAGTTGCTGCCCATGTGAAGCGGACTGAAGCTATACCATAGCTCACTGTAGCCTCATCCTAAACTTAGTAAAAAAAAAAAAAAAAAAAAAACTATAAGGTTCACAGAGGCCAAGTTCAGAGACCTGGAGAATCATCACTTCAGAAAAATGCCAGCACTCATTATTTAACAGAAAATTGTTTCCATCATCAAATGGATTTTGGAAATGAGCCAGGAGTTCTTTAAGAGACGGCATCTGCTTTCCAGGGAGGAAAAGGCTAAAATATTTACAAACAAAAACCGCATCGTGTTGTGGATTTTCGAACAAGGCTGCTGTGGAAAGCGCTCCTGTTGCACGGGCCTTTCTAAAAGACAACACACTGCCCTTCTGTGCCCTGACCGCGGGCTGCCTGCGTCCCGCTGGCACGGCCCGTCGGCTGTGTCCCAGAGAGCGGCGGGAGGAGGGAGCAGACTGGGGCGTCTCCACTCAGCTGGAGACAGAGCCATGCATCCCTGCTGTTCCAAAGCAGGATGAGCTTCTTCTCTAACACTCTCATCAGCTCTACAGTGGAACAGCATTAGTAACTGTGAATAATGCAAATATCTTTCAGTGCTGACAATATCAGGCTCATTCTGCCAAAGCTTTAAAGCAGCTGCCTTTAAGAGGAAACAGGAGTGCAGCAACTATAAATAAAAGAAGACTTTTTATCATGCTTCTTTTTTCTTCCAAAAAGCTGATCAAAGGTGCGACTAATCCTCTAAAATGTTTCCTCATTCATATGCGCTTCTTACATTACTTCCATTCCTGTAATACCAGTGCAGAGCTTTTTTGGTGTTAGTTCGGCGTTAAACACATACACGGAGGCACAGCGCGTGTCCCAGTCGCTTTCTACAGTGCACAGATGATAAAACACGCTAACGCACCCTGGGAGATGAAGTCAGAGGGAGACAGAGTTTCAAGGCACCAGGGCTGTAAGCTCAGAGCTCATATCTGCCCATTCCTTGTACAGAGAGATGCGCTGCCTGGCAAGGCATCTGTCAGAAATACCGACCACTACACTGAAGATACACACATGTACACAGCTGTGTTCAGCAACCAAAAATATAAACACAATGTGACACAAATACCCAAGTTTACACATTTACCTGTTCTCATGCACAGGTACAGTCATTTGCAAAAGTATGAAACACTATGCGAGTGTAGGTACAAAAAATAAATAAAAAATACACATTATGCAAAGATAGAATCAAAAAGCATCATTCAATCACGGATTGTGTTTGGGTGTGCGTATACATACGCACGTGCACACACACACACACACACACACACACACACACACACACACACACACACACACACAGCTTACCAGCAGGGAAGCCTGCTGTGTAAATGACGTCCGGCACAGAAGCTGAAGCTGAAGTGTGCGCTCTGCTCCCTTCCTGTGTCTGTGAAACACTCCTCTCTTCTCCACTTCACTCCACTCTCCCCAGGGGGTCACATGTCTCCGTACAGCTTACGGGAGACCAAAACAGGATGGCGGATATGCCAGTCTCTGCTCACCCTACTGGGCACGGAGCGGAGAGCGTTGGGCACAGAGACGCCGCCGCTTTCAGCGAAGCTGCTACTGCAAGTATACACTTAGACCCACACACGAACGCACGGAGCTGCTGCCTCCGCTGCCTGGAGCATGCTCAGTAGCACATTAGGAAAGGCTATAGAAACAGCTTCATCACAGCTTTACTATAGCTTCATCAGCAGCATATATTTTGTGGCCTATTTCTCTAAATGCATTTTATTGGGTTTGATGGGCAGAAAAATAAAATCTAATGTGCAAACAAGCAAAGTAGCAATAACATAATGCAGCAGCCAATGCAACGATGGGAATCAATAAGCCATCCTAGAGGGAATGGAGTGGCAGGCAGGCAGGCAGGCAGGCAGACAGCAAGAATTGGTCTCCTCTGTCCCATATAGCCCAGTCCCCGGGCAGTGGCTGTGGGCTTAAGCCCAAGAAGGCGAGCACTAACTGGGTCACAGCACCATATCGTTCAAGCCCAGGCAAAGGAAATGACACAAATCAGCACATGGGACAAAGTATTGGTTATGAGCCTTGCCACTGTTAATTAAAACTAAAAATTTTAAATACAATAATACATTTGAGAAGACACCCAAGGTCAGGAGAAAAAGGGAGGTGGACTGAGAATAAACACTTCACGCCTATAACCCTGTGCCAAATGCTGCTATTTACTTTGTGAAACCTCTAGCTGCTTGAGTTCACATGCGGAGTAAACCAGAAGCACAGACTCGGTGTACTGGACGGTTTACCCAACTCCACAAAAGCTCAAAGGTTGTTCTTTGTTTTCTTTTGCATCTCAACAGGTACCACAAGTCCTACGGGTCAGAACTCATGTAAGTGCACATGGGATGGCCTTGTGCTCTTTTTTCTCACTCGCAAACTGTTAACTGTGCAGTAGGATTGCCAAATTCTGCAGAGGATAAAGATGCTAGGCTTAAGAAAGGCATAAAAATCTCAGTCTTACACTTTCAATATGCTTTCTACTTATCAGACATTCTGAGCATGAGCATGAACAAGATACACATGACCTGCCATCCCTGCAGAAACACTTTGCCCAGAAGACCACCCCATGTCCTCCAGCTCCACTCTGATGGCTGTAGCATGGATTTAGACCCATACAAATTCCAAGCCTTGGCTATGCCTGCTGTGTCTGCCTCATTAGTGTACAGCTTGGAGGGGTAATTCCAGGACAGATGGGCACCGCCTGCAGCTCCCATCCACCCAGTCACATCAGTAAGACCACTGGGTGCCCCTCCGTTGCCACCCAGAGACAGACAGACAGACCATAGTGGTTTGCACTAAGCAGACAGGGAGTTACTTGGGCTCAATGGCCACAAACAGCAGTATCCGAGGCCCTCCTCTGGAGAGAAGGACAGGCCCTGCTGCTATTGCCATGGTAACCAGCTTTCGCGCACAAAACCTCACCGTAGAAGGAAAATGGCACACATCGTGTTCCAACTCCATAGTGGGAACAAAGTGGTGGGCAGAGCTACTCAAGCTACCTACCCTCCTCCAGACCTTCCTGGCAGAGACTGAAACGCACACAGACCGTACAGTAAGAATAACAGTTGTTCTGCACGTGAAAACCTGTCACAGACCTGCTCTCTGGAGCTGGATACAGGCAAGGAGAAGCAACTTAACCACCAAACCACACCCAACAAGCATGGAGGATTAAGACGACAGATATTGCTGCAGGAGGAGCAGACGACACATCCCACAATTCCTCCTTCGCACAGGAAATTAAAAGAGAAAAGCATGTCCCTTTTAGATGACACTGCTTCCATAATCTGCTGCAATCTGTGCTACAAGCTAAATAGGACAATGGCCCGCAAATCTGCGTGTGAAAAAGGGCAGGGCTCCGCTTGAGCCAGAGATAGGGAGGAGTAAGCTTACCTGTCCCCTTCTCGGTACAACCACGCTGTACAACCACACGGTAAATCGAGCACACGGATGCGCTCTGGCCAGCAGAGCAGAAGCGGTACTCAAAGGATCATAAATTTCAGGACTTGATGTCATTCCAAACATGCATTTATACTACAGCACCCTGGTATTTGTGCTGTACAGCTGCAGGTACTGTTTCGTCCAAATTGACTTACACCTGTACACTTCAGTTTCAATAAAACAATTTAAATGCCTTGCTCATGAGAATGACATGGAGTGCATCCCTCATGGAAACTGAACTGGCAACCGGTTTCTTCTTTCATACAGATCTACCTTTCTCCAGCCTTTCTACACCCAAGTCAGGAAGTAAAGAGATACGAGCCATAATATGTAATCCACCTGAAGGCGACAGATTAAAGTCATCAAATACTAGAATATTTTTGAACCCACAATTTTGGATGACGACCTTGCGCCCGTATCATACTTCTGTTCACCTTCCACATACACCCATAGCGGCAAACTCCATGCTCATAGACCACCTATGGTGTGTAGTAAAGACTGATACAGAGCACAGACAGCAGAACAATGGCAGAAAAGACTCCCGCATCATACAGCACTTTTGCCTTTAGGCCCAGTTCTGCAAAGGCAGGGGCACTTTACAGCAGACATCTTGTGAACACGCTAAATATATTCCATAATTTAAACAAGGCCACTTTGCTAATCCTCGTTCCTAAATGCACACATGCATGCAGATTAGTGCATCTGACAGCCTCGGTGCAACTGCAGTTTTACAGTCAGTAGCGATGGCAATCGGGACCACGCTGGGGTGTGGGCAGGGAGTCCAGCAATTCGTCAGATGACCAATGCCTCTGCACAGTGATGCTAGGAACAAAGCCACCAGCTCTCCCCTCTCATCAGAACAGCTGATCTCCCACACAGTCCATCACTACACTGAGCCTGACCACTGAGTCCTGCACCTGGATTTTTTCACTTTAGGAAACGTCCTCTGTAATTACATCATTTATCTGTCGTGAAAAAAGTAAGAGCCATTTTATTTTATATCCAATAAAAAAAAGCCTGGATAAAAAGAGCTTATCTGATGAGAACCAAGAGAAGTACATCACAAGTGAGTTTAAAAAAAAAAAAAAAAAAAAAAAAACAGGAAAGAAGCTTAAGGAACTAATTCGAGTGCTACATCTGTAATGCTTGTTTCGACATCACCTTTAATTAATTTGGGATATAAAACAATCCCTCTAACACCCATCCATTATCATTAACTGGAGCAGCTCAGGATCGTGGCGGCCCGGAACCTATCGCAGAATCATCGGGTGCCAAGTTATGAAACCACCACAATCACAGAGTGGTCACATACATTTGGACGTTACGGGCAGTTTGCGTTGAACAGTTATTCTGAAACACACCTCTTTGGACTGTGGGAAGAAATCTACGCAGACACGGTGAGAACATGCAAACTCCATGCACAGTGAGCTGGACTGCAACCCCCACATAGGTGTTGTGAGTTGGCAACGCTGCTCATTGTGCCACTGTGGAATTTTAGTGGACCTCCTTCTGCAAGTTTCCCCCTCTGCTTGTCAAATTGAACAAGACGCATGGGGTGAAGTGGGAGTGAAATGAGAGCGCTGAGTATGCTGCTGTCAAGGCACTTGAGCTGTGAACACCCATGTGAGATGAGAACCTTCTCCTTCGGTCTGTGGTCTATGGGTCTCGCAGCAAAGCAGTGCCACTTTACCCAGAGCCTTGCAAAAGCATCGCCTCTTGCAAAACTCAGCAATTCAGCAGTGCCCTCGACTGGCCGCTCAGTACAATTACTGAACAAACTACCTCTGCGCTGACCTCTGCTGGTAAAAACCTGTAAACCATTCGCTGCCTCTGTTAAAAACACCTGGAGCAAAATTCAACTCAGCACAAACCTGCTCCTCAGATCAACCTACACCACCAATGGTGCCGCCGATCACATGCGATGACCGCAAATAGTTAGATAATCAATTAAAAAGCTGAAGGAATAAAAACACACCGAAAATGAAATGCGAGCCACAATAAATGTGCACATAAAAGACAACTGGAACGGAAAACTATTGGCGCCAACCGTTTTTCTTCTGGTATGCTGAAGTCCCGTAAACCTTCTGGAGCATGATGGTGTGAATAGGCCGGCAGGTGTTATGATGGCTGTCAGAGCTGTTGCCTTGCAGTCTGAAGATTCCAGTTTTGAATCTCACTCTTGCTGTGCGACCCTTATGCTAGGTTCTTATCCTGAATCGATGCAGTAAAAATACCATTACGTAAATAGCGAAATCATTGTAAAGGTGATCATTTTCCTTTGCAAGCACCTTGGACTTAAAAAAAAAAAAAAAAAAAAAAGTGTCAAGTGTTGTTAATTCATTTTTCTTTAATATCCAGGTGAGCATTTACATACGCGTACCTGTACTACAGAACTATATTTGTTAATGTGCTTATATATAATATGGGCTCTACAATCGGTTTTGCTGCCAGCTACATTCATAATTCTCTGTGTTTTGTGGCCGCACCTCATTCATTGTACTTAGCAGCTTGCACACGCATAACCTTTGTTATTTTATTCCAAAAAACTTGAGACTAAAAGCAGAGAGGAAAAGCAATCCTCTTGGACAAATGTGTCTGCTTAAATGAATAAACGTAGACGTAAATGAAGTAAAAATAAAACGGACTAAAGAATAAAAATCAAAGCTATTTCCCCAAACAACTGAGGATGAAAAAAGAGCTTAAAGCTTAAGTGCTCTGATAAGTAATGTGGATTAGTAATGGGCAACCGGTGAAGGAACCTTCTGTTATCTCACTGATGCGTTTTTAGGGGGCTGTGGCCTCAGGAAAGACAAATGTGTCCATTAGAATCACAGGCGCACTGATTTCTGAAGGTCCTACAGATTTGTCTCCTGGCTGACAGGATGACAGCGCAAATGTGAGGATGTAGCTACACATGCAGACTGCCGACCTGTGTGAGAAGACCACGCGCCTAGCAGAGGATCTCATCCCATTTTGAGCGACGTCCGGGATTCAAGTTCACTTCCCTCTCCACAGCCTGAACTGCTTTCAGCTTCTCTTTACTCTTCATGGCCAAAGGAAAAATAAAATTATTCTCGGTTAAAGGGCTTCATGTTGTTAACCTAATCACATAAAAATCCCATCTTTTCACCGCTTCCTACACCGGACAGGCCTCGAGGGACCAATGGACTGCAGTAAGAGAACTAAGCAGAGAGATGTTGCCTCCTGCTGGCCAAAGATTACTCCCGCATGCACGGAGGCACTGCACCACAGGTTTTCGAAGAACTTCTCGTGTCTTTAGCTCCTGCACCCAAAACTCCTTTCGGGGGACACATCTCGGAATTCGAATCAAGAGTCGATAACAGCTACTTTTTCAAGCCTCCCGTTTTCTCCGATGCTCCTGTATTCAGGCACTGTTCCTCTCCCACTTGTCAGCTAAAGTGATCTGGCTCAGCGCTCTAGAAACAATAACACTCCCTTCTTAAAGAAAACAACTATCGAGAAGCATTAATGAAGCACATAAACAGAGAAACAGCGGGACGAGAGTAAATGAAGTGGAGGAAACCCATGTCTTGGGTGCAGTCAACAGAGGCCTCTGTTGGAAGCCCAACGCAATATGAGCTGAAAGAAAAATCCATAGGTAGTTAAAGACAGGCAGCAGAAAACAATGTGTCGCACCGAGTATGCAGGCAGCAGGAGCTGCGCACGTCTACTGTGTTACCCTGAGGAGACCAAGCTGTATTGCTCTAGGAGAAGCCTAAGCTAGGCAAATAAGAGCAACAATGCCTAACTTCCCCTTAAAAGTCATGACTCAGAGCTCAAATTAATTACAGTTCATTGCATTACAAAGCAAGCCTTTGGCAAAGAAACAGAAAAAAATTCACTCCAAAGATTAACCCCAGTCCATGTTCAGGGGTGACTGGGTACTGCCATGGTGCCCTCACGCAGCGATGAGTTGAGAGGCGGTGGAGAGCAGCCCCAATGGCCCTGCCCTATTTTTGTCCACCGTGCGGGACATGGAGTCAGCAGGTTGACAGGTCTCTCCGCAAATAGGAGACTAGTTTGCGCACCGATATCCCTGTTAGTATCACAAGCACATATGTAGGACTTGGCAAGAAGCACATGGAGCCATGGCAGCACCCATTTGTACTGCTGAGTCTGATTTAATCTTAACCCTAAGAATGGACAAATATGGTGCCAGGAAATAAATACAATGCCTTTTATTTCAATTTCATATTTCAATGAGGACTGTTCATTTTAAATAGATCAGTCAAACAAGTGTTCTGTTTGTTTACTTTACTTAACAATTCCCCTGAAATGTTTTCCTCCAAGACTAAGCTGGCCAAAATGTCACAAATTCTTGCGAGCTGTAAAAATGGACTTTCTTTTCTGATGAGGACATTAACGTTTTTTAAATTACCCATGTGAATGGAAAAAGTCTGGCTAATATATGAATGAAAGCCATTACGCCAAGTCTTTGTGAGTAGGAGGAGGAATTATTCACACAATCTTTAGCCAGTGAGTCCAGAGAGGGACTGACTCATAGTTACTGCTTTACCCCAGCGACTATGCAGGCAAGAGGGAAATTCGCTCACGCTTGCAGTCAACCAGTGCTCATCGGCTCGTTCGACGGGAACTTCATAACCGCGATGTAACACAGCATCCCTCACCGTATTTCTTATAATGTGAAAAAGACACAGGGGTGGACAAAATGGCAGAAGCACTTAACAGTATACGGCTACGGTCAACACTGCTGACACCCTCGGCTTGTAGCTTTGGTTCGTATACGCTCGATTGTGTGATACAGAGCAGCGAAGCACAAAACAATAGCAGTTTAAAAACTACGTGGGGAAACAGCATAAAGAAACTGAGAAGTTACCATGACGCAGTTATTGGCCCCCTTTGAACAATTCAGATTTGTTTGATTACAGCTATATTCTCATTGCAGTGAAATTAAACTCAGCCGCAACAAAAGGTCAGAATTCACATGACATGAACGATGGTTTTAATACTTTTTTAAAAAAAAAAGGTCAACAAACCAATAACGTTGACCAGAAATGTATTTATATCAAAAATCTAATAAGGAGTATGGACATCCTTTGCCTTTAGAACGTTTGTGGGAATGCTGCCCTGAACTGTGTGCAGTGGCTCATTGCGCTGTTCTTCAAGAAGAAAAACTCCAGTTCTTTGAGGGATGGAGGAGATGGAAATCTACTTTACACACTTTGCTCGAGAATTTCCCATAAAAGTTCAATTATGATTAGATGTGGTGACCATGGAGGCCATGAAAGGTGACTCCACTGCGGTGCTCATGAAACCCGTTGTCAGTTCTCACACTCCTTTTGCGGCGCTTAGCAGCTACCCTGCAAAACGTCCGTCTCCCGACACCTTTGAGGCTGCGTATGTAATTGTGATTTAGCTACTTCATGGTTATATGTATTTGTGCAGTGTTTCTTTTATTTTGTCCAACCATATACATGAAGAGTTTTTGGAAATTTAGATAATCTAGCCATCCATTTTTCTAAACCGCAAGCCCTGGTTAGGGTTGTGGCAGTCTGACGCCAATCCAAGTGTCCCTGGGCACAAGGCAAAGAGGGGGGTACACCTTGGACATACACAGCAATTTGTTTCTGCTGGTTAACCCGTAACACACGTCTGCGGACTGTGCGGGGAAACCCGAGCAGACATGGAGAGAACATGCAAACTTCGCAGCTTGATTCCATGCTACACCCAAACACCCTGTTGCTGTGAGGCAACAGTGCTATCCTCAGCATCACTGTGCTATCCTTAAGTTGGTCAATGCTTTGCCATTAAAACATAATTGGCAGTTACAGCTGAAAGAACTGAAGAAAAACAGAAAAAGTTGCAAATGATACAGTAGACTGATAAACATCTGGGCAGGCAAACAGACAAAGATAAGCAGTTGGGCAGAAGGACTAAGAGAAGGATAGGACTGACCTTTACCAAGACAGACAAACAGAAGGAGAGCGACAGATATGTGGACAGACAGAAAAACAGAAAAAGCTCCCTAGAAGAGGGCAACTGGATCAGACAAATTCAGAAAGTGCTCCTCTGGTGAGCCATGGTGGCGTGTAGAGGATGAAAGTCATTGTTTATGGCCGCCAGGATTTTTGTTTCAGGCCCTTCTCTGTATCGCTTCTTCAGGTAAGTGAGAGCAGTAACAGCCTTTTGAATCGGCCCTTGGTAGAGCAGGACTCATTGCTCATATGCTCATTCATTTAATCTTCATGCTTTACATCTGATGGAACCTTTTTTTTTTCTTTTTTATCTTGTTTAAGAGCTCATGGCTGGAAATTTGAAACTATAGGCTGACGCTTTGTGAAAAGTACAGCCGTTCTGAAAGTAGGGTGTCAAGATCCTGGGTTCAAATCGGGCCTCTTCATCAACCTACTTATCAGAGTGCGGAAACTTAACAGTTTTGGCAAAATAAATATTTACTATAAATTACTGTTAAAATATGAATATTTAAACATGGGCCCAGCAGGTAGTGCTGGTGTCTCACAGCTCTGGGGCTATGGAGTTGGCTTGGGGTTCAAATTTAGTTTACTTTGTGTGAAGTTTACTTGCTCTCATTGTGCTCATGTATTTATTTATTACAAGTTTTCCAGTTTCCTCCCACTGTCCAAACACGAACCAGTGACTCTAAACGCGTGTACGTGAACGAATTTGTGTACGAAAGCGCGGTGGCATCTTGTCCAGGAAGTCACCTGCCTTACGCGCTAGGCGTCAACAACTGAGATGACAACTAGTCATTAATTAAATATATGAGATATTATGTATTTGAGCTCCTGTACCCCAGTTCAAAAGCAGTAGCCCCCATTTACGCTTGTGTTTCAGCTCTCCAGCACTTGGACATTCATGTCTCCTTAGTACAGAGTGAAGAGGCTGCATGATAGGTTAACATTGTGCTGGATCCATCGTACGTCTTTGCACGTTCCGTTACACTGGAAATGCGGGTTCATATATTGATGTTATACTGATGATGCAGAGTCTGAAAACTTATGTTAAAAAAAACAAAAAGAATCAGTCTTTAGTACTTCACAGGCCTGAACAAAACCAACAGCTGACTGACATCACAGCATCTGCATAAAAAAACCTCCAAAGAAAATTACAAAACAAGGATTTCAGGTCTTTAGGATGACATCAAATGCCATATAAGACATCGGTGAATAGCAAATTTAACGCTCATTATTTCCTGGCAAAATTAAATAAAAATCAGAAAACATTCATGTGCTGAAATGGATCCCAGCTGCACGATATTTCAGGAACGGATGTGGAGAGCACAGCTCTAATTTTCCCAGGCGCGGCGGTGAGAAAACGGTCCCTTTCGGCACTGACGTGGGCCGCGTCAGCCAGACGATCCTACGGTCACGCCTCTCCGCTCCCACTTGAGGGAGCCTGCCGGAAGTCATTGGGTTGGAAAGGGTGGGAGTAAGGACATAACAGGGTCACTCAGTTAGCTTCTCCCAAACCTTTAAAGTGCACTCTGGACAAACCTGGGTTGGCCTTGGTTACTGAGCATTTCCAGCCAAAGAAAAAACAAAGGAGTTGACTCAGGATGCTAAGTACTTGAACAAACTTTTACTTATTTTTTGGGTTCAGAAACAAAGCAAAAACATAAATCCCTCTCCCCAAAAATACATTTGGATTCTCTGCAATGTCTGTTCTCATCCTGTTTTCTATTCAGGATCAAGGAATCAACACATCTAATCCTCAGTGAGACACCCGCAGGATGAAAAAAGATGAGTCTAATCTCCTTTCTGACTGCTGCAAGACTTGCATAGCAAGGCTCTGAGGAACACTTTGCAGAACATAATGAATATGACAATGGCATAGGAACCCATGGCTTCCAATCCACCCCCCACATCCACCTTACACACTGCATGAGATTCTGAACCACGGAGGCTTCCAGTGTACTTTTTCACGGACTCTAAAAGGGCCAGTGATCTTTAAGTAGCCCCCTGAGACTAGCAATATCCCACCACTGTCTGCCTGCCAACAACTGCAACAAAGAGGCTGGCAGACATTGACCAAACACTTCAACACTCCAATCACACGTTTAAATTAAATATTTAAGACAAACAAGGGCTGAGTTAGGTAACATTGTTATTTGGTTCTAACAAAGCAGTGAGAATCAGCCGCCTGGTGAAAGGTGGAACGTGCATGCAAAACACAGCTGTAGCCATTGTATAAATCAATTATCCTGTTGCCGTGAGCGGAGCAGCACCCGTCTGTGTTCAGAAGGCCCTGCCATGGCACGAGCACCTCCAGACTTCAACCTGGCTTCATTCCATGCTAATCCAGTAACCTGTAACTGCAGACCACTGCAGGTCATACAAACTGAACATGGACGCAGATCAAAACAAGCAAAACTGTTCAGTTTTACAGAAGTACAATATGTCCCTCTTACTCATTTCTCTTAAACCATTTCCAAAGCTTCTTGCCAAAGATTTTTAGCATCAAAGTCATTTTTTGCTACAGAAACCTTGGGTATGCATGTCAGAAGCTTTGAAGGCACTTGTTGTTGCATTAAAACTGAGGATGGGATTGATATGTGCTTTAAACTAACATGTGCGCCTATTGACTGCTGTCTTGTGCTTTAAATTAAGATATCAGTCATAACTGCGCTACAAAGCCGTATTAAATGGCTTTTAAAGCATATAGCATTTGGTGACTGAGGAGCATCTAATGGCTGTGTTGTTCGAGATCTGAACCTCCGAGAAGTCTCTGCTTAAAGTGCCAGGAGAGGATGGGCACGATCGGTCCGCAGGATGTAATAAATAACCACCCAAAGCAAAAGAACTTTTGACAAAAAAATATGTTTCCGTGGATTTTAACATGAAAACATCACAATTAGCTGCCAGTCAATGACAAGTCATCATTCCTCAAAACCTTCTAATGTCATCGGGACATTTCCATCGCATCCTTTCTTGTAGGCAATGTCTCTGGATTCTATGACCCTGCAGTGGGTGGGCCTAATATTAACTTTCCAGAGTAACCAGCAGAAAAAAAAAAAAACCAAAGTGAATCACCTGGATAAAATGTCACTTTATCTCACCTGTGGAGTGATTTCACATTTGCTGCAAAAAGCGCATATAAAGAAGGGATGGAAGAAAGACTCCCACAGCAGAGAGATCCCAAGGGTTTGTTGCTGTATCTGTAATAAACAGCAAAAAAGTACTGACTTTCAGCCAAGAGTCCCAAAAGAGGCAATGTGCCTGCTGATATCGAAACAATGGAACTGTGAACAACTGTGGACAAAGACGGCATGCATTCGATTTTGGAAAGAAATTTGAATGTCGCCAAACATGAGCATACGAAGGACAATCCGCAACAGTCATCTACAGAACACAATAACTAATGTTATTTATTAACTAGATAATCGATTCAATATGATTCCCGGCGGAATGCCTAAAAGCACTTAAAGCACGATTTGAATATATTTAATATGAGATTATAATTGTTGTGTGATACCCAGGTCACCCACCCAAGGACACACACATATCTGCATAACTGTTTCAGACAGCTTTAAGATTCCACCAATTTTACATGCAAAAATGTGAGGATGCAAGAAAGCACCTCCACAATGAAATGTTTGCTGAAAATCCCTAAAGATAATAGGACAGATTTATTTGATTTCTGCTGCCCTCCGGTTTTCTCCGCTGGAGCACGAGCTGGTCGGCAGCACTGGATTTTTAGCAAAGCATGTTCGCTCAGTGAAGCATCCTGCTGGGAGCAAATATTGAACAAAGAGCATCAGGTGCTTACCATCTGACCCATCGGGACGTGAAAAGACCAAAAGATGAAAACTGAGCCTAATGGAGAACTAGCGAGGGAGCCATTATTGTCTGCAGCTGAGGCAGTAGAATGGGAGGAGTGAGACCCACTGCTTTGATGACAACTGAGACAATGTTTGCTGTCACTCAACTGCACTCAGTCAGCACTGTGACCTTTAACCGCAGAGTGAATCAAGCATGGTAGACCAGCTTTACAGTATCTTCCAAACATCTTGAGAATATGTCAGAATCATTCACTTCCAGGCTGACAAAGTGCTGCTCCAGCAGATTGTGTGAATTTTTTGTATCAGCTTGGACCCATCTGTGCGCGAAGAATGAGGGCCAAGAAGATGTTATCTCTCATCATCCCAGTGACCAAGATACCTAATGGGACGTTTCTCAGAAACACCTAGCAATGCAGCGTGGGCGGGTAATAAAGGGGTTCAGCTGGACTTCAGCTGGAGAAATTCACCTCAAGCCTGAAAACATGGGTTTTTACCCATTATGTTGCCCCTTGCTCCATCAGTAATATTAACATCAGTGCTCAACTCGGCATCAAAGTCAGAGTCTGAACCCTTCTCAGCCCTATCCACAAGTGCATTTTCATCAACCAGAACACAGAGAGATACCCAAAATCCACCACATCCAGCTTTTGCAGGTAGGGAGCAAACATTGATGTTTATCAAGACTGTGCGGTACAGCTAAAGGAATTCTTAACATCTGATAAATAATGCAGAAATAAATGTCTATTAAAATTCAGCTCGGGAGAAGGCAGGGAGAAAAGTGTGGGTTTCTGTCAGTGCGTTACACAGGGAACCTTTTACATTTTGCCATGCAGGGAAAAAGCCAAAGTGCTATATAAACTGTATAATTTCAGGACAGAGCATTTAATTTCATATTGCAACATGTGCTATTTCCAACTTAACATATGGTATATACAAATTATAAAGCCCCTGCAGAGGGACACGGGCTCAGTCTCCACACCTAAACACCTCCAGTTGTTTCCCAATTTTCTTGCTTAACTGATCTGTACACAGACAGATAGAGGGGATGACATGAGATTGTAAGCCATTATTTTTTAAGATTTTTAAGACTGTAAGTATATTCTCCCTGCCTGGGGACTTCCAGGAGCTCAGTCAGCTTCATCTTATACAGTAACATCAAGTCAAAGTAGTAAGTTCCCTAACAGCTGCGCTGAGAGCGGCTTCTGTAACCACAGTAAATGGCTGCAGTGTGAAGGTCAAGTCACAGCTATGTTCTGTCTCCTCATGCTCTCCAACACCTAACTCGTGCTGAGCTTGGAATCACGGCAAACTCCAGCACAAACAATTATAGCAACATTGAGAGATGTGATAAAACATCCAAAACTTTGGACCCCCTCCATAGAGAAACCTTAAAACTCTGCACATTTCCACAGTTCCAAATTCAAAAATTATACAAAAGCAGAGCTCTGAATCCCAGCTGTGGTTTCAACCAGCATCTAAGCCACTTGCCAGCGAACAAAGCTGTATGTTCATTAATAAACAATGAAGACAAATGTTCACAGATGCAGCTCTGTTTGGCAAACATTTTACTTGTTTGTCCTCCTCTTTCAGTGCAGTCCCACTGTTTCGGTCCAAAAACAGTCATAGGCGAGCAGCAGCACACGGCACCAAAAAAAAGGCCCTGCCACAACCCTCCCATAGCCACAGCAAAACCCAACTTCACAGTGCAAGACACCAACATATATTTCACTTTACAGATTCACACTGGATCAGCTGCTGGACAAACTATCAGTTTTTATGCACTTTGGTCCACACCAAGGCTAATCAGGCCACCGCAGTATTCGCACTGAAATTCTCCATGGAGTTCAGAGAGAAATAAAACCATGTTGTCTCTGAAGAAAAACCATGCTGACATCTCTACTTTTCTGGCACAGAACAATAGTGCCCTGCATATATTTGGACTTAACGGAGGGAAGAACTGTGACTCAGTGCCAGGGAGCCATGCATCAGACGCCCAGCTACCACACCCCAGGCGCTTTCAGCATCTCAGCACCACATCCCAGCCCCCTGACAGTATCCTAGCTCATCACACCTAGCTCCACGTAACAGACTGTTCGTTCTCTCATTTTATTAGTTATCTAGCTATTTTTGACCGAGCATAGTGACCTGTTAGCAGTTGTGTGCCTGGGGGTCTGTGAGGAGTTTGCATGTTCTCCCAGTGTCTGCATGGGTTTCTTCCAGGTGCTCCAGTCCCCCCCCCCCACTGTCCAAAGAATTGCCCAGAGTATGTATGTGTGTGTGTGTGTGTGTGTGTGTGTGTGTGTGTGTGTTCACCTTGCAATGAACTGGTGTCCTAATTTAGGGTGTAGTTTTATGGCGTAGCACCCTGTGATCCGGGCATAGCCTCTAAAGCACCACAACAGGATAAAGCAAAGGATAAAGCACTTCAGCATAATGGACAGATGAACGGTTATCAGACACCACCACGCTCACCCACCCAAGTTAAATTAAGCATCTTGGACAACAACAGCTCAAGTTGTGCAACAACCACAGCATAAACAAGGCTCAGCAGAAAGGTGACAGTCGACAATTCCCACTATGACCTTTGTGGACAAAAAAAAAAAAAAATTCTTGCGATAGGAGTGCCGAGTCTCAAGCTCTTTTTTTGCAGCAGGTCAAACCCAAAATACAGATCTGGCAGAGCCGGCCACCAGAGGGCGATAAAAAAGAATCAGGACTGGTGAAACACAATCAATGCAGATAAATGAGATTAAGAAGATTATTCAAACAGAAATTAGACGCTAGCATCGTAAATCTCGGTACAAATGGCATTTAAAATCATAAAAGTATATGAAATGAAATACAGACAACGCAATAAAAATTATTTTTTTCATTTAATTTTTTTCTGCAATTAAAGTGCCGCTACTGAGTGCTTAAAGCAAGAATATTAAAATGTTACCCGCATTATTAAAAAAAAAATTCAACCCATTAATGATCTGATATACATGCAATGGATACTACTGCAGTTAAATGCACCGAGCAAAGAAAACACATATGGAATGCATATTTAAATATTTATTCTTCTACAAAAAAAGCTAACTTTCAGCTATGTGCAAACTACACATCCAAATAATGTGATTTCAAATGACTTAGGGAAAATAGCTGTCACATAATAATTAAAAACTGAACACGGATTCTAAAGATGCTGTGATAATGGTTTGTTTTCCATGTCCCTAGTTTTTAGGCACTTTTTAGATGTTACTGCCAGTTATCAATAAAATAGCATTTCTGTGTGAGGGAGAAGCATAACCAGCTCTTAAGTTTGGGATCGGGCTCACTTTATTTAGCTGGGAACCCTGTCTATATTTACACTTAGTGGGCTGTTTCTCTGACAGCCCTGAAATAGTAAAGGAAAGGGGGAAATTACACTCATTCACCACGGCACACATTTGAAATTAGAATAATAAATCACGAGAGCTGTCAGCGCAGACCACGTGGAGATGTCGCCCCGTGTCTTCTCAGCGAGATGCCAGCAGCCTGTGGCTCTAGAGGTCAGCCATGGGTCAAAATCTTCCGCTGGCAGGAGCTGGACCTGAGAGTATGGTCCGAATGCTAAGGCATGCGAAAGAAAGTGGACGCTACCGGAAACTGGCATGGACGGAACAGTGGAGAGAGTCCAGCACAGTCCAGGGAGACTGAGACCCAGATGATCACTCTTTTTAGAAATATGAGCCTAGCTTGAAAAGCACAAAAAAATTGGGCCACCATTGATAAACTGCAAATTTGGTGATGAAGCGATGACACTGGATTGGTGAGTAATCTGTCCCAGCACGGAACACCCTTATACCCTGACGACACACAAACACACATACTCCACACACACCTCATTCATCTCGCGATGAATGCAATCCGCTTGAGTGCTCCCTGACACAGGCTCAAGGCTGTCCTTACATCATATAAGCCTGGTTTTGCCGTCGCTTCTTTCACATCGCCGCAACAGACACAACAAGTCCAGCACTCGGCCAGGGTTGCGATACCCAAATGAGAACATGTGTACAAAAAGATAGCATTAAAAAGCACAAGGTTTCCGATTTGCTGCTGCAAGCAGCGGCTTTGCCAAGGTGCGGATTACGGTATCTTTGGATGCCAGCACATCTCAGACAGCTGTGCTGAGGACAGCGCACATGGGACACAAAACTGGCTTTTTAAAACATGCATATTCACACCATTAAAGGTCAGCATGGAGATCTGCTCCCAGCGCACGGCCCGACCACATCAGTGACAACACAGACCGTGCAGAATGTTACAGCCAGGACGCACCTCGGCCAGGGGATCTGTGCAATGCAACCAAGTCGGCAGCATTACACACGCTAGCCTCTGTAATTCAATGAGGAGGTAACTGATGTTAAAATGCAAAATGTCTGCTGTCATTTATGAAAAACAGCTGCTTGAAATGATGAGCATTCGAAGCAACAAGCGCAAATAAATAACAGATACAAATGTGTTATTCATGCATGAATGTTGAACCTGGGGGGGGGGGGGAATAAACCTTTTGTTGTGTTCTTCAGCTGTCTTGTTAGGTATGACTCCCTCAGGACAATGACATCACTATGCCGGGGGGGTCTGAAATCAGGTTTGGGGACAGCTCCGGTTCTTGTATCGGCGCTCGGCTTCAGTGTTCCTAGTAGTCGAACAAAACGGCACACAACCAAGCTGCACTAACAAAGCAGCCACCTAAAATGTGACCGAAGGGAACCAGCACAGTGCTATCTAGCTGTGAAACAGAATACTTCTCCTTCCCCAGCAGACTGGTCTGAAAAACAAACTTTACAATATTTCAAAGCTGGCAGCACTAATAAAAGCAATAGTTTCTTTATTGCTGTTGCTGAGGCAAATCAGAAAGATTTTGCTTATCTGACATGGGCTGGGGATGCAGCATGTGCTTGGAGAAGGAGGATTGAAAATACAGATGGGCTGTTTAGTGGCACAAATAAAACAGAATGGCACTTAGCTTACCAGCAGCGATGAACACCAGAGTTCAGGCCAACCTGTGCTACTAAACTGTATCAACACAAAATACAGTTCATCGGTTATCCTTTAGTTTGGTTTGAATGGTACCTTAGTGCACAGCTTCACATCTCACCCAAATTCGAGGTGAATTTGCATTTGCCGGAGAGGATATCAATCACTGGAGAGTCTACAGGCTTTGCCAGATTCCACACCCCAGCCAACATTTAAGGCACCGAGATTTGCTGCTCTCAAGGTCAAGGCTAACCTCTGCTTCTGTCTGCCATTGGCAAGCAAGGGCTGAAGGTCAAAAAGGTGAATGTCACTAACAGTATGAAGAAAACAATCCCTGGAGTGCCCTGGAGTGCTACCGAACCTTGTAACCACATGGTTACAAAGCAGTTACTTTGGGAGGCGAAGACGCTCACTTCTAATGGTGATCAGATTTTAAGCTCAAACATTTTTCTAGAGACTTTAGGGGAAGTCCAATGGGGAACCGGCAGCCACCGCAAAGGCCGCTGGTTCAACCGGCTCATGACTTATCAGCTTGTTGAAACTGATCGTAAAGGATGGTAACCTGGTAAAAGGGACAGGTATGGCGAGGAGTGAATACATGCGATACGGTTATTAAGAATATGAAAAGCTTCTGGCGACAATTTTTTTCCAACTTCCCTCCAACTTGTAATTTGGTCCAAAATGTACATGTTTAATTTATTTTTTAATACTCAAATTATTCCTAGCTCTCCTCTGAAAGCAGTCAAAATTCTGGGTTAGCCCCATAGACATAACTCCTGGTGGAAATTTATTAAAAGGACCTTGGGGAAGGAAAAAAAACTGAGTTGATGGAATTAAATCTACCGGAATTAGATACCATGTAGTACAGCAGCCGTTGCTTTTGTTTAGATTTCTTCCATAAGTCCATGGGTCAGGTCCCAGTGCCAAGCACAGAAGTGGGCCACAGGCGTCCGGGTCGCCACTGCAAGTTGACAGAAGTCGTCCTTCATAGGGAGCTACATTACAAACAAAATCTAGAACTTTCAATCCAAAGGCTCTAGAAAATAGCCCACTGGAATAGCCCAGAAAATAACAAACAAGGCCTAGCATCTTTAATAACAATTCTGCGGGTGAATGACATACATAAGAGAAAGGAGTTCACATCTGGGAGTAAAAATTGTATGTTGGTTAGAGTTCATCTTCTTCACAGAAATAATAATTAATGGCTGAAGTAATACAAATGACCACAAGACAACCTGACCTCACATTTAAATTTCCAAAAACAGCTTATTAGCATTAGCTTAGCACAAACTGATCAAATAAATCAGTTATTCAAATTCTGTGAAATTCCATATTCAAAACATCTCTATTATTCTAAAATGCAACCTGCTAACCGAATAACAAACAGGAGCTTTGCCTTTCGCTGACAGTTACTGAAACTTTATTACTTAAATTAAGCACCACTATGAACTGGAAATTATGTTCGGTAAGAACAAAAAAAAAAAAAATTCAGAAGTCAGAGCATCTTCACTTTAAGCTCAAAGTGTCTGTGGATGAAAAAGACAGTATAAATGCAAATTGTAAAGCCCCGGTGGCTGAGACTGTGCGTATCTCTTCATTTCCGAACACCTGTCATGTGCCTACACTTTGTTAATCTTGGAGAATAGAAAGTTGCGGGAGGGCATGAAACTAAGAGTTCTGTTGCAGTTTGGGGAGCAAAGTTTTAGTCAACAAGCTAAACCCTGCCAGAAAGTTCCACTAGCAAAACCCAAGAATGAAAACAACTGGCACAAACACAGCCAACCAGAAGACTGTTGTCAGAAGGCACGGGCCGGATGCATGTACCATGGCCTCCTCTCTACTGGTTCCTCATGGTGAAAGGCAAGAACATAAGTCCAGTTTAATTGAGTCCTCTTAAACATCGCTCCTTGGGGAGAAAAATTAGACAGAAAGAGCACATTAATGAATGGCTCACTTCAGGGCTTCATCTATTATTTTTCAATTAATTCTTAACTGTCAGTTCAGTGAGGAGGTCTTTCCGTTGCGATGGCAGTTTGAATCCTGTGTTCGTGCTGATTATTGGTGTCCTTTGGCCAGAGAAGTGACAGCACTGCACTGATGTTAATGAGAAAGAAGCACTACGCTATCAAAATGTCATGCAGCTCCCGTACCCAAATGGCAAGCAGTTGTTCAAAATCCAGGGTGGTCAACCCTGGCCCTGGAGCACTGCAGTCCTTCAAGTTGTTAGCAAAACACCCTGCAAAATCACATTACGTGGGTTAATATTCAAATAATTACATCTGTGATGCAATAAAGCATGAAGTTTAAGGACAACTGGAGCACAGCTTACCACTCCTGTTGTGAAGAATAAAATTTTCCTCAATACAGGATGCTATATTCTGCAAGGGAGATCAACACATTTAAAAAAAAAATCTTATAAAGGAAAGTGTTTTAATAGCTATACAGAATATTGAAATCTGGAGATGTATTTCATTTTTTTCTATTTTTAATTTCTACTTCAAAGTGTCATCCTCTCCGTTTTAGCTACTGTAAACACTAACATAAAACAAGACAAATGAAGGGGCTTCAGGAAACTGACATTTATTTTCTTTACACTCAAATGTGTTTCTTCCGGTCATTACCAGTTTGGGTTCTTTCCAACAATGGTCCTTGTAAATTCAACAGGGGAAAAAAAAAGCCTCCAAGTAAAGAGGACCAGCCTAGATGTGTGCTATCAAACCCAATCCTTACAAGGCCTGAAAAAGTACAGAAATCCCTCAATCTACGAACGTAATTCATTCCTGATGAATTATTTGTAAGCCAAAAATTCATAAATCAGAAATGTGAAGTTCAATAACTTATATTAAAGAGTAGTACCTTATGGCAATTATGTTTTAAGGTTCTGACAGGCCAGGAAATAAAACTGTGGGAACACAAACTCTACTTCACCTCAATATGTCTGGCACAGCGGAGTCCACTGAACACTCCAAAAACTCCCCTCCCAGTCTTTTCAAACACACTGAGCCCCATCAGGCCCAATATCTCTCCTGTAGCTCAAACAACTATTTACACACTTTTGTTCCTGAATGGATCAAAATGGACAAGCAAGGGACAAAAGTATCTACAGTATTTCCATCTGTCCAACCTGACAGTTATAACCTTTCCATTTATAACCTCCGTTTGCACTTGAAACTCTTTATTAAAAACCACTACTATCACTATTTATACACAGCTACAAGAGGAGGGCATGATGGGAGACCCACAACTCTGTAGTACACACAGTGAATCACTGCATTTCTCATAATCCCTAGGGTGGTGATGCAAATTTCATTGAAAAGTAAAACATGCATTTCTATACATTCTGCAGTTCTCTTTATTTCAGTGTATTTTACTAGCAAGACATCTGCACATCCTATGTTGTGGATGGAAAAACAACAAAATGAAACAATCTTTAAAAACAAGAACACTCTACAGCAAACAAACAGCAAGCAGGAACAAGGAGCTCAAAAATCAGTAATAATAATAATAATAATAATAATAATAATAATAAAAGAGATGGCATAATAATATCCTATGGCATAATAAAACAAACTAAATATCTAGAAAATAAATAGTCTAAACTGCATAGCAGTGTGTGTTTGCGTGTATGTAAGTCGAGTCCCTCAATTTCACACAAAAATGCAAACGCTACATAGGGCCAAAACCTTACAAGCTCCACCCAAATGATGAACCCTTCCCATAATGCTTTGCTGAAAACTACACAATATGAGTTGTTATAGTTATGTTCAGTCTTGTGTTAAATGTCATAAATTTATTTTTAGGCAGCTTTTGGGTGTCCTCCATGTGTTTGTGTGAGTTCAGGGTGAAGAACTAAGAGTTTGTGTCTGTGTTGCACTTTGTGGACATGAATAAAGGGAATGTGAATATATACACTGGTCATGCACATGAAATTGGATTTGGCTATTTGTTTTTGCTGGGGAAATGTTCATAAATTAAAATGGGGACACTACCAGACTGTTTTTATAGGGAGTTATATTTCTGAACATCTGTAAATCAAACAAATAACTATCGGGTTTGCTTTTTAACCAACTACAATTAGTAATTATTAATTTGATAAAAATATACTATATATATAACCAAATAGTAATAACTATTAGAAGACATTAGTAGCTCATTTTGTGTGTTTGCTCTGTTCTGTAACAGTCCAAATAACTGACTTTGCAAAGGAGGAAATAATGCAAAACAAGGGAGAATTTCTCAAAATGCCAAATGAGTCAGGGACAGATGTTATAAACTTGCGTTAACAACAAATAAAAATGCACTAGTCACATAGCATAGGGGTGCTACCAAGAGAACAGGCATATCTTCTCTTCAGTGACACACGGATCGCTGGCGCGGCTGGTTTGGGCACAAGAGGAGTCAAGATCCAGCTTTCTGTGCTTTCAATGCTTTATTTGAAACCCGAAGGTCAAGGAAAACGGGTCAGGACAAAATCTATATGCTCAATCTCTCGTTTTAGGTAAAAAAAATTCCCTTCCCATGAAGACCAACGTCTTAAATAGGGATGTCACGGCAACTATGCATTTGTTGACTGTAACTTGGCATGTGTGTTAGGGTTGGCATAGTGTCCAGATATGGGCTGTGTAGCATGGTATGTGATTCTGGACTGCAGTTAACTGAAGAACTGAGTGTGGCTTCCCCACGAGCCACACTCATAAGGAATACAGTCTATTACAGTATGACAGTTATTTGGGTTTCAAATTTTGCATGGTCATTTGTGCTTTATTGGGTGGGGTCTCTGGTTCTACAAGCCTTAGTTTCATGCTTGTGCTGAGCTCTAGACCAAAAGACTAATACAGCACATTATAGTGGAATGATGCCATGCAAGGCCACTGCAGAAAGACACTGTGCAGAAACACACACACACACACACACACACACAGGGTTGAAGATGCAAACAAGGCATACAGTGAAATCAACCTTTATGTCAGGACCCAGCAACAGCTCTTGTCTTTTGAGTGTGACAGCCCTTGGAAGCCTTTAGCCCTGTACAAATTCACCACTAGCCTCTAGTGACAACATTGTCACTGGAGTGCCACTTCATGAAGACAAGCAGAAGCCAACAGCCACCTCACAAAAGATACAGTACTGTGCATCACAGTACATTACAGGAAGCTCACATGCAGGATGAAGGACTGAGGAGTGTTGCCATGGGCGTAACAGTGATGATGGACTGTGCTGGCCTGCCCCCGCACCTGAGCTCCAGAGACACTGTACAATACACAGTGTATGTCAAAGTCAAAAGAGTTCATGCTGATACCGTAAGTATGGTCTGGCAGGTAAGAGAGTCTAGAACCACAGGGTGCACCCAAAAAGAACAAATGGGGAATTAAAGATGTATACCTGCTTAAAAAAAAAAAAATCTGAAAACCTAATAGCAACCAGACTCAGTTGTCCACTGCCTTTTAAACATTGGCACTTCCACCGCTTTACTTCCCCTTTTTGCAGCACTTTGTGTAGATTAGAGCATTTGTTTCAAAGGTCCTGTGCATACTGTATGCATGATGTCAGATATAAACATTTACTTTTGTCCAAAGCATCTTATAAAGACAGTAGTTCTACAATTTGGCCATTTTCACTGCTGGATATATGGATTTACAATGGTGTTCCTAGTTTTTGCATGGAGCGGCTCAGGAGGAGCTTCTATCCACAGGCCATAAGATTTCTAAAAACAGACATGCCATCACAGTCCTCGCAACCAGAGTCCACAATATCTATTGACCGCTCCCCTCACTGTCACTGTCCCCATAATGCAACTGAAGGCTTTATTTGTTTTATTTATTTATTTATTTATTTATCTATCTATTTGTGTTTGTTTGTTTGACTTCTTGATGTTTGGTTGTTGTTTGTTTTACTCATGGAATGGAACCACACAAAGTCTCCTGTTGAATCAGGGCACATTTCACTACATGTTATACTTGGTTACCACATATGTGACAAATAAATTCTTTTGATCTTTGACACTGGAATCAAAAGCATTCACAAGTCCATCTTTTTAAACATTACATAACCTGTTGTTCCTCCACTTGCATCTGGCGTACAAAAGTCTGACCTTTTTTCCTTGTGAAAACTCCTGGCTGCTAAATGCCTGTTAATCTGATTCAAAAGGAAATTAAACAAGTAAACAAAAAAAAATAAAAATACACAGCCCTTTACACTAGGAAACAGTTCCTTGCCACTGAAACATCATTAGCATTGCACAATAAAAGCTCCCAGCTGCAAAGTCACAAAACTGCAAAATACTCCATAAGCAGTCATCTCTAGCCTTCTGACGTACAACTGGAATGTGTGAGTTCAGTTCAATGAGAGGCAACAAGACCCTCGCCTGTCACTCTCGCTGCTTCACACACATCCGCTACTGGCTAAATGCCGAATCAACACTCTGCGGAGTTGGGATCATGTGCGCTCCCTCAGTTGCATATCGTCAAAAATTCTGCTATAAAAATCTATGTTTAATGCACATGCAAATCGTTCTTGAACAAAGATTTTCCAGAAGGAAATCAGATAAAAATATATATCCAATCTTTGAATATGAGAAAAACAGAAAAATTATTCTGTGACCCCTAGCAAAAAAAAGTGCAAAAGACAAAATTTCTCCATGAGATCAGAAGTCCTAATAGTTTGTAGATCAGCAGTTTCCATCATGAGATCACGCTGGGAATGGGAGCAGAAAGGAAGAAAAGAGCCAGAAGCATGGCTTTGAGGGGGTAAATGAGGTCCCCAAGCACTCCACAAAGTGCAAGTACCATTTCACTCTTGCGGTGATGTAACTTCCTGACAGGGCCCTACCACTGTGACACCTCCAGGAACATCACAGTGCTGGGAGACAGGCCAAGAGGGAGGCTGAGACTCTAGCAAGGGGCTCACATGCCATCTTCAGCCGTATTCCACTTCACCCACAGCACTGACACTCGGATCCACAGTAGAGCAACTGCCCTGTCCACATCCACCCTCCAAGCAAAAAGAGGTCAGGATCAACAAAGCCCACCCAATGCAAAATACATGCGCCCAAAGATACTGGTTCTTGCTCTCTTCCTCAGCTGACGGCACTGAAAAGTGCTGGTGAGGTTAGGCCATAATCTAAAATGATAGATGTAAAACATTAAAAGCATTTGGTGAGTTCTTAAACAGCCCCTGTTCTCAGTTTAATTCCCCAAATGATTATTAAAATTAAGCACAGTCTGGCGTGGATGTTCCATGGCCACATACCTTCTAAAGAAGACAGAAATTATGTGAAATATAAAACTGATTGTTAGTGCTCTGTGTCAATGAAGTGAATTATATGCTTAGGGCTCTATTTAACAGGACAACAGGAAGGACAATTCTATGGCAAAGCTCGTGGCAATAGAAGCAGAGGAAGCACAAACTGAGGCCCAGGCAAAAAATTGTGCAGTTGTGTAACGGTCGTGAAAGACACTCAGTCACTCATGCTCATTAACTGCTTGTCCTGGTCAGGGATGTGGAGGGTCCAGATCTTGGAAGCACCGAGCACTAGACAAGGGGGGCAGAACACCCTCTGCGGGATGCCGGTCCATCGCAGAATGGCCACTCACGTACCCTCGCATACACAAACACACACTATGGGAATTTTAGGATGACCAATGAACTTAAAACGTGTGTCTTTGGACTGTGGGAGGAAACCAGAGTATCCAGAGGAAACCAGTAGGGCAAAGATGCAAATCCAACACATACTGATCTGCATATGCCCAAACAGCCCAGGTGCTACCCACTGGATCACTGTGCCACACTACTCAAAGCCACTGGTATAGTAATGTTAATGTGAGTTAATACTTTCTCCGGGCGACCTAGTGAACTAGTAAATCTTGAAGGACATATATGAGCTTGAAAACCGTGAAGTAATGTCAAAAACCAGGTTACAACCCATTCGAAGCCAAAGGTGGTGAAACATTTGAAGAGTAAACCGAAGATGACGCTCTCGTCTAAAGCCTTCAATCATCTGCCCTGCCACCAGCTTTGGTGCAGGGTCACTTGCTACGTGACACTTATATAAAACAGAGGATTTAGCCTGTTCACCTTTTCTTTCTCAACTCAACCACACTCGGACAAAAAATGATCCACACGCACTCACAGCTATCTATACGGAACTGTGACCACACGATATTAAACCCACTTTTCATTGCTAGCCACAGAGCTGCAGGACTGGATGATTCCATCCAGAAAATCCAGAGACAATTTTTACACAGATACAGGAAGAGAAGGGACCTCTGCTTGAGGGAAGAATGCTCTTGTGTATGCAGATGAATGTGGCTGCTGACTGAGGGCTGCATCCCTGCAGAGCGCTGGCTTAAAGTGGGACGTGCAGCACGCTGTCCTTGAGCCCCTGCCCAGCACACAGGGCAGGTTCCACTGCAGCAGCACTGCCATGTAGGGACGAACCGTGTGCTACTGCTGCTGACAAGCACAGAAACCAGCATGCAGCAGAGCACTGCGGCTGTACGAGCTGCAAACCGGGAACACCGAATTAAAGCATTCGAGAAAATCTTTTGGAAATAAACACATGAAAATGTTTAATTTACAGTTTATCAATTTTTTTTGGCTTGTTCAAGGATGTCTGCTGTAATTGGAGAAATATCACTCTTTCAATCAATATAGCAAATTGAAATATCAGTTTCAGTTCAGTTTCCCTGTTCTACTCATCCTGGAGAGGTTTGCAGTGGGAGCAGCTGAGAAGGCAGCCCAGATACTGATTCCTGAAACAGTCTCCAGGTCCTTCTGAGGTTTCTACATGCACTTCCAGGCCAGTCAAGAGATGTAATCTCTACCATGTGTCCTGGGTACGCCCTGATGTCTCCTCCCAATGGGATGGGCCTGGTACAATTCTCAAGGGAGTCTGAAAAGGGGCATCATCACAGGATCAAGATCTCTGAGCTTCTCATGCTGTCAGAGAGGAATCCAGCATCAAAACCTCATTTTGTTCACTTGTATCAGAAACCTCTTTCTTTTAGCCATTACCCACAGCTCATAATCACAAGTTAGGATGGGAACACAGATTGAGCAGTAAACCAAGTGCTTTGACCAAAACCTCAGCTTCCGTTTCACCGCCACAGATTGATACACTGTTAATCTCCCATTCCCTTCTTCCATCACTCATGAACAAAACCAAAGGAAACTTGGACCCCTACGCTAGAGGCAACTGTTTCCCCCCTCACCTGGAGACGACGACCCACTGTAGAGTCCCCAAGAGAGGACTGTGACCTCAGACTTAGAGGTGCTGATTTTTATACCTACTGGTTCACACTTGGCAGCAAACTGTTCCACTGCATACTGAAGGTCACAATCTGAGCAGGCTAAAAGGACATCATCTGCAAAAACTAAAGATGCCACCTTTAGTCCCTCAACTAAACAGCCTGCAAACCTTGGCACTGATATTTTTTCCATAAAAATCATAAACAGGGGCGGAAACAAAAAACAGCTTTGGGAAAGTCTGGCACTCATATTGAAGAGGCTCAAAATAATTTTAATTTAAGTTAAATTAAAAATATGATTCAAGAAATTAGAAGACTGGTTCATCGTGTTGGGAACATTTACGAATTCTTAAAGATGCAATCCTTTTCCAGTTCTAGTATTTAATAGTTTAATTGCATTTTATTCACTTATTTTCTAAATGTTACAGAGCAAAAATTATTTGCATCTTGCCATGAGTTGGGAGCATAATGCATTCAAAAAGATAAGAAACACAGTAGAGGTGAAGGTATTTAGTACATAAGTATTGTTAGTGCTGTCAGACAGGCGGACATGACACAGAGTGGCATGCTGGTTGTAGTCTAGGGGAAAGAGAAAAGATAAATATATATCGGCGAATTTATTACCTTTAAATTACTAATGTCCGCAACACTGTGTGTGCCATGTCTAATTTCTTATTAATGCTTTTATTTTCCTTTCCTCATATACGACAGCAACTAGCTCCTGCGGTCAAACATGCAGATGGTGCTAACAACATGATAACAACAGGCACACCAGCCATAGTGACATGTACACCATAATAAAAAATTATACATATATCTCCAGACTTTACTGCCTTTAAATTTGCAGATTTAGTACATTTGGAAGTGTGTATGTGAGGGTATTTGGAGTAAGAAAATCCGTCAGCATCTCGTGTGTTTAACGTATGTGCAGAAACAGAATCCACCAGGGTGTCTGTGTAGACCGCGCGTGTGTGGAGCGAGAAAATCCATCGGCATCTTTACATAGATGCTGCGTGTCACTTTACTACTCTTGCTTCTCTAAGCCTTGTCAGAGGCCAGATTTCGTTTCTTTTTTTTTTTTTTTTTTAAACTTTAAGCAGCATCTTTTGGAGTGTAATGAACTCGGCTACACAAAACCATTTCTTAGGGAAAGAAGTACCTGTGTGCCAAATTTCAAATGTGTCTTGAAAAACACAGCTGTGCCTAAAGAAGAAACAAACAAATTGCGCTTGTAGGGTGGGCTTGTCCGTTCAAACCCAGTATTTAAAAACCATCAGTGGTCACACAGGATGTGCAGTTCAGGCTGATTATCAGGACTCTCGAGGCCTGAGCCAAATCTCAGCTGTGTTGCGTACATCGCGTGTTCATAGCTACAGAGTAAGTTGTGTCATTTCCTCTAGTTGTATGATTACAACAAAGCGCTGCACAGTAAAATAAAACCTCACACACTTCTGGCTTTACAGACACCAGTTGTCCCACAGAGTCTTAACACCGTGCCCAACACAAGGTTAAGCAAAACATTCACTGCGTGAACTGCAATACTCTGCTGTCGGGGTTGATGATGGCAGTGGGTCACATGACCTGGTCCTGATGAAACTTGTAGTGCACAGTGTCACAGCATTGCAGATGGTTCAGTGAAGGGAATGGGTTTTGCAACTTTCCCCACTGTCCCTCGGAAAGCAGGAGACTTAGCAACTTAAAAATGCCAATAGAGAGGCAGCCCTCGTGAAGGCACCAGACCACCCCGTATCGAAGACAGAGCCGTCTCTTTCACGGGACTAAGGCACCCTTGATGCGGTCTCTGGCTTCACACTTACATCATCCTTATAGGGAAGGCAAGGGTGAGCACTGCTGAAACATCCTCACACCCCAGCCTTTCCCCTTCCCTGCAGAGGAACCTTGTTTTCCATCCAGTGTCACAGGCCGAAAGCACCGCGCTCTGTAAGCACCTCTTAACCTAGAATCTGTGAAACATGCTTTCCTCCTCCAGATTTCCGATAAGAGCTTTTCATTTTTGGAGCCATGGCAAAAGCCCCAAGAGCTGTCAGCCACTCTGTAAATGTACATTAGATGGGGGGAAAGGGCACAGCGAAGGCATCGAAAAAAGAGCCAACAGTGGTAATAACGTGTTTGGGAACGGAGCGGATGCATCAGCACATGTCACAAAAGCCAGGTTCACCCACTCTTGTTCATACTGCAAGCCTCTGCCAGTGAGCATGAACCAGACCCAATCCAGCACACATGCAATGGACAGAAAGCCTGTGCTGTAGTGCAGGGAATGCAACCATCAGACCACATGAAAATTAAAAGAAAGAGTCAAACAGGTTTCACTGTTGTGAAATCCTCCCCAGAGCCACACCAACAGAAGGCATCAAGACTGCAGATGTAATCATATAAGAGCAAAGAAATCGAAAGCGCAGATATGAACAAAAATTGACAAATTAACTCGATATGATTTTTCAAACACCAATTACGGGGCCTCGGGGGAACTACAATGCATGCACATTTAAAACGGAGGCCTTTCGAAATGTAAACAAACATATGGCGCCATTAGTGTGCTGGTTCAGTATACATCCGCAGCAGCCAGAAGCACAAAGATCCCCTTTGAGAATTTAATTATTCAGCACATCCAGTGTAATATGTCTGATGGCGTCAGATACTGTACTGAAATGTTATATGGATGGAATTTTCATGAGCACCCTTCTGGTGTGGTTCCACAGCATCAGCTACACAAGAGACGCTTTTGCCCGCATTTTCTAGCTACCTTTCCAGCGAACTGCGCAAAACCATATCATGAATATACACCGTTTTTTAATGACATGCCTGCCCTACTAAAAGTATGCATCGATATTTTGTGAATCCTTGTCTCTTTTACGCCATTCTCATCTGAACATGTGGAAAAATGTATCAGCCTTTACAAAAAGAGTGCACCACACTCTCCTGAAGCTACCCATTCAGTGAAGTCTAGCTCAAACCAAGAAGTGGTTTCTTTGAGCTGGAGGAACACTGTTTAGAATCACGTCCGACACCCCCAGCTGCACCCTCCTCCTTTTTTTTCCCACAACCTTCAGACCTCCATCCAGCCCAGAGGAACCAAGCACCCCTGTGACCTTTCCCACTCCCTCAACAGCCATGACTTCCGTAACCTTGACCGAGTGGGTTGCCAGAATTTAAGAAGCCTCCACCAACACACCGATCCATTTTATTTTCTACGTAGAACTGATAGCAATTCATTTACCTGATGCGCCTTAATGAAATCCCTTTTGCTTATGAGAAACAAAGAGGAAATGACACGCTTCACAGCGGTAAAATTACCAGCCTCAACACTGCAAGGATTTCTACCAGGTCCAATTCAAGCCCTGATTAGGGTCATAATTCAAAAAAATCCCATTAAGAGCCTTCAAATGCATATCCATAACATTCACACCGGCAGACACCTCATTAACCTAATCTCCAGTTGCCAGGTTCCACATTTGACAGGATTACGCAGGTTAACACACTCAAGTATATTCATTCATAATTTTTTTTTTTTTTGTTTTTCCCCAAAGAACTGTGTATTTATGCACAAGTGGCGCCTTTCTCCTTTGCCTGTATTTACACAGCGCTCGCGCTACAAAAGAAAACTTGCTCGGTTTCTTCAAAAAGATACGTGAGGCGATGCAATAAAAAGGAGAAAATGTTATACGGATGCCGTTTCAGAAGATAAGCCAGGCAAATTCAAATCTGAAACGTTATTATATTAGATACTGGACTGAAAATTGGGTAGAGAACAGGAATGCCGTTATTTATAAAAGTAATAAATAAGAAGACGAAACTTACCAGCATGTCTGCTTCGCATCAGTGAAAGGTCTTAAGAGGAAGCCACCACAAAATACCTGGGGCAGAGGAAACCAGAGTGGCCTGCATGGCTGCTACAACAGTGAGTGGTGAGATCACAAAGCCTGTGTTCAGCCTCAGACAAAGAGCAGATTAAAATTTAAGGATCATCTGATGTAGATTAAAGGGATGTGATATGTGATGTCCAAAAAAGGATTGTTTCTGTCACCAGGGGAAACTGGTACATTCTGATTATGCTGGTGAACCCCTTAAGTTTCATAAACCGCTACACTCCTGAAATCCAGAACTGTGATTTACGTTATACTTGCATTCAAGGTGAGGTAAAAATGGAGCAAGTGCTAGATCATGTGGTAAGATTTTATCACTGCCATTTCTTTATGTATACATGGCTTACTTCTCAAAGACCGAAAATCTGGAACTGTGGAATAATGGTCTTTGTAAACATACTGGGCACCAATTCCATTCATTACAATCGCAGCTCTATTGTGGTCAGGAGCATGGTCGAGGCAAATGTTATTTTGATAAACCGATGTTCTGGAAATTTAAACCCATAGGTGCTTGTTATCATCCATTTACTGATTTCACAAATCAATAAATCCGATTTAAAGTGTTAATGTTTGAAGATCATTTACACAGGCTCCTTTGGAATGTGTCGCTACCATCAGCACTCATTGCACTGATTTTTAGTTTTTACTAGTTGGACTCTTTTTGCTGTTCACGGTTATCACATTGGTGAGATGCCAGATATGCTGGGACACAGCCTAGACGATTCACAGAAATCTGGATTAGTCCATCGGATCACAACGCCACAAGTGGAACAATAAACCCTTAGGCTGAGATTCATGGGGTTCGTCTGGCTGCTGACACACTGGACAGCTGCTGGCCAAACCCCCAGGCCTAGAATCAGAAAGAACAGAGACTAAGTGTGAAATGTTACAGAAAACAGAGTCAAACGTGCAGTTTGAGTTCAGGAACATAGCACCACAAAAGTATGACATGCGAATAAAAGGGAAAAGACTAGGTTACTACAGTTATTCTTCTAAACAAGTGTATATAAAAATAAAATACTACCATTGTTTGCATTCTGCTACAAGCCAAGAGGACAATAGGTCTTTACTCAATTCAGAAAAACCAACAGATGGAACTTTCTGACAAGTCAAAGATATAAACACAGTATAATAGCCTGCATTACCACAGGACAACAAAAGTTCAGAATCAAAATTTTTTTAAGTATTTATTGAGACAGTGGCCAGTGCTCTGAATTTTTGCTCACGGCTTTAAAGAACCCCATTCGCATTTCAACAGAGAGGTACAATTCTGAGACTGTTCTAGAAAGTAAGAGAAAGACTTTCATCCTGAAGAGATGACCTTATTGCTGTTGAATAGGATGCAACTGTTCTCTGTGGGATGGCCTAAAACAAAAACACACACACTTTGAAACTGTCTGAGAGGCTGACCTCTTCCCCTGCTGTACGTCAAGCAGAATGACTGGAGGTGCTAAGGAGTTTGCTGTCCTCCATCTCCACATGCTCAGGGAGGTCCTGGCTCCACATGGCAGGGGGACAGGGAGAAACATAATCTGCTCTACACTTGCCATACCCGGCCAGCACCGAGATGCTAGGGTGCTGACAAACAAGTGTTGATTAATTCAGCCGTTTAAACACCCAGAAGACAAATTCCTTTTATCCCAACCGCTTAAATCAATCCCTCTTTAAAACATGATGACACAAACACACAGACACACACACACTGGCTTGCCTTTCATTTATTCTGTTAGTTTGGCATTTTAACACTGATACAGGTTCACAGTGCTGAAGCCAACAATACAAGAATATGCCAATTATATAAATAAATCTACATAAGCAGTTAGCAAGAGACTATAGAATATTACACAACACAAAAGTTGTAATAATTGTTATTAAATCCCAAGTAACTTCCAAGTTTTTGGAAATTTTAATTTCAAAATTTCATTCTCAGGGTGATGATAAAAAATAATACTGTACTTAAAGAAGGAAACAATAAAAGCAGTATAATAAAATTAGAGTGACAAAAACACTGATGGGACTAGAAATTCCATATATAAATACACGTAATACTTCTTATTGAAAAAATATTGACCAGACAGCCATAATACGCATTTTATAACGTGACATTTGTTCATTTATCTACTCTGCAATGATCCGGACATTAGAAATAAATGTGTTTATTTAATGTACCGGTAAGCAAAATAGACGAGCAACAGCCAGCATTGAGCGTAAACATGATACGGAATGTTTTGTGTGCATTACAGAACTGTAGTTTGGTTGCTGTGAACCAGCAGAAAAAGCTTAGACGGTACTAAAGACTGATCCTCCTTTTGTTACAGAGTAATAAACCCTCTGTCAACACGTCAAATCCCTCTTGGCACCTTCATTCTCCACTTCTCTCATATGTCCCTTCTCCTAAATCTCTGCTTCTCCATGAGCCAAATAAGTCATTTAGTGCTCTTGATCACAGGGCCCAGTGCCCCCCCCAATAACTGTTACATTCATTTCTATACCATGAATGCTATAGAAATGACAGTAATCAAAAGAAAATCTTGGTTAACAATACATCAGGTATTGACACTGTTTGAGATTCCTTTGGAAATTAAAAAAATAGTTACGTATTTATCAAAACTGTAAGCTATACCAACATTATGTCAATAATGATTAGAATGCAACAGGGTGGCACACTGGGCACTTAGGGACTTTAAACTGCCTGTACTGTGCAGCTGTGGCGGTGAATTTGTGCATGGGTGACATTGCTTCTGGGATGTACTCTGACTTGCCTGGGACCCCATGATTCTGTGATAGGCTCTGGACTGCAGTAACTTTAAATTTAAAAAGATGCTAAAGATAGTGAGTGAGTGAGTGAATGTGTGAGTGAGTGAATGTGTGAGTGAGTGAGTACCAGATCGCAAATTATGAAATCATTGAAACAATTAATTATCCCAGATCACAAGTAAATTACAAACAGGGATGATGAAGGGCACTAAAGTCCTCCTCCTGCTTTCACTTTGCCATGACCCTCAATGCTCCTGGTCAGATGGTGGACTTACACTTTCTGACCCAATTCACTACTTAAGTTACAAACAAAAGCGATTACTCTCGCAACCCGTAAAAAAATGTAATGATCCGATCATAACTGTACAACAACACCGATTCTAAAAATGAGATAATTCAGTTTAACAGCACAAACCTTTGAACATGTAGGATCATCTTCACCCGAAACAGGAGCGAAAAATGTTTCATGCTTGATCAAAACAGAATTATTAATTTGCCCTGATTATCAAGTAAGACAGTACTAACTCAGTGGACAACACAATAGCATGAAAAATAAAGACCACCCCAATTCCTAGCAGCAAGCAGAGCTTTTAAAGCAACAGACCAATGCCAAAATGCTGCTGGATCAATCCGAGGACTTCAGAACCATGCTTTGTAACCCTAAATTTGGAAAAAAAACCTAGTCAGTATGAACAGGTAGCTGTAGACTATTCAGGTCAATGACTGCACATGAAGACTAAACAATACCTTTTTCACCCTTCCCCACTCCTTCAGATATACAGAAACAGCTGGGGCTGAGATATGCAAATAAATAGAAGGTGGTTTAGAATAGGTACAAGTGCCACATGGAGCTGGTGTTAAATCCAGAGAGCCACCTTGGTACAATCCACCTTGGTCAATCATCCCCACTATACCCTCCATGTATCCAGAATGGATTATTCAAAAACACTGTAGGGAGAGGAAAAGCAATACCAAAAAATGTTTCACATAACGATATTGGACCACTGGAGCATGTGCCACATCCATTTCGCTCGTGTCTCCTGCTGCTGAGCTGCATACCTGTCGAAGCACGCGGGAGTTACCGCATCCTCCCCTGAGAAGGTGGGCTTTTAAAGAGAAGAGCTGGTATCATGTCAGACTTCATCCTTCTGACAGGCTCTCTTAAAAAACTGACAAACCCACTAATCAGACGTTTTTTCCTTACTCCTTCAAAATTCTATGTGTTTAGAGCTAATTTAAAAAAGTGCTTATTTGGACAACAATCCACTGACAGGCACAGACCTCCTGGCAAAATATGGCCTATGAACTGACCTGAAACTCAACACTTTATTGCTCAACTACACAACTGCTGGAGTGAAACTGATTTCATTAGCGCTCGTAGTGACCTCAGTTCATTCCAGCCATAAAAAAACAGAACTGCCCCCTGCTGTAGAATTACTGTCCGAGAACCACAGCGATTCTGCCATCTTCTCTTCACCATCCTTTGGTAAAACTAAGCCTTGCCAGTTGCTTCAATGGGCATAAAATTTGTGAAAATCTGAAATCTTAGAGAATGGCTTCCCTTTCTTTGGCAGGCACTTTTAATAGTGTTTTAAAATTAGAATACGTCAACTTTATGCAAGAGTTGTCACTTTGTGGTGCCATGCTTAATGGAGGCATTACGGACTCTGCTGACAGGGAGGCATCAATACAAGTTAAGTCAAAAACTACATATTGGCACAGAGCTTGTGTGATGATAACTTTGCACTATAATCTCTGCTCCAAAACCAGTCTCTCAAACAGCAGGTCAAGAAATTTGGACCACATGATGCTTTTCATCACCTCCCCCGTCCACCTGTAAATCTATCAGGTAGCCCCACAGTGGCTCTACAATCAGCATCAAACTAAGTCCCTTCATTCTCCGCCACTGTAAATTTGCATCTTGGCTACAGATGAGGATTAAAGCTCTTCATTTCAGAAAGCAAACTTCCCATCTGTGGAAGAGCAGATGTCAATGACCTTTGGGGCCATTTCTCTTTTCGTTTGCACTTGACTGTGCCATTTGTTCCTATAAGTAGATAAAACAAGGGCAAGGCACTGCTATTGCTTATGCCTAACCCTTTGTTTAAGCTCTTCTTGTACGCACAGATTTCATTTAAAAAAAAATTTTTTTTAAATCTTCAGTGACGACCCGTCACAAGGGTCACAACAATGGCAAAGAGTCCAAGGCCAATTCTCCGGCCCATGGTACCGAATCTTCCTTCCCCCACCTACTCGATCGGGCCGTTGCAGCGTGGGAGAGGGGTCCAGAGAAGGATAGCTCTCCCAACAGCCTCAGCTCTCGCAAAGCATCAGTGTGTTTGGCAGCAAGACAAGACTCAGGGGGAGTGGGTAAAACTCCACAAACTGTTTATTTTGTGGCATTCCCTAGGCGCCAGGAGCTAGGAGAGGTTCTAACGCTCCCAGCATGCACCATTGTCGCTACCGAGAAGCCTGTCCCAGCTCCCTGTGTCTCTTCCCGCTCATGTTCTTCCTTTATTTTTCCTTCTTGCCTTCCGTCAGAAGTCCACACTAAACTCCCACTCGATCAGCGCAAGAAAGCCCCCTCTGCTGCAATACATACAGATGTATCGTTGCCCTGTTTTTCATATTCCCATCCTATTTCTGGATGAAGTTTCATGTAATTTTTACAAGGGCCTTCCATGCTCTTTGTCCACTGCATCAAAAGCGCAATTATTTTAAAGGCATAGTGCAGCAGCAGAACTAAATCGTAACTCAGTGTGGGAAACAACTTCCTCTCGATAAATAAGATTTCCTGTCTTTTGAGTCAGTCCCTCTGTGACTCAGAGTGAAGCACAGGAATAATAAAGGGCCGTAGTTCTTTATAATATCTGGCACTCTGCCATCTGCTGCTGATGTAATATAAGCAACACTATTACAAAAAAAAAGAGAATACAAAATTTAATAATCATCAGTTAAGTGCTATACTTAAGTTCCAACTTAATGCTACAGTACAGCACTGGAAGATCTGGCTCTTTTATAACAAGCAGCAGCACTAAATTGGGACAACAGCACCTGTGATACACCTGCCTGACTAACATCATCCAAGTGGTCTATGAGTACATTCATTCCATCCAGTAAATGATGGAAAGAGGACCACGTGTGGGTAAACCTGTCCTTCCGCACACAGTCTGCCATTTTTACGAGACATACAACTACAACTGCCGAAATAGCTCCATATATCTGACACCATGTCTGAATGTTACAGATGAAACCATCTGATATTTTACACCTTCACAAAAGAACATGGAACTTTTTCTTCGCAAACCTTCAAAGAGAATGAATTAGGCTGTCAGAAACCCTCAATCACTCGAGTCATTTTTCAAGTCTACATCTCAGCTGAAAAACTTATTTATGTTTTATTAAATTGAGGCATGTATTCCAATGGTGTACACCTGTTCGTGAAGATACGCTGGGTGCCCAGAAGACTTAAGAGTTCATTAATTAAACTGAATTCTTAAGTAAAAAGCCTACAGAAATGTGCAGGCTTGAACCAGAAGTCCGGCCAGGAAAACCCAATTCAGCTGTTCTGTTATCTGTTTCACGGAGGAAACAAATATTAGCCTGTGAACGAAAGACTCTCGCGTGCTGCTCGTGGCTCTTACGGCTAAAACAGCCATCCGACCGCATGAGATCACAGCAATATTGTCGAATGGGGTGTAAATGATGAAAACCCATCCAAACACTAAATAAACTGGTTTTGCCACAGGGGAAATATTTTCCTATCCACGTGATCTTTGAATAGGCAGCACGCAAGCTACAAAGACACTCAGTGGTCTGATAATGGTGCTTCCTGAGGGAAAACGATGCTCCGTCACCCTTTTTGGCTCAAAGCACAGCCCTTTCGGCCAGCCTGGACATCAGCATCAAAAACAGTTTGTCAAACTCCACCTCGCACTGAAGCTTGGGAATTTCTCAAACATCCCAGCAGAGGGGCTTTCATCGCTGGAAGATTGTGGTATGATGAGGGGACTAAACAGGGAGTGGAAAAGGCTTCAAAACCCCGTGGCTCCATGGCCACAACTCACTTTATGAAGCACCTTGCCCCCTCGAAGGTGAATCCTTCCTCCCATCCGGTGGGTAAATCTAGGTAGGTGCGGGGAGAGGAAAAAAGAAAGGAAACAGATGAGTGCCATGACAGACTGCTGCGGGAAGAGGTGGCCACAGCTGGATGCACCATGCGTCTCAGCTGGTGTAGATGTCAGTGTGGCAAAAGCCGGTATCCCGTGGGGCCGCTGATGTCCAGCGGTGGGAAAACCGAGGAACCCAACGGTCAACGCGACTCGTTAACCGCGGCCCCTTAACCTTAACCTGTTCGATTTACACCGTTCAAACGTGCCGCCTCACAGTCCTTCGCACCGCAGTCACCTCAGCGAAGAGGGAACGCGCGGAAAAGACGGAAGCCACGTTGCACACGGCGAGCCGTTCATAACGGAACACCTTTACCTGTCTTCCGCGCACCTTAACGCACGGCGCAACACTTCACCGTGGCAGGTACGCCGGCGAACACCTAACGTGACATTTAAGGGAGGGCGACGTCGAATTTATCCCACGACAGCAGTTATAATACGGAAACTTTTATCGTCCTCACGCCGGCTTCGGCGACTGAAGGGCTTCCCGCGCTGCGGCGTCCGCGCTCGGCTTGCGCCGCCGACGACAAGGTGACAGCGCCCCCCCCCAGAACGGACACCCGCGGCCGCGACGGCGATTTACCTGGAGTTTTCCGGTGCCCGGTGACGGCGGCGTCGCCGCTGACGGGATGCAGCCAGGTTGTACTCTTCGCCTCTTCGCTGTTGACAAGAAATAAGGGGGGTGGGAAAGGGTGAAAGAACAACATGCGTGCGCCGCCTTCAAAGTTGAACGCTGGAAGCCGAACGCGCGCCGCTTTATATTTACTTGATGAAGAAGACGCGTCCGTCCCGCGTTACCCCGTAACTCCAAGAGGACGGCAGGCAGGAGAGCCGCTCCGGGTTCAGATCCGCCGCCATGTCTGGCAAATCTACCGAGATTGAAGCGCGCGTCCCCGCGCCAGCCGCGCGCGTGCCCGGCAACCCTGGAAACCGTCCTTGGGAGCGAGCGAGCGAGCGAGCGAACCTCTGGGGGGCGGGAGCGCGCCTGCCGAACGCAGGCTGTTTCTCGAGCACGGTACTGTACCACGTTTTACCGTCAGTGCAAAGCAGGAAGTCAGGCATGCACGTGTATTTATGGCAGACGTGAGGCAAACTGCAACTGCAGCTTAGGAATACGGAGATGTAACAGCAGTTGCGGGGAAGTGCATGCAAGATAGTGGTTTTACTGACAAATAAGGACAAGATGGTGAATTCTGCTGCTTTGCTGTGTCTCTATGCTCAACGCTACAGTACAAAATAAGCTCGTGTGTTGTTTATTTCTCATTGTAGGCTGGCCGTTGCGGTGCTCGTTCAGAATCTCTCTGGCCTGCTGGTCAAGCTGCAACCATGTGGCCGGTCCAGCGTGGAGGACAGAGCCAGTGAAGCTGTTGTCCAGGTGACAAGACATCTTCTGAGGACACAGGAGCAGGAACCCCGCTGTGCCGATGTCACCAATCCCACTCATGGGCAACTAATACCATAAAAATACCCTGCCATGTACATTATCGTGAGCATTATTGTACAACAGTGGAAGAAAGAAGATTCAAAGGTTTATTTGTCATGGGTGAACAACACAGCACAGCAGTGTTGTCCCCATGAAAAGTTTCGTTTTCCAGGCATCCTCAGCGCAAATATGGACATAAATACGTATAGTCGGGACAGGAGAACAATAAATAATAATAAATAGAGTAACAATAAATAAAGAGCAGGACACACGGTTAGTCAATAGGGATAGGTATGTGGGGAAACGGATATACAAATGGGATTGGCGGGGGGGGAGAAGACACAGCAGCCAAACCAACAGCACACAGCAACCAACCTACAACTACAGACTAAATCTACAACAACAAAAAGTACCAGAGACGGGTGAACCAGACGGGTTTCCACAATGGGTGGGACAGGCATACAGATAGACAGACAGACCCCGATAGACTCTTCCACTGCCCAGGGAGGGGTCAGTGGTTTAGCAGTCTAACGGTGTGGGGGAAAAAACTGTTCCGGAACCGTTTCGTCCTTGTCCGAACGCTTCTAAAGCGTCTTCCGGATGGGAGCAAGGAGAATAGTTTGTGGCTGGGGTGACTGCTGTCCCTCCGGATGTTAAGTGCCTTCTTCTTGCAGTGCTGGGTGTGGAGGTCCTGCAGGGCTGGCAGATCAGTCCTGGTGATGGTCTGTGCTGTCTTGACCACTCTTTGCAGAGCTTTACGGTCTGACACACTACAGCTGCCATACCAGGCCATGAAATCATTAAACAAAACTATGCTTTTGCATTTGTGTAATCTTTCCCGGTGTTCTGCGTGCATTCTAAACACACCTGTCTAAATGTTGTGGTACAGTGTGAAATGACTGCCTTAATTTCAAGTGGAGTCAAATTGCAGTTCTGCAGCACATCTGACAGTGTTTTGCTCTATCTTTGAAGCCTGACTATGAAGAAGAAATAGCCAAAAAAAAGCACAGAAGGGAGCACATGAGAGATGGTGCCTAAAAGATAAGTGATACTGTAAAAATGGTTAGTTTTCAGTTGTGAACTTAGCATTTGTGTCTCTCTGACTTGACATAGAGGAATGCGTACCAGTGTGGGAAAGTGCTTCATCATTACTGCCAAGCTAATATTGCCATTAGCGCTTTCTGTTTGAGCTGTTTCCATGGTGATGGGAGGGTGAGGGGGGGGGCTGTTTCTATAGCAGGATGCTAGGAATACAGCTGCTGTCCCAAACAGCTCAACATGGATTCCTCTGTCACACGTGTGCAAAGCAAAGAGCAGTGGGGCGACGGCGTTTGCGGAAAAGGTTTCAATGCTATTCTGCAATTGGTTGAGGGAAAATTTCCCACGGGTGAGAGATTTCACTTCCTTTTGACAATGTGTGATAATAAAGTTTTCTGATTCTGATAAAGTAACATTTGAATGTAACCTGCAGTGGTTTTTATTGTTATTGTTTTTGGTAGTCCAATTTAGACTGACTTTGCTATTAGTTTGTGTCAATTTTGTGCACAAAACACAGTTACCCGTCAGCAGGACCCAGGACTCGAGCAGCCAACCACCACAAGCACGCATTTGTAAAGAATCCACCCTGTGCAGTGATCTCTGCATTAATAGCTGTGCTTTTGTATGTTAGTGAGAACTGCCGAAGCATCCTCACACTTTTTTGCTGCTGCATTTAAGAAATAAATATCTACTACAAAAGAAACCTTTTTTTTTTCACGTACATCGCTCAGTCGGTTTAGATATAGTACATGTTTCAGAAAGTGTATTTAATAGTCAAATAATTTACTGGTTAATTGTAATTTTTAAGTGTGAACTAAATTATTCATTTTTGAAAGGTCTTTGTTTGAGTGGTGATTTATATTTTTGTTCTGCCGCTCCATCCAAAACCAGTGAGCACTTGACGATTATTTATTCATATCATTTGTGCTCTTTAAGAGCAGTCTTTTTTGGCACACTTTGGTGCCTATTTTTTTTTGTAAAAAAGATGGTCTCTTAGGCCATAATTGTTCAAAGCCTGTATCTGGCTGCCCAAAATGGAAAGTGTGCTTCTTCCCATGTTCAAAGCCAGGGGAAGTGTATACACATTATGACTGTAAATGAAGTCTCAGTGTGCCCTGCTCTTGATGTGCTTTTGAAGTGGAGCCGAGAGCAGCCGCCGACAGCCTCAGCGGGGACATCCTCAGACGGTGACTCGGAATGATGGTTCTAGCTGCAGGACAAACCCACCTGTTAACACAGCAGCTTTCCCACTCCGCCGCTGGCTCCACCCAGCATGTCCCTGTCGCCCCTCCTTACTGCTCAATAATTAGACAGACCAGCTCCTGTCCCCGTCCCTTGACTTTGCATCTTTTTTTATGTACACACAAAAACACACAATCGTGTACAGTACTTCAAACAGGAGTCAAGAAAACAATACAAACCTTTGCTATGCACCCACACAATAGACCATCAGAACAAGAGGGAGAAAAGACAAGACAGAACCAAAAGTACACCACAGTTTTAAAAGGAGAAGTTATAATGAAGTTTTGTGTGGTTCTCTCAGTTCTTATGCAGGGAATGTTATATACACATTTATATACTTAAATATATACACGCACGTATGCACAACATTCAATCACACCGATGTCTCCTAAGACTAAGTTCACCTCTAGTTTTCCAATTGAATAAAAGGACTTTTTGCTAATGGTAAAAACAATATGTATTGTTTTTAGATTTCAAGGAGTAAAGAGAGATCTCCAAGTAAACACAAAGAAGGAGGTGGTGAAGTGACCTTGCATCCTAGCTGTTTCTGCATAGCGACAGTCAGAGGTAGCTTCACTATCGACACTCCTTCCGAGCTGCGACTTTGATCTTCCTGTAGACAAACTTTTACTGACTTTTAATATCCAACTTTCTCTAGGGAAAGGAATCAGCCACTTCATACTCGTTTTCGGGAATCTCAATCCCAGTCCATAAAACTGACTTTTAAAATTTATTAAAACAGACTTGCAAAAGCAGGGCTAATCTTTTTTTCAGGCTAACCCCTGCAATCTCTGCCCCATCTTTTATACTTACAGTAGTGTTTAAAAGCGTCAAAATTAATTAAGGATATTATTCATCAAGCTGATGCTCGTGCAGAGCTCGAGAGGAGACGGGTTCCTCTGTACTCGAGCCGCCATGGGAATCTTTTCCGTCTTCCGTGGACAAATGACCACTGCTTGGCTGTTTCAGCCATGTCCAGCCATGGCCTTTCTTCTCATTAATCCCAGAGTGCTCTGAGCGATCAGGGTCAATTAGGTAATGAATGGTTTGCATCAAAGCCAGAGGGCCGACCAGGAATGCCAAGGCGCATGGTACTCCGGTCTTGAAGTAGGGAGCAATGTCTGGACCGAGAACTGAAACCTTCATTCTTTCCACTTTACCTCCCAATGAAAGTCTTGTGCATCTTAATTTAGCCTCTGCTAACTTAAATGAGAAAAAAAACTACTTTGCAGACTCATTTTTCACGTTATTTGAATATAGATTCAGGTGTGAGTAACTTTATATATTTATTTATTTATTTGCAGATGGAGCACATAAGAAACACCCTGATAATAAACCACAGGCTTGGAAAAAAAGAAGGGCTCTAGAAACAGGTCTGTTCCAAATTTTTTTAAAAATCAGTGAGGTTTACTCAGGTTTGGCATCTTACAACCTGTCCGGATTTGTATTCTCACCAGCTTGGAAGTGCAATCTTATTTTCAGATGTATAAACAGGTGCACAAATAAAGCCATAAATATTGATTAATACCATCTTTGGATTCTACTTCACATGCCTGTGGCTGGCAGCACAAGTTTTTCTGCAGCAATTGTGTGGACAAGAGATGGTACTTTTGTGCTCTGACTCACCTTCTCCTTGGCTGATCACACAGAGGCAAAACATTGATTTCAACAGTCATGTGAAAATGAAGGGGTTGACACAAAGCCACAGTGGATCCCCCTCACCTGTCTCCAACGTGCTATTTTCTTCACATGTTAAAAGAACAAGTGCCCTGGGTCAAGCAGCCCCACCATCATTCCTACTTGTACTCCACAGAACTAATGACCCTCTGCAGTCACTCAGGGGAATCTCAGCAGTGACTGGAATAACAAGTGGTCGCCCTGCTGTGATCTGTGTGTGATCCTCGAATTTTAAATGGCTTCTTGCCAGTCACACCTGAACATTGGGGTGAACAGGATGAATGCGGGCAACAGAGGAAGTTTGCACAACAGGAAGAGGTGGCAAAGGAACCCACGGGCGCGTTTAAAATAGGAAATAGATGCAGAACTTTATCAACACAAGACCTCCGGCCTTTAACTACATGATAGCATGACATCATTCATACTTAAGGATGGTTTCTTTCGGGGAGGGAAAGCACATCTTCCGTCCTAAACAAGTGAGTCGAGAAGTAAACCTTGTGACTACCGCGTCCTGCTACAGTCTATTTACTTTTCCAGGGATGAGCAGCACTGAGAAAACAAACAAAGCAGAAGAGGGTATCTCCTGTACCTGGTCCTTCTCATTCCACACACCCTGGGGGAGAAGCCTGGACCATGGCGTCTTGAACAAAACTAAAGTAATAGCACTGAGCTTCTTGCTGCATGCAAAACTCGCGATGCGGTTTTCTGTGCATTGCACCCTTAACGTGAATCAGCTTTACTGCGTTTAATGTTTTCTTTTTTCGAATCATTTCTCTGGTTAACAGGAGAATTGTATACACCTGAATGGTGTTTTTAGATTGGGAGGGAAATAAGTGTGCCCATGAAATAACAAGCAATATCTTTTGCTCGTGTTGATATTTCCCAGCTCCGGCCCATGATACGTTTTAAGTCTCAGACATCGATGCAGCTTTAGTTTTATGGGTTGATAGAGGTTTGATAATGATACTTGAAGAAATAGAAGAATAGGTGCTGGTAGAGTTAGGATTATTATGGTTAAAAGACCTCCCGCAGTCCTAATATTCCACCTGTGAGCATTATGGGAGTTTGCCAAGCGAGACCCGGCACCATTTTTTTGGGTGAGGATCAACAGATGGCACCGCTATGGAAATTTAACCGTTTGATCCCCACCCCTCCCATGCTCATGCCTTCACAGATGTGATTACATCTGCACTTTTGTTTAACCAAAACAAAAGAGAAGACGTCCACCTTTGGTGAAAATGCCATCCCCCCCACATGAAACACAAACATAGACAAACTTGTGCACAAATTGAAAATGTAGATGGTGACCACTGGGAAGGACAGTTTTACAGTGAGTCAGGGCAAAGTTGTCGTGGTCGCGTCAGGTCCAACATGAGGCGCCGAGAGTAACGGAAAATGGTTCTTGAGTCTCCGCATCATGGGGCAAAACCTTCAACTCGAAGCTCGGTGGCATCCGCGTTAACTCATGCGCAAGGAGTCAAGCAGCATGCAGGTTCTGGCACACAAAGGGATGGCTTGCATCAGCACGCTTTTGTTAAATGGCTGCATTTTAACTGATCTTCCCCATTAGTGCCATTAAACACGCCCTTCAAACGCGTTCATTCACTGACTCGCTGCAGCTTTTTTCCTGCTGGGTGTACCATGTTTGCTGTGCAACAGGCATTTTCTTTTGAAGCTCACCTTTTCTCCTCGGCCGGTTTATTGTGAAGCCCATTTGTGCATTGTGAAGCGCATGGTTAGCAGGCGGTGGCTGCGGAGTGGTAGGGTAGCCCAGCCCTCGCCAAAAGCACCGCTCATCTCTCTCTCCTATTTACCTACATTGCATGAGTTAAAAGAATACCAAAACTTTTTTAGAACAAATTGCTCTTGCGGCCCATCGGAATAATTCATAATTACTGAAGTATTGGAAATTGGCTTGCTGTAGCTCAATTTGTTTTTAATCATGTTCATTTATTTTTTTATCATGTTTGCCTATTATGAAGACTTGGTTTCTTCTCTGGGGCCCAATTCACAGTTAATGAGATCAAAACACACAGCCTGAAAAGCCATGGCCAGCCAGGACTTTTTGAGAAAAGTTTCCAATTACCCAGTTTATATCCCCCAGAGTCCACAAGGTACTCCTGGTCTATTCACTGGAAAAGAGGATTTGGGAAAAGAAATGAAAAACCTTTTCTTGACTTCTTAGTTCTAAGGATTTTTAATCCTCAGTTGCTTATTTGGTTAACTGGCTTTGTGGCTCAAATATAGTTGTATACACAGGTAAGGTTAACTATTTTCAGGAACATCTGCTGCAGATATACGGTAACCATTGTGTGAGATCTTTCTCATCTTACTTTTAGTTTCTGTAGAAAAAACAAACTGGTATACTTTTCACTTCTGTGTGTGGCATTGTTTTATTAACCATCGTGTGGACATTTTTGACAAAAATCCAATAAATTAATTGATTAAGGATACTGGATGATGGGTGGATCTAGTGTGCTAAAGTCCTCGAGGTCCTGAAGGGTTGGACACAATTGATCAACCGAACCAACCCGTAAAAATACTATTAGAAAGCTAAAAGTGCAGAAATACTACAGTTGTCACCTGTCATATACTTTCAGTTTCATAAGGTAAATATATGTGTTTAATATACACTGCCCGGCCAAAAAAAAAAATGCTCTAATATTTGGTTGGACCGCCTTTAGCTTCGATTACGACACGCATTCACCGTGGCATTATTTCGATAAGCTTTTGCAATGTCACAACATTTATTTCCGTCCAGAGTCACATTCGTTTTTCGCCAAGATCTTGTAATGATGATGGGAGAGTCGGAGCGCTGCGTAAAGTCTTTTCCAGCACATCCCAAAGATTCTTTCTCAATGGGGTTAAGGTCTGGACTCTGTAGTGGCCAATCCATGTGTGAAAATGATATCTCTCTCATGCTCCCCGAAGCACTCTTTCACAATTTGAGCCCCGTGAATCTTGACATTGTCATCTTGGAATATGAAGAAAAAATCCATTGATGGAAAAACCAGGTTATTCAGTTTATTCAGGTAGTCAGCTGAGCTCATTTTTTGGCCACATAATATTGCTGAACCTAGACCTGAGCAACTGAAGCAACCCCACATCATAACACTAAGTTCAATCCAGGTGGTGACTTTTTTTTGGCTTTGCCATGTATTTCAGCTTCAGAGGGGTGGAGGGGTAGTAAGTTCAAAAAACAGTCTGTGGGATGAATGTTTTCATGAATTTTTCATTTGCTGAACAGAAATTCATGTGAGGGTGTGTTAGACATAATAAATTAACGTTTGATCCTTTGAGCCCTGCCATGTTTCTTTTAGAATCGTACTATGTATCAGTGTCGCTGTGTTCAAAATGAATGACATCCTCCTTTTGCTTGAAACCCATGATAAACTCACCTGTGACAAATCATGCAATCTCCTCTCATCTTGGTCTACAGTCATGATCATGGTCCCAATAACTCTTGCTTGAAAACTCACAATTTGTTTGTGGTATCTGCAGTTACGGAAAAACGTTTCCACTATTTTTGCCGCAGATTAGCCGCTGCCAATTGTGCGTCGCCTTCGGCTGTCAAGGCCAGCAGAAATAACTCTTGGTTTAATGTGTAATGTGTTTTTATACTGCCTTAGAAAAGTGGCCCATTGCACATTGCAACAGATATAAATTGCTGTGGAGAGTGTCTGTCAAATGCGCAAAAGAATGAGTGATTCTGGAGTACACGTGTACTGTGATACATGTATTTTTTAAGCCAGAATTAGGTTCATTTGCAAACATGCACTTATACATAATTTTGCCCATGGTTGCTGTTTCGGCCCAGTCTAGAGTCGGGATCTAACACATAGGTTAGGGAAAGAAATGAAATATTTTCTTTTTTGTAATTTATTATTATTATTATTATTATTATTATTATTATTATTATTATTATTTTAGTTCCAATTCCCAATCCCCTTCTCCAGCGGTGAGTTAAGCCACAAAAAATAAAAATCCCTCTCCTTTTGTTAACTAACTACATCTTTCCAGAATGGCTCCCTAACCACAGTAAAAAGCTTTGCCCTGTTCTGGTAGTTGCTTCTTAATCCCAGATATTTACAAAGATTCAACGCCAAAAACAGACAATTCACAACTAACACTGAATCATAAACCACACACCACACACCTCTTTCCAGTTCAGGTCTTTTTCTGGCACCGTCATTCCTTAAATGCCTTCTTCCTACATGGTCGGTTATTCCAGTTGGCTAACTGGGGAGATAGAACGGAGACACGGATATGAAAGGTCTTTTGACCAAGGTTATACCAGTTACTGTTAGGCAAAGCAACACCAGATATGGCTTAAAACGCTGAGGAAGCGGTTGCTGCTGACTAGTCAGTGCTGTAGATCCAGTCTGTCCTTTAGTGACCTTGTGTTGAGAAACTAATACAGTCAAACAAGCAGTTAAAACAGTCATACACAACAAAACAGTGCAAACTGTGAAATCAGCACTGATTTCCATTTCTGAGACGGCCCCTGTCAGACTATATCGCGTGGATCAATAAATAACAGAAGTTGACTTTTGGGCAAGAAGACCCTAAATTTTACAGGTGTCGGCCTTTTTAAATTTCAGCTGGGGTGTTGCGTTGTCTGCTTCATTGATCTACCATCTTCTTTTACAGCGTATTTATCTCTGCTACTTCAAAGACCAAACATTGTCATGCCTCTTTCATTTTCTGAAGGTTTAATCCACTGTCAGTCTAATTCTACTCCCATTACCTTCCGACCGCTGCATGTTACACCGCGTCATACATTACAAAAAGGGGAGAACGGGGAACGATGGTGACTGCAGCAAGTGCTTCTGGTTTGAGCAAAGGGACAGAGAAGTGATAGATCTGAGATGTCCGGAGAACAGATAAGAGCAGCAGTGTCAAAATCTGTCATGCGTTCACTCCATCCCAGATGTGCTGTGCTCCCAAGGAGAAGCAGTGGGGAAAAAACAACTGGCTCTACAAGTAGCACACAAAGAGCAGTTGGTCTTACCGTAAGGCCATGTGATCTTGTCTGGACTTCTCCAATTCTATAATAAATATGCTGTCACTCATGCACAGAAGCTGTTCTTATGACCCTAGAGACGAGGGCCATGGCAGGAGAGTACTATCTACTAAAAGCATACAAGGTGCAAGTGTACATTTATATAGCGAAAGTATGTGAACAGCCCTTCTCATGACTGAGCTGAGTTGTTTCAGTCACAACCACACAGCATACAAATACATTCTAGATAATTCCTTGCTTCCAGCTATGTGGCCACCATTCAGAGAAGTTCCTTTCCTGTTTCAGCATGACTGTGCCTCCCCCGTGCACAAGGCGAGCTACATAAACACATAGTTTGCCCAAGCTGTTGTGGAAGAATTTGAACAGCTTCACAGAGCCCTGACCTCCACCCCACTGAACACCTTTGGGATGAACTGGAACGCTGACCAGAAGGCAAGCCTTTTCACCCGACCTCACTGATACTCTTGTGGCCGAATGGGCAAAAATTCCCAAAATCTGGTGGGAAGCCTTCCCAAAACAGTGGAAGCTATTATAGTAGCAAAGGGGAGGACAACTCTATATTAATAGCTATGGGTTTGGAATGGAATGTTTAACAATCACATGTGGCGGTGATGCTCAGGTGTCCACATACTTTTGACCATAAACTATATATGCTTTTCCAACAGAGACATGATCACATTTGTACTTTAAACCGAGCTGAGAAAAAAATACACTGTCTCCCATGTTCATCCACACATGTCCACGGAATCAGTAATGTCCCCCATTGTGGAAAAGCAATAACCAGAAATCCAGAGAGCACATCTAACTGTCAACTGCAGGGTGAGCTGGATTTTGTCATCTTGTCTCAGCTTGACAGACAGTCACATGGCATGATCTCTCAAAAACATCTATGTATAAAAACAATCGGAGCATATTAGGGCTTTTTATTTATTTGATTTTGAATGCCCCAATTTGATATTATTTTAACAGAGGGGGTTGTATTCAAAATCTTCCCTGAAAACTGACATCCTCCTCTCTAACACAAATATATAGCACCTGAGGAAAGGTGAGCCTTTAATGCATTTAATTCATTTATAGGACTGTTTCAATTATAGGAGTGAGCTGTATGTATGGAATAAATCTTCTTCTTTTCCTTCATCTTCTAATGCTCCTTGTGTGTCCTTTTTTAAAGAGTTGGGAATGGGAGTAGGAGTCTTCTGGGTTGTCTCTGCAGGGAATGTTTTTGAAATGTGTCTCAGGACTTGCTAAAGCAGACTGCGGTGCTCCGCTCTTGTCATGTCAGTGCTAAAATCATCTCCTTTTGTCTGGTTTTACACCTGACAAAGACCCAGAAAATTCTGTCACTGCTGCCCCTATATGGAAATCTGCATAGAAGTGGAATATAAATTGAAACTGAATGTAAATAATAGATTCCTATCTGCAGACGATTACTTTTTTCGTTTTGCGGATGCCTTTGTCCATAGAGTGACAACATTAAAAAGGAGGTTTTGTAGTATTTTTGAACCTCAAGCAATTGTTTTGTGTGGTATGTTAAAAAATATTAAAATGTCAGTGCGGCACATAGCACCACAGCACACACACTTCTCCAGTTCACTCAGTTTATTACAGTTCAGAATGACACACACGGACCTTTCATACTGGAGGGGTGAGTAAACTTTCTAACATTCAAAATCTCAGACTTTTTTGTAATAAAAGGTGATTGTACGCATTTAGACCTGAATATACACTGTTATAAAAATGAGAAAATAGCAGCTTTAATCTAAGTTTATTTTTAAACGTCTAAGTCTAGGTTGCTGGAAAACAATATGAAGGCTTCATCTTTTGGATACAATAATACACATATCATCTGTTAAATTGATAAGTTTTCAGAAATATCTTTTCAGCAGCTGAAAAAATCTGAGGAACTTTAAAATAAAAAGAGACTGACCCAACAGATTATTTATCTTGTGATGCACATATACCTACCCCCACAGACACAGATGCAAACAGTACTGCCAAATTTATACTAGCTTTTTATTCAGAGCCCTATAGCTTTAATAAAAAAAATAAATATTGTAAGGTACATGGCGCATAACAATGTGCTGGTCAAGGATGAACCGAATATACAATGATGGTCCCATAAGATTGCATACAGTAATGATAATAAACAACGATGTTAGTGGTTTATGTATTTACTCTTCTGTACTTTTTATCGTTATTTTAGAGTGAAGTCGTTCTACTTATTAAAAAAAATTACTGTAAAACTGTAGTCATGTCTGCTGTACCATGCTGTACAGGTTTGTAGCCTAGGAGCAATAGGCTATACCATATATAATAATAATAATAATAATAATAATAATAATAATAATAATAATAGATGGTAAGATCTGCATTGGGTATGATGAGGATGGACAGGATTAGGAATGAGTATATTAGAGGGTCAGCACAGGTTAGACGGTTTGGAGACAAAGTCAGAGAGGCGAGATTGCATTGGTTTGGACATGTGCAGAGGAGAGATTCTGGATATATCGGGAGAAGGATGCTAGGGATGGAGCTGCCAGGCAAGAGGAAGAGAGGAAGGCCTAAGAGGAGATTTATGGATGTGGTGAAGGAGGACATGCAGGTGGTGGGTGTGACGGAGAAAGATGCAGGGGACAGGAAGAAATGGAAACAGTTGATCTGCTGTGGCGACCCCTAACGGAAGCAGCCGAAAGATTATTATTATTATTAATAATAATAATAATAATAATAATAATAATAATAATAATAATAATAATAATCAAAACGGACGTGATGCACCACACATACATGCTATGATGTCTGCGCAATGACAAGGTTGCCTAACAAAGCATTTCTCAGAACACTTCCCTGTCATGGTGCATACCTGTATTTTACATTTTCTTAGTGTACTTTGGTGGGTATTGCTATTAATGCTGATTATGACATTTGTTATGAAAAATATCATGCTTAAAAATCATAAATAAAATGAAAATCTACCTATATGCATAGACAGGTGTTTTAAAACTTACCTGGTGCCTACAACAACAAAAAAGTTATATGTATTTTTTAAACAAATCAGTTTCTTTTTTTACTGCAAACACATTCAAAGTATATACGAACAAACAACCCAGTATTGCAGTGGGGCTGGTTGCCACAAACTGTCAGAGTATCTTTCACAGGCAACAGCTTTCTGGAAGTGCCAGTTTCCACCCAAGTCTTCAGGCGCTCTGTTAATGCTGGAATGAGTATCCAAAACAGACCCTAGCTGAGATTTCCTCATGAGAGTAAAAAGTGTGAAAACCATCGCTGTGGTCCCCTATCTTGCTCAAAAGGTATTAAGACTATGGGATTTGAACCCACAACCTGTGAACAAAAAGGTAGCACCTCTAACTACTAGTGATTCTATCAGTGTTGAAGTAAAACATCATATCATGTTCTCTACCACGAAAAGTCTACCATATTGCCTAGTCAACCATTGATCAGGGGTTCCACTTTCTGACTCTCGATATGCCAAGGTCTGGTCAGGGTATCAGGCATTTGTATGCGTGTACCACATCCATCCATGTGTTTGAGTAGGAATGTATGAAGCGGGGAGCTCTGAAGGTTTTGTGTACAGCTTTGATTGTTGTGAACAAACAATCTGAAAAACTGGCAAGGATGATGGGACTCGGAGCTCAGCCTTGGACATGACAGTGGCAGGAAAACAGCTTGTAATGAACCACGATCGAAGGCCCTGCTTCATGTCTCCTGTCTGGTCCTTTGGTGTCTTTCTCTTTGTCTCTGTCTGACAACAGCAAGAGTAATCAGCAGAGGAGGCCACATGCCATCTCCTGCCGTGTGAATTGCTGGTCAGTTCCTGCTTTTTCTGCAGAAGGTATGAGTGGCCTGTGATTTTGATAAGACACTTTACACGGCACCCAGATCTACTTGGTAAATAGGGAATGTTTACTCAAGGGTCTCTGCCCAACTCTTAGCTCCCAGTCCAATTGGGTCTCCATCCTTCCTCCACACTCGTTGCACATCTCGTATGCCAGCCATGAAAGCGATTCAAGGAAACGCAGCACTCATCTCTGTGGTTCGCCTCCTCCACCCTCGCAGTTCCACACATGCACACTGAATGCAGGTTAAACTAAGCTAATTGATATGACGATCACAGCCATTGCTGTTATTACCAGCAATGTTCTTCCCCTGAACGCCACAATATCTTCAGTGTGGCATTTCATTTCATAATTGGGTGCACGCTTCAGGGGGATGTAAAGCAAACCAAGCTCATTGCCTGGGGCACATCTCATGTTCTGTTGCTCATGTGCTCACGTTCTCCATCTGCTCAGCAGAAAAAGCCCTGGGAATCCCGTTCTGCAGCAATCACCAGTATGGTTTGGCCCCTGGTACAGTGCTTCCATTGTTGGGGGATGGTGGACATTTCCACATCCTTCTTTACAAAAGGTGGGCAAAAGCAGTTCTAGTCTCAAAAGTAGGAAATTTTTCCCATACCTGATGACCCCAAAATCACAGCACGACATAGCATCAGTCCACTGAGCAACTATCTCCACCTTTACATGGTGGCTCAACAAAGGCCCTAAAGTGAGACATGAAGAAAAGAACCTGGACTTTAGCCTTCAGGTAAAACTTTGGCAGAGTTGTCAGTTAGTTCTGTTCTGTGTACTGTGGGGAAGTAGAGCATCGTTGAATGTGTTGTGCTGATTGTCAAATAGTACAATTGTTTCATGGCAAGATAAAATTCTGGGCGGTTGGCAGCTCAGCCTCAAGCTTCCAAGGACTGTTCAAGCTTATTAAGCTTCCATCATCTGGGCCCCGGCAGGAGATTTCTGGCTGGCACCTCCTCTCCCATCCAACCCCACAGGCAAGCGCAGATAGCGACACACAGCCTAATGGGGAAATGGCTCGTTCATTTTTGTGCACTTTTACCCCTGTCTATGGCAGCTCCACAGTAGGTGAGGTGTTCAGGATCACTCTGGGTTATTTCCATCCCATCATCCTTGCTCATATGCTCGTGTTAGCAAGCAAAGGGTCTAGAACAAGCTGCCATGACTTGGGGTGCGGCAATAAAGCAATGGGTTGTTTACTTATGCACTCAGAAGTTTTTTGAAATTGTAATTAAATCAAAATTGATTTGCAGAGACATGTTCTCCCCTTGACAATATTTTTCTGCCGATCAATATCAAAAAGCCCAGTCAAATTTATATTGATTCAATGCTACAAATTAATAAAATGTGAAAAAGTCCAAGGAGTGGCGTGTGAATACTTTTATACATCTTATAGGAGGGAGACAGTCCAGTCTTCTTCTTCTTCTTCATCTTTCGGCTGCTCCTGTTAGGGGTCGCCACAGCGGATCAGTTGTTTCCACTTCTTCTTGCCCCCTGCATTTTTCTCCGTCACACCCACCACTTGCATGTCCTCTTTCACCACATCCATAAATCTCTTCTTAGGCCTTCCTCTCTTCCTCTTGCCTGGCAGCTCCATCCCTAGCATCCTTCTCCCGATATATCCAGAATCTCTCCTCTGCACATGTCCAAACCAACGCAATCTCGCCTCTCTGACTTTGTCTCCAAACCATCTAACCTGGGCTGACCCTCTAATATACTCATTCCTAATCCTGTCCATCCTCGTCACACCCAATGCAAATCTTAACATTTATAACTCTGCTACCTCCAGCTCTGCCTTCTGTCTTTTGGTCAGTGCCACCGTCTCCAACCCATATAGCACAGCTGGTCTCACTACCATCTTGTAGACTTTCCCTTTCACTCTTGCTGGTACCCTTCTGTCACAAATCACTCCTGACACTCTTCTCCACCCACTCCACCCTGCCTGCACTCTCTTCTTCACCTCTCTTCCACACTCCCCGTTGCTCTGAACTGTTGATCCCAAATATTTAAATTCATCCACCTTCGCCAACTCTACTCCCTGCAGCCTCACCATTCTTCTGTCCTCCCTCTCATTTATGCACATGTATTCTGTCTTAGTCCTACTGACCTTCATTCCTCTTCTCTCTAGAGCATATCTCCAGGGTCTCCTCAACCTGCTCCCTACTCTCACTACAGATCACAATGTCATCCATAAACATCGTAGTCCACAGTGACTCCTGTCTGATCTCATCTGTCAACCTGTCCATTACCATTGCAAATAAGAAAGGACTCAAAGCTGATCCTTGATGTAATCCTACCCCCACCTTGAAAGCATCCATCACTCCTACCGCAGACCTCACCACTGTCACGCTGTCCTTGTACATATCCTGTACCACTCTTACATACTTCTCTGGCACACCGACTTCCTCATACAATGCCACAACTCCTCTCTAGGTACCCTGTCATATGCTTTCTCCAAGTCCACGAAGACACAATGCAACTCCTTCTTACCTTCTCAGTACTTCTCCATCAACACCCTCAGAGCAAACATCACATCTGTAGTACTCCTTCTTGGCATGAAACCATACTGCTGCTCACTAATCGTCACCTCCCTTCTTAACCTAGCTTCCACTACTCTTTCCCATAACTTCATGCTGTGGCTGATCAGTTTTATCCCTCTGTAGTTACTACAGCTCTGCATATCACCCTTATTCTTAAAAATTGGTACCAGTACACTTCTTCTCCACTCCTCAGGCATCGTCTCACTTTCTAAGATTACATTAAACAATCTGGTTAAAAACTTCACTGCCATCTCTCCTAAACACTTCCATGCTTCCACAGGTATGTCATCTGGACCAATAGCCTTTCCATTCTTCATCCTCTTCATAGCTGTCCTAACTTCCTCCTTGCTAATCCATTGCACTCCCCTATTCATAATCCCTACATTATCCAACCTTCTCTCTCTCATTGTCTTCATTCATCAGCCTCTCAAAGTACTCTTTCCATCTGCACAACACACTCTCCTTGCTTGTAAGTACGTTTCCATCGCTATCCTTTATCACCCTAACCTGCTGCACATCATTCCCAGCTCCGTCCCTCTGCCTAGCCAATCGGTACAGGTCCTTTCCTCCCTCCTTAGTGTCCAACCTCTCATACAATTCACCATACGCCTTTTCTTTCGCCTTTGCCACCTCTCTCTTTGCCCTACGCCTCATCTCCTTGTACTCCTGTCTACATTCTTCATCTCTGTCTATCCCACTTCTTCTTTGCCAGCCTCTTCCTCTGTATACTCTCCTGTACTTCCTCATTCCACCACCAGGTTTCCTTGTCCTCCTTCCTCTGTCCAAATGTCACACCAAGCACCTTTCTAGCTGTCTCCCTTACCGCTTCTGCTGTGGATGCCCAGCACACTGGTAACTTTTCACTGCCACCCAATGCCTGTCTTAATTCCTCCCTGAACTCCACCTTATAGTTTTCCTTTTCCAACTTCCACCATTTGATCCTTGGTTCTGCCCTCACTCTCCTTCTCTTTTTGATCTCCAATGTCATCCTACAAACCATCATCCTGTGCTGCCTAACTACGCTTTCCCCTGCCGCCACTTTGCAGTCTACAATCTCTTTCAGTCTGGCCCTCCTGCATAAGATATAATCCACCTGTGTGCATCTTCTTCCACTCTTGTACGTCACCCTGTGTTCTTCCCTCTTCTTAAAATACGTGTTTACCACAGCCATGTCCATCCTTTTTGTAAAATCCACAATCATCTGACCTTCTGTGTTCCTCTCCTCGACACCATACCTACCCATCACCTCCTCATCTCCTCTGTTCCCTTCACCAACATGCCCATTGAAATCCGCTCCAGTCACCACTCTCTCTCCCTTGGATACACTCTTCACCACTTCATCCATATCACTCCAGAATTCTTCTTTCTCATCCATCTCACACCCAACTTGCAGGGCATATGCACTAACAACATTCATCATTACACCATCAATTTCCAGTTTCATAACCATCACTGTGTCAGACACTCTCTTCACCTCCAAGACACTCTTGACATACTGTTCCTTCAGGATAACCCCTACTCTATTTCTCCTCCCATCCACACCATGGTAAAACAGTTTAAACCCCCCTCCGATGCACCTATCCTTACTCCCCTTCCATTTGGTCTCTTGCACACACAATATATCAACATTCCTTCTCTCCATCATATCAACAAGCGCTCTCCCTTTACCGGTCATACTACCAATATTCAAAGTTCCTACCCTCACGTCCACTCTTTTAACCTTCCTCCTCTCCTCCTTCCTCCGGACATGCCTTCCTCCTCTTTTCCTTTGGCCTCTTCTCCTTCTTCGGCCAACAGTAGCCCAATTTCTGCCAGCACCCTGTCGGCTAGCAGTGCTGGTGGCGGTCGTTGTTAACCCGGGGCTCAACCGATCCGATATGGAAATTTGTATTTTTGTCCACATATTTGGTTTGGCAAATTTTTACGCCGGATGCCCTTCCTGACGCAACCCTCTCCATTTATCCGGGCTTGGGACCGGCACGAAGAAATACACTAGTTTGTGCATCCCCTTGTGCCTGGATTCGGAGGGAGACAGTCCAGTAATTGTTGAAAATGGATGACTGCGGCACACAAGTTTTTGAACTCAAATGGGTGTAAAGTCAGGCCACTATAAAGCCATGCCTATTTCATCACTCAGGTCTGAACTTTGACCTTTTCCCCTTGTCTTTTGCCATGTCAGTAAAACCACATAGCTGTGTTTCCCCCAACAGTGTCCTGACTTCTCTCTGCGACTGATTTTTCTATAATCCTCAGCGTAAAACTAACTCTGAGGGCAGCTGCAGCCGTTCCACCGCAACGGTTATACAACACACTCAGAGTCAATTTTACACTGCTGATTTCCCACTGCAGGCACCCTGACCGCAACTGGAATGAAGAGCTGTGATCTTCTGGGTTTACCCTGAAGTCTTATTGTAGTCAGCAGGATGCAAGAAGACCCAGCAACTGTCCCCATCTGCAGCGTGTCATCCAGCTGGAGGTGTATTCTGTTACAAGATTAAAAGTATGTTTTCATTCACCAGCAAACATGTGAGATGTACTTTAAATTTGAATTTTTTTCTGGTACCCAATGCAAACTATATGACCATCATCTTGTTTATTAAAACTGTCCTTTTGTGAAGTGCTGGGGAAGAAATAAACAGCGTACAAAAGCAGGTGATTAAGATGCAGGTCTTGTGTACACACTTAAACAGTTAGCAAGCGTTCGTTCGCACCTCGGTTTTGCCCCCAACCGTCATGTTTGCCCACTGAACCACGAGTGCTCTGCCTGCAGCCCCTTTCTCATTCAAAGTCACCTGCTCCATGTTAAAGACACTGGCTGGTGTCACGCAGGGGTCACTGCCCTTTACGTTTCATCCACTGAAACCACATGTAAGTAGGAAAATCTTGCATCTGCTTGAATCCATTCAGATGCGCTTGCATTGCGAAAAACCTCATAGAAACCTCATAGAAACAAAGTTCATCACATTTTTTGACAAGTTTATACTTTAATTTGTGCTGTGCACCATGGTGCAGTGGGTAGTGCTGCTATTTCAGAGTGCCCAGTCTGCTTGGGTGGAGGTTTGAATCTAGCTCTGTGTGTAGATCTCCCCGGTGTTCATATGGATGTTCTCTGGTTTCCTCTCACAGTCCAAAGACATGCCCTCTGCATGTGTGTGTGTGTGTGTGTGTGTGTGTGTGTGTGTGTGTGTGTGTGTTTGTGTGTGCTGCAAGGAGGCCTGTACAAGTGGTAAAGGGCAGTGAGCGAGTAAGTGGGTTGCAATCCAGCAGCATAGAACAAGTGACTTTGGAGTTACTTTTAATCTACTGTATTTTAGCTGTGCATTTGGAAGTAAAGGTACTTGGAAGTGTAAATAGAATTAAATAGATAAAACAGATATTTTTTCACAATTCAGTCATTACACAACAACTGGAATCTTTCTTTTCCTTTGTAGCCATTTCTGGAGTAAATATTGCTTTGCTTTGCAATGGACCATCGCCTCTTGCCTTCTGCTTTCAGGATTGGCTCCTGAGCTGTGATCCTGCTCAAGATTAGCAGTTAACAAAGATGGATGGATGGATGGATGGATGGATGGATGATATTGTTTTGGCATAAATGACTTTGCAGAATTCGTTATGCTGCTCGTGATTCCGGCGTGATGTGATCTACATTTTCTGGCAAATGCATTCTTTCCCAGCTCAAACAAACCCCTTTTCCCCTCTTGCTTCTCAGTTTTAAACATTATTCTGTGACTGCTAGCCTTTCCTTTACCTCCAACTAGTTTTTATATGGCTTGAATTAAATGGAAGGAGAGCTCATCTGTCTCTTCCCTTGGCTGGGGGACGGTTTTATTTGGACGTAAAGCCCCTGTCCTCCCGTTGACTCTTAATTCTCTCTATCTTTTTCTTCTCCTTTCTGTTTCAGCCTGCTGTTATGAAAAGAAGGGCGGTGATTTAAATGACATATTCCACCAAAGTGTTTAACACACATCAAGGGAACACAAACAGCATTAACGCACTGTATCAAGGTTATTTTTCTTAAGTTCAAATAATGTGGAACTGCCCTGGAATGCCAAAAAGTCTTTGATTTACTTCTTTATTCATGCAAGACATTCCAAGGAGAAATAGGTGTGAAAAGGATTTAAGTGTTGCTCTGCAAATAAAAATGCCTTTTGCGATAAACTAAAGTAAAAATGTCCTAGATATCATACATGCATGTATAATGCAGAAGTCCCATAATTAATTCAGTCAGTTTTGTTAAGGAACGTTACTCAAAATCTACCTGAAGACTTTTAAGCGGCGTCCCCTAAAATCAGGTTTTGCTCGTCTGTCAACAGTTCTTGCTTCTAACTGACCTTGGCCTCATAATGATTTCGTTCTCTGTCATGACATGAAAGGTGAGGTTGAGACCTCGAAAACATAAAGGTGTATGGCTGACACTGTGTATTGTGGGGTTACCGCAGGTGCTGCCTTTAAATCTCGCTGCTTTGTTACTGCAGAAGAGTTCACCTGGCGGGCGGGCAGTCCGGAGGGAAGCTCGTAAAAACTGAATTTTTGAATTTCACTTGTGTGGACTGCAGTAAAAGACTCGGACACACAGTTGGCATCATTTGCTTAACCTTCATGGGTGGGCTGCTGATTTCTTACATGAAGAGTGTGTAATGGATGGGTGGATCCCTTCAATGTACAGCGTATTGATCAATATAGAAATCATATTGTGATGGTGGTCAGACACTGTACAAAGATAAAACTTGAGCAGTTCAATTTGAACAGATGTTCTAGCCTGTATAACAAGTCAATACCGACAAAACAGACACATTTAACTGAAAATCTAATCTCTAGTGCAAAAGTTGCAGCCTTGCAGTTGTACCTAAGCAGCACATGGTTCCTCTCTGAATGATTCCTAGTGTTTGCTTCAACTGTGAGTTAAAATGTGGGCCTGACGCAAAACAGTGACAAAAAGAGCTCCGCTTTAGCTGATGTAATGACTGTCTGTCAGACTAAAAGTAGCTTAAGGGGTAATGCACCTGCTAAGCTAGATACCGACAGCAAAGGATAAATGTGTCCAACTTGAGGGAATTACAATCATCCAAATACACAGAACTAAGCACTGAGGTGAGAGAAGGATAAAGCTCATTAGCATACAGTTTAATATTAGTTTTGGTCACCATCTGTACAGTAGATCAGGACCTTGAGATGTTTTCCAGAATTCCTGCTTCCTTCCTATGGACTGATCTTCGAGTTCCTCCTTAGTATTGCACTCAAGAAAATGACCGGCGGTGGCTTGCAGTAGCTATGATATGTGGCAGTGCGGGACGAACTGTGTGCCCATCCTGCGGTAAAGACTGGCGTTCTGAACACAGCCAACACATGCAGCTCACACACCTACCCCCCTCCAGAGCCAGGAAGGAAAGTGAGTAGAGATGCTTCGCTAACCCATGACGCCCAATGTGCAGAAGCCTGAACACCACACACAGTGCAGAAAATTATACAGCAGCTGCCAGTTAAGGTGCCCGAATGCAACCACGACCGCATGCAAGCTGTTACGACCCGGCTCGTTGGCTAGGGGACTAGCATTGAGGATCGTAGCATCTTAAGGAAAAGGAAGAAAATGTAGGTGGTAGGGAAGAACCCCCTTCAACAATGAACCCGATACACGGCACAGTTATACAGTTTAACAGTGACCAAGTGTGATTTATTTATAGTGGGGAGTGATGGAATTATATACAGACACATATGCAAACAAACAAAAACCAGAACCAGGCTCCAAACAGTTTTACAGAATATAGGCGGTTCCCAGCTCAAAAACAAGAACAGAACAAAACGGACATCCCGACCTGGGCCACGAAAAGAAAAGAAAACAAATGACAAACTCGAGCCCAGTCAACCTCCACTACAGAAATCACCAAACCAATACAAGGGTGGGAGACGGCCACTTCGCCTGTTGTTTTAACGTAGTTGTGAGTACAGCAGATCGCTAAGTATTAGCAACAGGTACATCGAGGGTTGTACACTCCCCGGTGCCAACACTGTACAAGTAAGGGCAAACAGCAACATCCCCCGCTAAACATAGAATGCCGGAAAACACGACCAAGACTAAGCTGTTGCCGCCGCCTCCATGGTGGTCCGTGCAGATAAGCGCTTGCAGGGGTGACGTCATCCGCCGACGGACCAATCCTGGCTCTGACGGACCTGTCAAACGCCGAACCCCTACGGAGAGACCTCGCGAACAGGAACATGACAGTTCCCCACCAGAAAAAAAACAAGAACCGTAACAAAGCAGCTTGTATGCATTTATCTGATAAATGATTCAGAGGCAACAGTTTATGATGTGGCTCAATAAAGACATTTTTAAACAAATATCTCTTGCGTAGGGCAAAATAGTAAGTCCCAGAGGAGCTCAGCAAAGAATTATAATTCACAAGGACAACAAGGACATCGAATCCCACTGCCACGTAGAAAACATTAAGAGAATAAATGAAGGTTTTTTGGTGCCGCAGATGTTGACTCTACATTAGCACTTGGTCTTAAAAAATACCTAAACTCCTTCACTATAAGGCCACTCTATTACACCCACAATGCATGTAAATTGCTTTTGCTCCTGCTTAACTGGGTTTAATTTCACCCCAATTACCTGGCCTTAGTCATTCACAGGCTCGGGAGATTATTTCTTATGAGAATAACTGTTGGCCATGGCATGGCATTGAGCGTTCCCGATTATGGCGAAATGCTATTGTAGGTGGAGTCATGCATCTAGATTGTTCTTTTTTGTTCTGCTCTCCAGCTCGGAAGCATGCGTACTTTATGGATGTCTGCAGGGCTAATGAAGTAGTGACCGTTGCAGCGCTTTATCGCTTCCTCTGACTCGTCTGTCTGCGGGAGTTATGTACGTGATCCAGCGCAGGAGGTTCGCGCTTCCGTTTGATGGAACTCTTTATTTGGAATAAAGAATAAAAATGGCGGCCGCACCTCCTCTTTCCAGGATCTGACCAGACAGCGTTTCAGAAGGTATGATTTTATGCAAACTTTCATCAGCTCGACTGTCATTTATGGTTCTACGGTTTATGCCCATGCTAGCAGCTCCTGGATACCAGGGTGTCGTCTGTGCTGAGGCCTTGACCAAACACTGTGCACTTTCCAGTTCCATACCACGTATTTACCCGACTGTTTTACCGCATTTACGTTGCTCTCTTCTCCACAATGGCTAACATTTCTGCACTGCACATTTGACTGTGAAAAATGCTTTTTCAGTTAATGCAAATTCAATGTACGGATATCATTAGTCATCCTGGTCTGGGTGTTTCGCTTTTCTCTATTCTATGAATTAATTAAAAAACAAAAGTACCACCCATTAATAAAAAGATCTGAATCAGGCAACTTGGAAGAAGAATGAAGGGAGCGCTACATATGATGTACACAGGACCCAGGCCTCTTTAATGATTTTTTTCACTGACACACAATTCTAAGCCTCCCTAAGCCTACCAGTCAGCTACAAGACAAAACAAAGCCATGACGGCCTTTGTTTTTCTGATGGATGGTATCCATTCAAGACTTTCGCAAACCCGAGCGTAAACAATACATGAAGCTTTGAAACACTGATGAGATGAATGGAAAGTCTGACCAGTTCTGAAAAGAGGAAGTGGTGTTTGCATGGCCAACAATAAAATCTTAGGGACACCCACAGTTGAGTGGTTTATCCTTTTCTGACACTTGTGGACTGTGAAAAACAAAGAACAGAGCTATAATGAAGGACCAAGCCCAGTGTAAAACCAAAAAAATAGCTGTAATGGAGGATAGAGGACAGTGCGAGACCAAGAAAGGAGCCGTAATGGATGACAAGGGATAGTGGAAGACCAACATCAGGGCCGTAATGGAGGAGAGGGGACGGTGTGATACCGAGAAAGGAGCGGTAATGGATGACAAGGGACAGTGGAAGACCAACAGTAGGGCCGTAATGGAGGGCAGGGGCAGTGGAAGGCCAGAAATAGAGAATGGGAAGCAGGGCAAAGTGAAAGATCAAGAACAGAGCATCACTTTTCAGCAGGCCACAGGAAGTGACAGAATCTGGGAGGAAAAAGAGGAAGGAAAAACAAAAAAAGGTTTTGTCCTTCTGCTGGTCTTGACTGAAACCTTTAGTCATTGATGCATGAATGCAAAATATCTTTCTGGCCTGTTTGGAAGGAGGACACTCCTGCATTCATTAGTTTAAATGTGCCAGCTTGCCTTTGTCAGATTTCTGTTCCGAAACAAGAAGGATCTTCTTCCTGAAGATGGTGTACACGCAGACATGTTAACATATCTGGTCTCATCCAGATGCTCTTCCTTTTGTTTTCTCACGCTCAGACCTCTAAATATCCATGCAGTGTGGGAAAGAGGACGCATAACCTGACCCTAAAGTCAAAGCGAAATGCCAGAGGTCGATGGAAATTTCCGTTCTGCTGTGAGACCGGTGGCGCAAAGTTTCACGCAGATGTGTTCTCTGGTGTTCCACAGTCAGAACAGATATAGCCCACCTATACCTACAAGTCTCTGGGGCAAATCATTGTGCCAGTCTTTACATTCTAAGTGTTCGTCTTTGTGAACAAGCGATTTTGGCAGCAAAGATGTTTTCACGCTACCTTTCAGCAGTCACTGCAATAACAAAAGAACATTAAAAACCACAGCATCTTAAGACATATGACAGAGTTTCTGGTGTAGAAAATGCATTTGCAGCGAGTACAGGACGCGCAACAGAGCACAGCACCAATCTTCCAGCTCCAAGTCTTGGTCCTCCAGCTGACAGATGATACAGTGAGGAAAACCATCGTGTGTAACCTGTGACCCAAAACTGATGGGCTGTGAAGCCCCGTTGATACTTGAGATGTTTCCAAGAAGCCATGCAGGCCAGGTAATTGCACCATCCACCAGAAGAAGACTGGTAATGGAGACACAACTCGAAAAAGTGGCTTTAGCATTGGCATTACCCTAAAAACATTTCACTCACGCAACTCTGTAGCCTGATGAATTTAGATATACTCTTAAATAAAGTAAAAAAATTGTTCAGTATACTGTATGTTCAGCATAAATAAGTTAATAAAATATGTTTCAGCAGGTAGAATCCAGCAAGAAAGGGCTGTGGAGTTAAAGAGGAAGAGTCGCTGCACAAAGAACTTTGGCAGCAATAGGTATAGCGTGTGTAAAGGAAAAAGAGTGCAAAATAGCACGTGTTTAGGTTTGGGAATGCTGCCCTAATAGTGTGCTGCTTTAATGCTGTGTGCTCTCATGTGAAGTAATGCTCGCCTACGGTGGACAGCGAGCGCTCGCGCCTGCCTTCCATAGGGAATGCGCGTGTGTGTTCAGCGAGTTCATTGCCTTTAGCGCTTCCCCGTAGCTTGAAGCTGCCTCCGCGGACTGCCGATGCGGCGGTTTGTGGTCACTCCGACAGACCCCCGAGCTTCGGTCTGAACATCAATCGCAGCTTGTAAACAGAAAGGATATAGAAGGGAAAACAATCCCTCTGTAGAGCTCTTCTGTGTCGTCTCAAGGTGCATCGCTTGGCATAACAAATGTATTAACCGGGGTTGCGGCCTGTTGGGTGAGGTCGCGGTGCCGCCGCACGAACGCATCTACGGGGCTTCTTGTCATGACAAAGGGCATAACTGTGTTCTGAAAATCAGCTGTTTCATATGTATGTGGCGCCATTTTTAGATGATGTCACCCATCCTCCCGACTTTCCATTTTGTTTATTAGCTCATCCGCCGTCGCCTTGTTTTACTGGCGTGAAGCTGGACACCACTAAGCCACCATTGCGCAGTGCTGAACAACCAGATCCATGCTTTAAAACTATTCCTCTCTGGCAAGAAGGATTTTTACTTTCATCCCTGGAACCACCATTACAACTTTCTTCAACAGTATTGCCTCATCTACTGTATAAGACTTTATTTTCACAGAGCTTCTCAAAGAATGATTTAATAAAACTGCACGAAATGCTCGTGCAGCCTAAAACATTGCCCCAGCTTAATGCGATATTCATTCGCAACAACCAAGCAGGTCCAGAACGATGAACTCCCCAGACACTGAGGTTTGCGTTGCTTTCATCGCCCAGTAAATATGGCAGCATCTCTGGTGACATGTAGACAAGCGCAATGGTAGCTTATAATGTATACTCAGTAACCATGTACGTGACAAATAAACTCTTTTGACTTTTTTTTTGGCAACCGAATTTGAGAAGACCACCAGCTGCAGCATCTTGGTTATCAAGCGTTACGACATGTTTGCTCCCGAGTAAACGCGCTCCTGCCCTCAGGTTGGGGGAAGCTGTGTCTGGGTTGCAGGAAAACTTTTAGAAAGGTATGATTAAAATTTTTTAAATGCACGTTTCTCTTCTGTATGAGCCAAGTTGCAATTTTTGTTTCCTTTTCGTGGGACTACAAAGGTTTTGGCAAATGGAAGCACCGAAAATGACCGCGCGGGTTTTAATTGGCCGTTCGAACCGCATGGGATCCGAAAGGCGAGCGATCCGGCAGGTCACGCTTTCATCAGCTGGCTCTCTTTGCGAAACAAACGCTTCCTTTTAAAGTGAAATGGGATTCAAAAGGAAATATGACCCAGATTTTTCAAGCTTACGATATTCTTTTATTCAGATCTGACTGGGCAAAACAGAGGCTCGGCGTGTCACAGGCAGTGAGCCGCTTACTGGAAAATCTGGCATCCACAAAATTACAAAAGCACTTGGAAGAACAAGGCATCGCAGCTACCAAGAGAAATCTCTCGGCTTGTTTTTAAAAGGAAACGCAACAAATCGGGAGCTTAGACAGGCGTTCGTATGTCTGGGCCCCGTGGAACGGCCTCTCATAACATCGCCTTGTTGCGTTGAAAATACAGTACGAGAGGAGATGGTTCGGTTTTCTGCTGTGCTTGTGTCTGCTGATTGTGATGCTTGGATTTTGCGGCGAGGAATGAAGTTCAAGAATCAGAGTAAAGGACAGCTTCATTACAGAAAAGGTTGGTAAACTATTTTCAGCTGGAGTCCCCGACTGTCTTGCTCAGAATCCTCCTTATGAAGCAACAGACAAGTAACAAAGTGGAGAAGATGGGGACAGAGCCAAGGCTGCAGGATATTTTACAGAAATCAGCATTAAAAATCAGCAAAAATATGAAATATCCATAAACACTGGCCATCTGTTTCATACAGCTGCAAGTGACAAGATGCTGGATTGTTTGATATTGGGCGTTATTTATCTGACTGCTTTGTCAAAAGACAAAATGAAAATCTTAGACAAGCAACCTTAAAATGATTCACTCGCTTATACACTGGGTAGTCTTGGTGTATGCAGGTTTAGTGCCTTGAGCCAGAAAATATTATAAGATTTAAACCCACAACCTTCAGATGCAAGACATAAGCGCTAACCTTTTCTTGCTGCCTTACAATGAAAATAATTCCGCTCAGTATATGAGATAAAATTATAATGTCATTTCAATAATAGTATCTTCAAAGCCAGTAACCGTGACAAATGTTTTCCCAAGCAAACATTTTATCATTTCAACAAAAATATGACATCTCGTTTTTTTCCAAAGGACGCGGTAAAAAAAAGTAGCACAACATAACAAAGCTGCGTGTATGAACAGCTGTTTTGCTGCGAGCTGACTATGGAAAGCAAACAAAAACTCCTTTCTGACCACAGGAAAAATAACATTTGCGTGATGTAAATCAGGCAAAAGCGTGCAAAATTAAGGCAGAACCGAAGTGACCGGTTCATTAAGCAGTAGCATTTTAATGGATAAATCTCAGACATTTCAGACTCAGCAGATACAGCATGATGGTAGTTAAAAGGCAATGACTTTCCACTTCAAGCCCCACATGGGACACCACAGTTGGCCAGGTGAGAAAGCTACACATCTTCAGCTTGGCTACAAAGATCAACTGCATTGCAAATACTAATGATATGGACAGATAAAGGTGTCTCTTGTTATCTGAATGTAACCCATTCCTGTGAAAATATGTCTGACGGCAGTTTTTCAGATAGTGGGAGCCTGTATTTTGTTATTTTCAATGGGGAAAATGATAATGTGTTCCCCGAACATCCCTCAACTAATTTACTGAAATACCAAAGATTTCTGCTTAATACAAAGCATTAAAACACCACTTGCATAGCTATTTATTGCTCGATAGACTTATTAGTGTGTATGTTGTGCACAGTTTGCAATGACACTACTGTACTGGACAATAAATATGTTTTCCTTCCACACTGGATTGAAAGTGCACTGTGCTGTAGCGGAAAGAAATAATAAACTTAACGGATGCATAGACAAGCTTATATCTTTTACGCATTCTCCACTCTCAATATGCTTTATCACTTCCAGTTTTTACAAATTTTCAAAAATGGGCTTTTCTAGCTCCCTTTGCCCCACCTGCCTTCTTCACAGTCTCCTCCATGTTGTTAGACGACATTTTCACTCAACAATTGGGCAAAAATCACAATAAAAAACAAAACCGTGGTGCTTTTAGACAGCAGGAACGCGAGAAGCGATCTTATGAAGGACGGAGATGCGACTACGATGCACGACACGCTCTCACGCAGCCTTCACTGGCGCATGCTTTTACATTTTTTTTTTTCCACAAATCATCACATTTTTCATTTAGATAGTAAAGTTTTGGTAAAGTTTTAAAGAGGTGTAAAAGCAAATTCCAAATAGGAAGGTGAGGTTAGCTGTATGCTGTATATACAATATATTATGGATATAATACATAGACTTAAATATATTGTATTAATTTTCCATTACAGACAAAGGCGACATTTATCTAGATATAAACCACTACAGTCCTCCGCTCTACCAACTGAGCTATCGAAGGCACATCTAGATATATTATTACAAATATGTGCATTATAGGACAACATCCGTGCAGTGGCAACTTGTTAAATGACCACTCTGTGTCTCAGTGATGGAGTAGAAACCTTGTACTTTACACCACCGATTCAGTCATGAATGTATGTGACAGTTTTCTCCAGGCTTGCTTTTGGCACGGAATCTGCAGCGCTGCTGCATCTGCTTTGCCTACGTGTGTTTCTGGCTCTGCACACTCGACAACGGGAAGATATCTTGAGAGACCGCAAATCAGGCATGGTGAACTCATAAAGGCGTAGCTATTTACAGTATGTGTGCTGTCCAGAGCTGACAGTTGTCCATTTGCTGGAATAGCAACACTATAGTTGATTAAATTCTAGAATAAAGAACAAAAGATTGGACAAGGCAGTGTAGTATATGTCAAACCTAAGCTCTGGTCCAGAACACTGAACAAATTGAATATCTGTGGGGGTCTTTATTTTATTGCAAAGCAGACTGTTCATGCTGTGCAGTGTCAGATCAGATCTTAGATTGCTATGTGACCTGCGGTGTATTAAAAAAATATCAGTAGACCTGTAGAATTATTCAAAGTTTTTGTAAGCTGGCTGAAGGAAATCCAACTGCTGAAGTTCAGAAGTAGAGTTGATGTCAGTTTTAGCTCATGTGGCGTGAGAAAAAGGACCACTGTTTCAGGACAAACTGGCTGATGCAGTCTCTAGATTTTCTTGGTGTGGTTTTCAAAGCAAGGTGGAGCAGAAGTGGTTTGCCATTGCCTTCTTCCAACATGGAGGGAAACATACAAACTCTACATACACCCGTGAGCTGGGCTTGAACCCTACACAAGGCAAGCAGCCCAGGAGATGTGAAGCGCCAGCTTACCCTGGTGTACCATTGCATCCCCCATGGGATTCCTTTAGGCTCTGTGTTTTTCCGAAAATAACTTGCTGTCTCAAGGGAGACAAGGAAATAAGATTCGTCAGCTATGGTGAGAGCGTTGTGCTCAGCTTCTGACAAATTCTTTGCATGTTAAAATTTTGATGCCACCTCCTCTCATTCAGCTTCCAGCCTCCCAGTTTGCACCAAGTTTATCTTGGTAACAGGGGAGCAGGCGGGGTGGTGGTTAGCGCTGCCCTCTTCCACTCAAAGGCCTTGACCATGGTGCCCTTACCCTGACCCATTTCAGGAAAAATCTCCGAAGTGTATAAATGGCTCATTAACCGTAAGTAGCTTAACACTGTAAGTCATTTTGGAGAAAGCCATCAGCTAAATATTTGACTGTACTGGGTTAAGACTGAGGAAGTTCACTGACGTGGGTGCCATTCCATCTATTTGCAAATTTTTGAATTCAACCATCAGTGTGTAAAGAACTCACACATATTTGACCGATTTAAACTTAGTGAAGTATCAGCCTCTTCAAATACATCTGTAGCCCCACCCTTCCCTTGCTGTACCATAAGCTTAAATGAAGCAATGAGCAGTTCTTGGACTTTGCCAGCCTAACCTTAAACACATCGCAGCTGAATGACTTAGGAATTTTGTCTGTGGATGCGAGATGTTCCCAAAGCTTCAAAGTTTCCCAAATTTCTGGTAAAGAGCTGGTAAACCACCCTGTTTGGATGTTGGATGCGAGGTTCCTTCTAGTCCAGTGGTCATCATGCCATTGGCTTCAAGACTAGATTTCTTCAGTCAGGTCCAAGCTGACAACAACTGATTCTTTGCATTAGACATCCCACCATTTATATGCTGGCTGAACACTTGGTTTTTTGGGAACTGACATGTAAAATCTTTCATTATAGAGGGCGTTAACATCTAAAATACTGTGGCGTAAGTATTAATGATCAAGCAGACCTCCTTTGAAGTATGGGGACTTGGGAATTATCTGCTTTTAGATTTCGGTGTAGGAGACCATTACATGTCTCAACGTCGCTTGATAGACATATAGTTAGACTTCACCAGCAAATCATAAGTGCCACCGTGAGTAAAAAACCAGGAGACATGGTGAATAAGAAGATCTGTCTTCCACTTAGAGCGTGAGCTTACCCTTAACAAATAAGAAGTGACAGCGCATTGGGGATTACACGATGTGTAGCGCACACTCCCTCCCGCCGTGTGGCAGCGAGCGTGGGATGGTGGCATACGCCGTGTTGCTAAGCACAGTTTTGCAAGGCAGCCGGTACTGTCCTTTTAGAGCTGGCCCTCTGGGAGATCTTCCGCAAAGTCAAGGATACTGTGAGATCCTGAATTTAATGGAGACAATGTTTTGTATTATTGCTGTCGGGAATATTTTTCTAATTGCTGAAAAGGCACAAATCTTTACATAGAGTTGAGGCCTAGACTGCCACATAACTCCCTGTCTCAGAGACATGACTCTAGTATGGAGTGGGGACGTTGGGATTTTCACCGCACAGCCATGTTCACACATCCTATGGTTTATTGCACAGTTTGTGGTAGAAGTACATGCATCCCCTTCTCCAGCAAAGTTCTCTTTCCTGCTTATTAGGATGCTGAGACAATGTCTTTTGTGACTGGCAGGGAATATAACACCTTTTGTTATTTTCCTCTCAGTCCAATTGTATCTTTTTGATGATCTTTCCGAAAGACAACCGTTTTCATTGTTCGCAGTCGCGCCGTTTACCCCTGAGGAAGGTTCATAACTTTGGTGGAGGCTTCAGTAACTTGTAAGATGTCTCTTTCATGTACCCAGGAATGGCTCACAGGCGCAATTTCTTCTTCTAAAATGAAGTGCAGTGCCGGAACAATGACATCGTCCTGTGAGTACAGTAATTTGGTTTGTTCACCTTTGAAGTCGTCAATAATTAAAATCCGAAAGCACCCCGAAGATGGAGAAACGTATTAAAGTCACAAAAAACACAACATAAAGGTGTATAAATGCAGCAGGACTCTCCATTCAACATTTGTATCTTGATTTATCTCGCCTCTAACTTGTTCCTCAATCTTGCCTGCACTCAGCAGGAGATGGAGTTTTGCCTCACTGTGCCCCCCCAGAGTGCGTCTTTCATTCCCCAAATCTTCCAGCAATTCTCTCTCTTCACTTTTACCTGCAGGCTTCAGCCTCACATGTTTAGAAATGCCATTAAGCAACACGCTTGGGCGCTCCTTTTTCCCTCCCTTATTTTTTTACCTTTATTTTTCCTTTGCATTATTTTGTAATCTGTTCTTTTTCACTATGCTTAGTATCAATTTCTGTCGTGCGATCTTTACGTTCCTTTTTACCGTAAACGGCTTTGAGATGTGGCTTTTAGAATCAAGTTTGTATTATTACTGAGATGCGGCAGCAGCGTGACAACATTGCAGATGAACAGACAAAAACTTTACGGAAGGACAGTGTGAATTTGTGTTTGCCCTGAGAACTGAGCGAGGCTGAAATGACTGCCATCCTTCATGAGGAAAAGGATGTTCTGACCCGGCTCTTAATGGGCACCTTGTGACCGCCTCCAAACAGGTGATCAGACAGGCAGGTACCCACACACATTCGGCCGTCAGGCTCATGTCAGAGTGCACCGGCTCGTGGGAAATCACAGCTGCTGGTTACCTGCTGAGGGATCAAAGGCTGGCAGTTCTGCCCCAGAAGAGGAGAAGGTCAACCAGGGAAAACTGCTAAATGCAAACCGAGTTGCCTTTGACTGCTAAACAGCGAGAGAGCGCAGCTGCGAAAGACCCCCGAGCTTCTTTGCCGCGCATTCTCACCAGCCGAGGGTCCCGCAGCGGATGTCCGCTGGAATGAACTATGGCAGAGAACATTGATTTTTGACTGGGCCACCAAGGAATCTTATGGGATGTGACTCCTAATGGCACCTCACCACAAACTGTTTGGAGTGATTTATAAAAAAATATATAAATCTGCTGTCTGGATAACATCCAAAACGGCAATTAGCAGCAATAGCTCAAAACTGCAGGAATGAGCAAGCGTATGTGCCCTGGCAAATAATAAATGAAATAGAAATGCCTATTTTTTGTATCCCAAAGCAATAATTTTATTAAGTACCGTATATAATGAATCCAGCTCTGATACACTATATGGATAAAAGTGTTGGGATGCCTGACCATTACACCAACAGGGACTTTAATGACATTGCATTCAAATACATACTTTAATATGGAGATGGTCTCCCCTTTGCAGCTATAACAGCTTTCACTCTTCTTGGAAGGCTTTCCACAAGGTTTTGGAGTGTTTCTGTGGGAATTTGTGCCCATTCATTCTGTGGAGCATTTATAAGGTCAGGCACTGATATTGGATGAGAAGGCCTGGCTTGCAATCTCCATTCCAGTTCATCCCAAAGGTGTTCGATGGGGTTGAGATCAGGGCTCTGTGCAGGCCAGTCAAGTTCTTCCACACCGAACTCATCCAACCATGTCCTTATGGACCTTGCTTCAGCTATGGAATCAGCAGAGTGTTGACAACTTTTACACACCATACACCTTAGCAGTCATTGACCCCGCTCTGTGACTTTACATGTTTTCTGCTTCGTGGCTGAGTTGCTGTTGTTCCTAACTCTTCCACTTTCCAATAATACCACTGACAGTTGACCGTGGAATATCCAGCAGGGATGAATTTTCACGGACCGTCTTATTGCAAAGGTGGCATCCTATCACAGTACCACGCTTGAAGTCACGGAGCGCTTCAGAATGACCCATTTTGTTTCACAAGTGTTTGTAAATGGAGACTGCAAGGCTAGGTGCTTGATCTTATACACCTGTGGCAATGGGTCTGACTGAAACACCTGAATTCAATAATTAAGCGGTGTGTCCCGATACTTTCGTCCATATGGTGTATGTTAAGTCTTCTCCATGCAGTTTCAGGCTTCGCAAGAGCCCATCGTATTTCTTTTTTTATTCTGGCCCCCCAAATGACTACAAAATTATCACGAGACCGTAATTCCGTCACAAAGTCAGTGGCTGCAGTCGATGAGGAATTAGCTAGAAACACCCAGATGTGGACTCACCATGGAAACGGGCGAAGCGCCGACATCGGCAGAAGTCCTCTAATCTGGTCTGAAAGCGGTTTAAACAGCTTATATGTCAAGCACACAATGCAAGCAGATCAAGTGTTAAATTTATGAATAAACACGTGACTATTTTAAATGAAAGTGCTGGCTGAAATGAAGACAAAACATCTTAATGTTTCCCTGGACACTTTTAGTTTGCCTTCGAAATGAAATGCCGTGTCAGTTATGTGAGGCAGTAGACTGCATCGCATTGAAAGAGACATTTCTCTCGCTCTTGCTTTATGAATTCATGAGTGCGTTGCCTGCTTTTGCGCTGTCGCTTCTCCTAGCCAGCACCTTGAGATTGCAAGTTTTCACTGCAGACCGTTATTTGGCAAGAGACTCCTGCGTCAGCCCTCCCTCCCCGTGGAAAACAATGTGGTTAAAAGAAATGATACTGAAAATGTCATAAGTGACACAGAACATTTGTTATGAACGTCTGGTGACAAATCCAAGGCTCCGACTGAACTATAAAAAGTAGAATGAGGGAAAAGATGACACCTGTGGCAATATTTAGGAATTAAAAAGACAAAGAATTGAAAACACAAAATTCCCAAAACTCAGTTCAAGCACATGTGTTTTGTATCCTAAAGTCCATTTTTGGGCCTAAAGGCTTTGATGGGGATCCCATTTCCTTCCAAAATGGAATCACCTTAAGCTGAACACGTGGCTGGGCTTAGTCTGTCCAGCACTGGCTCGGCTCATTTCACTTCGGAAAGGTTTTGCTCACTGTGGTACTGGAAAGTCGGCGCTTGAACAGCAGACCAGCAACTTGCCTTTTGAGCCCCCCCCCCCCCACACACACACACAGCCGTTGTATTGGCAGCCAGGCTATTGTTCAGCACTCCTCCAGTCTGTACTGCACTTGCTCTGCTCAGCAAAAACAAAAAATAAGTAAAACAGACCTTCGCTGTGCAAACAAAAAGCCACTATGTGAGATGTTTGAGGGACAGCTTGGTTCCCTCAGGGAGTCTTGTTGCAGCACTCAGTGAGTTTGCTAAAGCAATTCATTTAGCAGCACAGTTGAATCATTTTCTTAGCAAAATAAACCATAGAGGAAAATTGTCATATTTTTTCCCCCGGTTTCAGACTTTATTCCGACTTCGCAGCGATATAAGAAATGTGCAGCATGCATCAGGTAAGAAGTAAAGCCAGTAAAACCATGAATTGAAAAATGCCGGGGTCTGAAGGCCGGTGACCGACGATTTGGGTGCCAGCAAGGCAGCTGCCAAATTCTTCTGTGTTGTCCTTCCTAAAAAGCTGGACGGGAGCCCGGCCGCACCGCACGGCCCAAACAGCAGCCACAAATCCCTTACAGTTATACCATCTTTTGTCGACCAGATTTATGGAACATGTGCAACTTAAAGAGCTGGCGCAAACAATGAAGGAGCTCTTTAAACGTTTTAATGAGCGAACCCTTTGTTTTAAATGACGTCTTAATTATCGAATTGAATTTTCCATTGATCGATGAAGCCGTCTGGGGTGTAACCATGGCCAAAGTGCACGCTGGACTGAGGAGCAGAGCTTCTGCTGAAGAAAATTTGCTCTTGTAAAGTGGCCTCTGCTTTAACTGTAAGGAAGACCAAGCCGACACCTCAGTTGCGCTGATACAGGTAGAGCTGGCGCGTCCCTGGTTTGTTCCCTCCTTATAATACCATTTGGAACAGAAGGTCACAAGGCTGCAAGCTTATCAGAACAACTTCCCCACCTTTGACTGCTCTCCATAGCACGCAGTATTTAATTTTTGAAGCATCAGTACTTACCTCAGTTTGGGAAAAAATGCCTTGGTTTTACATTGATGGACTTGGAGGGTTAAGTAGAGGAAAGGCAACAAACATGCAGCCATGTAGAAAAACCTTTTAACAATAGGATGCTGATGACTGAAACAGTTTATTATCATTATGTTCTTAAGTGTATTCCTACTTAAATAATCAATAGACATTTTTCCCAGTTGTTTTACAGTAAGTGGCCAAAAGTTTGTGCACCCCCCTTCTCATGAATGAGTTGAGTTGTTTCAGACACACCCATGCAATGTACAAACATATTCTAGACAACTGTGTGCGTCCAGGTTTGTGACCACGGTTTGGGGAAGAAGCTCCTTTCCTGCTCCGGCATGACTGTGCCCCCCCAACGCACAAAGCAAGCTCCATAAACACATGGTTTGCCCAGGCAGGTGTGGAAGAACTTGAGAGGCTACACAGAGTCCTGACCTCAACCCCACTGAACACCTTTGGGATGAATTGGAACACCGACTGTGAGACAAGGCCTTCTTTCCCGACCTGAATGATGCTCTTGTAGCCAAATGGGCACAAATTCCCAAAATCTGGTGGAAAGCCTTCCCAGAACAGTGGAAGCTGTTATAGCAGCAAAGGAGGGCAACTCCATATTAATGCCCATGGGTTTGGAACGGGACGTTCAGTAAGCACGTATGGGTGTGATGGCCAGGTGTCCACATACTTTTGGCCACCCAGCGTAAACAATGTGTGGCACTTGCCACCAAATCACTTGCCAGCACCCAATGTTTTGTTATGCCTGCCACCAACTATCACGCTACCTTCAAAGTTACTAAGGTCACCCATTTTGTCCATTCTAATGCCCCTCTGAACATCACCTCATGTAAGAAACACTGGCCTGTCTGATCTATACCACACACCACAGTTACATGAATACAATTTTGTCAAACCATAAATCTCTCCTCCAATCCTCATAATGTCTGTTTTTTTTCCAGTAGATGATGACTGAGGTGTTCAAATCATTTACACCATAAAACCTACAGAAACATTTACAAGATTAAAGTTTTACTAGGCATGGCGTAGCAGTTGGATTTATGAACAAATGGAAGTTACCCAAAGACTTACTATTCCAATTGTGATTGTTAGTTTATACATATATTAATCCTCAATTTTTCAGAGCTATTTGCAATAGCATATAAAAACATATGTGGTGAAAATTTTTCCTTCTGTGGGAGACTTGCTAATCTTTACAGCAAGCCATCATTTTGTCTACCACTGTGCTTTGGTGCCTCCTGAAAAGAGTCTGTCGGCCTGCGTTGCTTGCGTGCACAAATTAAGATGAAATGCCGAGGCACACAAAGACACATGACAAGGCAGCAAAGGGGACATTAAAATAATACCACTGTGCTGCGCAGACAAATGGACAGATTCTGTTCCAACCGGATTCGCGCTGGCTGCAAAAATGCAAAACAGCTTCTAATTTAAAAGCATGAGGGAGTGCATCGCTTCTTCTGAGGCAGACGCATGTTGGACGTCTGCGAGCAAGTTTTCGGGAAGATGTGTCCAGACTCCTCATAGGACAGCTGAGGTTCTGTTTTAGTTATCTTTAAAAATGCCAGAGCTCAACCTCAAAGCATGGAGGGGGGTGTGGTCAGTCCTGTTCTTGAACTCGCCAGGGAGGAGAGTGGACAGTTATTACCCTGGTTTTCATCATCAGTCCTTTGGGCATCTGCTAAATGACTTCCTAACAGTCTGCTCCTTCTGTATTTCAGAATTTGTTGGGAATGCTGTAATAAACCAGCTTCTGGCTGCTCCTGTTAGGAGTCACCACAGCAGATCATCCACATATTTGGTTTGGCAGATTTTTTACACCCTTCCTAACACAACCCTCCATTTTGTCCAGGCTTGGGACAAGCACAGAGGTGCACCCTCTTGTGGGTGAATTTGCATCAGCACCCAATGTGGGGTTTGAACCCACAACCCTGAGGTTACAAGCCACATGCTTGACCGACTGAGCTAGCCAGGCACTTCAGGTGAGGGCTCTTCTTCGCGGTTGCACTCAACACCTATGTGTCTATTGGAGTTACACCGCGGTGCACGACTATCAATTATAGTGTGTTTGATGGAGAAAAAGAGTTTTAAGTCAGCCTTCCACACCCAGTTGTGAAACCACTCACAAGTCCAGACACGATCTGCACCCACGGAGTTTCTGTCTCGGACAGCGACTAGCTTTAAAACTCACTTGTTTGTTGCTTTCCCAAGGGAAAAGTTGTGCACGAAGACCTGAGAAAAACACCTCAGGAATGAGGAATGGATTGAAGAAAGGGCAGGTGACAGATGTGACAGGTAGAGGGGAACGGGTTTGTGTGTTAAATGGAGTCGACCCCGTTCAGCACTGAAAAGTTACCCCGCTCTGGTACACACGTCAAGCGGTTATCCCTTTGAATACTGACAGAACGGCGCCAGTTGTCAGACAGAACCTGAAGCGCTTCTTCACAGTCTTTGGGGTTTTGCAGATTTTATCTGAGTTCATCTGCTAAATGTTACCTCAGCAAGTTGTCCAAGTCCATGTGTGTATATCAACCTCAGGATATACACACGCATACAAACACATTCTAAACAATTGTGTGCTTCCAACTTTGTGGCCACAGTTTGAGGAAACTCCTTTCCTGCTCCAGCATGACTTGACCCCCATGCACAAAACAAGATCCATAAACACATTGGTTTGCTCAGGTTGGTGTGGAAGAACTTGAGTGACTGAACAGAGCCCTGACTTTAACCTCACTGAACACCTTTGGGATGAACTGGATTGTCTATTGTGAGCTGGGCCTTCCCAGAACAGTGGGGTCTGTTATAGCAACAAAGAAGGAACAGCTTCATATTAATGCTCATGGGTTTGGAATGGGAAGTTCAACAAGCACATATGGGTGTGATGCTCAGGTGTCCACATACTGTGGATTATGGTACAGATTATGTGAGTGTCACACATCCTAGTCCAAAACCATGGGGATTGACGGGTATATATTTATAAGAGACCAAGTCATAGACTGCTTGGGTGATGAACATGACGCATTGAGGCTTTGTTCTCCAGAGCTATTTTCAAGAGACCTTATGTTCTCTCATCTGTCCATACCTGCTCCAAGGTCCCTTCTGGTGCATCTCTACCTTCGTAGTTTTCCATTACTCCTCTATTAGTGATTCCTTGTGAACCAGCTTGTGCTTCTTCTCAAGTTTTGAAGAATACCAAGCTATCTATGGAAATAGCTGCTTGTCCATCTCTCTACAGCCTGCACTGCTGACACAGAAACTTTGTTAGGCAGAAGGGTCAACAGAATCCATGGCAGGATGCTGCACTAACCATGCTTTAAACTTATATGTAAGTCATAACTTATTCATTACTGCTAATCACCCTTCAAAATCCTGGGAAGTTGCCAGAATAACTGCAAGCTGCAGTATCCCTCAAGCTGCTGTCATACAGCTTACCTAAGCTGTTCACTGGCTTCTCCATAACAGATGGACTTACACTAATGTGGAATTTATCAACAGGCTTACCTTTCCTCAACACCAGAGATGTAGATTTTAATTACTTTAAGCTCATCTTAGCCCGTGTGATTAGGCTTTCAGACCCCAGTGACTTTATCCCCCTTGGGATGCTCTTGTCACTGTCAACTTGTCCATGAAAGCTCTAATGAGAAGTTGCCTGTCACCTCACTTGGACCTTAGCAGTCCACCACTGCTGGCTTTACCAGCATGTTCATGACCAGAGCAAACAGGATTATTAACCCTTCTCCAGTTGATGTTCCACAGATGGTTCCCTTCTTGTTATGACCCTCGCACGTGCAACAGTGCTTGAGAAGTGCTTGCTTCACTCTCAGCAGTGCTTGCTTCACTCTCCACAAGGCTCTCTCCCACCTGGGACAGAGGAACACGTATGTGCGAATGCTCTTTATCGATTACAGCTCAGCATTCAGCACCATCGTGCCCTCTAAGCTTGTTGCCAAGCTCAGGAACCTAGGACTCAACCCGATCCTGTGCGGTTGGGTCATGGACTTCTTGACGGGCAGGCCCCAGGTGGTGAGATTGGGGAACACCATCTCCTCAGCGCTGACTCTCAGCACGGGGACCCCCCAGGGCTGTGCGCTTAGCCCCCTGCTGTACTCCCTGTTCACGCACGACTGCGTCGCCTCTTCTTCCTCCGTTGGCTGAGGAGGTTCGGCGTGGACAACAGGATACTTGTCAACTTCTACAGATCTACCATTGAAAGTATCCTGACTGGCTGTTTCACGGCCTGGTATGGCAGCTGTAATGTGTCAGACTGTAAAGCTCTGCAAAGAGTGGTCAAGACAGCATAGAGCATTACCAGGACTGATCTGCCAGCCCTGCAAGACCTCTACACCCAGCACTGCAAGAAGAAGACACATAACATCCAGAGGGACAGCAGTCACCCCAGCCACAAACTATTCTCCTTGCTCCCATCCGGAAAACACTTTAGAAGTATTCGGACAAGGACAAAAAGGTCCCGGGACAGTTTTTTCCCCCGCACCACTGACCCCTCCCTCGGACAGTGGGAACAGTCGATCGGGATCTGTCTGTCTGTCTGTATGCCTGTCCCTTCCCCCATTGTGTAAAACTACTGGTGGTGTGTTGTTTTAGGTTTGGTTGCTGTGTGCTGTTGGTTTGGCTGCTGTGTCGTCTCCCCCCCATGTATATTTTCATACCCTATTCTTATTTATTTACTCTCTTTTTTATTATTATTTATTTATTTTCCTTTTCCTAATTCATGTATTTATTTAACTTTCCTGTACCTTATTTATACATTTACATATTTACGTACATATTTATATTACTGAAGATGCCCGGAAACAAAACTTTTCATGGTGACAACACTGCTATGCTTATAGACAATGCTTATAGTCTACTTGAGCCTTGAGCTGAGCTTGAGCTTCCCTTCATTACTGCCGCTTGCACTTTTTTCTAAACAGTTTGATTCCTTTTTGTGCTAAATGCCCAATGGACTTTGTAGTTCAGTCAAGGCCTTGCATTGCTCCAGCTCCAGACCCCTAGACATACTTTGGACACCCTCCATGCAGGCGTTTCACAATGCCCTGTCTCCTACATCACAATTGCAATGATGCCTGCATATAAAGCCTCCATCTTTCCAGTTACGATAGATGTAAGAGTAAGTTGAGAGAGTCGGCACCAGTGGGGACCTTGTTTGAGACCTCCATGTCCTCATCCTGTCTCCACTTTGAATGCAATGAGCCTATCCCCCACGACTTCTATTTTGTGTTCAAACAATGCATCGCTCAAAAGGCATCCATCCCCGATTCCTCTTGACTTGAACCAATCTACAACTCTGGTGAAGCCCAGGACAGCAGCGAGGAGGCTGTCATGGATGACCGATCCCTGCTCCATCTTATCAGCCAGCTTATGGTGACCCAGAATTAAACTGCTGCATGCTGGCAGATGAGCCCCAGGCTATGCAGGAGATGGTTGAGGCCCAACAGCAAACCAAGCACAAGGGATTCATGTCTCAGCAGCAGCTGGTTGCGGCCAAACAACAAGGCATGAAGGAGATCCCGGATGCCCTCACGAAATGCCCAAGTCCAGCGTGTTCTGTTCACAAGCATTTCATCTTAGGCTGGTGGATGTTCAGCCCTCACAAAATCTTTCCTCCGTCGCATTTCACACTCACTGTTGTTTTTGTGTAAATCCAGTTTCTGTCATCCTTTGGTTAAAGCCTGTGGGTCACTCAATCTCCCCGTCCCTTTGGGCTCCCCTGAAGATGCTCTTTAACTTATCTTTTAGTGCCATAATATCGACTCTGGTGAAAGGATGGCTTGTCCAAGCCTTGAGCTGATAAGCAGTTTAAAATAGAACAAGGGTTGCTCAGAAGTGTGCCCCACTGCTGGATATCTTTCAAGCACCAACCTGAGAATTCCCTGTCTCCCGTGCCTCCCGTCTGTTTGATCTTCTTTTTAATCAAAGACAAGAACAAAAAGAAATATTAAAGTAACAACAATCGTACACACCTTCATCTTTTCCTTTCATACATGACATCTGAGGTGGTAGCCACATACGCGGCTCCCTTTTACATTTCATTAAGCAAATTCACACTTTTGTTCTCTCTTCCTGCGAACCAAAGATGAGCGCAACAAGACAAACAAAGAAAGCGATGCCTTTTATAACAAAGCTTGGATTTTCCTTTATTCGAGTAAAATCAGGAAGTTCTCCGATGACCTTGCCCAACAAAAAGTCTTTCGGTACGACATCTTTTAGGTATGCCGGCCCTATCAGCACAATTAAAATCTCCCTCTTTCACACAGGATGCGATTGCTTGGCAAAACTAAGGGATGCTGGCAGAAGTGTCATTTGGATTTTTTCCATGGGCCTCATGGACAGAGATTCCCTTTCTGCTTGAAATTAAACAAGTCTCATAATGACTGCGGTCTGCACTTACCACCCTGGACTTATTAAATCATACTCAGCTTGGACGACAGTTATGCAACATTCCAAGGCGGGTTGGGCCTTTCAATGCTCTTTTGTTCTGGATTAAGAAATTAAGGAAATCTTGGCAGAGATGGACACGGTGGCTCAGCAAGTACTACTGCTACCTCACGGTGCCTATGCTGCTTGGGTGTAGGTTTGATTCCAGCTCAGTCTGTGTGGGGTATTTGTGTTTTTGTATCTGCACGGGTTTCCTCCAGGTGCTCTGGTTTTCTCCCTCGGTCCAAAGATATCTGTTTCAGTTTAACTGGTTACTCTAAAGATGCCTATTGTGTGTGTGTGTGTGTGTGTGTGTGTGTGTGTGGCCACCCTTCAATAGACTGGTGCCCCGCTCAGGGGTTGTTTCATAAACTATATCTGGATGACTACAAAACAGGCTCTGGACCATAACAACCAAAACCAGGAAAGAGTAGTTAATAATAAAGGATGGATGGATGGATGGCCCATGTTCGTAGTACACAGAGGATAATTTGTAAATCTAGCTTATTTGCCTCCCAACTAGAACCTGCTGTCCATTAGTGGTGTTTACTTGCTTCTCCAGTCTGGCAAACCCAGATATGCAAATAACTTATATAATGATCAACATTTGCTCATTTCAGGTCTGTTTATTCCTTCTAAGTGATGTCCACCAGCAGGGCTGTTAGGGCATGCCAGCGCTCATAGGGTCTGCATCATTCCTCTCATGACCTCTGCACAGACTGTTTGCTGTAAATCACACTCCTGCCAGATGTTGCTGGGTAATGTACAGGGTGAGTCAAATGTCTGGAACCACCCAAATATTTTGAAGATGCCCATGCGACTAAAACATCTCAGCTTAGTCTTTTGGGGGGTGGGGGGGGTCCACATACTTTTGGCCATACTTTGTAACACAGGTAGAAAGAAGGATGGAATAATAGAGGCATTGCGCCATATTTGTATTTAAGTCTGCATTTTTGTGTGTTTCTGCGTTCAAAGTGCTACAGGGTGACGCAGGGGAGAGAGTGGCTGAAATGGCTCCCTTTCAAGGAAGGGGGGACTGCGGCCATCAAAGGTCCCACAAGGTGTTCTCTGCTCTACCCAAAGACGCTGCGTGCCCGCTTAACTAATCCATCCTGACTTCTCGTGTTTTGAGATACAGTAGAGCCTTACGCTCACACCAAACGGCTGTTTATGAATTCATTTAAACTGCTTCCCGCTTGTCCTCGGAGAGAAACGAAATTGACGCGTGTGACAATTACTTTGTGAGAAGTAAAAAGCAGAGCTGACACTGTAGGGAATGTCCCCGGCATTGATTTTGAAATCCGCTTCTTATCGCGCTGAAAATAAAGCAAAGCAAACAAAGGTTAGAAATTGGCTACGTGACACAACTTGCACTTCCGCAGATCCCACCAGGGTGCATTTTTGTTGGGTTTAGTGGAGCGTGCGGCACTCCCCTGCGTCTGCTCCTGGGAAGATGGATGAATGAGCTGTGCGGGGCCAAGCCTTGCTAGGTCCAGCGCAGCGGGGTACACGTGATGAAGAGAAAGTGATAATTACACACACTTTGTTTTGTCAAAGAAGAAGCAGGACATCCTTTTTGAGCTGTGCTGCTTTTACAGATTTTAATTCATCACCATGGTTGGCTGGGTTTACGCAACCTGGGCACTGGTTTGAAAAGAAGTAAAAAAAAAAGTGTCTGGACTCCTGCCTGTATGGGGACTTTTAGCCGCCCTGTTGGCCATTCTGTGCATTACAGGGCCATGCATTCCTGTTTACTCCCCCACCATTATTACCACATTATTACCCTTCTTATTACCGCTTGTGTTCCTCCAATGGCCCGACTCTGTTTATTGTGTTAAATATTTAAGTCTTATGTTTGTGCCAGTCTGATTGTAACTGTGTTTTCTGCTTGTTTTTACTGGTTTTGACTCAACTTTCTTTTGACCTGTTTTTGCCTAATGCTTTGGACTCTTTGCTGCTTGTTTTGCTGGTATTTTTTTTATCCTTTTTTTGGTGAAATGGATTTCCCTGTGTTAAACCTGCTTTATTGAACATATGATTGGGCCCTGATCAAAAAGTATGTTCGTACTTTTATTTTGCTGCTTTGCTGGCACATTTGTGCACAGAAGTGCACATGTATGCAGCATGTTTTCTTTATTTCATTTTAAACCAGGTCAGCTATGCACACAAGGATTCCACCACAAGGCCCTGGTGGGGTCAGACTAAGTTAAAGGTCTATGTTCTAAATCACTGCACTTTCATCCTTACACATCCTTTTTATTACCTGTCTTGTGGTGTAAATTCTATGTGGGATATTTTTAGCAGATGTTAAAGCACAAGTCAATACTAGCAGGAATTTCCTTGCATCCTTACATCAGGAAAATTCAAATAAATTATTAAATGACATTAGTGTGGCCATGGCAAGTGAGCAGGAGTCCTGCTCCTGTTTGGATCAGCTCTTCTAGTCAGTTGCAACCTGGACCTTCCCTTACCAGCAAGCAATGATCCAACAGCCAGTACTTCAAGAACAGGGCTGATATGACCCAAGAAGCAGTCTATATGTTATTGTTACATAATGTTATATAATTTCTACATCTCTTGTGAGCTGTTTTAACTTTTTGTTGCAGAATTGTAAAAGGAGCTTTAACTGACAATGAAACTTTAAAGTCTGTTTCATTGTTGTTTGTAATTTCCTTTCTCTTGGAATGGCTGTTTTGCTGTTTCTGTATTCAGGTACTAAAACATCTTTTAAAGCATTGCCCCTACAATCCCAACCCAGTGCTGCCCTGTAGCAGTAAAGGGAAACTGTGAGGTTTTCCCCTAACATCCTGTTAACCAGCTGCCATATTCCAGTGGGGCTGCTTTACCTTCACATATTTTCATTTACCTGACATTTTTCTCCAAAACTGACAGCGATTTACCCTTTTATACAACTTTTATACAATTTTTGCCACACCTATTTGTTGTAAATACCTTCACGAAGGGTCTTAGACCAGGAGGTGAGAACCGAACTTGGGTTTTGAGGGTGCAGAAGCAGCCACTTTAAGTGTTATGCCCCCTGCTGTTCTGTTGTGTGCAACTGCAGTAAAAGGATTTCCTAAGGGGGCACGAAGAGGTTAAACAGGCTGGTTCCTCGGACGGGGGGAGCGATAGAAAGGAGCTGCTTCGCCCACGGCAGCCACAGGGGCTACAAAATTATTAGTCTAACAAGCCGAAAGAAATATTATAATAAAATAAAAAAAGACACAAAAATTCAGTACATCATCTGGACCTGTGGGCAGAATAGTGTCCCTGTGGGATGCTACTGCAGGTTGTCAGCAGAGAAGAGAACTATGAGGAGGTTGACTCCAAAACTGAAGCTGGAGAAGGGGGCTTGCATGCTAGACCTGTGGTGCAATAAGTAGATCTTAGATTTACAGTTTGGTTAATGGAACAAATGGTTAGCGACAAATTCCTTCTTTTAAAATTTTTTTCCTCCCTTTCCTCTTCCTCTAACATAGTTACCATTTCTTGGCTCCTCACTTTGGAAAAGGAGCTACCAGACATCACAATTTGCTGTTTGCAGCCGATATTCCTGCCCAGACCAGCAGCGTCTTCTGCTCCTCTGCACTGCTGAAACCCCCCACTCCACCACCCTCTGTCTGAATGGAAAGTGATGTCAGCATCGTACATTGACTCATCCATTAATTCATGCTACAGTCCAACAGCTAAGCCCTGTACTGTATATTTTTATCTTTAGGGTTACATTTGAATATCAGATGTTGTTCAGTGAACCAAAACTATTCCAAAACAAGGCAAAGGGACAAAAAATTCTAGGATGGTGTATTTTGCTCCTCTCAGCAGCAATATTAAATCGCCTTTGTATGGTTTGAAGACCTAAAATCAGTCAGACTACAAAATACAGTAATACCTCAAGTAGCTGTAACCTTTGTAGTGCTGTTTAACAAATACCGTATTTCATTTTTTGCACTTTGAGCGATTTATTATAATAATTGATGAAACTCTTTTCTATTTTTATGCATAAAATGTGTCTTTTGTATTCATTGCAGGTGTAACCATTCTATTCTGCATTATTCTGTATTATTACACACTCCACTATACTATACTATATAAATATAAATATAAATAGAGTATATTAATATACTCTAATAGTGCTGTTTCATTAAGCTCCGTTGCTCAGAAACACATTCAGTGCTAATCCAGGTGTTACTGTACTGGATAGAGAATTTTCAGCCCAGATTTGTCCAGGTTACTTCATCAGTCTTAAAGCAGACAGCCATGAGAGACACAAACTGGAGAAGCTGAGAGAAATAAATATTGAGCCCAGCTTTGAAGCTCAATAGAAAGACTTCAAGGAGTAGTCAGTTGAACAGAAGGACTCATCTGTATCTGAATCTTCTGTACCAAGGCAGGAAGGCCTACGTTGATTCCCACAAATTTCTTACCAGCTGTTCCACGTCACAAGACATAGCAGCCTTGTCTGTTATATATTCACAAAACTGCAGTCAGATGTTCTCGAGCATGTGCTTCCCTATAAGTTGCTGTTGTCTACTGACTTCAAGATCCGACAGCATTATGACGTGTTTGCTGGTTACTTGGCATGAGTCTGGCTGTTAAGCGTGTATTGACTTTCTAATGTGAACAAAAACCAGGTCAGAGGTCAGAGAAAGGAAAGCCGGTCACTTACGCACTTCTAAAACAGGTAATAATGTGTTGTGAAGGAAAACTCACCTTGCTATGGGTCCTAGGGAATGAGATTATTAGAAACATGAACCATAATCCTAACCCTATATTGATTTTTTCCTTGCTGCAGCAAGGCTTGGCCCATAAAAGTGGACTACACTATGGAGACATGGCCCTTCCACTTGTAAAAAAAAGCTTAGAGCCAGCAGGTGGTGTATAGGTTATCACCATCATTTTTGGGCTGACAAGGCTCAAGTTCGATTCCTGCCTATTACTATAGTAAATGTGAGCTAGGTGTTTGCCCTAAATTGCTGTGAAAATTGACCACATGTGTAAATGGGAAATCACTGCAAGCCACTTAGGAGAAAAGCATCAGCTAAAAACATAATGATTAGCCTTTGGATTCTGGGTTGTCCCCAACATTGTCATCCACAAGGGTTGTATGAGCGGCTGCACTCCTTACGTGATGATTTTCCTAGCTCCTGCTTCTCATCTCACTGTGGCTGGGCTCCTCGTGTATTCATGTATCCGCAATATTGAGCAGTGCCAGATAGGCAGACTAAATTATCGACATTTTTGAAGTACGAAAGGGACTCGAGACAGAGCTGGAAGGGCAGAGTTTGAAGGAACCTCTGCCCTGCATGTTCTGCATGCTCACATCATTTTGTTAGAGGATCTTAACGTATTTAAACAGGAAAAACATTCTGATGTGTGAAAGATCTGGGCCCGCAGATTACATCCAGGGGTCGGTTTCTGACTGTGAGGGTGACCCAACCAAAATGGAGGGGCAGTGGAAATCATATCCACAGCCACATGAGTCACCGCTTGATCAAAGGATTCATATTAAACTTGGTGGACTGTGACGTGCGGTGACCACTGTTGTGCACCAGTGATTTGTGAAGACCTATAGGGCCCGATTCCTCGGGCAGAGATGCCGTACGCCTACACAATCCTCACAGGGTCTTTGCCCGAGACGGTTTTACAGCTCCCTCCAAGGATGAGATGGAGAAGTTGTAAGGACTGTACCGCCACAACTCACAGGGTGTGCCCTGGAGTCTGACCCTCAGACTGGATGAGGGAGACACCATTGCCTCTTCATTATTTCTCGCTTCGCAGATGACAGAGACCAAGCAGAGAGGGCATTCAGGCCCACGAAGCATCGTGAACAGCCTGCAGTGCCCAGTACATCTCTGACCCATAGTCCTCCCTCAAAGGACCTCAACACTCCTTATGGGAAAGAATCTACCACACCTTTAAACAAGTTTAAACTCTTCAAGAAGTTCTTTACTCCATTTTTTACACACAATAAACATATTTTTGGTGTATCCCTGGAGAGTAAGGCTTTGCCAGTTGAAAAATTATCGGTTTTAGAAGAATTTGCTGGCAGCAAAAATGAAGGTAATCAGAAGACTATTGATTTCAGTGAGCTGTAGATTCATTAACCTGGAAAAATTTCAGTGTGGAGGCAAATTATTACACAGCAGCGACAATGGAGAATGACTGGGAGAAAATGTAAAAGATAAAATTTGGGACAGCCCACGAGCATAATGTAATTAGATCTTTAAAATGGTACTAGTAACTTCTGAAAGGTCCATCTGTTTTGGTTTTCCAGTAAATGGGAATAACAAATTCTAAAGTTGCAGCTCTCCAACATTGCACTTGCTCACTGCTGTAATACAGGTAATTTCATAAATTGTAAATGGGGGATTTTTTTTGCCCTTAAGATAATGTTTCAGGCACCAAATCAGTATTAGCTATCATGTAGGTGCACAGTTGTAAGATGACAGTGGTGAATTGATGCCATTGCCCTCAGATAGTGCCTTGCTGTCATCCATATTTCCAAGTGGAACCAAAGGTTTAAATTACTTCAAATACAGTGGAGTCCACTTAAGTGAATACCCAAAAAGTGGAAAATTCGCTCTGAAATTTTCCATCCCTATGGCCCATATTCCTGTGTTAATGACATTGGTTAAGAAGGCATGCTTTTTGTCCCTTTACTAATTGTAAACCAGTTAAACTGTCGCCACCAGCACTACCAGAGAGGCTTGTCATTTCCTTACAGCACTTGCATGACCCCCTACCTTCGGCAGGAGGTCACTCTACAAGCAGCTGGATGTCCTGAGCTGATTTATGGAGGCCGGCGGCTGCGCCTCCTATGAACATAAACACACGTTTACACAAACTTCAGAGAGGCAATTGATCTTGGATAGAAAAATGCTACACGGCATTTTTAACTGACTATTCTGCCAAGAAACAGCAACTCTAAACACTTGGTGCACATGCGTTCATAAATAATAAAGTTATGTGCATTGATGATGATGATAATAATAATAATAATAATAATAATAATAATAATAATAATAATAATAATAATAATAACAACAATGGTGTTGCATGTAGCTGTAAATAGTCATCCATCTTCATCATAGTAAGTAGCTCTGCTACTTGTAGGTCTGTGTTATGATGGGTTGTTCTGGATGTGTTACTGCTAAGGGGGAAGCTGGGAAAGTGGCCTCCTTCATTATTGTAGGTTATCTTAATAAAGATAGCACCTTGAGCAGGTACTGTGTTCATAAAGGGAAGTTGCTAGAATTACTATATTCTGAGCTTTCTTGCGGTAGCCTTACAGTAAATAAACACCTTCATGCCTCTGAGTATACGCATGCGTGCTCTTTGTTTACACCTGGTAAATTCTCACATGTAAAATATAACTATGGTTAAGTTAATACTCCACATAACTGGATACTGTATATCACCTTCACTAAATGGTATGCCACCCGCTTCCCAGGATTTTGTAAACTGAAGGAGTCTTGGTCGGGCCTCACAGTGTCATCAAGAAAGGAAGAATCCGGGGACACTGGGCCACATCTGATCTCCTTTTGGAGGCCTTCATGTGCACCGTCCCAAAGTCACTTTCACCGACTTCTTCTCTGGAGCAGCTGCAAAAATAGACTCTCAACTCACAGTCGTTTTCAGGGCAGGTATTTAGGCCATCGAGGAGAACAGTGGATGGCATCAGCTTTTCACAGCAGATATCTAGCACCCACTGATAGCCACCTGCAAAAAAATAGCATTTACGCCTTCTGGCAAGTTGTTTCCAAGTCAGTTTTTTCTTTTCACGTTTTTTCCCGATTCATTTTCTCAGGGTCGCATTTGGCAGTACATTTGGCATTTAACCTTCGACTGACCCTTTTAAATGATATTGTCAGCTTTGAAATCAGTTATTAAATCCTTTAGAAATCTCACGGTTCCATTGCTTAGCAATCAAAACTGCACTTCAACGAGGTTATTCGGGGCACCGGCTTTGGGATCTGTACCATTAGTGTAGAATAAGGATTTGAAAGAGAGAGAAAGAGAGAGAGAGAGAGAGGGAGAGGGAGAGAGAGGGAGAGGGGGGATGGAAAATGAATGACAAATAAGAAAAATAAACATCGTGCTCCCCACCTGGTCACCCACTGGACAGAGTCTGGCCACTCAGCGCAAACCTCCTTCTTCCAGAAGGGCAGAGACCCAGGGCATTTACTTCTGCCGCCCCTCTGGACAGAAGGGCCGCCGGGCCTCCAGCCTGTTTAACTTCCAGAGGGAGCAGAAGGAGACCAAAGAGAATGACTGAGTATGAGATCAATGGCACAGCTAAGCTTTGGCAAAGATATTCTACTTTAGACTCCGGCTCATTCTCTCATTATTGCCGCCGCTCTTCGTGCCAGTTTGAGTGTCATTTTATCATTTTAATCAAATATCTGAGCTCTAATTTGAGAAATGTTTCTCCTTCGATACCAGAACACAGCTGTGTCACATCTTGCCCCTTTGCTCCAAAACAGACAAATGCACTCCGCACGCTTTAAGCGCGAGACATCCTAGGCCGTGCGGAAAACACAGACAAGGACGCGGCGGTGAAGGCCAGGAATCCGAAGGAACTATAAGCATCTCCAGAGGTAAGAACAGGCTTTGCGGTTGCAATGAGATGCTGAGAGCCATGTGTGGAGGCAGAGTTCAGTGTGCGAATGCAACTGCTGTAATGAGATAAACGTGGCTACAGAGCTGTCCAATCTTTCCTGGCCTCCCAATTTGTTTTTATTGCGCTAAGTCCGAATTTGAGCTGGGAGGATGGGAGGAAAATGCAAATACGCCAGCGTCCAAGTGGCAGCTGAATTTAATGGCACCGGGTTTTTTCTTCGGAAACGCACAGAAAGAGCTGATGGATAGCACGTAGCTTTTACGGGGGCTCGCAATGGAGAGCGCAGAGGTCTCCCAGCGCCTGGAGGGCATGAATGGACATGGGTTTAATTCCACCTCTGTCCGCACAGAGCCTGCAAGTTCTCTCCTTTCCTACGTGCACGCCAGTTACCCCACAGTCCAAACACAGGTGTTTCTGGTTAATTGGTCGCTCTAAACTGTCACGAGTGTGAGATCCATTACCGTGATGTATAGATGGGTGAACGACTGCAATGTGTTTTAGTTTAGCGCACCCAGCGCTGTAAATCACCTTGGATAACCTTGTCAGCAAAATGCAATAAACCACTGCACGTTGCTTTGAAGAAAAGGGTCTGATGAATGAATAAATGTTACCGAAATGGGGAATTTAAAATTGAAGGGGGCTTAAGCAGAGTTACCGTAAACCTGAAACAATTGTCTGTGGTCCGAAAACAATAGCAAGGATTGTGGCTGCCAGTATTAGGCTCACGTCTATGCCCTACAAGGTGGGAACAGTAGCATAACAACACCAAAATATGAGCCTATATCCTACCAAGATGGCAATGCTCCTCCTCTGGTGTGGCTGTATGTGAAGATGTTTTGTCACTTATGAATCTTCGCACTGTATGTTGCTCTTCAACAAAGCGTTTCCTGCATTATATTAATAATTGTAAATGTGACCGAGGCCTGTGTTTCACTAGGAGTGGACAAACCTGAGCCAGGGCACTTTTTATTTATGAGCACTTACCTGATGGTTGTATGGGCAGAAGAAGAGAACAAGATACACCTGTTCACCTTAACTAAGTGCACGATTGGCTCATTGTGTTGAAAAACTCATAAATTACTCAGACTGAGCTTTGTTGCTCTAATGTCTTCCTTGCAAGAATCATCTGTATGAGCAGATGGAAGGGTGGAGAGGAGCAACACAGCATGTTCAGTGTGTTTTCAGTCATTGCGGTGTTGCTTCTCTCCTGATCTGCAAAAAGTGTGCACAGTCTCAAGCGTTGATGTGAACCCAGACTGCTGTGGTCTTCCACGTGTCAGATACTTCACATATTACAAGCTGCTCCTTTTCTTAGGTGTATGAACCTTTATCTCAAACAGGCATCGCAGTAGCTGCTTGCACTTTAAAACTTCACAACATCCCGTTGGCGTTACTCACCAGTTAACACTTAGCAGCTGTCAAAGTGAAAGTGTCAATTTGGAAAATGCTTGCATTTGCAAATATTCATTTAGCAGACACTTTTCTCCAAAGTGATGTACATCTCCAGGTAAACAGAAGTGTGTTTCACCAAAAGACAGGGAGATGAGGACCAAAACCACCGGCTTAGAAGCACAGCAGATGAGCTGATCACCACCACAACCACCACCACTAACCACCCACCCACTGTATCACGACTCCCATCACACTATAATGTTCATAATGGCATGTCATAGTGCACCTACATCCTGAACTTGCACTCTTACAGCCGCTCCCCCATCTCCGCTAGGACTCAACCACTGCACATCACCATTTGTATTTACTGTTAATTCCCATTTACTGTATTTATCGAAATGTTGTGCTGTGCCTTAACTGTTCTGCTCCCATCCAGGTGTGCAGGTGCAGGATGAGCTCTCCTCACCCATCTATTACAATGATTCAGCTTTTGAAATCAATGCATTGATCGCCCTGTTCTCGAATTCTATCTAAAGTTCGTGAGCTGCACTTGGCACCACTGGACCCAACATGAATTAACTCCGCATTGACAAGACAGGAATCCGAGCTGGTAAGTCTTTATTCATAGCTGAGGGCACAACGAGTTGCCATGGATACCGCTGGAAAGAAAATGCCGGAGTAGCGACTGTGAGGCAACATCTGCATCCGAGATCCGTATCCATTGATCGCTTGCTGGTGTGGAGCAATTACGTATTCATGCATCTTTTTAATAGCATGCGTGGCGAGATACATGAGCCAACCATGGAATGGAAATGACCGAGGATCTATCAAAGTTCATGCAGAAAAGTAGCTTTCGATTTTTTTGTGCAATATTTCCCTTTAAAGTGCACCCTTTCACATCAGACGCCACGCCGAGAGAATCCATCACGTTTCTTTTCAGTTAAGCCTCTCAAAGTGCGTCTTTATGTTCCACACCATAGTCTAAACGGGAAGTCAGTCAATGGATGGAATTAAAAAGCGGAAAAAATAACCTTACGTATATTTTCTTTACTTCTCCAAATGCAGATAGGTATTAAAGTTCTTTCTGGGAACTGAACATCCAGAAGAGCTGTAAGGCTGATTCATCCAAAAAGTAACTAATGCTGGGATATGACACTACTCAACTGGGCGTAGTGAACACCACTGGATATGAAAGTGGTTCCCCATAAATTGAGAGTATCACAACAGCACTTACTTATGTAACTGGTGCTTACATAAGTAAAGACAGTTTGAATGTTTACATAAAATCACTTTGGTTTGTTCAGCACACGCTGGCATCTATAAAATCCTCAGTGTCAGTCTAGCTGCTCAGAAAGCTATAAAATTGCAGCCAAGCTTCCTTAATGGTAAGGTGGCTCTGTGTAGCCTGCTGTGGGCCATCCGACAGAAGACAAGGTTTTGTCTTTCATGTCCATAGCGTGACCTTATCACCGGAGGCACATTCCGTTGTGAAGGACCGGTCAGATGCACACCTGTTAGTACTGAGTATTCCCTTTCCACTTGGGCTGGTGGTGGCACCAAAGTTTATGGGTGGTTCTCCTCATCATCCTCGTCTTCTCCCTCAACAGCATCAAAGTGTGGACGCACTGCACCTTGTAAGGTCTTATTTTCCTTAATTTTCTTGCCCTGCTCACTATAAACACACACTGCCAGATTCTCTGAGGTCCTCCTTAATGGAAAGAAATAATCCAGAAAAATGGCTGATGGTGGCAGAAAATGGGCTTTATTGCTCAGGAGCCTGGGGGAGGAAGGCTCGTGATGTACAACCCTCCTCCTCAGCTGCCGGAGAAGGCGTTGCACTTAATTCACGTGAGGGTTGTGTTTTAATGCCAGTGATAAGGTGGGCTTTGGTGCTAATTTTGATGCAGACTGCCATTTGGTTACAGTCTTTGTCCCTTGGACACACCACACCTCATAGGAAGATTTACTCCCTCTTTTACTATAAACCCAGATCAAACCCTCCAAGAAACACCACCCATGTCATGTTCTCTTTCACTTCTTTCCCTTTGATTCATCTACAGTTAAATTATGGGGTAAGGAAGGCCTTTCTGTTGCTATGAGCCTGTAAATGTTCAAATATGTATGGGGTGCAGTTCATGTTCTGTAGCTACAAGCCACTCAGCTGTTTCAGCTCCCAAAATGAAGAGTGCTGGTTATTTTGTGCTCCCTTTGTGTTGCCTAAGTGAGCAGTTTGCTTTATTTAATGTGATTCTCTTACCCACATATATCTAGAGAGATCACTAACACTGAGGAGTGAAACAGACTTTTTGGCCTTATGCCAGCTGCAACAGAGGTAAAGAAAGAAGGCCAATTCTTGCTAAGTCAACAGCAGAGTTCACTGGTGGCTTCACCTCCATTGACTGCCCGGCCAAAAAAAAAGGTGATAGCCTCTAATATTTCACTGGTCCGCCTTTAGCTTCGATTATGGCACGCATTTGGTGTGGCATCGTTTCGATAAGCTTATGCAATGTCGCAACATTTATTTCCATTAATTTTTTGCCAAAATCTTGTGTTGATGATGGGAGAGTCGGAGCGCTGCGTAAAATCTTCTCCAGCACATCCTAAAGATTCTCAATGGGGTCTGGACTCTGTGGTGGCCAATCCATGTGTGAAAATGATGTCTCTCTCATGTTCCCTGAAGCAATCTTTCAGAATTTGAGCCCGATGAATCCTGGCATTGTCATCTTGGAATATGAAGAAAAAAATTCATGGATGGAAAAACTTGCTCATTCAGTATATTCAGGTAGTCAGCTGAGCTCATTTTTTGGGCACATAACATTGCTGAACCCAGATCTGACCAACTGAAGCAACCCCACATCATAACACTGAGTTCAATCCAGGTGGTGACTTTTTTTTTTGGCCAGGCAGTGTACTTCCATGCCGGAGGAGAACTATTCCTAGAAACGGTTTCCACAAAGAACAGAATCAATTTTGGGCTATGCAGTTCTTTGTTGTGCAACACTCACAATAATGATGTATTCATCAACACAGCCATCACCAGGTAAATCATATTATGGTCTCTCTTATATGTTAATTTCTCTCCAGTGAGGTTTAAACCTCAGGGCCGCACAAATCCAATGTCCCCAGGTGTTCCTCACTGAAAGTGAGCAGATAATGGAGTGACAACGAACCTTTTGAACTGAACGTGGTCAGCAGCCTATTGAGCTTAATTGGAGGCAGATTAATTTTAAAAATTCCCATTTTTTTCAGATTTATTCCTCAAATACAAGAAAAACCAGAGTTTGAAGTCTAGCAAAATGAAGAGAACTCTATTTATAGTCTTGCAGGCACATTTCTAATTAAAGAGTCAGGTGGTTAGAATATGCTGATATGCTGTATATTATTATCCCACGGCTTCACGAAGAAGTTGGGTACCTGAGTGAAAATAGAGGTAATAAGAGGGAACGCAAAGCCGCTGAAGGGTTTAGATCTCAGTAGATCAGGGATGGGCAGTTGACTCAGTCTACTGATAGCCTGGAAGTAAAGGCAGTGAGTAGCTGAATCCAGTCCAAGGGGAAGGGGTGTGCTGGTAAGATGGCTGCATTTCAAGTTTCCTGGTTTATCGGCAGATTTATTACCTTAGATTTGTTGCTACAGATCTAAAGGGCAGGGAATTATTATTATTATTATTATTATTATTATTATTATTATTATTATTATTATTTCCTGTCCAAGTTGATAGTCTTTATCAACATAAGTGACCATTTTTACTCATGTACACAGGTGAATTTCGGTAGTACCTCAAGTTTAGTACTTTGCTGAAAAGAACTACAGCCAGAACCCCTGAGACACAGACTTACACGTCTGTCTTCATAAACAGTGTGGTGCCTGTGGGCTGAAGAGCTGGATATTGCAGCAGTGGCCATGTGAACCGGAGAAGAGCGAACGTGTGAATGGATGTAGAACAAAAAGGCCGTCGGCATCGGTGCAGATAGCAGCTAGCTATTGTGTCAGCATTTCCTCAGTAAAAAATATGAGCAAGTGTAAAATATTAACCACTAAGCAGCCACGCAATGTGAGAGCGAAGATCACAGCGAATGAGATGGAGTGCCAGATCTGGCGGACGACACTGCCTGACAAATTTTATAAAACCACCAGACGTCCTGTGCCGGTTTAGGAGCAAACAGTAGCAACTTGATTTACAGCCCACAGAATGCCATTTGCAGAAGCAATCGTGTACAAATCCAACGCCTGTATCTCATTTCTAAGCACTCCGCAGCAACAGGCAAGAAAAAGCAAGCACCAAAAAGAGCAGGTAAGGCAAGCAGAGGCGTCGCAACATCAATAGCTGTAACGCAGTTGAGCGCAATCGATAACACAACAAAGCTTGGAACAAACTCATCCCATTGGATTTATGGGCTATAGTGTCTCGGTTTCACATTGTTCGGGCGCTGGGTGGAATAACCAACGTGCTGGACGCAGTTTCTCGGAATGTAGGGCTGTTTGCCAGCAGATAAGTTAGCCTGTGGTTTAGCGGCACCGGACAGAGATGGGAACAGGTAGCCCACTGGCTGTGTGACAGCTCTGTGAGTAACGTTTGCATCATTTCACTCTTAGCCCCTTCCCAAAAAATAGCCCTCACGGTCCATGCTTGAGAAGACGTGAGAGCTGGAGACAAGGATGGGGGTCAAGACAGAGATTCTGGGCATCGGCGACTGCAATTACAATTTCAAAACTCAATTAGTTTCAGAGAAACTATTGCGTCTGATCCAGACTGCACCGTCCTGCTCAAAGCACTGGATAAATTGGAGGATTTATTTATGGGTTTTACTGATATTTCCCTTGCGCTGGTGGTGATCTGAGATGTTAAACAATTTAGGGGTGGTACACAAGGGAAAACAGGATGGTGAAACATGTATTGCTGGCTTTCTGGCTGAGGTTATTCCTCAGCTGTGCTTCTTCACCTTTGATTTGACTCCTCAACCTGGTTCAATTGCTGATCATTTGTGGTCAACCTCCCCCCTTCAGTCCCTCCATCCCCCATCTTGCTTTTGAGAGAGACGTCGTGTTGAGCCCTTGGTTGGCTGAGACAGAATCAATCCCAGGAAACATTTGCTGGATGGCATGATAGCTCTGCAAGTCCAGTCTTGGGGGAGCCACTACATGGGAGGGCATTTGTTAACAGCTGATAGGTATTTGTGAGCAGTTCACAGTCTGTAAGGGCCTAGAACGAGGCAAAGGAGGCGAAAATGGAAAGAATTTCCACCCCCACGCTTGATTCGACACCTTGCGTTGACCATTGAATAGCCGTGCCCACCTCCATTCATACTTCTGGGCCTTTCCCATGCGCAATAACCCTCGAAGAGGTAAAGGAAGAAGATTGACTTCAAGAATGTATGTGGCCTGCAGGCCCAGTTCTGCCAAGATGGGGCTCAAATGGTCCCTGAACATTCTAGGCAGAAAGTGAGCTGCATTCGTGCTGAGGTAAACACACAAAAATGTCCACGAGCCGCAGAATTTGTTTCTTTGTGAGCAGCACCTCCTGTGATGCAGGACTGTGACTTTTCACGCCACCTTGACAACAGTGTTCAGCATTGCCTTTGCAATATCTGACCAAACTTTGTGGTTGTGGCGGGGCTGTAAATCGATGCAAAATCAACGCCGTCTCCCACGCTGTCCTTCGTAGGAAAGCGAGCGACTCCATTCATCCCAAGGTGCTCTCGGAGGCCACGCACATATTAATCCAATTCCCTCGTGTCTGAACCAGGCTGTCGTCGCTCTCTAAAACATACCTGCAAATCAATGCGTAGCGGCCAAAAACAGTTCGAAATAAAGGCGAGGAAGATTTTAGCAGCTTCGTGTTCTCAAGTGTGCCATTCAGCTGCTGCTTAAAAAAGGTTCACCGTGAGCTCATCTTTGCTCTCACCCGATGGTCCAACCGTCTCAGCGAGGTGGGACACAAATAAAAAACGAATTATTCGATCGGGAGTCCAATTTCCCTGGCGTCACCACACTATGTGGCAAATTTATCATCGGCACGTGAATATTAGATTCAAGAGGTCTGGCTTTGATTTCCCCGTTCAAGAAGTTCAGCTTGTGAAGCTTTTTGCAGATCCTTTCAGATGTGGCGGGTTGCAGGGAAAAGCATGTTCATGGGTTCGCGCGTACAGCCGCCGATTTTTGACACCAACCGAAATAAAAATTGTGCCTCAATTTTTCCATTGCGAATTTGTACTTAATCTGCTGTGTTATTCAGCCCAGGTGCTAGGATTTGGGATTATTGAGGTGACACCTTTGATGTTAACAGTAGCGCTAAGGCTGAATAACACAACAGATTAAGCGCAACATCAAGTTTATATACTAAGCTACTTAGAGTTATTTACGCATTTATGAACAAACCTGAAAGCTACAGACTAAAAGGTGATCGATCTAACCTCTGCACCACCTGCTGCTCCATACAATGTTAAATTATTTACAATGGTATTTACAGTATTTACTTGTGGAATCCCATCCAGGGTGTAGTTTCGTAACCTTTGCTTACACTATATGACCAAAAGTGTGTGGACCCCCCACTTCTAACAAGTGAGTTGAACTGTTTCACCCGTACCCGTACAGCATACAAACACACTGTAGACAATTGTATGCCTCCAGCTTAGTGGCCACAGTTTGGGAAAGAAGTTCCTTTCCTACTCCAGGATGACTGTGCACCCCCATGCACACATGGTTTGCCCAGGATGGTGTTAAAGAACTTGAATGGCTGCACAGAGCCTAGACCTCAGCCCCAATGAACACCTTTGGGATGAACTGGAATGCTGACAGCAAGCCAGGCCTTCTCGCCCAACTTTACTGATGCTCTTGTGGCTAAATGGGCGCCAATTCCCAAAATGTGGTGGAAAGCCTTCCCAGAAGAGTAGAAGCTGTTGTAGTATAAAAAGGCCATGGCCATTGATTTGGAATGGGAGGTTCAACAAACACATATGGGTGTGATGCAATGAATTGTTCATCCTTTTATCTAGTTGTGTAATTTTTATTGGAGCATTTAAGGGGCAGTACCTCAGCAGAAGAAGTTGCTGAAGTTAAGAACCTTCCATCACTACCCTACCTGCTGTAGTGTGTAATTGTAAGCAATGGGATAAAATAATGGAGCAACTTTTAAAAAACTTCCTGCCGAATAGTTCAATAATATTCTAAGCATTTCCCTATTCACTTTTGCATGTCTTTGAAAGTTTTGCCCTTTGAGACTGACACATGTCAGCAGCACATTGATGGTTTTACACCGCTGATACTTTGCTGTGGCCTCTTTGTCCCAGGGTGCCCCCAGTGAATTTGTCATGACTTCAAGCTACGCGAGCAAATCCGTGGACCGACTCCTTCGGTGGATGTGAGCAAAGGTGATTGGCTGAGTTTATCCCTCAGGCGCCCCCCTATTCTTCATGCTGAAAATCCTTCACAAATAGGCGTGTTGACTCCCCAATGGATTCCTGCGACTTCAGAGAGAACTACAGTCATACCTTTCAGCAGCACATTAAGAGCCACTGCTTTCGTATAAGATGCTCTTTTTTGATGCTTTTTAAAAAAATATTCATATCAGTAGACCTCATATTGAATATTAGTATTACAGGGCTACAACTATAGAATAATTTCATGGTTATCATAGCTGCTTGGTAAAGCAAAATGTTACTTTCTAAAATGTTGCTTTTTTCACTACTTTACAAAGTCAACAGCAGGGAATCCAAGCACTGAAAGTGATTGTTGGTGTCAAAAAGCTGTTGTGGTCATGCACTATGTGAGCAAAAGTGTGTGGACACCTGAGCATCACACCTATATGTGCTTGTTGAACATCCACTTCCAAACCCCTGAGCATTAATATGAAGGTGTGTTGGGGGTTATACCACTGTTCTGGGAAGGTTTTCCATCAGATTTTGAGCCCATTTAGCCACAAGAGCATCAGTGAGGCCAGGTTTCCACACAGCTTTGATTTCTGTAGAAGGGGCTAGGAGGGGTCTTTTCGTTTCGATGGAAAGTTTGGCACGGTATGTCAAGACTCCTAAGCCCATTTACATTCAGGTAATGTCGCAGCTCAGTCATTCTGCAGTGTCCTACAGAAGATTAAAGTGTCTTGATAAAAGAACTTCTACAGAGAAGAGTATAGAGCAATGCTCAAAAGTACATTTTCCTGAAAATGCTGTACTTCTTTGAAGTTCTTGTGCTATGACTAAAAAAAAGCTAGAATGCCAAAGATTATGAAATATGTTTTTCCAGAAAAAGAGGAGTGTTCAGGTTTCAGGGCTCTTGACTGTCGGTCGTTCGATGGTGATGAGGAGGAGGCAGATGGAGACGTGGGCTGCACATCATCCTGAAAATATCAGCCTCATCCTTGAGGAGGTACCCTTGACCTTAACGAAAACAGATTTTATTCTCTTTTGTGAACCTGAGTAGTAGAAGGAGTTTTGTTTTCAAATGAGTGGCAATTTCTGTTATTTGGCTCTGGCCATCTAAAGGAGGAGAAAGGCTTCCCTTCTGAATTCACTTCGCGTTCTCAGTTTATCCTTGTTGCTGGCTGTCTGGGTTGCATAAAATATCACTACTTGGCATGTCTAACTAATTTTTGGAGAAGCTCATTCCATTTAGCTGCCATGAGCTACAGTGGAAAAATAAACTTCAGGATGTTGTAACAAGCTGAGTCCAAGTCATTCATCCTCATCAGTTTTGAGGGCATTTGAAGACTTTCAGATGGTGGCAAATCATTACCTGAAATCTCTAGCCCCCTTGGAGGAGGTCATCGCAGTAAGAGTGAACAATAGTATGGAGGATTTGAGATCGACAGTCAGCGTGGGCCATGGTTTGGCATGCAAAGGGTTTACATTCACAAAGCCACTGTTCAGTGGAGAGCTTCTTTGAGCTGTGGCTGTCGCTGAGCTGTCGGCCAGCAAACCAAACAGCGACATAGGACAAACCACACAGACTGCTGCCTAAATGCCCTCAGGGGAAGCTTTGTTTTTTCGTCCTACAAAGGCTAACTTGAGCTGCTGGCATGTCTGCATACTGTGGGAAGTGTGTATAATGCTGCAGTTCTTACAGTGTTGTTTACCAGTATATAATATATTACTTCTAGACCAATTTTAGTGCACAAAGATCGTACACCGAGTTCCCTCCTGGCATTATGTTTAGGATCAGCAGGTACCACAGCAGTGAGTATTGCCGCCGTGCACTCACCTACCGAGGTAGTCTTGCACAAAGAAACCCTGGAGTTCTTGAGTAAACTCAACTGTATGAATGACTGTATAGCTGTAAGCAGACCAATGAACTAAACAGTAAATCGCTTTGGAGCAAAGCATCACCTAAAGAAAGACAGCGCAAGTTCCAGTCCTTAAACACTACAGCATGTGCTATCCAGTGGTAAAGTCGGAAAGTGAGAGAACAGGGCATTCATCAGAGAGATTCTATTTAGCTCAGTCCAAAATGAAGAAGTATCTCCTTGGTAATGAGTAAACACTGGATGACGTAAATGAAAAGTAAATAAGATCTGTTACCGATAATATCATATATTACCCTGCAGTCTTTACCAGTCACCCAACCTTAAAAATGGCCAAGAAATCACTCGAATTAAACAGATCAGCATTGGAGCTAAGAATACAGCTTGCACCTCTACCTGTGTCTGATAAGCGCAGAACCCATCTCTGTCCCTTTGCCTGCTTTCAAACTGGAAACACAAGGAGTTTGTCTGGCCAACATCTGTTCTGGAAACAAAGAAGTTGAGCATAAGGGGTCGTGGCTGCAACGTCCCCGTGGTCTTCTTGTGCTCACAATGCCGCGCATCTTGCGGGGCCACGAGCTGCAGATGAATCAAAGCGATAAGGAAGGTTGCAGCTCAGTCTTTGCAGAAGCAGATTTGGTAACTGCTCGCTGTGGTGGAGCTGAGCTGTGGGTATCTTACTAAACACACTCCCTCTGTTCACGTCCCTTGTATTTTTTATGAACTGCTGCCTGAAACCAGGTGAAGCTCGGGAAAAACGATCCAGTTATAGTGATTGCGGGTTCAAGAGGAGACCTACAAATACCAGGCTGAATCCTTTCGGATGCCTTGAGGGCAAGACTTGACATAAAACCCCACCTGCAACCCCATGTGCAAAAAGATCGTATTTAAAATTTGAAATTAAACTGCAACATTTAGTTTTAGTATTTTTACTATGGCTGTACATGCACTCTGAACAGTTTGCTGTAAAATGTAGTGTAAATTTCAGTTTATGCAGGTTTATGCAGAGGGCTGTTAGGATGCATTGTGTTTCTGGATAGCAAATAGATCGCCGGGAATCTGCCTGCATAAATTAAATAGAAACATAAGCATAAGCAGAAGCCATTTCACGATTCATAGGTTGGATGATGATTGATGTCCTGTGGTCTGACACAAGTAATGCTTCCAAATGAAAATCCACAGTAAAAGTCATGTCACTGTGAAACAATCTCAGCTAAAACGCTACAGCTCATGTACAAACAAGCAAGCAAACATAAATATGAGAATAAAATGCATTCTGGATATAATCGGGAATAATAAAGCTGAGAACACATCATTCGTAGCTGCCAGCAGTCTCAGCTGCCGTCGCAGTCAGTATATTTTGATATTGGTTGCTTACAAAAACATGTCTGACACATTGTGCTGAACTCGTAAATGCATCCGATTGATCGAAGGTGCAGAGAAGCATTTCCTTGGTCCATTTGCTGGGTGGATGAAGGGTGGAGGAAGGTGGGCAAAGGTGGGGAAGAGCCCGCGAGATGCAGCAGCGTCTGTGCCACATGCTCCTCCTCTCAGCTCTTCACACCTCCACGCTCGTCCTCACTCCTCCACACACCTCCCACACATCTCCATTCTTCTCCATGCCAGAAGCATGGGACCGGACTTGGCAGGGGAGCTTAGTGTTTACTCTGCACATACATTCAGCTCACCTGACAAGGCCCGTGGGCAAAGCTAACGGCAGCTGCATGGGAACCCACGGTTGTGGATTTTACTTCACAGGGTTTGATTTACACACAAGAGAGAAACACACACACCCACACACACACACACACACACACACACAGTGTGGGTTTGTGATACTGGCTAAGTGACAAACTAAATGACATCTCTCTTTCGCCACAGATCTGGTGCCATTGTCCCTGCCATTAATCTCCCACCGCTCGCATTGTGGAGAACACAATCCCCACAGTTGCACAATTCCTGTACATGACTATAAAAAAGGTGGGGGGTGCGAATCTTAAACACTTGGTGCAGAGGACTGAAGCCGATTATTTTTCAATGCACTGCAAATGCACGATTAGGCTCATAAACGGATCACGGTGAAAATTCACATATCACAAAGCAATGGTGAGTAAAGGGATGGGATGGCAAACAAAGCCTCTGGCAGATGAGCAGGCTGCAGCTTCCTCAGCTTTGTCATTTATCCAGGCTACTGAGCCCACGTATCACGTGAGAGCCTCTACTGTCTTTATGCTGAGTTGTTAGATATAATTTTGCAGTAGCAGAACAGCATAGTAAACCAATCTGTACCAAAATGGTTGGAAAATCTGACGTTGGGTCACGATTTTCCTCAAAATGATGCTGTTTAAAACATTTGAAATAAAAGTCAACTTAAGCACTTCCTTCTGACCAAATGACAGGGATCCTGCAGCAAAGCTATTCAGGATTTGGCCTGCAAATCTTGCAGGTTTTCTACAGCGCTCAGCTCCTGTAGTTCAGAAAGGACTGAAAACAAAGTTTTGGTTAAGAGAATTTAATGGCCTACCAGGACAAAAACGACATCTCGGGCCTGCAGGGGGATAACTGAGCAACCATAGCCTGGACTGTACTCATGCTCGAGCTGAAACGTACGTCAAGGTGTGTAACAAAGAGCATTCGGCCGACTTGAAATAAAAGACGTTGGTGAGGAGCAAGAAACTCCCTCTTGCTGGGGAAGAGGGCCGGGTGAGGTTGAAGGATGGCCAGAGAAGTGAGGAAAAGTACAATGACAGTGAGGAGGCAGAGGTACCGGAACAGTCACGACAGATGTAAAATATTCTGTCCTCCAGAAACAAAGGATCGAGAAAGACCTGGAGAACAAGGGGGACTGTGGGGGCGTGAGGGAGAACAAGCTGTCAGCAGCATGCTTGAGGTTCCATGTTACAGACATAGGATCTGGGACTGAACTGATGGGTTTTTTTTTGTCTGAATCATTATCTCTGCATTGTCTGTTTTTGGGTGCTTTGGGTCTAATTAAGACAGATGATCGCCGTTTCCAGAAACATCCGGCACAAACATCCCTTCCCTGTCTTGCTGGGCACGAGAAATCCGTTTCGCACGATATTCTGCTTCCTTGCTTGTTCTGGAACGTTATTTCCTAGTGGGGAGGGGGGTGTTGAAAGGAAACATATGAACAAATAGGAGGACATAATAGCCTCAACTATGGCCTTAAGGACAGCCTACAGAAGACTACACATGGGAGAAATTAGATGCTGTTGGATCAGCTGATCCAGAAGCTTCTTCTTCAGGTAAGAGCCGACTTTCACTAAACAACCTCATACGAGTCCATCGTAAATGATTTGTTCCCGGGTCCATATTCTATGAATAATGTGATGCAACATGGGTCAATTTTTGTCAGGGCGTGGGGTGGGGGGGTTGTTACTGAATTGTTTTTTTGTCATGGTGAGATCTTCAGCTCCAGCTCCCAGAATAAATTAAAGGAAATGTTCCGCTTTTCCAGGACGTCACAGACATTATTATTTTCAGGCTGTCTTATCATGGACTGATTTTGACAGCTTTTTACATTAAAATAATTTGCACCCCAAGTCTTCCCAACTTCACTTAAAAACGCCAGAGATCAGAAGGATGTGAGCAATTTTTTTCCTGCGTGTTTTGAACTATATTTTCCATTATATTAGTCAAAACATTTTCAGACTGAAGACCCGTTGCTCATCATCAGGTGAGAAACTCGACAGTTAAGACTTCAGCTTCTAAACGCTTGTGCCATTTCTGGCACTACGGTCCACACACCCTGGATGGAGACACACACATTGACAAGGCTGAGGTGGCAAAACACTCAGCCTGGACCTACACGGCCATGACCTTCAGTGCCACTTGCCAGTGACCACCTTAACCTGACATATGTTGACAGGAGCCTTTCCTGCCTTCTGTCCTTTCATTTTTTACTATTCCAAGCATACTTCAGCGTGAATGCTTCTCCTGAAAGTCTAATCTCAACATCTTTCTCTCCCGGCAGTCCCGGCAAGTGCCAGCAACCCTTGGGCCACGCCTTTTTCAACAAGCGCACCGAACCATGGATCTCCAGATGGAGTCAAAGGCATTTGCTCAGGCTGTCACTTAGTGCATTACTCAAGCATGTCTCTCCCAGGGCCACCTGATCTATCAGATGTTGTTCACAAACTTGCCTCCCCGTGTCATGTGGCTGCTTCTGGTTTAGCCCACCTTACGGATCACTCTGCATACGTGCTGGAGATCAGCCATTATCATTATTGCTCAGATTTAGTTGTACTTATCTGACATATTTACAAGACACACGCCTTATTCAACATGGATAATAAGCTGTTATCAGCTTTGGTTATATTCAGTTGGGAGACGTACAAGATGCATGTTTGTACAAGCGGTGAATATAAATTCACACTATTGCCATGTGGAATTTACAAATACACAAGACTGGGGACAGAATTTTGTGGGGAAAGAGAATTAATGTAGATGCGATGCAGTTCTGAAATTTTCTTCCATGCTAGGACTGCCATAAATCAGTGCTTCCTGTATGTGAATGAGGATCAGTTTATAACTGTTTATTTGATGCATTTTCCTAACAGCTCACTATTTAAATATGTATGTTCTATCTTTCTAGGATGGGAGAAGAAGGCCTTGTTCGACAGGAATTGTCAACTTTCATGTCACAAATCTGCATCTCTGCCCACTTTTCTGCTTGGTAACCCAACCAGAGTTTCTCCAATTTAAAATGAACTATTTTAATATGGAATTTATTTAGAATATAGAGATCGGTTAGATAACTTTTGTATTCGGCTGTTCAAAGGCAGCATTCGGTTTTCTGGCTGTGAGGAGAAAATCGAGGTGAAGGTGATGTTTTGTTGAAGCCAGATCTCTTCATTTTGTCATCTTTAAGAACTCAAGTAGGACTCGGCTAGTCAGTGAGGGTATCTCTGAGAGGAAGAAACAGGCTTTGGAGTTTGGTCCAGAATTCAGCTGTGGTCTTCACAGTGGCCCATCCATCATTGGTAGGTCAACTCTAAATTGTCATATAGATTTGAGAGTTTAATTGAGGTACAGCAGCAATGTCTCTACATGGGATGTGAACCAAGCACCATCCACTCCTCTGCTCCTGAAAATGGAGGAGGCTAAGTGATGGGCATGAGGTCCCAGATCTGGTGCTTTGCTAAGCAAACCCTAATTTTTACCTCATAAGCAAGATCTCAAGTTTTGCCCCTCCAAAATTTTAACCAACGTATCCAGCTAAAGTTCACACTTTAATATGTAATACATTATCATGTGAGTATCCCTTTGCTAAAATATTATTTCACTGTGAGCATTCCTGCTTTAATGAACTAATCTATAACTTGTTCATAATAGTTCAGGTTTTTAAGAAGGATTTTGTGATGTCAGTCACGTTACTGCTTTATGTCAGCAGTTTTTCTTTTTTTATCAGTGAAAATGTTGAAAATGAATGCAGAAGAGATGCTGGGAAAAGGCATATTTACATTTCTTTATGTTGCGTGTACTTGAAATCAATGGTATTCGTGGTTTTAAAGCAGTGCAGAAACATGGCAGCCCTTCCAAGGTCACAAAGGAACATTAAAACAGTCTTTACAAAGGAGCTTCTGTTCCACACCTCAGACTTCTGAAGAACAGCTTCACTATTAAAATGCAAAATAAAACACATTGCGGTCATTCCCTGCTTTTTAAAAAAAAAGCCTTGGAAACGGGAACCAACACCAGAAGGACGTGTTGGACACCAGTATGCCAAGTGGGACGCACATGCCGCTTCCCAGTTTGGGTAGAGCCTGGCAATGGGGACCAATGGATGACAAAGTGGCTCCCACACATCCACATTGTGGTCATGCAAAGGGAAATAAATTAGCTCATAGAAAAGGCTCCTAAATAGATGCCTAAAGGGAAAAACTGTGAACTGTCACAGCGGGGAAGCAGACCTTATCAGCGGCTCCTCCATGGCATGCCTCATGCACCACAGCCAAAATGTGGTCTGACAGATCCTCCATCATGTCCACCTGTGGACTCATTGTAACTGTCCTGAGCCATCCTTGTTAACTGAAAATCACATCAACTTGCAACCTGCGGTGCACATTTTAATTTGACTGAATAAGGGCTGAGTCCTCCACAAAAATATTGTTTGCATCACAGTTTCATTGTTTTTTTCAGAAGCAAAGCAGTTGTGCACAAATTGAGGGTGAACTTTGTTTCATGCATTTATTTTGTTCCTAAAAATTGTAGCTAAAATTGCACATACCGGTATCCTGTTTCATATTATTTTAAATTGGTAAATTCTAATGTGTTCCCAGCCCATCCAGAAACTTCAAATCACCTTTCCTAAATAGCAGGAAAACACAGTAATTCACAGTGAAGTCCATGCAGCATCACTGCACCCAGCACACACACAGGGCATCAGCCTCTCTGTAGATAGTAAGGAGATCAGACCTCCCCGGAGATGTGAGCAAGAGATGGTGAGAGACCAGGGATGCTACCTTCCAGAGTTGTTCATTCAGTGATGAACTTAATATAAAAAGTAAATGAAGACAACAAATTAAAATAGAAAAGCAAAGCAATTTACTGAATTTAATGAACAGTTGCTGTACTCAGGAATGCGGAGAACAGCAGTTGTGGTGTGTGGCTCATCTTTCAGTTATGTCCATCTTCAATTCTACTGTAGGAATTTTTCTAGGCTTATTAAAATCTCGTTTCAAAATGTTTCAAAAACATTGTTAGTTTTTTTTTTTTTTTAAATTTATGTTTTTTAAAATGGAGACACTGCACAAATACTCAGAAGCTAAGCAACCATGAGACCTGAAGCTGTAAGGACTTTAGCAAAGTTTGTCCCTTACAGGTTGCCATACTGCATGGTATTACATTACAAGGTACAAGGTACAAGTACAAGTGACTCATGTGACACAAGAAGATTGAATTTCTTGAATTCTTGTGGACGAATGTCTGGCACCATGTTAGTTTGCCTGCATTGTACTGAAACCAAATATACTGAGGCTGCGTGTACCGGGCTTTACCTGCTCTCCAGCTCATATGTGATGCGTATGCCAGCCTGTACACAAACTAAAAGGATCTCTTGGCTCCGAGTTCTGCGGTGGTGACAAAGTAAATAGGAAGGCATTACGCAACTCTTTCACAGCATTCTTTCGATCATGAATACAGCTGCCAAAAGTCCACAAAGGACGTTAACTCAGACTAAGTTCATTCAAAGGCATGAAAAATGCCATTGACAAAGATTGGCGCTGCTGTGCTTTTAAGATCTTAAATAGTGGAACGTCAGTATATTGACGGCGTGTACAATGTATGTGGCTCTCTGAGGAATCCCAATCCCTAATCAATAAACAGCTGTCGATATGACTGGGGGCCAGAAGTCATACAGATGCACAAATTCCCTGACTGGTGCTGAGGCCTGCAGCTTCAGTGGAGGTGCTGGCCATCTGTTGTGTCAATCACATTCCTTCCAGCTGGAGCTGAAAATTAATAGATTATGTTTATTGACACCAAGCTAATTTGTACTGCCTCCATAATTCAATAAATGTAAAGGAAAAATTAATAATTTGGCCTTCAAAGTGTATTGATTGTCCTGGATGTTGTTTCTCACAGCAACCCCTTCAGTCCATGAAGGAGAATCTGGAATGTAGAGCAGCTGTTTCAGAGCAACCAAGGTCGAAAGGTTTTTGTCACAGTATGGAGCTAGATGATGTTTTTGGAGAGATGGGAAGGTAGGTGTGTGCATAGGTAGGTGATCATCACACCTTGAGATCATCATTCTCAACCACTGGTTCTTCTACACATCCATGCGCGCGCACACGTGCACATACACAACGAACTTCCAATGCCCTTTGGTGGGAAGCTAGGCTTCAAATCTCCTGAACCTCGTGTTAGGGAGACTGAAAAATCGAATATTTTGTTGGGCCAACTTGAAGAAAAGAAAGGAGAACGTGGCAAAATATACTTGTTCCCTCCAAGGCTTTATAAAATCTGTTGCTTTAAAAAGATTTATACTTTTCTTTCAAACATCTAAAAGAGCTGTAGCCTCCTTTTGTGCGTATGTATATATGGATGTTAAAAATGTCCCTTAAGGATGGTGGTAGATAGTAAACCTAGAAAAATGGATCTCATGGGCATATCCACAGAGGGTAAAATGCATTTTAAGTTAATCTGTTTTTTGTGTCATTTTTATTAGTTGTCTTATATCTTTGGGCTTGTTTTGAAGCGGGGTAAAGAACCAAATTTTACTGAACTGAAAGCCCAAAATGACAGAGCCATCTGCCTGTAAGTGTGTGCTTCTGCTAAGACCAAATATTTCACGTACTTTAGTGCTCTTTTGAGAAATACATGGTTGACAGACACAGTTCCAGAGTTCAAAATGCTTTGCACGCCACCTCATTCCGGGGAGCTTAATGAACGCAGATGAAAGTCATCAACTGGGCTTCAACAACTTGGTCTGAGTGAACAGCATGTTGTGAAGGGAAACACTGTGGTGTTATGGAGTCTTTGACCAAATTTAGATTCATATCAAATACAAAGTGCTAATAAAAGGCCTAGCGCTTCAGAGGGGATCCCACTTCCTAACCTTCATCCTAAGCACCCATTTTACCTTATCCTAACCTGTAGACACCACAGCAACCCCACTGTCAAACCCACAGCAAACCTTTCTAGCAACTACGCGATGGTTTGTTTCTCCTTAATATCCAATGTGATCCAACTACAAATCCACACATGGTATAGCGAACTGATGGTGCAGTATCTCATCGGGGTTGTCAAGTGGGCACCTTCCTTTGTCGATGTTTCGTCGAGTTAGGCCCATGACACCTCCGGAAAGCTCAGCCACAGCTCAGGCATCCCAGAACTGCTCCCCTCCATCACCGCGTGCATCACTGTGCTACCCAAAAGCACGACACAAGACATGCTATATGCCTTAGCACCCCCGCTAACAACTTTGCACGCTAAAGAGCACTTAAATTAATAACAGATCTTTACTATCCGTTAAAATAAAAATCATCCACCTGTGTGCTAATTTCACAGGTCGTACAGGTATGTTCCAGGTAATGTGACAATGGCGACAATGCCCACTTTGTATTTGACTGTATTTGATGCTTTGCACTGCTGGATGCTGTACCAGAAAATTTCAGGTTAAATGCATTGTGGGTCTCAAACCTGCAACCAACTGGTTACAAGTCCATGTGTTTATTTTCTGCCTGTTTTCTAAACAAGCAACTAGATGTGCAGTTTGGTCATGTCACACGACTTGGTGATATATGGAGTCACATGGAGTCACATGTGAATTATGGCAAATTATTGTAGTTCTCCGACACACATATGCAATGCTGGGACCAGCATCCACTTGATGGCTCCCATATTGTTCATTTCTGGAGCTCCTGTTCTTAGCTTGAGGCAGGGTTTAGTGTCAGGAAGCTGTGGAATGAAGGCCGAGCGACTGGAGACAGAGCACTGGGCAGTGGAAGTTGAAGGAGAACTGGGCAGATGAGGCTCAAGATCTTCCATCAGAAGTTCACCATCCCCCAGGAGGTTTTATTGTGTGGTCAGAACTCAATTGCCTAAATAATTATTGTATTGTCTAACATCACTCCACACTTTCCAGGACATTTTTGAGTAAGAAGAGGGGTAAACATTTCAGCACTGTGGAAACTGGAAGCATCAGTTTGCAACCCAAAGCTGTTAGTCTGAAGCCTTGAATTAGATACTTCTGGAAAAATCTGCACATATTTGCAGCATTTTGCTCTACGAATATGAATGTAAGTCGGACTTGGACAAAAGTGTCAGTTTAATAGGTAAACGCTTTTGTATTTGTATGTCGGTCCATGGCCAAACTGACAAGGCTGGGGTAAGGCGCACTGAGTGTTGACTGGTTAGTAAAACACACATATCTCCACCATCTGTCATGTGGGAATTTCCACCAAATGACACAGCATAACCCTTTGGCCTCGTTGATTTAAGACTGTTTCTCTGAGGAGATGTCACGACTGGGAGGATGTGCTGTAAATGTCAATATACACTTAGGCTTAGTCTATACACCAAGTCAGCAGAATAAAGAGGACCATGGCAGATGGTAAGGACTTCACTACATGCACCAGTCAAAGTGACTCTACAGCATTTATGCAAGGTTCGTGGATCCACTGCACCATAAATCCGAATCCCACGACGGGGACAAAAAAACTACGTTTAAGCATGTCTATTCAATAATGCACGATGTAGAAAAAATACTTCCTGCACTTCATTTTAACACTGTTTTATGGTAGAATCACTGGTCCAGGTCAGTGAAACCTCAAAATAGATTTAAATTTAGGCCCCGCTCAGTCTTGGGGCTTTAAAGAGTGTGGTCAGGTCATCTTGCCTAACTGAGAGCTCTGTTTTAAAGGCACTTCCCCATTAGTGCCTCTGCTAGACTCCATTTATAATTCATGTTTGTACATAGCAGATGCGAGGAGAAGAATGCAGAAGACCCTGCATGTGCATGGAATGTGTTCTGCTCATCCATGTTGACACACACATACAGTATGGCTTAAGAAGTCAACACTCAGACACTTAGCTTCTCCCATTGACAAATCAGAGTAAAGTACAAAGCCAGTGATGTGTGTGATGCACACACACACACACACACACACACACACACACACACACACACACACACACACACAGCGTAGGATATCACTGCAAAGCTGAAATTTTGTACCAGATCCAACAAACTGCTTGACACCAAGTACAACGGGGCCCAAAATTACAGCAACATAGCTTCAGTCTGAAGTGACAAAGATTCAAGATGTCAGCGTCAGGTTTTCCGGTTTCTGCACGAATAGAACATGCATGAGATGATGTTCCAAGTATTAATGATTAGGAGAGCTTTTATAAACTTTTTATAGTGTATATGCTGGACTTTTAAGTGCTGACATACATGATAAAAAATTCATCAAGAAACTGATACGTGGACTCCTTATAAAGTGAATAAGAGAGAAAGCAAGTGTCAAACAGGTTGTCGTTGGAGGGAGAAACAGCAGGATGCATGGGCATGGCCTCTATTTTTAGGTGCAGTCAGCTGACAGGTCCGAAAACAGTCCTACCTTTCTCACCTTTGCAGATGGTGTGTGTGAGCCATACATAATTCATTGAAGAGCTATTTACAGCCTGACCTGGCCCATTCATCAATGAGCCCCCCCCCATCCACCCACCCCGGCAGCACACGGCTGCCAGGGTTCCAGTTTTATCTGTAATGATGATAAAAATCCAGCTCTGCTTAACAGGCCCCCTGCGGGAGGGAGCACCACGGTGTCATCTCGCCACACCATGGTGCGCTGTCTTGCACTGCCACCCCCAGCCAGGCTGGCCCCCAGGGAAGCTGGGCCACACTTTCACTATAAAATGCTGCCACCTGTACCCAGCAGCTGGCACAACTGCTCTGTTTGTCCTGCGAGTGACATCATTCACTTCCCACTGGATCATGGGCCTCCCCCTCCAGCACTCCCTCCCCAACCGCTATCTCTGCGAACTTTGATTTTAATATGCTAGCTAGAGGGAGGACAAAAAAATCCAGCACTTTCTTGAATATAAATACTTTTTTCCCCCCGACAATATTTCCCCAGAAAACAGTCATTTATCTATTCACTTTATTTTGAGTTATGTGGGCTGTGCTCCTGTAAGACTTGAGGAACGAGATTTCAGAAAATCCCCGGGGCTGCTTGCAGCAAATTTTAGGCTGATGTTTCAGAGCCTGAAGAGAACCATCAGATTGCTGGTAAATGTATTATTAATATTAACTACCGACACAATGGCACAATCGACTCTATGGAAAACTGCTGCTCGACATGTGTCACGCCCCTCTGGGTGACCCAGTCAACTGAACCACTTCCATTTAACAGGAGCACCACAGTCTGCTGTGTGTTACAGGTCAAAGTTCCTACCTAAGTTGCCAGAAATCTCACCAAGCCATATCATCAAGATGCCAAAACCCTGCTAAAAGCATCACCATGAAGAGAAGCAGCCCACGAGAAGGTGAGCTACTTGATGGTGTCTTATAAGGAGGTAAAGAATAGAACGGTATTTGTTCTCTGCGGTGGCACCACCAGCTGTGAATGTTAGATCGCTTGATCTCCTGATCTCAGCCCACCCCTGCATGACCCACAGTCCCACCCCATGTCACCTGGAGTTGAAAGCCAAGGTAGAAGCTAAATGGAGCATCTGAACAGCAAAGGCTAATGGAATAATACTTGGAGACATCTGAATGCAAACCATTGGAGTATTCATTTACACTTAACCACGCAACTCAGGTGGAGGACGTAGTCTGCATTTGGTAAATCTCTGCTGTAGCATTATTCCAAATGTTATCAAGCTTGTTGTGAAGAGATCATTACATGGTGATGGGAAAGATTCTCTCTCAGTGTGTGGGAAAGGTTATTATGAAGAAAAGCACCAGCACCAGCTTGAGTTTGTCCAGAGAGGCATTCTGGCTTGACTACAAGCAGGTTCATGCCAGCCTGAGTCTAAAGCATTTAGCACAGTAGGAAAAGGAGACCTTACACCCCCTCATCCACCTCAGTCTGCCAGTAATAGATTGTCCATACAGGCCTTGAATGCAAGAAAACACACACCTGCTGGCATGGTCAGACCAAATAAATAGTCATAATAGTCAGGCTCGGGTGGGTGCTCTTTCATCTAAAAGAAGCCCTTAGCCATCGGCTGCTTTCAGCTTTTTTGGCAAGAAAAGTACTGCATTTTTTGCCCTTTCACTAAAACATCACATAAAGAACACTGAAGATTCTGAACTCGCTAAAGTAAATAACTTCATTTACAGTTCAAAGTCTGTAGACGTCTGATTTAAATATTTTTAGAGTCGAGAGAGAATCACCTCTGGTCTCAAGTTTATGTTGCATGTGTCGGTAGATATGCAACCAAGAACCCGAGTGGGTCACTCAGATGCTGGATGGGGTAGCCTCAGCCATTAGAAGGTGTGTCCACATACTTTGGCTGTGGAGTATATATAAGAGTGTGTATGATGGTGCTAAAATGGCCTAGTGTCCATTCCAGGGAGGACCCTACCTTGTGTACTGTGTGTCAAGGATAGGCTGCAACCACTGTGACCCTGATTTCCATAAGCAGTAAGCAATAGGTGGTGGTGGAGGAAGCTGGGGTAAAAGTGTATCTAAGGACATATGAATGGCTTACTTTCATGGCAATGGCTATCACAGAGAAATCACAAAAAATATGGATAAGTGACGGAAAAGAGCTATTAACATAATGAAATGTCAGTGAATATAGTTATTTCCACAACCTTCTTTTAGCAGACCTTGGATTAATAAGAATGCAGGATGTTTCATCGCAAAGTGAAAGGAAATTCACAGCTCCTTTCGGATGATATTAAGGATGAATAACATTTTCGTGGGAACTATGGGTCACTGTGTTGTAGAAATATTGGTCGTGGGTCATTACATAGCCATGCTCTCTCCAAGGCTATCAGGGCCTTGGACCCCTACTTCCTGGGATCCAGTCATACAGTTGCCCAAGACAAACCCTGGAGTCTGCAAATGAATTTGGCCTTTTCATCATTTTCAACAATCATTCTGTATATTTGTACCTTGGCTTACCAATGTAATGGAGACAGCAGTTTGTTCCGAATGCAAAATGCTTGCAAAATCAATTACTAGGGTCACAAACAGCAAAATCTTTATAGTACAGCTTAATCCATTGAATTATTCAAGGATTGGGTTCTGTTAAACACATCTAAAAAGGCTAAAATGCATAAAAATAAATTCTCTTATTCATTCATTCATTCATTCATTATAGTATCAGCTCATACAATGCAAATGTCTCTGTGCTATGTATGAAAAGGGCTGCAAGTCCTAGATGGTTCACCTAAAATAGAAGTAAACACCTTGAAATCAAAACTGACAGTCTGGACCTTAACCTCATAGTCATTTCATACCACATCCAATGGTCTGGAATATATAGACAAACAATAAAAACTGTGTCACTGCCTAAAAGCTGACAGACTGAACTGTAATTCCATTTAACAGCATCTGGTCAGTTTCAGTTTGCAATCAAAAAAGCAGCATAACGGACACATATCTCTACTTATTTTTAAAATACACCTAAAAAAATATACAAAATGAAATAACTTCAGCCCAGCTACATCTCTCAGTGAACCCCCTACTTGAGGAAGAAAAGCAGGCAATTTTCACTCTGCAAAACAGAACGTTTAGACAACAGAACAGTGGAGGAAAAACATATAAATAATTAAATAAATAAACTCAAATGTTTCCATCTTTGAGAACTGGTAACTTGGATGTTTGTAACAAAAAGTGTTTGCATCGTGTGTCCTGTCACAGTTCTCTGATGTACTGTACACATGGGCCCACAGAAGGGGATTTAATGGTTTGGGGGCCTTAGGCAAAGACAAGAATGGGGCCCTCATCAGTCCAAATTACCATTCTTTACTATACTTATTAGTGTAAAAAATCAGGCCTAGTTGTGAAAATACATTTTCGCTGACCTGTTTCCTGATCGGCAGAAGAGCTGCTGCAAAGGTCCAGGCTGTATCATGCTTCTACGTTAATGTGTGACAAAATAATTGTGTGCTCAGTATTTATTCATTTATGAAACATGAATTTAACAGCATAACCATCTATTAACCCATACATTGAAGCGCTAACCTGTTTTAATAATTTCTTTATAGTCCAGGTATTCTTTTCTTGCCTAACATTTGAGGTGGATCCCCCAGTAGGCCACTATTACATCCATATCCAAGGTTCCCTGTAGCCAGTGAGGGACTAAAGTTCGGCAGCACTTCATCTGCCAAAACGTCCAATAGCCATAATCACCTGTGGTGGTCAGCGTCGCAGGACTCCAGAGTCTATCCCGCCTTTACTGGACCCTCAGCAAGGAGACACCCACATATACGCGCTATGGGGAATTTTACTGTGTATGGACTGCGGGAGGAATGTGCAGCAGCTGTAGGAAACCCACAGAGACAAGCAGAGAACAAGTAAACACCACACATGCTGAGCGGGATTCAAACCTACACCCAAACAGCTTGTGTGCGTTGAGGCAGCAGCACTTCTCGCTGTGCCTCCCTTCCACCCTGCTCTAAAGTTTTTTCTTATGTTTAAATCCTCATAAAGTATTTAGACCTTCTTTAAAGATTAAGTCAATGAGTGCTGTAACATTCCCCCATGATGCCACTTTAATGCCAAGTGTGTGCAGCGCTAGATGTGGGACTGCTGTTGGAGACTAACTGGCGGAACAGCTTCCTAACCTTTGGGCGGCCCTCGCTTTGAGAGCAACGGTAGATACATCTGGGTTCTTCTGAGAAATGGCCTCGCAAGCACAGCAGCTGGCAGTGACAGAAGGGCCTCATGCTCTCGGGTCGCCCAGCGTAAACTTGCAACCGACTCTAAAAACGCGGTGGTTTGAGTCGAATGCTTTGAGGCCGTTGGAGTCCCTGCGATGTGGAGGGGCGCGTGCCTGCAACTGTTTCTGATCGATTGCTTCTATCTGCCATGTGTGGTGTTGAAAAACAGCTTCCGGAACTGCAAGGTATAAATTGAAGTTTTTGGAGAGGTGGCTTTTCATTTGGCAGAGAGGCATGTAATGGTGATATAAGGCACCCTCATTCTCAGAAGAGAGGTACTGTATATCAGGCCAGAGCACTCCTGCCTGCGCTCCAGCCACCCGTTCTTCCCTGGGCTCTTCTCTGGTTCACAAGCCTGCAGGAGGTACAATATGCATGGGAACATGAGTTGATTTTTCAAGGCCGTCATTTTGTGCGACGCAAACAGCTCAGCAGGTTTATGGACCGTGACAAGAGTGTCAGATTCAATTTACATTCAAGCATATATAAAACTCAATATCACAGACGTTCTGTGTGTACTTTGGTTTGCAGAATCTCATGTGTGGATTTATAATTCTTTACAATAAGATAGTGCTAACAAGATGTTTCTACATCCTTCTGTCACTTCATCTCATCGTGCCCACCCACCACCAGATTATGAGTATTAAGTTGGATGGTGCACTGGTTTCACACCCCTCCCCGCACTGAGCGAGTGAGCTCCAACACACTCAGACCCAGTCCACGTCCTGAAGCTGGCCCCCGTACTGCGTTGCACGAGTGTTTCAACCACATCCTCTTTTCCAGAAGCTAAAACCCAGCCTTCTGTCAACCCCCCACCCACCATCTCAGGAGGAGACAGAATGCAAGGTGTCGCGACGAAATTCAGCGCTGATGTCAAAATAACAGGGAGAAATGATCTAAACAAACAAGGACAGCAGAGAAATGGAGAACCACAGGGGAGCAGCACACACACAGAGGCACATCCAACCCAGGAAGTGAGGCCTTACCAGAGTTTGGTGAATACATCCAGGAACACAGCAGTGTTTCTTCTTACTTAGCGCGCTATCCCGAACCGAAACGAAAAACAAATCACAAGATTGCAAACACATCCTTAACTGCTTACCGGCGTGGAGAAAGTTGGGTTGCTGGAGAACTTGAAATCCTCCTGTGAAACAGCGCAGAAGCCAACACTTGATAGATATCCTTGGCAGATGTCTCAATTTACACAACGCATTCTAGGCATACCTTATTTCTTACACATCTGGGGAGACAAAGTCCCTACATCTGAGCAAGATGCATCATTAGATGCTCCACATCAGTTGCGCTGTCTGTCCACACACAAACACAAACACACACATACAGTATATATTTTGTAAACTCCTACAATTCATAGATGAGCTTCTGCTAAGCTATAAGCTCTTTTTTTTCCATATGGGCTGTCCCTGTGATCTCCCAGGTATCCCTGGGTGTCCTTAGCATCCTGGGTCTGGTGCTGTCAACAACAGCAATATTATTACTACTACTACTAAAAATAACAATACAGTTTATTTTATAAACAACCTTTAAGATCAGTTTCTCAAAACGTATAAAAATGACAGTAAAAATCAGCATGGCAAAAAATACAAGACATCTACAGCATAAAATAAAGTAAAAAAATAGTGCAGGTACACAGTGAGAGAGAATGAAAAAAATGCTCACTTCTGTTATCTAACAGCAATTCCAAACTTTGAGCCTTAAGCCTGGATTTAAAGGTGCCTAAAGAAGGAGAATCTGTGATGGGTTTGGGAAGGAATTCTACATTGTGGGGACACAGCAAGCTTAAGTTCTACCTCTAAATACACATAGGAGAGGTTGGAGAGCAGAGTCATATGAACGAGGACTCTGAGGAGACCTGGACCACATCTGCCCTCCTTATTCATCTCCATGCGGTTTTCCTCTAAGGACAAAGCACAACCAAAACACCATAGGTTCCCTGAGACCAAAACCAGGCCTTCAGTGTTTCGCAGAACACAGCAGCAGAGAAATAAAAACAATTTACTGCCCCAGGGCATTTATGTCCACTTTATTTATTGAGAATATACCTGGAGAAACACACGGTGTAGACAACAGGCTCCCGCCACTTCTCCATTAATGGCTTTGAACAGTGTGTTTCGCAGGTCAGCAGCTCATGGAGGGAATTACATGCGGCCCAGATTGCTGGAGAACAGCCGCCCACCTGTCAGCCGTAATTCACCGTAATGGAAGAGGCTTGTCGTTGGCGACGTGGGCATGTGGACAGAGGACCTCCCGGACACCAGATAACTGACGTCCATCACTCAGACTTAATCCGGACATCCAAGCGCTCAGCTGCTGCTCAGCGGAGGAGCATAAATAATGAAACACACAGCAAGAGAGGCAGCAGCTGCTGTGAGCATGGCAGTGTCTGTCTGCAGTGACTGCGCAGTAATATACAGTAGGTAGGCTGGAATAATCCCCTGCGCTCTGTTTAACTGGCATTCATTTTCAGGCCGGGTAGCTTGGTTACAAGCTTGATTTATTGTTGAATTTGGTAACAGAATACTACAGTGTATATACGCTCAACCAGAGTTCATGGTACATAGGCAAGACACACATACAGGTTGCATCTTTAAAATATCTTTTACCGCTGCCTGCATAGAATATTAACTTCTTGTAGAGAAATTCGTAATAAGCAGGCTTTCTGTAAACATTTTTTTCCTTGTAACATTTCGTAACATCCACATCGTCATAACATGCACTTCTGTAGACACACATAACAGTACGTGGCACTCCCTAAGTCGTGAAACTGGCCGCCGTTTGACACGTCGATGTTTTACAGGGAAAGCGGCGCCACAGGCTGGCCAGTCTTAGAAATTAATGACTTAATTGTGTAAAAGACCAACAAATAAAAAGCTGTTTATTAAAAAACAAAAAACAAACAAAAAAAAAAACTGCCATATACTTCCCTCTAGAGGTGAAGTCACAGAATTGCAGCCTGACAGCTGATTCCCGCCATTCTGGGCTACGCGCCACCGAGCAGTAATTGGAGTAACCTGGAGTGGAACCGCACAAGGACTCCATGAGAGGTCTCCGTAGTAGCGAAGGAGAAGTCCAGATTCCCTTCTGCTGCCTGCTCTCAAATCGAGCAGTCCCCCAGCAGAAACCACTCCTCCGTCCCCATCTTGCTGTCTGCCAGCAAGATCTTGGTAGCAGCCAGAAACCCCTTCTTGCTTTTCACCTGTAGCTCCAACGCTTTGCCCTCAAGGGACTGGATGTCACTGTATTCAATCTGGAGTGGAAGAAAAATCCATTTAGATGCCAGCACATAGTGTTCTGCAATACCGGTGGGGAATAAAACAATAAAACTTCAAAAAAATCAGCACTGTCAAAATGCATGAGAGAAATCAGTGACAATGACATGAGTGATTTATCTGGAGTGCCTGTCTCTGCTGTGTAACGCGTGGCTTTGATGTGACAGAAGCAGAGCTCCGAGTGATGTGACAGAGGATGGCTTTGGCTAAATTGATGAATTTGAAAGACATCTAAGGGCTGTCCATGCCAATCTTTGCCCCTCATAAAGGGGTGGTACAGGTAGAGGAAACAATGACCTCATAGTGTTCCACACAGTCTAATAAAGCAGTAAAATGGACCCAGCAGGGTCAGAGTACAGCGAAATGGTAGATGGGCAAAAGCAAGGCCGTGCTACTAGTACAATGCATGGGGCCATGTCTAGCTCACGCATGTTTGAGCTCTGTGGTACAGAATATGCAAGGTGACATTTCCCATGATGCACTGGGGATGTATGCTGACCCATACCAACTGGTTGAACGTGGGGTGGTAGTTGTTCCGAACCATTCTGGTTTTCCTCTTGGAACAGTTCTCTGGGTCAGGCTGCAGTCGCGTGACCACATAAGTGTCAGGGCACGTGCCGTTGGGCAGTTTCTGAGCACACAACACAGGTCAAATGCAGAAATATATTTATCATGAATAAAAGGTATAACTCAGTTTGTGTTTTTTTGGCCAGACATACTGGCAGGGGTTAGTTTTCACAGGGTTCCTCTCTGGATTTTTATGATTGCAGATGCAAAAGAGAAGTGGCATTGTCAGGTCTTGATATGAACAGAAGGAAAGGGTAGGGAGGAGCTGAGTGTGAGGACTCACAATGTTCTTGAGGTGTTTGATGAGCACAGATAGCTTGTGATCTCTGTAGGCCATGCAAAGCTGGACTTGAGGACTGGTCAGCGGGACCACATCTGCAGCATAACACAGTGGACCCAGTTCTCATGGAATTATTGTGCTGCCCCAACCAACTCTCGTTGCTATGGTTACAAACCATACCCCCCCCAAGGAGTTAAATGGAAAGCCAGCCAAGTTTTGCAGCTTCCACTTCAAAATGTGTACTCAAACAGCTTGCAGAATTGTTCACTTTGCAACATTTTATGAAATACATTATTTTGTATTAAAAATGCAGGAGAAGTTATAGCTTCAAAGGGGAAACGTACTGTAACTCAAACTGCTCTGGATGGCAAAGTATAATGTAAACCTAAGAGGTACTGTGTGAAGTGAATGTCTACATTTTTTCTAAACCACAGAGGTACCTTTTCTCCTGGGCTTCAGTGGCACATCTGTGCTGGGACCATCCAAGAACAAGCTGCACACAAATTCATTCTGCAGGAGGAAGCCAGCCCACAGGAAGAGAAGCACTCTATCATTCATGACTTTTCAGTATTTGATTTCTGTTTCGCTTAATTCTGCACGCACTCAAGTAAAATTAAAAGAAAAATAAGTGTGTCTTACGCCTTTGCAAGGGCCGTTGAATAGCTTTTTCAGATATTTGTTTAGCTGGGACATTCTCCGCCTTGAACCGAAGGACGTCTTGTACCAGCGAGGGAACCTGTAAAGCAGAGGATACACAGCAGATTGTTTCACATTCACAGTATATTATACCAGCTGGTGTTCCCTGGTTCAAAAAGATCTAACAGCAGAAAAGGTAAAAAGTAATAACACATTATATAATTGCCAAACTGTTTTACCATTCGAGTGGTTGCATTTAGTACAGAGCTAGCCAGGTGGAAAGGAAAAAAATACGAAATATATATTACCAAGCTACCCTTATATCACTAATGTGTGCAGCACGTGTGCATGTGTGTGAGAGAGGGAGTGAAAGAGACAGGGACAGAAAGTGCATGATTTTGTGTGTGTGGAAGGCAGGAAAATCCGTGTGACTACGTACTACTCGGATTACTCGGTATGTGACATTACCGCATCCTGAGAGTGACACTGTCACTCCCTTCTGACCCTCGTGAACCTGACCTAATGAACTTTAATACACAAAAAATTGACTTAGTTTGAGAAGTACCCGTGTGCCAAATTTCAAATCTGTGGCTTGAGAAACAAAGCTGTGTACAAAGAATGAACAAACAAACAGATGGACGGACATAGATTCAATTCTCAAGATTGAGATTAAATTAAATTCTACTAAAAAATCTACTTAAACCTTGAAATAATACACAAATATCCCATTAACTGGTCCTAATCCATTCTTGAAACTTGCTGATAGTTTGTGATCTGGCTCGAGAAAAACTCAGTATGTCTTTCATAAATGAATGAATAATAACAAAATTAAAGCACAGTGGTGTAGAACAGAGGATGCCAACAAATCACACAAATAAAAAATATGACTCTGGAGCAGCAGACTGCAGTTCCCACAATGCAGTGCATCCCACAGTCTCGCTCACACCTGCATGGTGCATTTTATAAATGTAGTCTCGGTTTATTGTGCCAGATGTTCAATGGATAAATGAAAACCCAAACCAATCAACAGTAAGTAGTACTAATAATGATAAATAAATTTAAAAAAGCAGAGAGAGAATAAGATAAATTCAGAAAGAATGCAGGAAAAATGCTGAATTTATGCTGAGCTCCCTTAACATCTGGTCATAGTAAACAGTATTATGCCTTACACGGATAAAATTGTTTTTTCTTGCCTACTTACCGTGGCAGTGTTGACTCTATGAACAGCTTCAGAAGAGCTTTGTGGATCATTTTAAACTGGCAGAAGGTTTTCTCTCTGATGAGATACCCATCCTCAATTGTCACTTTCAGCTCATAAATCTGAATCGCACAAAGCACAACACATCTGAGCACAGGAGCTTGCTTTAATTTCACGTAGGAATGGCAGCCGAGCTATTAACGTGGGGTTTATATCAATTTTTCATGTTTGGTTGCTCATTTTACATGTTTCCGAATTTTACACTTGCCCAATTTGGAACATACTGGAAAGACAAAAGCAAATGTTTTGGTTTAAGCTGTTTGTAAAAGCTATAACCAAAATGAGGTGATAAGGGTATCATGTGAATGGCAATATTGTAACAAAAAGGCTCCAACATAAGTTACCGAAATAGCAAGATATTCAATTTACATTTTGATGCTTTCTAGCGAAAAAACAATTTCAATGCAAAAAAAATATGGTTGATGGGAATACATTACATGATTTCTTTATTATGATCGAAAAGACATTTACCACTTCTTTGCCTTTCCTGGTGTACTTCTGGATAATGGCCTCCTGGATGTTGGTGCAGGGGTTGGCCCTGGTGGCCTCAGCAGCCACTCGGCGCGTGACAGGGAATTGGCCCATGCTGTGGATCAGGAAGTTGATCTTCACAGGTAGGCTGCTCAGGCTCTCCTCGATCATCCTTGGTGGGGACCAAGGAGAAGCAGGTGATGCACTCGTGTCAATAAGGCAGCGCATTAGAAACAAACAGTGCCAGTCTGTAGACATAGATACAGGGCGCTACTGTTGGACCCTTGAACTCTGTTCCTGACCTTGGTGGCAAGTGATGGCAAAGTTTTAAAAAAGATGCAAAGTTTGGTCAGACCAAGACATTGACCGTTGCATTCTGGGATATGAATTTGGTCAGAAATCTGGTTCCCTAACAACCATGCATTGTCCCACTGTGACACCATGTACCTGGTGAAGTACGAGGTTGCCTCAAGGTCAGAGTCTTGAGGTCGCAGGTTGTTGTAGACGTACTGCAGATCCTGACCGTCCTTCATCTCTGGCATCCCTGCCCCAACCATCTGCAAAGCATACACCAGCCATGACAGGAAGTTGTGCTCATATTTCAGTTTTCTTCCCGCAGGATTAGTGTTCAACACCTACGGCAGATCTGGTTTGATAGCCTTCAGTCTGCTATCATTTCATCATTGCTTTGTTGTCGATTATGCTGCTGGGCGTATAATTCTGGAATCATACAATATAAGGAATACAATCAGTTTTTGTTGATCTGCTGCATTCGAGAAGGTTTTCTGGGGTTTTCTCACCAGCTGCAGCAGGCTGAGAACCAGCGCCGTGCGTTTCCGGATGACGTTGTAAGCCTCACAGCACAGCTCCACAAACCGGTGAAAACGCTGGGGTTTTTGCCCTCCCCCTGTAATGAAGTGTTGCATCTCCGACGTGAACACGAAAGGAGATCGGTCTCTGCGGGACAGCAGGTACGGAAACCTGTTACAACATCTGCTGTACGTCAGCCTTTCCCCCCCTTCAGCAAACTCGAAGGCCTTGCCTCTTGATGTTGCCAAACTTCTGAGCGTTGCCCATGATCTTTCCAAAGTCAATGTGGAACATGTGGCCGCTGTGCTTCAACATGATGTTGTCATTGTGGCGGTCACAGATGCCCAAGATGAAGGTAGCCACGCACCAGCCAGCACAAGAGTGTAAGAAGTTCATTACAGCCTGTGGGTAAAGCAGGATAGAGCACAGTTGAGCCTGACCTTTCAAACTTCTACTTCAGAATCTGTTCTTGAGAACTTCATAAAATCACAGTGAACTGATGACAAGAGCCCCACACTGCTGAAATCTAATGGGAAGAGCAGCTTGTCAGTTCATAGCTTAAATGTTTCTTTTTATCTGAAGTCCATAATAATAAATTCTTTATGAACTTCCTACTCCACATTTATATTAATGCTTTTTTTGCTGGCTATAAATTTTTGATGTCTGTCTGGGATGTTGGAAACATACAACCACCTCTTCATAGGCTTCCTCCGTCCTGTTCCACATGTGGAACCACTTTTCCAGTGTGTCCTCCCTGAGGGTCCCACCAAGACCCCACTCTTGCTGGATGTTCGCAAGGGTCACAGCCTCCGGCACCACCTCTACCAGCCCTGGAGCACAAAGGCACACACACACAAAAGAGACACAAAACATTGACTAATTTCACTTAGTTTGCTTACTCTTACTGCTTCTGGCACTTATAACCTATAACTAATAACAGCACAGAAGACCCATTCTCGTGGGTGGGCATTTTGGGAATACAGGAAGCACACAGCGGAGGTAAAAATGTGGCATGATAAAGGAGAAGATGAGCCACATGATTTCTACCTGGCTTTCTTGGAAAGACAGCAAGGTTGCATGTGTGGTAGGACTTGTAGATACCATTGTAACTGGTTACTGAATACTAATTTTTAAACTGACCTTGTTCTTTTCCAGTGGAGAGACACCTGTAAGTCACCATGCGCATGTCTAAGCCTGACTGTAGCCACACTCTGTCCATTACGCGCACAGTCTGCAGCACCAGCATGTCCTGCCGGAGGTTGTCCCCTGTCTGAAAGACATAGCTTCCTCTGCAACATGCTTCATCATGCAAGATATTGTGTACTGAAACTGTGTATTGAAACCATTTTTTTGATTCTTTTAATACACTATATGGCCAATCTGGACACCCTTTCCAAGGACTGAGTTGAGCTCTTTTGGGTGCATCCATGCAACATACAAACACATTCTAAACAATTGTGTGCATCCAAGTTTATGGGGCTTCATCATGACTGTGACCCCCACCCCCCTCCCGGGCACAAAGTAAGCTTCATAAACACACAGTTTGCCCAGGTTGGTGGGGACGAACTTAACAGGCCCGCACAAAGCCGTGACCTCAACCCCACTGAACACCTTTGGGATGAACTGGAACGCTGACTGTAAGCCAGACCTTCACACCCAAGTTCCCTGATACTCTTGCAGCTGAATGGGCACAAATTCCCACAGCAGTGGTCCAAAATCTGATGCAAAGCCTTCGCAGAAGAGTGGAGGCTGTTATAGCAGCAAAAGGGGGAACAACTCCAATTTAATGCCCATGGGTTTGAAATGGGAGGTTCAACAAGCACATATGGGTGTGATGCTCAGGTGTCCACATACTTTTGGCCATAGAGTTTATTGCGTTAGCAATGGTCTCATCCTCATATCACTGGGTTTTAACTTCAAATTTCCACAAAATTACAAAGTTGCACTAGAACGTCACACCCTACCTTGCAGATGACACCAATGTTTCTACCCTGTCTGTCAGCATTGATGAAGGAGACTTCCAGGGGAGCAGAATTTGAACTGTAAAACATGCAGGCCTGAAAAAGAAACACAGTAAGAGAAATGTGTCTGCTACCATTTAATAGGGAAAAAGAGACTGACTCCATGAGAACTGCTGTACCTCCACATCCACACCATCTACACAGACAGCAGGATCCAGGGGCAGGCGACATGAGGCTCCGTCTTTGAAAAAGCTGCTGATGTTGATTTTTTCTTTGTTTAAGACATCCTGTGGACAGGGAAAAATCCGAATGTCAAACAGTCGCTCCAGGTGCTGCTATCACAGCTGCAGGAATGGGGCATGGATCAGCTGATCTCTGACCTTCCTACGGGGCCTTTCCACCATGCGGATTTTATTTGCTGCCTGGATAAGGACCCTGACCAGCCGCAGTTCCTTCTCCAGCTCCTGCCTCAGTCGTTGGCCACAGCAGTGCTTCAGGGCCGTCTGCACTTTGCTGTACCAGCTCCTGTGCTGACTGTCCTCCAACGCATCCTCCAGCAGCCTGCAGGCCACAGAGAAGCCCTACTTTTACAGCCAGCTAAAGTCTCGGCGTTTCTGAAGCAAGGAATCTTAATCTTAATCCTGGTCCTGGTGGACCACAGAATGTGAAGGTTTTACCAGGACACTTAAGACCTGGAGTAAATTAATTATATTCCTTATTTAACTTCTTTGAACATCTGTTCCTGAGCTGAAGGTGCTAGCACTTCAAAGATCATGGAAAGGCAGCTCACAACGTCAGTTCCCAGGACTGCCATATGAATTTTACTGTACGAATGCAGTTACCATAGTCACTCATCCAACCATTTGCATCCAGGCTGTACAAGGCCATCAAATATTTCCTAATTCAACCATGACTTTCTAACCCAACTATAACCCCCAAAACAAAACATGAGCTGATGACCAAACTGTGAATGCAGTGGATGCCACACTGCGAGGAGACTACACAACCACACTGTACCAGCCCACATGATACTCACCAGTAAAGCTGCTGGGCCACTCGAACACTCTGCAGGGACCGTTTCAGGAGCAACACAACCAAGGGTCCATCCAGGTCCCATTCCAGCTTCAGAGCCTGTAGGGGATTGGGGTCAAAGACAGGTCAACATGTTCTGCTCTGGTTTATAGCACTCTCAGAGTGTGGTGGCAGTGTATGCCTTTGGAGTCCTCTCACCTGTACCAGCTGAGGCAGGTATTCTTCCAGTTCCTCATCTGAGAATTGCTCCATATGCTGGATCGCCACCCTTCGGATGTTCTGGTCAAGGAAGCTAGGAGAACATGTTATATAGTCAGTCCAAACACTGAGAGGTGATGATGTACTGCAGTGCTGTACTAAACTAAACATTTAGTTATAACATAAGCCTATAATATATAGAGAGCAATGAATCATATGTAATTGCTTTATTTCTAACATCATGCACTTTTCAAATAACCATGGATGTAAAGGGGGCACCTGTCAGTGAGAAGGAACAGGGCCTCCTCTGGGTTCTGTAGTGGCCAATGTTCTAGGATGGTGTAGATCTCTGTCAGATCTCCAGGGTCCCACCGAGGGGCGCTGCCCAACAGGAGATGTGCATAGGTGCTGTCTTTGTTGCAAAAGTGCCGTTTATTCCACAAAAAGGCCTTTTCATTTTGTGTGAGGCTGGGTTATAAGATATGAGGGTGGTTTCAGTTTGGGAAACCCACACAGCAGCGTAAGGATATGATCATTAATCTTGTGATTTGGGATGCAACTCACAACAACAGGCAGTGCTTCTGAGAAACCTCCTTGATCTTCTGCTGAAGCTCCTCAAAGGGAGGAGTGGTAAGAATGGAGTCAGGGAGTGGTTTTGGCCAGTCATATTTCCACCTGTTTGTATCTGGAAACCCCAGCTATCAGGCGATGAAAAACAAAAACAGACCATTGTGCACTTTGGACCCATAAATATTATATGGCTGCCACAGCAACTATGAAAGCAGCAACTAGGACCAATGGGATCTGAACTGAAGCAGGCATTAGCCAAAGGTTCTGGCATTACTCAAAGCTTTTATCACGTTGCCTCTCCTATATAAGTCGTATAAATATGAAATGCAGCTCAATAAAATTATGAGTTCAAGTACCGAAAACACTGAGAGTCTGCTTGTATTTCATCAGTCTGGAAGGAAAAGTATGGATTTTGTCTTCCAGCCAGCAGGAGGTGGTTATATTCACCTGTAGAATGGCCCCTGTGGGTTGCCTGTGGCTGTCTGACGCCGCAGGTGTTGGCAGGCCGGCCAACTCAGAAAGTGTGGACATGCTGAGCAAGACTGTACCGCTGACCAGTGTCCTGGAATTAAAATTGGACCCATGCTTACATAAACCAACGCTGCAGCTCTGTGATCAGCATTACTGGTGCCAGAACGAGGGCCACCGGGACCTACTTGTTGCTGAAGACCGGCAGTACGGCCCAGCCGAGCAGTTCCAGACTTTTCCCCTGCTTGGAGCCCAGCAGACGGAACTTCAGCATGGACTCGTAGGGAAGTTTGTTGATCTGAATGGGAAAAACCATCCTGGAAAAAAAGCGAGGGGGACACATCTTGTGGATGGAATTGAGAAAAGTCTTACAGCTCACACAAAAGGCAAGGTGAATTTTAAATGCGGCGAAAAGCATGAGATGGGCTCACATCCTGCTGCAGTGCAACTTGTTTCCCAGACACAAGGCTGTGCTGATGTTTTCTGACAGCGCGGTCTCACACAGCTGCCTCAAGCCATACGTCAGTGTGCAGGAGATGGAGAAGTAATCAAAGCTGTAAATGGGGAGACGGGAATTTCAAAGTGAATTGAGGTTGTTAAACGTGGTAAAATGTGTGTCTGAGACACAGTCTGGACTGGCTTCTGCAGTCACAGAATTTATTACGTCTGCCGTGCAGGGTTTTGACTGATCGTGCAGCTCTCATAAGTCTTTTTGCAGCAGGTTGTCTGCTCTTCTAATTCATTGGTTTTGGGAACGCAACATTTCAGTGAGATGTCACAGCGAAGTTAGTCTCGCTCCGACTCCCAGAGTGTGGCCTGTCCTCACCTGCTGAGCCAGTTTGACTTTAGCCTGTAGAGTGCGGACAGGTCCAACCGGAGGACGTCCTCGTGATTGGCCACGCTGCCCAGGGGTCGAACGGGGAGCACCTCCTCTGTGCCGATGTCCGACTCGAAGTTTGAGAAGAAGTTGTAGAGAAGCTTGCGCAGGGCCTGGTGCAGCTCTAGCACTCCTGATGGATGGAGTTGGGGTCAGAATCAAAAAAGGAGTGGCCTGCTTAGTGCACTACCCATTCTGAATGTGTGTGAGCGTGACAAGACACACACACACACACACACACACACACACACACAGGGATGTACAGACACACAAATCCAGAGTTAAAGCTGCAGCAGTGCTTGATGCACTCCATCATGCTGGTGATAGATCGATCTTTCATGCTTTGAAATAATGGTCCTTACTTGTCTCACATTCTGAGGGTCTCTGTGAAAAAGAAAACAGACACACACAAAGACATTAATAGCAGGTTGTGTTTAAGACCAATTTCCTTTTTTGGTGCCCCCATCCAAAACTGTGCAGCACATTACAGTTGTTTATAAAACAATAATAAACCACAGGTAACCACCTGATGTGCTACACCTTTTCATTCCTAGCCATTATCACAAGTTCTGCACTTCTTTTTTGGAATTTAGCTGTTATTCACTGCTGCCTGGGTGAGCAGGAAAAGGTAAAAAGTCATAATGTATTATATATCACCAAACTTTATTACCCTTAAAGTGGTATGTTTAGTGCACAAGGAATGTTAGTTCTGTTCAAACAGCCCAAACACCACAGAGAGTGACCTGCTGGTCGTAGTCATCCGGAAAGGAAAAAACAAAATATACATTATACATTACAGTACATTAGTGTGTGTGTGGCGGGGGGTGAAAAAGCTGGTGTATATTTTTATGTGTTTTTACTACAGCCTGCATATTCACACTTTTTTGCAGAGCAAATTTTATTTTTCAAAATAGTAAGCAGCCTTTTTGGAGACAAAAGAACTTGACCATGCAGAAACCTCACTTAGGGTGAGAAGTACCTGCATGGCAAATTTTAAGCCCGTGCCTTGTATTCAGGCATCTGATTCTCTTTGCCCTTTATTTTATTCAAACCTATTGATTTCCAGTGGTCTGCTAGGTTTGGCCACACACAAAGCAGACATACCAAACACTAATAAGCAAAGTAAAATACAATAAAACTAATGGTCATTAATTGTATGTGGTCAGATGTCCATTGTGGAGGACATCACAAAGCCTTTCAGCAGACTGACTCATGAAACCATGTTTTTCATGTGGCTATAAAAGTTGCGGATGGATCAGATTTGACTGGAACACAACCCAACGGTTATGTCTGAAAGACATACGGAGTGATTTTATAAATACATTTTATTAGATGCAAATATAAGGAAGTATTACCAGCTTTAGCAGTTTTGCCCTTTGGATTTCACTAATGGCATCATCCACTTCTCTAGGTGACACATCACTCAGCAAAGTGCAAATGGTCCGGACCTCCTCCACTATCCGGTTCGTATTATTCCCACACTGCAAAGATGCAGAAAGCCAACATGATCAAAGCTCGACCATCAGGCGGTACAGCAGTTAGAGGTACACGTGTGTAACCTCTAAACTGCTTGGTTTAAGTATCAGGTTGTGATGTAGCACCACTGAGCAAGACACTTCTCCTGAACTGCGCTAGAGTCAATATCAATAAAATGACATTAATATCAATAAAATATTAAACTGTGCTAACACGCAGAGTTATAAGTTGCTTAGAATGAAAGTGTCAGCAAAGCAATGACGATGACAACTTGTGCTTCCTGTAGACCAACTGAACGCTTTGGCCTGAAGACTGATCAGCAGATCCTTCGCACAAACCTTACTGCTCATCATGTGCTGCACCTCCTTGTTGTAGTTGCTCAGCCGGTTCTCCAGGATGCTCCTTCAGGGGAAAAAGTACAGATCAGAAGTCATTTTGATCCCACCGTATGGGACAACACCTGGCAACACCCTCTGGATCTACCTCTTGTTCCTCACAAAATCCTGTATGAAAATTGTTTCAGTTATGGTGAAGTGGCTTGAATTTCAGTTCTGTCCCGAGACAAAGTACATCCCAGAGGAACAGGTCGCCTTTGACAATGAAGAGCTTGAAGCAAGCTGAATCTAGCAGCATCACGAGACATTTATACGGCAAACTGTGGCAAAAAAGGCACATTTACCTTGATGTAGTGAATACATAAGCAAAACCTATCAGGTGAGTCACGGTGAAAGGATGCCTCTCGTCTTCACCCTTGAACACAAACATTTTACTGATTCAACCTTAAAAAACAAATTAAATCTTTTTTTAACCTTTAAATTTGCATCTGTTTTGACAAGAGTTTTGCAGAAATGCCCTTCAGAAAATAACAAACAGTGTTTTTTTCCCCACTTCTTGGCATTTATCTAGCAAAGGCATGTTCACCCTGATTTGCACTCTTATACATCACATAAATAAAGACTCTTCTAGGATGGCAGTTGAATAGAATAATGTTGCAATATTTTAAAACCCACAGACAAGCATTTATTAATTCACCGGCAAAAAGTGACTAAATACCATCCAAAGTTGTACAGTTAGCGCTCCTGTTAACCTGCCACCTCTGTGCAATTCACACAAGGAGCACAGGCTGCAGTTTAATGTCAGTTACGCCATTACTGCCTTGCCAAAGATGTTCTATTTTGCTCTCAAGCAGTTGTTAAATAACATGGCTACATTTCAAAAGTAACTGTAAATAAATTATTGGGGATTTATCACTGCTGCATTTTAACTGCTTGTGATAGAAGTGCATTGCAAATGTGGAAGGGCAGCTTGAAAAATGTCTGAGCAGCATTGAGGGAAGGTTTGAAAGAGAGATGCTCACATCCCGGGCCAAATCATGGTGTACAGCATCCTGATGCAGGAGCCTCAGTGGGACCTCCAGGCACTGCTGTTGGTACTTCTTCACATTCTCATGCATCCCGAAGACTTCACCACTGAGATTGCAGCAGACAGGAAACATGGCTGCTTAATGTCTAATCCAGGCTAAAGTCAAGGATTTTTCTCCCTGAAAAGTTATTATTTTTTTCTTGTGCCAGGTAAAGGGCACATATGCACATCTTTCCTGCTCCCCTGTCCTGAGCTATGCTTGCTGCCTCGGTCCAGATGGTTCCAATGTCTTCCAGATTGGTTTTTTGACTGTCTTCTTCATCACCTCCAACCAGATACCAGTTGGGTGGCTGTCATGTTACTGTTTATCCCCATGTGAACTACATGTCCTTGCCAACTTAACCTTCTCTGCTGGAGTACTACACTTGTTTCTAGCCACTTCGTTCTTTGTCTAATGAGAATGTTGGATCTCGTGTGTTGCCATTTTGTGTGCAATAATCTACCCAAGTTCAGGAAGTCAAAGCCATTGAGTTTCTATGTGAGTGTTTCCGCCATCGGTCAACATTCAGCACTATAAATCCCTCTCAGCGCATAAAAGCTGTTTTATAATCCTTTATAATCCTAATTTAGTGTACGTTTCTTTGTTCTTCCAGATCTTTCCTAGCCTGTTCACGGCATTCACTGGATCTCAAATTCTGATTTTCATTTCTTTTTCTGCATATGGCTTCCCACGCAGGTAAACTTTTTTGGCATTTTCAATTTCCTTCTTCTGTTCATTGTGAGGCTGCCTTGTTCCACTGTGTTTATTTTTATGATCTTTGTTTTCTTACTTGATAGTTTTTTTGCATATTTTTTTTCATATCAGTTTATCTGGCCAACAAATATGTTAAAAATATGCATTGACGTTTTGGATGTTGTGCTTTTTATTTAAAATTGGAGTTGCTATTTACTCTTACTTCATGAATTACTCATCATAGAAGTAAGTATGGTAATCGTGAAGGCTTGTAACCTGAGTTACCAAGTTTTGATAGAGTGCCTGCTACTTTACCCTTGAGCAAGATATCCAGAACTGGTTCGGTTTAAATGGAACCACTTTCACATACAGACACAATCCCGTCACATATGGTCAAAAATCACAACACTATCTATTTCACCACTGTTTTGTCAATTCAGTGTCTACAAGAACAGATTTAAGAATGACATCATTAGGCCTTGGGAAGGCAATGAAAATTCATCAGATCGATTTTCCTTACTTTCTGAGGAACTCCTCCGAGTCACAGAGCTTCAGAAGATACTGCTCATTGTGACCAGGGGTGATGTGCAGCATGCAGAGCAACTCCTTCAGCAGATCTGCCACAGTCCAGTTGACTGGATGAGACGGACAACATGAGACATTTACACCTAAGCAAACACTGGGCCATTATTCTAGTTAACAGCACTGAACAGCCACCCGCTATGCATTAATTGCAGAATTCCAAATGCCATTTAAGCATAAAATGTAAGTATTATGTATTACATGGACTTATTCCAAAATAAAAGTTTCATATTTCTTTATCATTAAATGAGTGGTACTGTTACTGATAGGAGGAAGCAGCTGATTTTTGGAAACACCAGGTATAAGATGCAAGAATTAAAAAAATTTTTTTCCCTTTGAAAAAATTGCACTAGTTTTGTAACCAACAAAATATATATATAAAAAAATTTCAAAAATACACAGTATGACAGCAACACAGCGGTAACTAATTTGATCTGAATTGATCTGCCTGATCAATTAAATAAATCATCTGAATGTGCGGCCTCTAAAGGAGACCAGACATGACTTCTAGCAGTAATCCTCCAGGACCAAGGACTGTAACCTGAAGCACTACAATTCGGTCTGTTTGACCTGTCACCTCACCAGGGGTGCTGAGACAGAGTCTGTATGGCGGCCATTGAGTGGTGACGCTAATGTTGACTTTGTTGCTCTGCAGCAGCTTTTCATGGAGAGGCAACACACGACCCCACACCAGCCCGGCGTTGCACATCTGATCGCTGTGGGGGTACTGGGACATCATTCTGGGAAGCAGGAAAAAACAGAATTAAAGAGATAAAATGCATAGTTGATTTTCATTTTATTCAGATAGGTGTTTTTGTTTTTACAAAAGACTGGAAAAGCTACAGCAGACCTTCACCAAACCTTGAATGAGAAACCTTCTGGTTACAAGTCAGTGCCCATAACCAGTATACAACAATCTGTTCGGATGTAGGCACTATTATACCTTAAGCCATGGTAAAAAAAAATCCTGAAATATTGCTCACTAATAGCAAAGATTAACTGAAAATGTGAATTGTTTTCATAACATGCTAAGGAACAGTCAAAAAGAAGACAGTATTTTTCCATGTTATCTTACTTGGATGTGGACCTGCAGAAGTCAGCTAGTCTTCCGCTGTTGCCCTGTGGTCTGTTGGTCAGCTTTAGGATCCAGTTAGCCTGGGTAACACCAATAAGTTAACTAATTTCCACACATAACACCTAACAGGAAACCGTTCTCCCATTGCACATTCCAGCCATGAGGACCTAGCACTGCTGGTTCTCCATCTCCACCTCCTGCCACCCATTCCACCTCTGACATAATCTTTACCTTCCTGTACACCATATGGGTTCACCACCTGACTGTCTTGTTTCATTAGTGAATGCTTGAGTTGACATTTTCCACAGGGCCAGGGATTTTACATCATGGTACTCACATTTGTCTCTGTATTGGCTCGTGTCAGTCTTGAAGGAATAACAGGAAGCTCTACGTTACAGGAGAAACGTTTGTGAGGGTCAAACAGCTGGTCACTGATGGCTCGCCTGCAAGGAGGCTTTGGAGGGGGCAGGGAAGGCTTTCTGAGCCTCTCTGTTGGGTTGCTAACCCTGCCATTTGTCCCTGCATTCATCTGGTCCCTGTATTCATCTTGAGAATGAGGCCTGGCGTGGGGCGAGGCGCATGGCTGGGACTGCGGTGGAGGTGCTGGCTGCAGGAAGGAGCTGTATGCATCCAACTTATTGTCCGCTACAAACTTAGACAAGTCCACACCTGCAGACAGTGCCATTTTCCAGCTATCTGCCAGGGGTAATGAAGAGTCTTCATCTCCACTCCAAACTGCCCAGGGGCCACCAGGATTCATTGATCCCAAAAGTTAGGAAAGTCGTAATGAAGAATTTGTGGTGTCACTCATCCTATGATTCCTTGCCTTCGGGGGGATAAAACAGCATTCAGTTTGAGTGGAGGTTTAAATAAAATGTAAGAGTAACCAAAGTACAGTGATGTTTACTAAATCATTTTCACATGATGAAAATTTTCAAAATGAAAGAACACTGAGATGGCAGCAACATTTAAGAAAAGGAATGGATCAGGTAACAGTACAGCGCGATCAGTCAGTCTTAACCAAATGACAGGTGGATAGAAACAGCCGCCATACAGGTGTTGTGGCCTTCAGCGACTTCAGCGACTTTGTCTAATGATTAACCATTTTAAAAAAACTACAGCAGATTGGTCCACAGTTCCAACCGGCAGTTCAGTTTGAAAGTAAACCAATTCGCATTTTCCCCACCTGTCCCCTGTCGCTTCTCACCTCTCTCACAAGAACTTTCCGCACGGGTGCATTTAATTTTTCTGAATGTTGCCTGGCGTGTTGACAGCCTTTCTGCTAGGAACTTTGAACAGTGACCTGTGTTCACCACACTCAGTAACTCAGTTTCCAGAGCTCTACACACTTTCTTTGTCTTCCTACTTTGAAAAGTCTTAAACTCAAAAAAGCAACTTCAAAGAAAAAGGACCTTTGTTATCCTTGAACACATGGTGAATGCTATATATCCACCCGTATATACAGAATACATATATACAGATTATACATGTATGTATTATAACATATTGTGCCACATCTTACCCCTTGTTGCAAGTAACAAATTTTATTTTATTTTATTTTATTTTATTTTACTTTATTTTATTTTCTGGCAATAATTCACAGCATGCTAAGGTGAGTGACAAAGCCTTACCTTCTGGAGCGCTGTGTCTTATTGTTATAATATAAGAAGTCTGTACAATTGTCGAAAAGTTCCAGCCCTGTCTTTTCCAGTACAACCAGTACATTTGCTGTATAAATACTTTTCTGATTGGTCTTCTTGTCTGAACACCCTTACATCCCTCTCTGAAGTCTGGACTTATCAGGTCTTCAGGATGAAGGTTTACACACTGCTGTTTGAAAGAGTGAAAAAAGGAAAAACTTCCTCCAAGAAGGTTGCTTTCCCATGTCTGATTGGCAGCTTCATGCACTGCCTGCCCACGTGACAACTTCTTCGACTGTGAAACCCACGTCACTCAGTAGAGGCAAAGGTTCACATTACAGCATGACATTTCACTGCAACCAAGTCGGTTCAGCTATATGAGTAAAAGTTTTCTGTTCTGTTCTCCCAATAAATGCACACTATTCTTATTAAAAAAGTGGAACGAATAATATGATGCCTAAGACTAGTAAAGCAAAACCTCTCTAGTACGGCACACTTCAAAAACATTTAAAACATCTTTAAAGTCTGGAAAAGGTTTTCTTAAAGTATGTTTACTGGAATGGATAAATAAAAAGGTGATCCATTCCTTCTGAGAAATGGCATGACAGATAACTAATAGCTAACTCGAGTAATGTATTCAAATGTTATATTTGCTTGCAGAATAGGAATATTAAAAAGGTGGGTGGCAGATTACTAAAATTTTTCAGACACATTCAAAGGTTTTAATGCAAAAGTTGTGATAAACCTATCCCAGTACAAATGAAGATCAGAAGATATCCCAGTACTCTAGCTGTTAAGTTACCGTCCTGTTCATTTTAAATACATTTATTTTGTTATTTTACTTAGTGAGTTATGTCACAGACTTACACTGATTTACTAAAATACAGTATACAGGTGGGTGATTTTTACTGGAGCAATTCAGAGTAAATAGATTTATCAAGGGTCCTTCTGAAAGGTTATTGGTGTAACCACTACGTTATTTGCACATGAAAACACTTGGTTTCTACAAAATCCTTTTCAGTCACCAACACTCACAGGACACAAACTGTAGACACTGTGGAAGTAACCTGGTTAGGGGCACTCCAGTCCTCTTCTGTTTGGATGCATTTGGCTGTCTGCTGATAGGCAGGTGGTGTTTCAGGCATTGAAGAAAATGCAATTCGTATAAACTGGATACTAAAAAACTGTTTTTTATTCAGCCATTTGTAGCAGGAAGCTAATTTCAATTTTGCCTAAGACAGTGCCATTCACATGGGACACATTTGCCCACGCTCTGAATTTAGTTCTCCATCATGATCTAGTTCAACCTCATCTTTGAGGAAAGCACTTTAAGGCAAACAGCGAGAAATTCTAGATTTTTTCTTCTGAAAAAAATCAATGATCCAAGGAAGATTCAGAAAAAGGGAATCTACTCCATATGTTAGGAACAGCAGTCATTCACCCGTTCCCTGTCTGAGTGGTGGACTGTACTGTAGTATTGGTCTGCTGGACTTGTTTCTGATCCAAGGATAAGTCTCAAATTTATAACTGGGTACAAAGGTGGTTTTTTTCCATGTATGTCTGATTTTAATTTAGACAGAGCACTTTAAACTGCATTTGTAATATCACCTCTGTTTTATTTGATCGGCAAAGTTTCATGATAAAAAAAGCAGTGTTTCTACTCAACCAGTTAGTTCTCCATGGTGGATATTTGACCATTTAATGAAGAATGTATTTTCAGCAACCAGCTGACATTTGTATGCAACTGGTTTACGTCTACTACACATCCAAAGGGATTAAGAAATAATTTTCCAACTCCAACATGAATGTAACCCATTGATATGATATGTCATACTGCTTCAATTCAACATTATTCTGATTTTAATAAAATAAGACAAACTGATGCTCTAAATTTTCAGCATTCATTCAGCTATTTTATTTACAAAATACAAAGCAAATGCATGGCAGAGATGAATAAGTCATTAAAATTAAAAACATTTCCCAAAGAACTGTGACTTCCGGTAACTTTCTGCTGTATTAAAAATAAATTCTAGGATGGCCGGCACTAAAAGTAATCATGTCGACAGGTTTAAGACTGATTCATTTAAAAGATGAACATCACAGCCAGCATGCAGTCTCAATCATGCTTCTGTAAGCTAACTCCCAAAAAATAAATGTGGCAAAGTGTAGGTAGTACGACATGCAGGACTGATCTTTGCTGACGGTCAGCTAACGGCAGCGGACCGGAGGGTAGAAATGACTGAATGAATGAAGAACAGGAGGATAATGGGAATGTAGATGAAGGATAACAATGCACAGTTGAACTAGAAAGAAGTGAGAACCTTGGATGAGATTACTTCTTTGTGAAGAACACAAATACATGCAGGAAAGCCAACTATGGATGAAATGGGGCCGGAATGACAAGAAGGATGACGACAATGATCTGAACACTTCACTGCATCAGCTGCACAAAGGAGGCAGGGAAGAGACCAAAGCGGCCACGGCAGTGTCCCTGCCACCAGGCCTCATCTACCATTTCAATGTTTGTTATGATGTCATCTGGGTCGAAGGAGATCTCATCATTACCCTCTGCAAATCACAGAAAACACCATTTAAGTGTGCCGTACACATTGCACCATCCAAAGATGTCCTTGGGCTGGGGAAACAGCATGCGTTGTCACTCATCAGCGTGGTGACAGAATAAAAGTGTTGAGAAGAGCGTGAACAGTTACTCTGCCGTGTGAATCCTTCATTTAAAAGCGCAACAAGGCACGGTGGGAATATTTACCTCCTTGATAGTCATAGAGTGCCACAGCTGTCTGCCCACGGTTCAAATCCTCGTAGTCATTATCTGAAGATATAAAGCACAAGCTGTCGAAGAACCAGCCAAGGTTTTATGTGGGTGCGTCAAAAAAAATCACTGTGGACCACTGACCTTGTTTCGATGGCTCTGAAATGTCCTCGTAGTCTCCTTCCTGCTCCTGAGACCGTGAGTCCTCAAGAATGGTAAAGTCCTCGTCCAGCAGGTCATCAGCACGGGGTGGCAGCGCAGGGGGTTCATCATATTCGGTCACATCCTCCTCCGGCTCCTCCTCCTGCCAGGTGGCATACAGATGACATGCAGCAGCAACCCAAAATAAACAGCAGGTGCAGACCAGGAGGGCAGGCGCCGACTGACTTAACAACACAGAACCTTCACACAAGTGGTGGCACTAAATATGAAGTTATTTTCTCATTAAAATTATATAGGGCTGTTTTTCAAAGCCTCCTTGTTTCTGTGGAGACCCTCCCTTTGGTATTAAAGGAGCACAAGTACATCAACCCACCCAATATTCCAAACTGCTTATCCTGATCAGGATTTCCTTCATGAGTTTAATACACATAATACAGCAAATTCATTCCTGGATAATGCACATAGAGTTTCTAATATTTATTTTAAAAAAGGTCTAAGTCATATGGTTTATTATAAAAAATATTAAAAGCGGTACTAAGGATTGTGCTGAGAAAGGTTCGTTTTCGGACTCTCACCTTCGCAGTAAGGTTCGTGAACAATAAGAAACACTTTATTGACAACAGTGTAAGGATATTCACTTTGAAAAGGTTTGTGCATGATTTAAATAATCAAGTTCATATTTACTTAAAGTTAGTCTTAAATATGATTTCGGAGCTGCAAGTTAAGCTTATCGTAGCTGATACTGTGACCGGCTGGGATCATCAGTGTGACAGGAAGCAGGAAGTAGGAAGTGCAGTATTAGTTTTGACTTTTGTTACAGTAGAACTGCAGCTTTACAGATCGAAACACATAGCAGGCAGAGAATGAAAATCCTGATCACATACAGTTTCCACTGTACAGGGAAAAAATGTAGATATTGAGTTATCGAATAATAAAACTGTTCATATTTTCATAAGCAGATGCATCCATTTTTCATTATATGGGGTTCCGTAATATGTGGGAAGGGTGCCTGCATGAAAAAAAGCATGTATGTTTCCTCCGCACCTTAGCTGGTGGTTCTGGATCCTCTCTGGGTGTTTCAGGCAGTGGTCTGGGTTCCACTGAGGTCCTTCTGGCCTGGGGAACAGGAGGAAGCTGCTCTTCCTTTTGCTCTCTGCTATTCTGTTCCTAAGGAACAGAAACACGGCAAAAAGATTTAACAAAGTTCATGCTTGCTGACAGCTGTTATTATGTCTTAGACCTCATACAATACAGTCTATAAAGGACCTCCCTGTTGCTAACAACATGCTGGCCACCAAGGTATCATGTATCAGACATCTGCTGCAATGAGTGGACTGTTTGGTGAAAGTGGCAAAATGAGAGGAGGTTGCACCTTCTCCCTGCGCTGGGCCTCCTCCTTTTCCCGCTTCTCCTTAACCTGCCTCCTGGCCTTCTCCTCCGTCGCCCGTCTCCTGTTTTCCTCGTCCGATGCCCGAGCCATGTTCTCAAAGCGTGCCTTCAAGTTCCCAGCCCCAGCACTTGCTGCTCACATGCACACAAACAAACAATTTCATTTTCTCCTTTTCCAACATGAATTACACCATACGGCTATGTACAGTGTTTTACCCAATTATACAAACTTTTTCCTAAAACAACAACAGGTAAATTGCAGTCCGTGTCACATTCAAAACTCTAGCTATGGTCCGAAGGTCCATAAAAGGATCTGTAGTCTGGTACCTAGAGAGCTTGGCTTTGTACGCCCCAACAAAGACCGCTACACTCCTCCACCTCTGGTCGCTTGCTGGTTTCATGCACAAAAATTCCAAAAGCTCAGAGCTCACCTTCTCTCCATAAAAACTGCAGAATTCCTTATAGCATTCAAAAAGTGTCTCAAACACGTCTCTTTCACTCACCCTTCTCTCTAGACTTTCTTTCTGCTCTATATGCTCTGCGTCCTAATTTCTCTGGTATTTTACATCGGTTCTATTAACAGATACTGATGTAATAATGGATGCAGACAAAATGGTGGTACTGGGCAACCTGACTGTACCTGCACAGTCACATCTACATTTGTAACATTTTCTGCCAGAGTAAACATTTGGACATTTACTCCAGTGCTAGAGCAGACAGAGGACGACTTACAGGCTTCCAAAGGCTGCGTTTTCTGGTGGGAGGAGGTAGGAGACTCCATGTCCGTGAAGGAAGCCGCACTCTGCAAGGGATGAGGTAGAAATAATATCCCGTGTGGAGGTAGCAACATGGTTGCACAGCAAGACGAAGCACACCGACTTACCTTATCCACACGATCTGTCTCCACACCGTATCGTCCCCCAAAACCCTTAGCATAGTCTGGTATGACAAAAGGAAATAAAAAAAAACAATAAGCTGGTCTTCACCATCCACTTCAATAATCTATCTTGTTTATACAAGTCTGCTTTGGCTTTTCTTAAATTACTATTATTGTACTACATTTGTTTCTTGCACATATATCCAAAATGGTCCACTGTTCAGCCTGTGACACACACTTAGTCGCTGGAAAAGGTAAAACCCTGCAGGCCGTTAAAAGTCACATGGATTTTAACAGGCAAACATCTATGGTTGGTTACCTTTCAAATCTGCTTTGGCTTTTTTACAATTACTGTTATTGTACCTCATGTATTACTGTATTCTAAACCTAATTTTATTTCTTGGCCAGTCATTTCATTTTAGAGCAATTTACAGCTCAGGTCCTTTATGCAGTTTGATATTTAGATTCCATATTTTTCTCAGCAGCAGGATTCCACTTGAAATTACAACCAGCAATATTTAGGTTACAAGATCCTTTGTTCACTGTGCTAAAATCTGCCTTTCTTTGCCTGTATGTGAACATACGGTGTTGATATTGACTACAATTTATAGGTAATCTTCTTGCAAGCATCACACAAAAAAGGAAAAAATCTTTGGCCTGCTCTGAGGGTGCACGTGTGGCCCACCTTTCTGAGATTGATGCTTCTCGGTCTCTCCTTTGTAGTCGTAACTCAGGGCAGACTTGTCAACCTTCTCCTTCTCCACTCCAAATTTGCCACCAAAACCTTTTGAATAGTCTAAGACATTGGACAGGGAGGATTAAGGAGGACGGTAAAATTTCATTTGTCCCACTCTTTTACATTAAAAACACAGCTCTTAGACGATACCTTTCTGAGACTGGTGTTTCTCTGTCTCTCCCTTATAGTCATAACCCAGGGCAGCCTTGTCCACCTTGTCTTTCTCCACTCCATACTTGCCACCAAATCCCTTTGAATAGTCTTGAACATGGAGGACAAGCAGTCATGGAATAGCAAGGTGAGCAAAGCCAATCTCCTTTTTTTTTTTTTTTTTAGCTGAAAAGATTTCAAGATGAAAACCTTCGAGGTGAAGTGTGCTTGGAGAAGTGGAATACCTTTCTGGGAGACATGTTGCTCCACCTGCCCTTTGTACTCAAAGCCAACAGCTGACTGTAGGCAAAGAGGGGGGTAAACCAGCACAGTGTTGCTAAAGATGCACAAGTATGGCGCATTGTGTGAACTTGTGATATAGAAAACAGACCTTCTGAATCCCTCTCGACATTCAAGAAGGGTTTTAAAACACATCTCTTTCAGACTCACATCTCTCCTGAGCTCCTGGCTGCATCATAAACATGCATTACATTATCTGTCACATTTATCTTTATATTTCCAATTCTATATTGCAGTTCTAATTCTATATAGTTTTATTTGCAGCTACTCTGTAGTGTGCACTAGCGAAAAATGGTGGTACCAGACACATTGATTGCTTTCAACAACTATGTGGACTCCCCACCTTGTCAATACGATCCTTTTGCACTCCAAACTTTCCTCCAAAACCCCGTGCTGCATCTGTCTGGGATGAGTGCTGCTCCACCTGTGCTACATAGCTGTGTCCCTTGGCCACCTGGGAATTCATAAAAATACACATGCACGCAGACAGACAGACAGACACACACATACAAAAGGAGATATGTAGAGAAGTTTGGTCTCAGGTGCTACAGTCATAAAGCTGATGGTACTGACAACGATTACTGCTGGCCAACATGCTTCTTATAAAAACCAACCTTATCCATGCGGTCCTTCTCCACTCCAAACTTCCCTCCATAGCCATACGAGGCCTTGGGGCCCGCGTCCATCTCTTTCTTTTTCACCTGCTCATGCTCAGAGGACACCTTCTGCCTGAGATCAGCCACACTGCAAGACAGATGATAACACACACAACCGCACACGCTGATACACCACCAGTTTCTTCTCAGCAAGCTACTTCCACAAGGCCCGACTCTGTGTTTGCTGCTCTAAATTCCTTCCTCCAAAGTGACATTTTTTGCACGCAATTATGATACCTAAGATCACCATTACAGTTTCAGTTGAGAATGTGCAGCTCAGCTGTGGCTTTCATTTCCGTCTTAGCAACAAAACAGTTCAACTAAGGTTCATGGTTTTTGTCGTTCTCAAACTCCCATCTCCTTTTCCTATTCCAAAAAGACATACACATAAAAGTCGGTGTGTAGACTAATAGACAAGCCGAACGGGAATTTCTATATCATCACTAAAGCACAACACGGTACCTAATGTGTTCTTTTCGGCCTGACCCCTCAATGGTCTTGGCACCCCATCGCTGTTCCTGCTCAGACACATCATTCTGAAAGACAGAAGCCATCCATGATGGGGTTCAGTATATTGCATCCCAGCAGTACCCTACTGTCTTCACCTTTGGGCAAAAGTGAGCTCACCTCAAAGTTGGGGTCTGTCTCCCAGTCGTCCCCCTCGGATGCCACCTTCATGGTGACATTGTGGCCCACCACTGACTTCCACATCTAGTAAAAAAGTAGACCCTTAAATACCCTGTCAAAAGGCTGAATAACAATCCGCCGTTCTATATATAAAACTGACAACACGCACAGAAGTAGCGTTTGTCTTGCTTCCTCTTTCGGCTTTTTTGTTGTCGTGGAGCGAGTGGCGCTGAAAGGCAACTTTCGGTCTAATTTAACCGTCACCACAGAGGAAGCGAGGAGTTAATCTGCACTGCAGTTTAAAACACCTTCCACAGGATTTTCAAAGTCATGCATCCCATTGCAGCAGAGGACAAAGTCTGCATGGCTTGTTTTGTGCACATATATGCAAAATGGCGGTGCGGGTTCAGTCTGAGATAGACGCTTAGCCACAGGAAATGGTACGAGCTGGCAGGCCATTTAAAGTCATGCTAACCCTAACAGACAGACATATGTGGGTGTTTACCTTTCAGTGCGCTAAGGACATTAAAGACAAGTACTGTGTGTTGTCTAAGACAACTGTTACGTTGCACAATACAAGCAAAGAAGTCACAGCCTGAGGAGAATCTGCTCTTACTATCACCAGTTTTGCTCACCTTAACCCTAAGCTGTAAACTGTAAATCCATGTTGAAACATGGAAAGACTGCATTCCCAGCAGCTCATTTTTTTTGCTCTCATGAGCATCCCTAAAGCTGAGCACAGAAGAGTAAAACAATTAAATACAAAATTCTAAAAGAAATTAAAATTTAAGGGTATTCATCCCCCACATCATGGAGAACATGTCTACCAAGGGAGGTCACTAAAATGGAACTGGGCATGATACGGACTACAAATAGAGCCTGAAAAATGCTAAACTGGTGGACTTTACAAGTAAAGTCCCATTAAAGGAGAAGAAAAGATGTTCTGCCCTTTGCTCCCATGTTGGGGGAAATCTCCCATCCTAAATCTAACCCTCACCCTAAAATAAATGCATTACAAAATTTCAGCAAGAAAAAAGTCACTATTGTATCAGTATCCCTTACATATCTACAATATTTCACTTCCTTATTTGGGTTTAACTTGCCACTTTATATTGCAAAAATTTTATAAAGTAACAAATGCATTAGATTTGGCTGTAAAATGGACTACAAAGTAATACAGACCAACAAAAGTACACTTCTAAGCATACTGATTTGGAAAAAAGTAAGAAAAACAAGAACTTATAACTACTTCCTGATTTTTCTTGCTAAAAAGCTGAAGTATTTATGATGAATATTTACACTCCGATAAATTTATGGATATTAATGAAGACGGACACTTACATTTAGTCTCAGGTGGTGATATATCTGATCAATAAATAGAGGTCTATATTTCCAAAAGAGGCTGCTACCCTTCGACATGCATTAGGAAGTGTGCAACCGGATGGCTGAGGAAGCTGTATGTTGGTGCGCTGATGGAGGAAGGAGCACGATGCGTTTGCCCGCCTTCGGGGGCCCAGTCCTGTCTAAATAAGGCAGCAATGAAGCATGCAGGGAAAAAAATACAAAAACTACACTGCAAACATCTGCATGTGTAACATTTCGTGACAAATTTTATGTATGTCACACACAGCAAAAATTATTATAAACTATTCTTTCAAAATGATTGTGGCCAATCATTATTCCATAACCCATCATTGAAAGTTGTAGCTCTCCTATGTATTATTATTATTATTATTATTATTATTATTATTATTATTATTATTATTGTATTTGGCCTTAATTCCTCATAGCAGCAGCTGCATAAAATCGATCTGAATCTAAACCAGGAACAACGAAAGCGGATCTCATTTGTGCAAATTGTAGGCACCCCACTAGGGGTCGCTGCTAACAAAACAGCGTCGATAAAACTGGAACCTTTGTTCAGAATGCCTGCAAAACCACATAACAGGGATGGTTGCGTTGCAGCTTTGGGTCACTTAGGTTTTGTCATCATTAAAAATAAAAGTGCCAGAATGTACAGGCAGCTTATTACCGTCAAACTGACAAGTATACGTTCAGGAATAGGGCATAAAAAAAAGATCACACAAATGCCAAAAAAAAACGCTATGAATCCACCGCACATCTGAACAGACGCGGATCCTTGCAAACATCACTCCTGGTCAGCGCCAGTGTATCTGTACACAGTTACTTTCATTTGCATCTGTTGTGTTTGTCCACAACCTGTTTTTATTTTTATGCATCGGCAAGCTCAGCTTCATGCTTACTGCATACAAAGCCAAGCTCATGTTACAAACATGGTCCGCGTTCCATTTGTTATGCTCAAATCTCGATCACGATGTTTCATAGTTCTGAGCAACAGGCGATTTGCTACGGCTTGCAACGTTTCTCCAAGAGGCATGAGCTCACCGCCGCTGAGCCTTATAAGGTTTTGGTGTCAAGGTCAGGTGTCATAACAAAGGTTCTGCTCAGGTGGATTAGCTCCTCTGTAGACTAACAGGCCAAGAGACAGCCAGTGCCTACATTATCCTCCTCCTGTCTACAAGAGCTCCTGTCTGGGCCAGTGGTCAAAACACCCAGACTGCCCTAGACAGGTAAGTGTGTCTGATGCTTATTTTGCTGAGTCAGCAAGGCTGGGAAAACTCCTGCAGTGCAGTTTCTGCTCATTTCTGGCCCTTAGTGCCTGTCCCGCTATTTTCAATCCTGTTGACACACTGGCCCAACTTCTCAGCCGCAGCGGTTGGCCAACATGGTCCAAAGGGACCACTGAATAATAATAGTTATCCAGACATCGTACCAAGTTATGCACTTAATGAAAGAAGAAAAGTAGTGAAGAGCACACCAGCTGATCTAGCTGCAGTTTGACCCTTCTTCCTCCAGGTGTCCTATGCTGGAATGAAATGGATCCTCCTTCTCCTCAGTCATAGGAGCAAAAACCTGTGACTTCCAAAGTATTGCAAACATTTCCATCTCACTTTGTCCTCTTCTATCCCCACTCTCCCTCCTTGTACCATAACCTGTCGCGCCTGCCTTGACCCCTCCGCTTCCGACTGTCTTCTTCCTTTCGACGATCGCCTTTAAGTCACTCCCAGTGGCCTCTTCCTCATCTCCCTCCCTCCGCTACATCCTGATCTTTGTCAGATTTCACCGGCGGAAGGGAAAACTGCCACCTCACTTCCTCTTTCTACCTTTTGCCCTACCTGTACGGGTGTGGTGAATGAGGATATTCCTGCAACCTTGCCTTCTCACTTTGTTTCATTCTAAATGTGTGCAGAAGAGCTCCATCACTTCCTCTGCCCACCCTTTAAGGACCTTATAATCTTTTAATCACATTTGTGTACATGCTACAGTGTCATTCATGCATCAAACGCCATTAAGGTGTTAATGTGACCGTTTTTTAATACCCTTTAATAAGTGATCGTGTTCTTAGAAGTAATCCAACGTGCCGACCGTGCACATTGCACATTCATCGGCCGCTCCTTCCGTATCTCCGCGTACACTTCCGTTCCTCTGCACCCTTGATTCCCCGACCATCTCCTGCGCCGTCTCACCGTGTCGATCAGATCCACCGACGCTGAGAATCACAGCTCCGCCGGCTGCTCCCGAAAGCTCGAGTACTCACACACCAAGGACAGTAACTGGTGAACCCAAGACATCAGTCAAGGGTCCACTGAGGCATTCCAGAAACAGTTTGGCAGAAGCAGACACTTCCCATCTGGACACGGACGACTACACTCACAGCGCTTGGAGCCGATGTAATACCCGCTGTGTGCATTCCTGGTCCTCGCAGGCACTGCTCAGGAGGCCGCGGCTCCCACAAGCTCCCCAGTGTTGACTTGTCTCCATCTGGTAACTGCTGGACCTGCAGACCAAGGGAGGCTGTGAAAAATCATCATGGCTGTTAAAAGAGCTGGATGGAGGGATTAAAAAAGGTCAAAGACAGCAGATTTAAAATGAAAACTACAGTTATGCATTTTGGCTCCTGAATTAATCTAGTTAGAAGTTTTGGAAATACAGCAACATAACGCAGGATAGCAGTGTCTAAAAGGCATCAAGTGAGCTTTGAAACCCCCCCTCCCTAGGGCTTCTCCTATTTCTGCTTAGTGCTCCACCTACACATCTGCCAGAGCTGCTGCTCCAAAACCACTCTGATGTTTTCATGATGTTTTCACTGTTTCAACTGTGCTAAGGCACGGCAGATGCATGACTTAGATGGATGACAAAAACATCATGGTTGGTGTCTGAAAGAAGCTGCTGCTTTTCTGTCCTTCTGCCAGCCATATCACTGCTCTCTGTCGCTATTTTTCCTTCTCGCTCTCACTCAGCCGAATCTCCTTCTCTCTTTGATACTTCCTTTAGCTGGGTCACCAGCCTTGCCAGACACCAGCCATCCTCATCCAGGGTCTAGGGATCTGATTCCTGCATAGTTGAGACAAAAATATTCATCCGTCCTTCACGGCTTGTCCCAGTCAGGGCCACAGCAGACTGGAGCCTATCCCAGAATCCCTCAGCACTCAGCTAGGAAATTGCACCTTCGATGGGGTAAGCACCCCTCCATCCATTCATCTATCCAGTCATCCACTGTTACTAACCGCTTAATCCAGGCCAGGGTCCTGGTGGACCTGGGTGCTAAGCTATGAGACTTTGCAGTGAGACAAAAATATATCTATGTATTTGGGTCAACTGCACCAGCAAACACTCTTTAAATTGCTGTACACATTTTCTGATCTTATTTCTGAATAAAATCTCATGCAAATCATTATAAATGCACTGCTCAGCTGTCGCTGTAAGCAGCATAGAGGATCTCTGTTACCTCCATATTACCTCCTTATTATGCAGCTCTAGAGTCGAGAGAGTCAAGAGAGTTTTTATTTGTCAGCCTGTCAGGTGTATGTTGGGGCCAAAATTCTGTTTCTCTGGGGGTGCAGAAGAAAAACAGTGCAGATGCTTACAATAAATAAATGATAAATATCGGTGCGGTGATTTCCAGGTAAACATAGACTGAAAGTGACCGTGCAGTCATCGGTGTGGTCGAGGGAGGAGGTGGTTGGACCCTGGGCAGCAGGGTAATTCCCGGTGGTGGAGGGGAGCGTGGGTGAGTTAAAGGCTGTTGAGGAGCCTGACCGCCTGAGGAATGAAACTGTTGCGGAGCTCAGCATTTTACTGGAGAAATTTATAGTACAGGTATGTGCCGCTTAACAATGAGGATGCATGCTGAGAATGGCAATTTTGTCGTTGTGCAAACATCATAGAGTTTCCATGCGCCGCATCACGTTCGGTTTGATTTGTATTTGCGCGGCCTATTGCTCCTAGGCTAGAACCACCGTCGCACATGCGGTCCATTGTTATGCGGCGCATACCTGTTCTTTGCAAAAGGTCAGTAAAGCAGTACCTGGAAGTGGGATTTGGACCCTGTATCAAAAAAAAAAAAAAACTCAACTTTTTTCATTTAATATTTCTTGTTGGAAAAAGATGTATTTTTGTTTGCATTTACTTTGACGTTAACTTATAACCATTCCTCCTCTTCTTGGCCATTTTTTGGTCCCCTTCAGGGGCTCTAAAGGAGCACTGACTTTTTCAAGGCTTCGCTAAAGGGGTGGCCCAGAAGACTGGTGTGCAGCTGATGGCTTGCAAGCGCGTTGGAGCGACACAGCAGTCAGCGTTACACCTTACGGTTCTGCGTCGCATTCATGTGTAATTCTTGGACTTTGATCAACTTTTAAATCATTGTGACACACCGGGTTGTTTCAGGGAGCAGGACTTGACACAGGGACAGTGTGGGAATTGGATCCTCTGCTGCAGGGATGCGCTCTGTGATCAGCTTTTCTGGATAAGGGATGAGGAGGACATCGTCGTGACACATCAAAATGTGTCTGTCCTGTGTACCACGTACCATCATGCTGTTTGCCTAACACTGGACAGCTGAAAATGTGCAGCGTGATGGCTGCTCCAGCAGCCACCCAGATACGTATACAGTTCACACACATATATTTTCTGTTTGTTTATATTCATTTGCTTTGGAGAGTTCAAACAATTCGATGTTTAATTTGAATTTACTATTTAAGTTCTGAGTAAAAATGTATGTTTTTTGAGTTGGTGGCTTCTGGGGGATGGGTCCATCCAAACGCCCATCCAGACAAAAGATTGGAAGAGGGCAACCAGGTCATATAAACCAGGAAGTGGATCCAAGGCTCAGACAAACCTTTGCTACAGTGTGGGGGAGGGAATATTGGTGTAAAAGTTTAGTCGGTTTAATCTTCTGACTTATGTTCTTACCAAAAGTATTTTGATTCGCTTTGACTTTGTAATGTATATGATTTACCTAACTGTGCCTTGTATTTTGTTGTTAATACTGTATGTGTTTGTGTAGTCCTTGTGTTTCCCTATTGTATGTAGTTGCACGTAAATGGTCTGATCGGCCGTTATTTAAGTCCTGTTGTTCGAGTGTTTGTTAGGTCACTTTATGTTCAGTTGAGTTGCATCGCGCACGGTTGGTTTGTGGTTATGTTCAGCTCACCTTTTCATGGGCCCAAACTTATACTTTGCTTGATATTAAAATGATGTTATTTTTGGAATAAATTATTTTTGTTAGCAATTTACCCGTGATTCCTTCCGTCTTGGTCCCCTACATGCAGCAGCCCCACCGTCATTTGCACAGAGCACCGCATTCCTGCACAACACATCCAGCATCTTGCAGGGTCCATGCCCACACGAGCTCACGCTGTTCTGAAGGAGAAAGGGGCTGCATAACACCAGCAGAGGTGTACCTAATAAACTGGCAAGTTGGTGTACAGGAACAGTACAGTATACTTTGAAGAAAATGCAATAAATGCCATGCAAATAGTGTTACTGGACGTATAAGAGGTGTGTGTGTGTGTGAGAGAGAGAGATTAACAAGGCCACACCCCCACCCCCCACGGCCCGCCCCGCTGACGTGCGCATGCGCAGCGCCCTACTATTTGCTGCGCAGCCGAGGACCCGCTAAACATGGATGCTCTCATAGCGCAAACGAAGAATAAAAACGAATTAAGTTACGGATCTGAACAATAAAGGTAAATTCCGACAACGAGAGAAGGTATGGCTCTTTATTTGTTCGGGAGCGGTAGGGTTGGAAAGACACGGCGACTCCGCTCAGGAGGGAAGCACCTTGAAGGCTTGCGGACACATCCCGTCCCGCAGTCGTTTTTGTGAGCGAAACCCTTTTGTGCAAACTCTTGTTTTCGCTCAAAATGAAACGAGCAACGGGACGTTTTCACCCCGAGGCGCCATAATAAACAAGGGATCGTCTGCAAATTACCGGCCGACGTGCGGGAGATGCTGTTTTGTCTCTGCAAGCGTGGGTTACGGGGTTCAAGCTTCAGGTTCAGCTCGCATTCGCTGGGTTTTTCTGTCCGAAGCTGCGGGTTGTCTGAGAGGAACGGAGTTCTGGAGGAACTGCTCTGCTGGGTTCTGCAGTGACTAAGGGATCATCTCTAAATTGTGCGTCTGTCGCTTCTGCAGCCTGACCTCAGGCACGTTAGGAAGCTCAGAACCATCCAACCTAAATGCGTGGGGTGGCATTTTTGCAGGGTGACAGCGTTATCTCTATTCCAAAACCCAGCCTTACTTTTTAGGATACACACCCTGTTTTTTTTTTTCTCCTTTTCTTTTTTCCTGCCAAAAAAATGGGTGGACACGATTTTAAAGTAAACCTGATCATCAACTATGGCAGACAGCTGGGACGCAGCCTGCTCCTCCTCGCACACTATGTCACCATGTGCGTGAGCTTAGCCGGACGCTTCGTCGCCCTTGCCGTGATGTGTGCCAGGTGGACGACGGTGTTTGCGCACCGCGCCGTGGCAGCGTTCGATGCCCTGCACGCCTACCTGCACTGGTGGAGCAGGAGGGGCGGCGGGGCAGCCATGGAGGTCTGTCCATGTTCCGGAAGTGACAATGAGTCGGCCGAGTCTGACTGACAGCGAGCGAGAAGCACAAGGAAGACTCCTGGAGGTCATTCCCCTGAATGAGGGAGGCCGTCGCGGGGATTTGGGATTTGCACGGAGCTGCCCCCGACGGACAAGGGCACTTTCTGTAATGGTTGGCCAGATGAAAGGTCAATGTCAGAGAAGATGATTCTGGAAAATGATGGATGGACCAGCGTCTGGTATCAGAACCAGGGAAGTGTCATCCACCAAATAACACTCATCACTTGCGTTTGGGCCATAAACAGCATAAACTATTTACATGTTGCTGTGCTCTTAATATATTATGTACCACAGTATAGCTCTGACCGTGGAACGTTCCTCCATTCCATGACCAAACCTTCTTCCGAGAAATTTTTCCAACTTTGTTGTCGATCATTTGGACAAATTGGCGGGCCGTGTAAAGGGAGAGGAGATTCAGCAGTGGACGCGCACTGGAGGGCAGCCTGTTTGCTTGGTTCCAGGAATTCCGCACATCATGTGGGCATCTCTGTGCCTGGTACAGGGGTTTAGCATGAATGGTCGGTAAACCCCTGCATAGTCCTACAGGAGATCTGTGTGAAACTTCTCAACAGTGCACCATTTCACCAGAAGCTGCTCGAATTTTAAGATTTTTTTGTTGTTATTTTTTTTTTTTTCCAGATGTCATAATTTTATGTAACATGGAGGTGGCGAACCCAGCACCGTATCAACTAAAATCTTGCTTCCTGTCTTTTAAGACTCTATTTGATTTTTTTGATCATTAGAAAAGATTTGATCTAAAAAGTATACCCATGGGATATACGCTTTGTGGTAAATGTGACAGCGCTTAAATACAGCCTTGTAAAAAAATACTATACTAAGTCTATATCTGGAAGTTCTGCATTATCCCTCTTCTGTTGCACTTACCTTCCAAAGTGAACATTTGCAGTTTATTCCCTGTTTTGTTGCTGAAATGTGTCCTGTAGCACTTAAAGGATCGTATAGACTAGACTACAAACATCACTGTAACAATAGAAAAAAATAAAAACTGTGCCAGAGGAATTTGCTTCCGCAGATTAAGTGCCGAATTGAAAGAATTATGCTGTTCTTCAGCAAAGTCCAAGTGAATTTGCTTGCTTTGCAGCACCATGCAGACATCTGGAAACAAAAAATGGCAGAGAACCCTGTATTTGTTCCAGCTGAATTTGCTGATTGTAAACGGATAAACAGAATTATGTATGAAAAAAATAAAAGCAACGGGAACATTTTAATATTTTTTATTTATTTATTTTTTTGGTGGCACTTGGTTTCAGCTGTGGTTTCGAATCCTCTACAGCTTGAATGGAGTTTGCCTGTTCATGTTTGCATGGCCGCCGGTTCCATCCCACATCCCGTGTGTGTGTGTGTGTGCTGTAAATGATAAATTATTTAAATTATTTAATATTGTCTATTTCCAATAAACAAGAAGTAAGTCCCCTTGGCCAAAGGTGGCATCTAAATGCTAGTTAAAAATCACTGTTTTGGAGAAATTTATCTGATAATAAATAAATAAAGTCAATCATGTGCCTTTTCAACCACATCTGGATTTCTAATATCCTGATACTACAATAAATAAAATGGTAATAAATAAATAGTATATGGTAATGCTTCCATAATATAGCAATTACCATATTATTAACATATCAATTATTATTAATTGTCATATTATTAACACTGACATAAACGTATTAATAACAGAAAATAAATTTTGTGGGAGCTATCACAAAGTTCAGTGAACCGATGTTGTGCAGAAGTCATGAGCACACAATTTCAGAGCAACAAACTTCACTGTGGATAAAACAACATGAAAACGCTCACCCTGAACTACGTAAGAGTGACATTTTCACATTATTTACTTTGGCTCTCAGTGTTTACTTAGGGCTGTTGTTGCCGCCTTGTACGAAAATCACTTGCTTGGTATTTCCCACATAATAAGTAAAGGAACTCAGCCATACATGATTTACTGGAAAAAACAAGTTGGGCAAAGGAGTAGAAAATAAAGGGAATTTCTGGGCATAACGCTTTAAAGATGCTGATGCGGCAGTCTGGCTGTAAGGCAGCGTGAGGCAGCGCGTCACGTGCGTGCGGTTCTGTCCATCAGCATGTGCTTGTCTGAGCCGTTTAGTTGCTGGTTGTGGATTACAGCTGCCGATTATGAACCAGAGATGGGTTGGGGGGGGTCAGACCCCCAGGAGTGTATAAAAGGCTGTGTGTTTCATGGAACCCTCGCAAGTCCCAGAGTTGTGTGACTGTGCGGAGAGGTCCTCACACAGTAGACCAATCGGGCTAGCAGAAGGAGCGCGGCACCCCCACAGACCCGCACCCGACACATCAATCTCGGAGAATGGGCAACTCGACCGGATCCACCGTGGATGACCTCCAGGCTGTGGAGATGCACTTGTGGTACAAAAAGTTCATGACGGAGTGTCCCTCGGGGCAGCTCACGCTGCACGAATTCAAGCAGTTCTTCGGTCTCGGGGGACTCGACTCGGAGGCCAACGCCTACATCGAGCAGATGTTCCGCACCTTCGACATGAACAAGGTGTGCAATTGCGGCCGTTTGAATACAATTCTTAGTCTAAAATGTGCCTAAATGCTTAGACGGCAGTTGGCATCTTGACTGTGGCTTGTGTTTGATAAAAATAACTTGCTTATGAACTGGCACTGGTGTACCCCTGTAAACGTAATACCAGTTCAAGTGCAACTCCTAACTTGCGACTGACCAGTATGTGGTGTCCTTCGTGGTTTGCCAGTGAGCTTTCGACAGCATTGATATTCTTCCCAATGCTGGCGTAGAAATGATTATGGCATAATTTCGTGGGCCGCAATCTTCACCTCCGTCTAAAACAGCAGTTTTTGCTCCGAGTAGTTTGAAAAAAAATGTGTTTTGGTGTTGAATATTCAGCATTATGTGAACATACAGGTGAATGGCACTGTTTGGTGGAGCTGCATCAGAAACATAGGATTTCCCGTGAAGTGCAAGTGGACTTACGTCGTTCAAACTGACCGCAAGGCAACTTGATCTGAAGCGGAAATGGTTGCGCTGGGGGATAAGAAAGCATTACGTCTGCCTTTTAAAACAGTGCTGACCCCCAGCTCCTGCCACCGCATTTGAAGTTGAGGGTAACGGATGGGTGTGATGCACAGCAAATGTTTGAGCCAACTTGCTGCCACCCTGAATATTCTCGCCTCGTAAGGCAAGTACCTGCTCGGGAAGTAAGAGGTGGAGCTGAGATGGCTGTCGCGTGATGCTTGGCTGCTCCCAGCACATTACCCTGGGAATAAAGGCTGTTGGGTGGTTTTAAAGTTTCAGTATGACAAGCCTCCTCCTTTTGCCGCTAAAATGGCTCCCATGACTCCATCCTCCAAAAAATATCTAGCTAACTTTTTACAAAAATGTAACACCAGTCTGTTCAGAAATGCGCTGCAGAATCCTGCGTCTCACCGTTTATGATCTTATGGGCATTTTGTACATCTCTGACAAACACAAGCAGAATTAAAAGCAAACAGAAACACTGAATGCCAGATGACCTTCCTGGTTTTGACTGTTAGTGCTGACCGCCCCCTTTCAGGACGGCTACATCGACTTCATGGAGTACGTGGCTGCCTTGAGTCTGGTGATGCGAGGCAAGATGGAGCACAAGCTGCGCTGGTACTTCAAGCTGTACGACGTGGATGGCAACGGCTGCATTGACCGGCACGAGCTGCTCAATATCATCAAGGTAGAGAGACGGCATCACCACTGAGAATCCCACATACAGCAGGGTGACACCTGCTTGTGGACACCAGATGTTCTAAAATCCGGCCTAGACTCCTGGTCTCCATTTCCTCTTTGGGTTGGGCAAAATGTTGGCAAGGAGAGGCATTGTTTGGAACAACTTTTCCGTCAGCTCCTTCTGGTTGCTATCAAATAGTCAGCTGCTTGCAGGATTATCTCACTGATCCCCACCATACTGCATTCTGAGCCCAATCTGATCACCTCTTAGTCTCAGAATCCCTCTGCTGAGTCACACACACCCTCCTGCCTGAAAGAGGAAGCCACCTTGAACCAAGCTGAAGATTAACTACATGATGGACAGCCACTTTCAGCACCAATGTTGATGTGGGCCTTTCTGACAATGTGTAACCCCCACCCCATCTCTCTGCTCTGTCCCCAACGTCCTAAGGCCATCCGGGCCATCAACGGGAGCGACAATCAGGAGGTCTCCGCTGAGGAGTTCACCAACCGGGTCTTCGACAAGATCGATGTCAACGGAGATGGTGAGTCTTTTCCCTATCATAAACCATCATAAATTCTGGGAATCCAATACCGAGGTTTGTAACTGATAAATGTTGTATCTGTTGTTTAACCACAATCTGGACCTGGTGTGAGCCGGATGGTTAGCTGCCTTTAAAGTCTTCCCCAGCAACTCCAGCTATTGCTGGACCCAATACCCATTATTGACAATAAGGCAGATGTACACTACACGGCCAAAAGTATGTGGACCCTCCTTCCAATAACTGAGCTGAGCTGTGTCAGTCACACCCATACGGCATACAAACACACTGCAGGCAATTGTGTGCTTCCAGCTTAGTGGCCACAGTTTGGGGAAGAAGCTCCTTTCCTGCTGGAAAGGACACATGGTTGGCCCAGGTTGGTGTGGAACAACTTGAGTGGCCCTGAAATTAACTCTACTGAACACCGTTGGGATGAACTGGAACGCTGGCTACGAACCAGGCCTTCTCGCTCGATGTCACTGATGCGCTTGTGGCTGAATGGGCACAAATTCCCAAAATCTGGACGAAAGCCTTCCCAGAAGAGTGGGGGCTATTATAGCAGCAAATGGGGGAATGACTCCATATTAATGCCCATGGGATCCAAATGGGACGTTCAACAAGAACATATAGGTGTGATGGTCAGGTGTCCGCATGCTTTTGGCCATATAGTGTTCAAGCTTGCTTGTGCAGTGAGTTGTATGAGTCCTGTATACTCCACAAAATATATAAAATGATCAAGGAAAGGAGGTGCAAGCAGACTGCCTTGGCAGGCCCTGTGTGTGCAGCATGGCCCTTTCTGACAGAGCCTCCTCCTCTGTCTTGCAGGGGAGCTGTCCCTAGAGGAGTTTGTGGCAGGGGCGCGCAGTGATGATGACTTCATGGAGGTGATGATGAAGAGTCTAGATCTGACCCACATTGTGGCGATGATCCACAACCGAAGGCGCAGCATTTAGACTCCCTTTCTGCCCCGTCATCCCCACGGAAACCCACCCTCCACCCTCTGCTGCAGTTAAATGTCTAAATGCAGTGGTGATATTGTGAAGGGCTCCATGCTGGCAAAATGCTTTCCCTGCCTGAGACCCCACCATGGGAATGCTCTCAGGATGCCCTGCATGAATAACTCACCCCCAGCAGCCCAACAACAATTCGCCAACTGGAGCCCAACCGGTCAACAGGTGATGCTGGACTCGGAAGGATGACCGCTTACTAGAAATGACCCCCAAAGCAATTTTCTGATTCAAATCAAATTCCTCCACAAATCAAAACTATGTGCTTTGCTATTATCTCACAGGAGAAAAAAACTCAACAAACAGCCCCATCGAGAGGTCCTAAGCCACCCTGTCCGTGAATTACAGGTTGCCATGACTGTGCTTTTTGTTTTCACTTGTGCGTGCGTGTGTGTGACAAAAACCCGATCCCTGAGGTAAAACAACGGAGTGTCCGCACACGGCCGGTGACGATGAAAACCTGTCAGCTGCATAAGTATTGTAGAGATCCTGATGGCCGTACCAACCGAGCAGGGCTTTTGGACCCATTTGAGGTCGGAACCCGAAAATACATTCCAAACAGGCCATGCCGCGATCCTTCAGCTGTGGCCACAGTACGACTGATCTAGTTTGGTGCAATTCTATTTCGGTGTGTTCTGTACAGTGCCATGACAGTATGCGGTATGCCTTCATAGGGCCCACTTAGAAACAATAAAAAAGTTAAAAATTTCATGTTTCTCTTCATGCAGGTGTCAAAGTCACAAATAAGCAGTGTGCAGTTATTTTATTCCTAGTTGTAAGACTAAAACGATACATCCCTTGCACATTGCAACTGCTCACTGTTGAAGACGTGCATCTTCTGTATAAGCAGCATTTTCATAATATCGATCCATTAATGCATTATTAATAATCACTCGGCCTGAGAATGTACAGCCAAGAGACAGAGGACACCCTGGGCAGACAGTCACACACAGTCTTTCACACTGTTGAGTCACCAGTTCACCTGAAACACCCGTCTTTGGACTGTAAACATGGAAAGAAAAAACAAACTTGACATGCTGAGCCTCATTCAAACCCAAAGACCTGGAGCTACGAGGCACCAGTGCTACCCGCTGGGCCACGGTGCAGCCCCCATGTTTGCAATGTGGCTGCAAAAATAAAAACTAAGCCAACTTATTTATTCAAATCATGTAAATACAACGATATTTCCAGTTCATATAAATACAAAGAAAGCACCAGCTAGGAAATCATGTGACCACCGGCTTGCGAGGCCGCACTTTCCGTGGAGTCATGTGACCGTCTCGGTTTTTTCATATAAGCGCTCGAAACACGAAACCATGTTGCAGTCACATAAACATTTTGTCCACCTAAACCCTACGCTCTGTACTTAAATCATGAATGGTAAATACGTGAACAGATATATTTACCAATTTCCAAACGTGTTTAATAACACCCTAATAGATATAATTTCAATCTAGATAAATGTTGGAATGAGCTCCGGTCTGGTCTCAGATGGAGATTGAGAACATCATTTGTATTTGTCTCACATTGTTTTGCTGTTGTCTTCCTCTTTTGCATCAGCTGCCTGTATGATCCCACTTCTGACACCCATGTAACAAGCACTAAGTCTGGGCTTGGATAAAGAGAATGAAGACATTACATTGATCTCCATAACACAGCCTTGTATTAAACACAGAGTATCAGGGAAAGGTAACAGCCAGACAATACAACAACCGGTTAACCACCCCAGCTTCCTTCTGGCAATATAGCGGAACAGGGCAAACCCTACCAACACAGCACAACATCCGATCCATGGTTGGACCCAATTAACTATTCACACATGACACCGACCAATAGGGGTTCTTAGCCGTAGTGCCCAACGCTAAAATATCTTAATGCAGGGTGTAATCATTCCTCAGCATCTGATACAAAAACTGAGACTTTGGGCTTGAACACCTCTCTCTGCAACTGGATCCTAGACTTCTTGACTAACAGAACTCAGTCAGTCAAGATTGGAAGCAACATCTCCCGTACGGTCACTCTGAGCACAAGAGCCCCCCAAGGTTGTGTGCTCAGCCCACTGCTGTTCATGCTGCTGACCCAGGACTGTGTCACAATAAACACCTCAAACCACATCAAGTTTGCCGATGATACGACTGTGGTGGGTTTGATCGGTGGGAACGATGAGTCGGCATACACAGAAGAGGTACGACATCTCACAGACTGGTGCAGAGCTAACAATCGATCTCTCAACATGGCTAAAACAAAAGAGATAGTTGTGAACTTTAGAAGAGCACAACATGCTCTCTCTCCACTAACCATTGGCCGCTCCTCTGTGGAGATAGTCCAGAGCACCAAGTTCCTTAGTTTCCACATCACAGAGGCCCTCACATGGAGTCTCAACACCAGCTCTGTTGCCAAGAAAGCCCAGCAACGTCTCTACTTCCTACGGAGGCTGAAGAGAACTCGCCTCCCTACCCCTATCCTCACTGTATTCTACGGAGGGGCCACTGAGAGTATCATAAGCAACTGCATCACTGCCTGGTTTGGGAATTGTGTAGCCTCAGACCACAAAACCCTACAGCACATAGTGAGGACAGCTGAAAAAAATCATCGGAGCGCCGATCCCCTCTGTCACGGACATCTACAACTCCCGCTGCATCCGCAAAGCCACCAGCATTGTGGATGATCCCTCACACCCCTCCCACCCAATCTTCTCCCTCCTGCCATCCGGAAAAAAGTTCCACAGGATACGGGTATCCACCACCAGGTTGAGGAAAAGTTTCTTCCCCGTAGCCATCAGACTGCTTAACCAGAAAAAATGACATAACTCAATGACTCTAACACCCCCTCCCCTTTTTGTAGCTGCTACACCCTGTAACTTGTACTATTTATTAGAATTATTTATTGTATTTATTGGTAATTTGCACAATATTCCCTTTCCTGCTGTACCGTGTTGTGGTGTTGCGTTGCACCTTTGGTCCTGGAGGAATGCTGTCTGGTTTCACCATGTATTGTGTAGATGGATGAAATGACAAACTCCTGCCTTGCCTTGCCTAATGTACAATACATGAGAATAATTCCAACAGCAAAATTAGCCCAGTGCAAATAGTTGCTAGAGTTTATGAGTATTACACCAAAAAAGTTTTTACTGATGACTGCAGTGGCACAGTTTGCTATCGTAGCACAGATCGGGACGTTTGCGCTACGTCGGCAGCTCACGAGCAACTGATTTGGCTGCTGTGCGTTACTTTTACCACCAGGTGTCGCCACTGAACACAGAGCTGAATGCGGCTCCGGGCGATGAACCTTTGCGCAACCAATAGGCTGGAAAGCCTCAGTGCTTCAAAAGGCCTCATTTCGCCATCACTAAGAAAGCAAAACTGCTTCGATTTCTGTTGCAGTTCGGTGCTGGGACATGCCATTTCCTCCATGGTTCTCGCACCAAGCGGCCGCATTTGTTCAGCAAAACTAGATTTAATTATCTGACATATAATTATGTTCACCTGCTCCATCTGTCAGCACCTGCAGGCACTTTCGTGCCGCCCGGCCATCGAGTGACCCATCACTGCTCCGAAATGTCCACATTCAAAGATGCTGTGCTGACAAATTCTCATGAACCCGAACGACAATAAGGTGCCGACACTCATTTTAAATTAAATGGTTGCCAGCTCTCAGCTGATGTTAATGGGCCTTTCGGGGATGGTTTCTCCCACCCCATGCTGTTTTCATTGATAGATTTTTGACCAGAAACTCCTTTCTGCTGTGCTTGTAGTGTGATGGTCCACACAATTACAGATTTCTTCCCCTTATCATCCTGCTGTTATCAGGTGCTGCCACTTGTTTTGGCCCCAGTCTCGCAGGTCCAATCTGTGCCGCAGTGGTCACCTGCAGGAAAACAGTCTTCAGCTGTGTCTGTAGCCCCAACAGTCTAACAGCAGGAAGTCTTGCTGTTAGAATTCCATTCTGGATTGTAATCTCAGGTCTGAAGAAACCCTTATCACTGCATAATTTAGTTGATGTAACAGTTTTAATATTTCCATACAAGGTAATGGAAATAGCACTAGCATTTGCTATTATTTCCAACTCCGGAAACAGTTGGTTGTGAAAGTGGTTTCCACCTAAAGGCTGAGGAAAAATAGGCAGCGTGTGAGGTGGTAGCTGAGAGCTGTTCTATTTGTCTTTTACTTCACTATGGCAGTGACAATAGCAGGTACAAAACCAGGCCTGCATGTGACTGTTGTGGTGTTTTGTGAGGTGGACCACCATACAGGTCTTGCAGACCTACTTCCCCCCCAGTAGTACACGTGTGCATGGCTCTCTGCTGCTTCCAGCACTTTCCAGCCACATGCCAGCAAGCAGCCTGCACAGTCCCACACTGAGCAGCCTGAGTGACCCCAGAGCCCCAGCAGCTGAATCACATACACACCTGGGCCAGAATGCAGGGATTTAAAAAATAAAGACCTTTCACCAAATCTTCCTTCTGCAGAGGTGAAAAACTTCTTACTCTTTTCTCTCATGACCTGTTGCATGTGTGAACTTTCTTCCACACTAGCAAACACAGTGTTGATAATGGCTTCAAAGAATAAACCTTTTTGTCAACACTGTTGTTTGGAAAACTTCAGTCATTTCATGGCAATGTGGCGGTACCTTATCATGAAGCAAACTGTGCGAAGCTGCTGGAGAAGCAACACGATTGGCCAGAAATAAGTGGGATGCTGAGATTTAATTAAGGAGTTTCAAGGAAGTCTGGCTCCTCTCCTCACCTTCAACACAGGGCTGGGCCAAGCTGATATTGAAAAATATGTACAGGTGAGTGCCTGATTTGGGACCTGTTTTTATCTACACACCTAAAAAAGTGCTACCTAAAATATAATCTGGGATTCTAAAATACAGTTAGGAAATGTTACAAATTGCTTTGTTCCTGTTTATTAGAGGTCACCCTTCAGACGGCTGGCTTACTTTGTTGCCGAGTCTTCTGCGAGTTATCTGAGTAACTTTTAACATCTACACTGCTGTACAAAAATGATAGTTCCTCATGTTATAATGACTGCAGCTGGAAGACTGGGGTCTGCAAAGCAAACAGTACATTTTTGCTTGTTTATTAATCTAATTGATGAATTGGAGTAACCAGTCAAGATTTGCACCAGATGGTGCCCATTGCTTGAATGTAGGCTCTTACAAATAACTCACCCTGTTAATGGACAACATTGCTATCAAATGCAGTAAAAGGGGAGGAAGGAGTGTGATGACTTTGTATGTTAGGTTGAAGGGATGGAAATTTGAATTATTTTATGAATTTTGTGCTTTGTTGTGCGCTGGTTTCTCTCCAGGGTTCTGGCTGTGCTGCTCAGTGCGGGCCTGCTGTTCCCCAGCCTGCACTGTAAGAACCTCCTGTGCTACTACTGCCCCCTGCAGGCGAAGAACAAAGAATGCTACAAGGTTCGGTCGGTGTGCCCTCCTCAGGAGGTGTGCTTCACAGCAAAGGGGAACCATAATGGCTCCGTGGGGCTGATGACCTCAGGGTGCACCGCCCTTCAGCGATGTGCCACGGTGCACGATTTCCACTACAGGGGCACCAACTTCACCGTGACCTACAGTTGCTGCCACTCGGACTTGTGCAACTCGGCTTCCGGCATCCCCGCCTTCTCGGGCCTCCTGGTCTCTCTGGCTGTGACGGCAGCCTCCCTGCTGCACCTCTGGATGCGCTAGCAAGGAAAGGAACCAAACTGGCCCTCTGCACGTATTCAGGCACATTGTCCACATCTGGACACCTTGTCAACAAATGCTGTGCGTGCGTGTCTGGTCGGCGTTCCTCGTAGCTCACTTGACCAGACGGTGCCACCTCGAGCTGGTCAGTCTCTCCATATCGATGTGTTGTCCGTGCGGTGGGCGCAAGTCAGCGAGTGGCTGATCGGTCCGTCTGTCCAGATCGCTGCGTGCCTTTTATTATTCTCATTTGCGCAAGGTGCTTTTATTTTAATTTAGCACTTAAATACTTCCTTTGAGGACTTTAAAAATGTTTGCAGCTTTAAATAAATGAACCCACGGTAAGAATGACCGTGTCAGGGTGACAGTCTTGACAGTGTGACATTTATTCTCCCTCTGTAGTTCTGTATACACCTGTAGACAAAGACAGCATCTCTTCAACATATTGCTTTAATAACACTTAATTCAAAATGTCTGGCAGTAGCATAAGGCTAACAAAATGTGCAAGTACTCACACACAGGTACACGGATTGGAGCAGTGGATGGAGATCTGGACCGTACTTTATTTCCCTTTTGATAAGGCTGCTGGGTTTCCCATAATGAATATACATATATATACAGAAAATTGTTATACAGGGAATACAATGGAGGATTTTACAGACTGCAAAAACAACACTGACAGGGCAAATCGCACCTCCAGAAACTGGAAATAAACAGAGAGCAGGAGGTAACAGCACAAGAGGAGGAGGGAGGGGTTATTAGTCAGAGAGTCTGACCCAGCCATCTAATAACTTAACACTGAAAAATAACAGATTTCACACACAGTGCATCTTAAATAGGTCACATGGAGAATTTTGCCATAAATATCTGCATTTTGGGAACCAACATATGTAAAACAAATATTTTTTTAAAAAAAAATTATTCAGTCTCAAAGGGTTTTTGTTTTTTTTCTCATTTTTTTCTGCCATCTTCCCCCAGGGCCGGGTGTTCAACCATCAATCATTTAAAAACCAGGGGAAAAACTGAACGCATTTACAAAGTGAGTTTAAAAAAAAACTAAACGAAACAAAAAACCGATCGACAACCTGACAAACTAACAAGTGAACAGAGTAGCACGGTCAACTTTGTCACAGAAAGAATCCACAGACACGCAGAACAGCAAGAACACAATATTCATTATGGCGTCATCGTCGTCGTCATCTCGGCCGCCGCACATGGAGCCCAGGCAACTGAAAGCTCAGTCCCCAGCCTCACGCTTCCATGACGTCTTCATGCTTCACAGTGTGGTCAGAGAGGGGTGAAAGGTGAAGCCCGGGGTAGCATCGCAACTATAATAGTAATAATAACACAAATGGCGATCATGACGAAACAACCAGAAACCCGAAAAGTCCACAGAGAGTAAACAAAAGGGCTGGTGTGTCGCGTGGCGCTGTCCTTCCCGCCACTGTTTCCCGGGAAACACCTTGAGCCACTCAGATGTCAGAGATTTCTGAGAGGATGGCCCGCGTGTGGGATGGGATGGTCCAAGGCTGACAGGAAATGCTCTGTGGCGCCGCTGGCCAGGGCTGCATGTCATCAGGACAGATGGGGAAAGGAGAGCTGTGTGTGGCTGGCGGGTGGCAGGGCGAGTCCCACCGGCGCCATCAAGCACGCTGCCGTAGGGCCCGCCTCTTCCTGCTGTAGTAGTGGCGCAGGCCCGTCTGCCGCGAAAAGTTCATCATATAGTTTTGCTTACGGGTGCTGCAGAGAGAACAGGAGTCAGAGGGGGGGGGTGCGTGGCAGAGGGGGGGGCAAGTGTTAACCGTCAGGTGCGGAGCTCAAGGACAGACCCATGATGGCAGTAAACAGCTTGTTTTCCTCCACATTTCCTCCATGACCTCAGTCACTCACAGACTCCCTCCATCTGTCCTCTTGACATCCCGCTGGAGCCGGAAGCAGAGCAGATGCTCAGAATCTGCCCAGACTGCCATCCCATTTAAGGCCCGTTCTAAACAGCGGGCTGCTGGGGTCACAGCGCCATCTGCAAATCGACGGGCACCAATCCCGGCACAGCCCTGCTGGTTAATTCCTTTTTAATGTGGGAGGACATAAACTCATATCGAGTTTGGAAAATGCTCTTTTAACTATGATCATTACTTAAGAGGGTCCATCACCGCCGGGCTGCCCTTCCCTTTACGTGTCCCCCTGCACCTCCAAAACTGCCATCTGCCTGATGATATCGGTTGTGCTCTGTTCCCAAAACTAGAACTGCTGCCCGCTCGAGAGGTCAGTAAAAAAGAAGTGAGAAAACAATAATGCGGTTTTAGAATGAGTGGTTGAGGTCATAGGGAACATCACGATCAGTGCCGAACGCTACCAAATAAAAAAGACAGAAAGGGATAAAAAAAAAAAAAAACACAATATTTTTTTCTTGCTTAGCCTGTTATTGCCTCTTCTTTCCAGCAGGGTGGTGCCAGCGAGCTAAGACGTGCAGCCAGGGCACATGGGGGCTTCTGCAAAGCAGTGTGGAGAAGGTGGGGGTGTCTGTGGGGGAAGGTGGGGGGGGGGGCTGGTCTCCATGCACTTTCTCAGTCAACCATGGGTCTAGACTTGCTGCACGAGGGGTGGAAAACAGCTAGAGAGTGCGGAAGCCATGCAGAAGAGGAAGGACAAGAAGATGTGACCTGAGCAGGAGGAGGAATCTTCTCTGCATTCAGTTTCTACAACCACCTTTTGTAACCAGACACTCATGTGCAAAACATCTCATCGCACGGGACAAAGACAGTTTAATCTCACTGGCTCTGCTCCACAAACAAACGTCCCCACAAACCAACACGACACACACTGACACGATGAGGCTAACGCAGCCAAAACACGGTACAAGCTTGGTTTCTACAGACACAAAACAGGTGTCACGGGTGTCACATTTAATAGAAGGACACAGAAGCAGAAAACACTTATATCGTGTCAAATGGCCCGTCAAGGTGGAAATGACCATGTAAACGTAATATAACTGCGGTGCAGTAATGTATTTGTTCTATCTCAGTTGGTGTGTCCTGCTGCTTGGCCAGCCTGGCAAGAGGAAAGTCACACATTCTGGGAAAGTGTCGAACCATTTGCTGAGTGGCTCCTGCGTTGGATTTGCTGCCTGGATCTTCCTGATGAGATGGGAATGGGACTTCCCTCATCCCTGCACTGTGTTTAATGTGACCAGCATGAACAGGAAGCGATGGAGGGGGATTCGGGGAGGGGGTATGGCCGTGGAGTGTTATGGTGATGCCGCTGTGGTGAGGGGGCAGGAGGCGGGGACACTTACCTGACTCTACAGCCATGCCATAGGGAGCAGAATACAGAAGAGAGCAGAGGTTAGAGTGCGAGAGGGGAGGGGCAGGAGGGGGCAGCTGCCTCGCAGGAAGGTCCTGGGGGGCAGAGGACCCGGCCTGGTGGGGCAGTGGAGGGGGCGGGTATGTGAGAGTGAACAAGAAGTGGTGAAACAGAGAGAGAGAGAGAGAGAGAGAGAGAGAGAGAGAGAGAGAGAGAGAGAGAGGAAAAAAGGAGTCCACGCCAGTACAAAACATTGTTATGAAGAGGAAAAAGACCACCAACACAAATTAACAACAAAGCAGAAAAACAGTAAAAACTAATAATTCAAACTATCAACACACAGAAATCTGGTATTGGTGGTCGGTAGGATTAATACAAGCAATCTGAAAAGACAGAAACGTAGATGTGGAACATAGCAGAGAGAGTGCAGGAGTAACTCGAATGGAAGGATGGAGCAGCCAAAGAGCAATGAAAAATGAGAATGAGGACCATGAGGAGTATGGAGAGTAAAGGGGTCAAGTGTGTCACGTGACGCAAAGAGTGAGCATCTGCTGTTCTGTGTCTGCCTTTGAGGACACGGAACAAGCTGAGGACAGCCCTGCCTATTAGCACCAGTGGACAGCTGCCATGATGCTGTTGTCGTCATTATAACCAGCAACTATAAAGCATGTGGAGGTGTTCAGGTGCAATCTACAGTCATCCCTGAGATGTGTCCAATGAGGTTATGACAATTCAACTTTAGGAAGTATCCATACACCCCTACTTCAGATTACAAGGAATTACTCAGCATTTATAAGTCCCGACTATGTATTTTATGCACCTTCTGACAGCTGAGTGGTATTAAACCAACACCACCATGTGGCCCTCTTCATTGTTATAGTTTGCCTCACGCTGTATTTGTAAGTTTTGTAAGTTATCAGTTTCCATTACTCGATGTTTCCCCAGTTTAATCTGGTATAATTTTGGTAGTCAAGGCCAGTGTTTCAACTATCACAACAATATCAGCTTGTTATATGAGTGTGAATTCATTTACAAAAAGGTTGAATCAATAAATGAGGATGTTTGTATTGTTTGTGAGTATTTAAGTGTATGCCAGGTAACAGGTACAAAAGAGCTGAAGGAGCGCAAGTAGATACACATACAGTATTTAATAAGAGGAATTGCCCTTCTGTTATGATAACTAATGTTAACTACAGATGGTCCCTGAGTTACAGTGGTCTAACTTATGATTTTTCAACTTTAGGATGGTGCAATAGCAATGCACCTTCAGTAGAAACCATGCTTTCAATTTTGAATTTAGTTTTTTTTTCCCCCAGGCAAGCGATATGCAGTATGATACTTTCACGATGCAGCAGCGAGCCGCATCTCCCAGTCTGCCACACGGTTGCTAGTGTATACAACTGATACTTCACAGCATTCTTTCTTGCCAGCACTTTTTTTTAGGATACCCCTCCTCATATCTATGTTGCTTTGTGCATCTATCATGTCTACGAAACGCCCATCTGTGTCTGTCTCCTGAAAGTGGCATGAAAGCACAAAGACTGTAATGACTGTTAAGGTGGGCTAGGCTAAGCTAGGCTATGATGTTCTGTAGGTGTTATGGCATGGGTGGGTGGAAGCAGTCATGAGACAGCACGGTAATAAGTTTAAGTTCCGTTAAACTCTTTACTGTGTGTTGTTTCCGACAAAACGTTAGCCATGAGCTAGTGCTATATATTAGCAATTGGCATCAAACAAAAATGGAAGAAGCCACAATTCAAAATAAACAAAATACAAGGTCTTAGCAAGACAGAGGTTGCAGGAGAGATCACAAGGGGCAGCGGAAACTGAGCACTGACAGGAAGTCCGGGCTGGAACTAAATCCCATCCACGATTGGTCCCTACGCCAATCAATCAATCTGAAGACGGGGGCGGAGAGACCGCCTACGTTCCGTTGCAGAAGCAGCCACAGGCATGACAGTAGATTAGGTGTATTAAATGAATTTTTTGTTTACAACAGGTTTACTGGAACGTAACCCCATCGTAAGACGGGGACCATCTGTATTGAAGTAATATCTCCATATTAATGAGATTCAGTAATATTTTAGCCTAAATGGGTGTTAATTTTGATGCTCAAGAATAAATGCAAATTTTTACCACTGAAACAAATGGTAATTAAGTGTCTGAGTTATGAGAATTTACAAAGGGCTTTTCAGGAAAAAAGTACTTTTGTAAGGCAGGAAAAGATTTACACTGTGTGGAAGTTAGAATGCTGATAGCTGCGTACAGGTGCTGTGTGTCAGTGCAGTGATTTCTGATCTAACCAAGGCCCCTGTGGTCACGAATCACATTAGGTGAAACATCTTGGAGAGAAGAGAGGTTGATGAATTATGTGTATCCGTGTGTTTGTGTGAACCTACAGGTGCAGCCCAGGCGCGAGTGACGGCGGTACTCACAGGACAACTTCAACATGATCCAGCGCCCACTGGTCATGACCAGTTCCGCCATGACGAGGCTGCCACCATCGGAGATTCACACCCTTCACCCGAGCCTCCCTGGGTTGTGGTGAAGTATGCAGAAAACAGAAAGTTGAAGTGAAACTGTAGAGTGTAGCTCTTCCCTTGCTTACGGAGATAGACAAACACTGTATGACAAACAATTTATGCGAATGAAGGTTTTGTCAGAATGCACTCAGCACTCACAGTGGGATATTGTAGGACACCCTCTGTGCCCGGATGAAGTCCTTGGGCTGGTGCTGGGCGATAACATGCCAGCTGACTCCATGGTTGACACTGTACTGGAGAAGGACTGCCCGGTTCACGGTGTCAGGTCGGTCCAGCGCGGCGTTGCAGCTGTCCGTCTGGGATACACTGCCGATCTGCAGCACGAACATGATCTTACTGCAGGAGGGAGGAACAGCGATCAGGGAGGGGACTAGTAGACCACATCAGGTCACAAACAGCATGCAAGAAAACCGAGGTAAACATTTTGAGCAACTATTAGTAAATAATTTATGCATCTTGAAAAAATACAGAAACAGCTCCTTCCACCCTCCCTCCCTCCTTCCCTCATATGCAAACCTGACATGAGATTAAATCCCTGACCAAACAGTGGAGGCCGTCATCAAGTACCTGGCTCTGGTGAGATCCAGGGGTTTGGTGATGGCTTGACGTATCTTGCACCCATTGAAGTAAAGCGAGTCTCCGTGGGCGTGGGGTGACAGCTGGCCACACCCACTGCCCACTCCCCCTCCCTGGATGAGCTGCCAGCTTTCCTCCGACACACTGCCAGACTCAAAGTTGTCCTTGATGGAGCTGGGTAGCTCAGCACTGGTCAGGGAGCAGTCATCACCTTGACAGAGGAAGCAGCAGTGGTGGAGGGATGGAACAAGGTAGATGACAGAAGCTAAGCAGGTTTTTTACACAAAACGTCACCGTGATGTATAAACACTGTCGGAAATGTATGTGATTCACAGTCATCCATCCATTTTCAGTGACATGACAAGGACTCAGAGTCAAACCGTGGGTAAAAGGAGTACACCCTGGTCAAGAGGTCAATTACATCACAGGCATCCGCCCAGCTATTCACCCATCATCCTTAACCACTTAATCCTAGTTAGGGTCAGAACCTATCCCAGAAACACTGGACACTAGGATATGAAACAACTGTACACCCTAGATGGGATGCAACACATGCATGTTGAACGTAAGCACGTGTAGGTTGTCTTTTGAGCCCACTGGGTGTAACGTTCAACAGATGCAGTATGAAGGAGGATTTTTACAAACTTATGGCTGGGGTTCAGATTAAGGTTTTTCGTAACCCTAACCCTATGGTACAACCTAGCAGGAATGCCAACCGTGATGCCCCTCGTCGCAGATGCAGATGGCACCACTGGTGCAGTAACCATGCCCGCTGCAGAGCCCAGGACACGCCTCCCCAATGTACACATGGTCCACTCCCCAGCCTTGTCGTTCCCCAGCTCCCTCTTTCTGGATCCAGCGAAACTGTGTTGCACTGCAACAAAGAAAGGATGGGAGGTTGGTGAATGTAAACCCAGGGAAACACAGGCGAGTAGAAATGTTCTGTGACAAAGGGAGTGATCAGATCTTATATATCTTGCTATTGATATTCTTGCTTCAAAAAGGAAGGCAGCACTGAAAGGTGTGAAGAGATGTGACTTTCATCTCTATTCAGTCTTTGTGGAGTCTGCATGTTTATTCCACGTTTGCATGGATTTCCTCTGCATGCTCTAGTTTTCTTTCACAGTCCTAAGACGTATGTTTCATGAGTATTGGTGATTCTAAATTTTCTACAGAGAGTGTGCGTGTATGTGTTACACTGCTGTGAGGTTTAGATGGCTATAGCTAGTACTTTGTATGCGCTTTGTACGGCTCTTTGGTGAAACTAATAAATACAACTTTAATATGAAGGGAAATACAAAATGTTTGTTTTTGAGGTGTAAGCACAGACATGATTCTCATACCCAGAGGAGACATGATCGGGCAGCTGGACCGTCACTCTGGTCCAAGCTGAGCTGTTGACTGGACTGTAAATGGTGGACTCGTGGAACTGGAAGGGGGAGCATCCGACATTGTTCACAGAGGAGGGGAGGCATTCGGAATGGACCAGCTGCCACGAGTCAGATCTAGGGGTTGGGTGGGAGAGAGACAGCAGGGTTTGTCAAGTTCGCGTGCTGGAACACACACACACACACCTAAAAAGTTTCACTATTACTGTAGTATTTGGACAGGGAGAGTCTATGTGGTATCAGTATCCATCACCTGGCATCCTTCCTGTACTCCAGCATCACTGAGTGGTGGTCATCACAGCGGTCAGCTTCGCAGCCCACCACAATCTGGAGCAAGTTACACAGGAGTATGGGTCACATATACTGGGGTATTGTCATAAAGAGAGACATGTATTTCATAAGAAGGTTACCGGAAGGTCCTGACCTTGAACTGGAGGATGTAACCTGGCTGGACAATAAGCTCACGTGTTGCCAAGATGTTATGAGTTCCATCCTCATTCTTGTTGGGCCAATACAGATGGAAGGAGGGGTTGCCGCAGAACCCTGCTGTGCGCACAGCATTGGGGTAAAAGCTCCAGCTCTCTTCATGCGACATGCCCTCTGGGGGTGTGGTGGAACGGTAGAGAAAAGGCAGTATAAGAGGAGTGGGTGGGATTACAGTGGCAGAATCAGAAAGAGGAAGGCAGAGGTTCTTCAGCAAACCAGAACTGCCAGGAAGACCCTGGACTGTAGTTCTCACCCTCATCGAAGGTGTCCAGCAGGAAGCTTGGATTAATGTCAGAGCCACCCACTAATATGTTGTCTAAGGCCCACTGAGCACGGTCCAAGCTGGGAGTAGCCAAGCCAGAAGACATGGTGAATGGCTGCCACCAGCGAAGGCGAGTGGAGTTAGTCAGTGCTCCCTCTGGTAGCACTATGTAATCCCTTCGCATGGATACATACTTCATGTAGTCCATTTCATGCAGCAGAGTCCAGGATACACCTACAAGAAGGGGAAAGCAGAAGAAAGATTTTAGACCAGCTGTCCTTGAAAATGTTGCTATGGAAAGGCTGGTCTGCTATCTTCTGGTCTTGGGGTTTTGAGAACTGTTCTCAAAGGTGTAGCCTGGCTGAGTCTGAAGGGAAAGATCAGGCTGTGAGCAGCGGCAGTACCTCCATCGGTGGAGTAATCCAGCAGGACACCTTCCTTACGGCACGTGGGCCTGTGACACATCGTTGTGTTGTCTTCACTGCCGATTCTTGCCCAGTATTCTACAAACCTGCCATGTACAATCAGGCAGTGGTTATTATTTTATCAAGCAGTGGTCATGAATATGAAAAATGAGACTTGGGAAGAGAATGCACTGACTTGGCTCCACGGAGGTCAAGATCCACAGTGACAGCCTGTCTAGCATTGGCCCCTCCGAAGTATAGAGCAGTCCCCTCCACCAGCACTCCACAGTCAGTGCAGGGGCGACCACCTTCCAAAACCTGCCACTGTGGGTCTGGAGATCCCTCCCAGTCAAAGCGTTCCTTCAGGGAAGTCTGAAGAGACATGAGAGGAGAGTAAAGTTCAGGGCTGTGGTTGGGTGCTAGAGACTAGAAGCAAGCTGTGGGTGATGCCAGTACCCTAAGTGGTGTGCTGGCATGGCATTTGGGTCCAGAAAAGCCTGGGTCACAGAGGCAGCGCTGGTCCAGGCAGTCTCCATGGCCACCGCAGTGGCCTTCACATGCTGGCCCAATGTAAAAGTTTTCCAGCGCCCACTGAGCATCCGAGTGCTGCTGGTAGAAGCGGAACCGCACAGATCTGCAAATATACATGCACACTTGGTACAAGACGGTCTACATCTCCTGATTGCTATGGTTTGCACAGCTAGCAACAAACACACCCAACTTTCAAAAGGAGACAGTACTTTTTAAATACATGGTAACAGTAGTAATGCGCAGCAGTTTTTGAATGACAGAAACTACTCACGTGTCTCTCAGACTCTCGGGCAGCGGGTACACCATACGCTTCCAGCCCTCGGCCGGGAAGAGGACAGAGGGCTGCGACACTTGGCCACCACACTGCGGGTCAGCCGGCAAGCACTGCGAAACTAGGTACTTCCAGGATACTCCAAAATCCACCGAATACTGGACATGCACCTGTCTCTCGGCTGGGCGGTCTGGCACACCGCAGGCCATGGCCATCTGTGCAAATATAGCCCAGACTCAGCACTCGTTTCAAGAGCATGGAGATCTAGGCTGTGTCAGAAACAAACTGATCACATTTACACAGGTACTGAATGGTGTGTACACAGTTACGGCTGTTTTATGCCCTGCTGCGACCCAGGGAGGTTTGGCACAATATTACTGTGGCAGTTATGAGAAAATATTTTTTTTTTTGTTTGGGGACTGCACTAAATTTTGTTTGTTTGTGTCTTAAGTGTACTTTAAAATCTCAACAAGTCTTCTTCACTGTGTTTTGGCTTAAAAATGCAGGACAGTGTGGTGTTACTTTCTGTTATATCCATGCTTCTGGAAACACAGGAGAATAGGAGAGTGAGTTGCACAAACCATTAGAAAGTGTTTTACCTTAAAATCCCAACCATGTTTTACAGGCCACATTAAAGCACTCATTTCCTACTTTTTCAGCATATTTTCACTTTCAGTGTTGCCATAAAAAATATTTAATAATTGACCTGTTCAACTATTTATTTGCCGAGTGCTTTCTGTAAAAGTTTTACCTATAGCTACAAAAGCAGCCTGGCGTGCAGTTTTACCTATAGCTACACCGCGCCGGTGTTCGGAACAGACTGCGGAAACGAGCTCATCGCCCTCCACTGCCCAGCATTCTGCTCGCGAACGTTCAGTCATTGGAAAACAAGCTGGACGATTTGAGAGCAAGGGTGACTTTCCAAAGAGACGTGAGGGACTGTAACATCCTGTGTTTCACCGAGACATGGCTGACCCCCCTTGTGCCGGACCAGGCAGTGACTCCGTCGGATTCATTCTCTGTGTTTCGCATGGACAGAACGGCGGAGGCCAACAAATCCAAAGGTGGGGGAGTCTGTTTCATGGTGAACACTAAGTGGTGCGAGGTGATGAGCGTTTCTGTTCTTTCTCGGTCCTGCTCACCTCATCTGGAGCATCTGACCATCAAGTGCCGTCCTTTCTACCTGCCTCGGGAGTTCAGCTCGGTTATCGCCACGGCGGTTTACATCCCGCCTCATGCGGACGTTGGCACAGCCCTGTCTGAACTACACGAGGCACTCAGCACTACCCAACACAACCATCCGGACGCAGCAACCATAGTGGTGGGGGACTTTAATAAAGCGAACCTCAGACAAGTCATGCCGGACTTATACCAACACGTGACGTGCATGACTAGAGGGGACAACACGCTGGACCACTGCTACACGCCGTACGAGCAGGGCTACAAAGCTGTTCCACAGCCGGCATTTGGGAAGTCGGACCACAACGCTGTTTTCCTCGTGCCGGCTTACAAACAGAAGTCTCGTCTTGAGGCTCCGGCCACGAGGGAGGTAAAGCGCTGGTCTGCCCAATCGGAAGCCGCGCTACAGGACGCGCTCGATGACGTCGACTGGGACATGTTCAGGACAAGTTCGGATGACGTCAACGAGTTCGCGGAGGTAGTGGTCAGCTTTGTGAGCGTGCTGGAAGACAACATCGTCCCCACGGTTACGATTAAGAGCTTTGCCAACCAAAAACCGTGGGTCGATGGTAAGGTCCGGAAAGCTGTGAATGCGCGCACTGCTGCGTACAACGCAGGTCTCGGCACGGGCGACATGAGCGCTTACAGAGCGGCTAAATACGGCGTACGGCGTGCAGTGAAGGACGCGAAGCGCCGATACCGGGAGCGGGTCGAGTCGCTTTTCCTCCAGGGTGACGCGCGCAAATTGTGGCAAGGACTGCGTACCATCACAGATTTCGGAAGGAAATCTAGCGTGGCTATGAGTGCCGATTCTGGCTTCGCTAACGAACTCAACGCATTCTATGCCCGCTTCGAGTCCGATTGCGCTAAAGTCACCCACGACCGCAGCGAGACCCGCAGCCTGGCGAAGGAATGTGGTGACTTCATCACCGTCGCTGAGTCCGATGTGCGGAGGGAGCTGAAGCGCGTCAACATCAGGAAAGCGCCGGGGCCGGACGGCATCTCCGGGCGCCTGTTGCGCTGCTGCGCCGACCAGCTGACCGGAGTTCTCACAGCCATCTTCAACGAGTCTCTGGCTCAGTCCACAGTCCCTCAGTGCTTTAAAACATCCACCATTGTCCCGGTACCAAAGAACAATAAGCCCTCATGCCCAAATGACTACCGGCCCGTTGCACTGACCTCGGTAGTCATGAAGGTCTTTGAGAGACTCATCAAAGCCATCATCACAGCATCCATCTCCAACTTTGTAGACCCACTTCAGTTTGCCTACCGCCCCAACAGATCCACGGACGATGCCATATCCCACGTCCTGCACACCACCCTCAGTCATGTGGACAGGAAACAGGGGAACTATGTGCGACTGCTGTTCATCGATTACAGTTCAGCTTTCAACACCATTGTCCCCCGTAGACTGTTCACTAAACTGAATGACTTGGGATTGAACCGCCACCTGTGTGCCTGGGTTCTCAGTTTCCTCACAGGCAGACCACAGGTGGTGAGAGTGGGTAGTTGCACCTCAGGCATCATCACACTCAACACAGGAGCTCCGCAAGGTTGTGTACTTAGCCCTCTGCTCTATGCCCTCTACACTCACGACTGTGTGGCCACACACGCCTCCAACTCCATCATCAAATTTGCTGACGACACGGTGGTGCTGGGCCTCATCTCCAACAACGATGAGACAGCATACTTGGAGGAGGTGGATAACCTGGCATCATGGTGCCAGGAGAACTGCCTCCAACTGAATGTCGGCAAAACGAAAGAGATGGTGGTGGACTTTGGTAGGCGCCAGCAGCGGTCCTACACCCCCCTTAAAATCAACGGGACTGCAGTGGAGAGGGTGAGCAGTTACAAATACCTGGGCGTTCATGTCACTGAGGACTTGACATGGACTGTACACATCCGAGCTCAAGCCAGTAGAGCAAAGCAGCGGCTCTACCACCTCCGGCAGCTGAGGAAGCTACAGGTCTCTCCAGCTATCCTTAAGACCTTTTACTCTGGTGCTGTACAAACTGTTCTGACTCAGAACATCATCTCCTGGTTTGGGAACAGCTGTGCTCGGGACATCAAGGCACTGCAGAGAGTGATCCGGGCAGCGAAACGCTGCACCAGATCTGATCTACCGTCCCTACATGACATCTATACCAGGAGATGCAGGACCAGAGCGAGTAGGATCGTCGGTGACCTGTCTCATCCCAGCAACCATCTATTCATCTTGATGAAATCAGGCAAACGCTACAGAAGCATTATGGCCAGAACGGAGAGGCTAAGGAGGAGCTTCTACCCACAGGCCATAAGACTTCTGAACCCGGACATGACATGACTACCCTCACGTAATCTCTGACCACTCCGCTCCAACCCCCCCCCCCCCACTGTCACTGCCCTTCTAGGGCACCTTAAATGTTCCGTACCATTTTCCCTATTTATTTACTTATTTATTTACTTATTTACTTACTTATTTATCTATTTACTGCTTGTTTCTGTCTCTATTCTTCTTAGTGTTTGGATATGTGTTTGCTTCATTTTCCATTATAGATTGTTCGCACAGTCATCCTGGTTCAGATCGGTGCACATTTCAACACATGGTACACAACCATGTGCTTGACAAATAAACTCTTTTGACTCTTTTGACTCTTTTTGACTCTTTAAAAAAAATAAATATTCCCCCACCCCTACAGAGTACATTTTACTGCTCTCTAGTGGCAGATAGTGGAATTGCAGAAAATGTTTACTGCAACAGAAATATTAACAGAACAGAATGGTTATGACCATGTAATAAAAACATATAATTTTGTTAGTTGTTGCATTGTTGAAAATGTATAACTAATGTTTGTGACACAAGGTGCCACTGTAGTAATTCAGCTTGGCTTATGCTCTCTGACTGAGCTGAAGTAAGGATTCACATTTCATACGATTCTATACTTCTATACAAGTTGCCTAGTAAGCAACAGCTTAAACGTTGTTTTATAAGTAAGCAGGAAAGAAGAAAATTACTTAGAGTAGTGTATTTGTTGGACTAACATATGAAAATTTGTGTAAATTATGTTCACCATGTGAATAAAAAACATTTATTTTCTACGGTCAATGCATGTATAACTTACATGTTGTAGGTATGTGTTCCATTTGTGCTATAAGATAGACCACTGCCATATTTAATTTTATCTCATTTTGTTTCATCCTATTTTAGCTGAAGGGGCCATATTTGTTGAAGGTGGTTACAAAGACACTGCCGTGCTCTTTCTAGAGCTGGATCAGAAAAAGGATCCCCATTACAGTTTTTTTATCCTGAATCAATCATGTTGATTCAGGCTACACATTTTTAAAGGGATAACTGAATTACATAAAAGTTGTAGGCATTTAGGACACTGTAAGAGAGGACAAATTCATCATGAAGTAAAAACTATAGATTAGAAAAGAATGAGCAAGGTTTCAATCTGACCTTGAATTGCATGACCCAGCCATGGTCAGGGACAATGTCATGAGTAACAGCATACACCTCTCGTCCATCCACATTGCCGCAAACCATTACACCATCTGAGGAGCCGCAGAAGCGCTGGACCAGACAGTCCTCAGAGAAGAGCCAGTGGTCACTCACTATTCAAGAGAGAATGGAATAGGTATTGTGATAGTATTATTCACCACTGTCTCAGGGTACTGTCAGTATCCTCCCACTCTATGTTTTCTGTTAAGTTATGGCACCTAGCACAGCTGTAAAATACACTAAATTACCAGTGGCAGTCTCCTCAAGCTGAGTGAGGTGGGCAACACGCCCCATCGGGGCTCCATCTGCTGGGGACCGTTCATGGTTAGGCAAGGCAACTCCACCAAAGGTGTCTAAGATCTGAGCATGGGGGTCAGAACCAGCGATGAGCACGTTGTCCAGCGCCCAGTCGCTGCGGTCAGCCCCATCGTGTTGTGGCTGCCACCAGCGGACTCGTACCCCTTCCTCCCGCGCAGCAGGGGGCAGCAACACATTTACAAACCTGCCCAAAACAAGAAAGCGGAAAGACACAAAATACTGAAAGCTATACAATAACTCAATGTTCACGGAATAAACATGGCATGGTGCCTACAGATTCTTATCAGGAAGTTGTGTTCAGATGTGCTGTGCTATAGCATAGCCTTTCATCCCATGTGGAAGCGTGTACAAGCTGACCTGAAACTAAGGCTTACCCTGGTTTGCTGTACTGGTCATAGAAGATCTCTGTCAGCAGGTTCCAGTTTATTCCCCCGTTGAGGCTGAACTCCAGCAGCACACCCTGGTTGCGGTTGCTGGGAGTTGCCATGCAGCCATACATGAAATAGAACTGGACAAACTCAGCACTTGTCAAGTTCAAGTCCACTGTGACCAGCTGTCGACTGCAGCTCTGAAAGCAAGAGGATCCCACAAGTCAGATGGTTAAATACAATACTTATCAAAATTTTGACACTATGCTCCGTGTCGGTTTTACGGAAGCAGGCAACTTAGTGCTTAAGAAAATGACAAAACAGCAGCAGGAAATTCCACTGCACTTGTACCTCATGTTGCAGGTTTGTGGTACAAATGTTCAAAGATGCAAACATTTAACAATTTATTTGGTAATCCACCAGTATCGCAATCTAATTCATACCTGAAGATGCCTCAGATACAGAATTTTAAGATATTCCCTCTAATTTAAAATGAGTATAATAATCCTGCCTGAAGTTCTGAGCATCCAGCATAGATGAACATTGTGACCATTCATTGAATGAGTTGCTCACAAACACTGAATAAATAAATAAAATTCTTTCTTTTTTTATTATAGCTTTATATAATGCTATTTTGACATAAATTAACATGTGAATATATCAAGGAATTTAATGTACTGTATTACTAAGCTTTTATACATTGTAATGTAATGGTTGGATTCATGAACAACTTGAAAGCTGAGGTACAAGTGTACTCCTAAAAAGGGTGCATATTTTAATCTGTAATAGTGAAAAACAATGTAATACGTAATAATATGTTAGTAAATGCTTTTAGATTTTTTGCAGAGCTATCATGTATGCTCTTAAACTGACGCGTTTATGCAGTTAAGGTTTGCAAAAGAGTAGGAAGATTAACAGTGTCTGCCAAGTGCATACTGTAACTAGGAAGAGAAAGAGGAGGCAAGGGACGAACAAGGGGAGCGGCATGCAGGCAGATGGACACTCGTCGCTCGTACCCCACTGAAGTGCAGCGCGTCTCCTGATGCCACAGCCCCACACACACTGCTTAGCTTCCCCCCTGTCAACAGGAGCCAGCTGGTGGAGGCCGGGGGGCGGCTGAAGCTGTCTTTAAGCTGGGTGGGTAGCAGGCCTTGTGGCTCATCACAATACACCCCACCCCACTCAGGGTCGCACCTGGGGAAAAGGTAGGTGGGAAAAGAGGCAGGGAGAGGACACAGGGGTGAATCCCTGCAGTGCTGAAACTGTACTGACCATGCAAACCATCAACTATTGTTGTCTTAGTTGGGGCAACTTGTTAGTTTGAGGCTTCAACTCAATGAAGAGGGCATGACATTCATTTTTTGTCATTACTTGTTCACAGGACAGGTACATTGTGTATTTAACCTATTTTTGGAGATTTGGAACATATCAGAAACACAATAAATTCATTGTTCAGGTGCAAAATATGCTTTTTCCTTGTAATATAAGTAAGAGAGGGTGGAACACGAAACAAATCACACTGAGGAAAAAAGCTTCGACATAAAGACCTCATCCAAAATAGCAAGGTCATTTTTGACAAATTTTGGTGCTTTCATTTATAATTTGTTTTTCTGTTTTATTGTTCTCCTAGGAGTGTTGGCCATCCTGGTAAAGACCAGGTCTGTGTCTATGTGGTTTATAGACAAACATGGTCAACTTGAATAGCGTCTCTCTTAAGTATTTTGGCTGGCAAGTCCCACCCAGCACCACTTACACACAGGTGCTCTGCTGGCAGCGGCCATGTCCGGAGCACATGTCCGGGCAGCCATCACCGATGTACAGGTTGTCCAGGGCCCATGTCTGCTGCTTGTCGAAGGGGGCCTGCTGGTACCAGCGGAATCGGGTTGCAGGTGACCTGTCAGATGACACATTCATCATCACTGATAAACATAATAAACACAGTTGCTTTCTTTGACTGTAATAAGACTGGAATAGGAAGAAGATCTTCAAGGTGTCCAAGTCTCTATTGGATCAAGATGAGCACCACTTCTGAGTAGGGCACAGATTCATACCAAACACACATCATCTACTGTGTATCTCATCTACTGACATGCATAATAGCTTGACTCTGTTCAGGGTTGTACATCAACTCACCATGGCTAAAGCCAGATTACTAGGGTTTATCCTGATATAGATCCCTCATGCAACTAACCCCTGCCTTCTCCGGAGCACACCCTCTAAATCTATTCACCTGCTGGTCCTATTATCCATCTTCTGGCCTTCAGAATTTGACATTCTGTCCACTACTGTATGTGTCACAGTGCATCTTCAGTACTGATAACACTTTTTGAGTATTCCACCACTGTAACCTAATCGCCCTTTAATCTTGATCTTCACATTCTGAAGTGTTTGAAAAATATTTGTTGACTGTGCTCATACATTTTAAATACAGCTTTGCTGGACCCTGGACATGCTTTTGATGGGATTTATGCTACAACCTAGAATTTTTAAGTATGAATGTGTTCATTCGTATTCTCTCGTTTCTTTGTTTCTTTATTTATGCAATTTTTAAATTGTCATTAGTTTATTTATACACAGGCTGGGCACGGATATAAATGGTAGCACATGTTTTGGATAAAATGGGGTTTTGTCTGTAATTTTTCCCTGTATCAACACCTTGTAAAATCTTCAAAGAAAATTTAGAAAGAAAAACAACGTGAAGACCACAATTCACCGACATCATGGGACTCACCTGGCATAAGGAGGCACAGGCACGGTGACACGCCCCCATTTGTTGTAGACGTCTGAGACCAGCAACCTCTGCAGTGTGTAGGAAGAGCAGTCCGGGCTGCTCGGAAGGCAGTCCCTCACAAGCGGCTGCCACGTAAGGCCCAGATCTAGGGAGTACTCCAGCTCCACAGCTGTGTACAAACATAAATGGTTAAACATGCACAAGAAAATCAAAACAATATCAAGTTGTGCTTTCAGCAATTCTGGACCTTTTCCTCCACCCTCAACCTCCAGTGACACGCCTCCCCGATTTCCTGACCCTCCACTTCAACTGTCAAGTCTATTCAAGTCTGGCACACTTCACGGTGAACTCACTGTAGCAGGAGTTGGTGACGGAGCAAGAGGCTGAGAAGTCAAACTGCACAAAGGCATCCTGACCCACGCTGATGTCGGTGGTGACAGCATATCGTGTATTGGACTTTTCGATGAAGGCAAAGGCCTCGCCCTCGGAACCACACACAGGCATGCGGGTGCCTCCTGGGTGAAGCAGCCAGGAGCGCCCATCCATGGAGGAGAAGTCATCCTCCAGGGGGCCCCACCCACTGGCACTGCCTCCCACCACCACCTGATGTAACACAGCACACATCCATAATGCCAACCTGTCCCAAATACCTGCCCTGGTTTGCCCATCAGTGTAAAAACTAGCTGTATCGCTCACCTGGTCCATGACCCAGGGGCTATGGAAGTGGCCGTCCTCAGATGGCTGCCACCAGCGCAGGCGTGTAGCTGGGGTGCGAGCTCGGAGTGGGATCTCCAGGGCCACCAGACGGGCATGGTTGCTGTTGTTACTGAAAAGAAACTCCTGCAACAGGGACCAGGAGAGGCCACCATCTACAGAAAACTGCAGAAGCACTGGCTTGGAGCGGGGGTCCGGGGGGGCCTTGCCACAGCCCAATCGCAAGAAGAACTGCACAAACCTGTGGGTGGTGGAGCACAAACGAGGCTCCAGAAGCATTTTTCTTGTATTTGCTGTAACATTTTCTGCTGAAGTCAGCGTTAGTAGTACCAAAAACACCAGGCTCCACATCTGTGAAATGACTGTTACTCTGAAATACAATGCGTGTGTATCTGTAACCATTCAAAGTGTGTGAAAAGCATTCAGGAGTACGTATGTTGTACCTGGCATTGGACAGATCCATGTCGGTGGTAACCAGCATGCGAAGGCCATCCTCGCTGAAGAACAGGTGGTTCCCACTGGTCATGATGCCACACTTACGGGAGGGTTTGCCACCACTGAGCAATGTAAAGCGCTTGCTGTCTACAGAGCTGCCTACAACCAGAGGACCAGCAAACGACAGCAGATCAACACTGAAATGGCATCGACCCCCTTTTTAATGCATTGGTTGAAGTTACTAAAAATTTGGTAAAATTAGGTTTTGACTGTGTATATAAGTTCAGGTACAAGTGTATAGGCTTTGGCCTTAGACACGGAACATCACACAGGTGCATCTTTGGTACCTTCAAAGTCTTCTTTCAGGAAGTCAGGGTTGGGTCCATCAGGCACAGAGCAGGTAGGGCCAGAGTACCCTGGATCACATGTGCAGTGGGTGCCTCCAACACATGCCCCCCGCCCACTACACATGTCCCGGCATTGTGGTCCAATGTATACATTGTCCAGGGCCCAAGTTGGGGGAGCCGTGCCACCTACGTAGAAGCCCTGGTACCAGCGAAAGCGGACTGAGCTGCAGAGAACAAGCAAGAGCAACAGAGTGTGGTTAAATTTTGACAGATGGTCCCTTCATAAGCCCCTCTTAGAGAATCTGAACCGAAATATTATGTAATGTTGAAGAATTCTTCCTATACAATGTTTTGCACATTTGCTCAAAATATCTCATATGACTCTCTCACCCGCAGAGACGTAGCTTCCCAAAGTGGATAACCTCCCTCCTCCAACCCTGTGTGGTCCCAGAGTAGTAGATGCTCCCAGGATGCAGTTCAGTGGAGCACAGAGAGTTGGGCTGAGGCCCACCGGAGCACAGCGGGACAAGCAAGTGCCAGGTTGCTCCAAAGTCTCTGGAGAACTCCAAGCGCACAGCATTGGATGACGAGCTGTCTGTCGTGCACCCTACGTTGACCTGACAGGAAGGAGAGCGGCGGAAAACATTTCAGTGCCTGGAATGACCATTCAGTCTCACTGCCCCGCTGCAGGTGTTATCCATTGCTACTGCTACACAACATCAGTCCCACTGAGCCTCCACCCCCCCGTACCTCAAACTGAACGATGGTGTTCTCACTGACACCGATGTCCCTTGTGGTTATTGAATGTTCTCCAAGCTCACTGGAGACAAACACCATGGCTGACTCGTCCTTCCTGCACCAAAATCAATTCCTGTTATGGGTGTGCTGTATCATTACATTTATCATTTACAGCCACGGTTCATCCAAGTAAACTGTGTTTGTCTTAATTTTCCAAACATGGAAACATTTTGCTGATACTCACAGCGCCCCCTTTTGGAACGGGCAGTATAAGCCAGTGTTGCCCCCAGGGTAGAAGAGCCAGCCATGTTCGAGGGGTCCATCATCAAAGCTGTCTGCCAGGATGGGAGGGTTGTGCAGGGAGTTGCCATCAATGATGAGGTCATCAATCACCCACACTTCCTCCTTCTTACCTACAAGCAGCACAACGCATAAGTCATTGTGTCAGCATTCTTGTACCTTGTATCACAAACATTTTAAGGCACGTTTATTTATCAATTTACCCTCATACTCACTCATCTTCCTTAACTATTTGTCCTTGTCAGAGTTTCAGTGGTTCAGAGCGTATCTCAGAAACATCAGTCCATCACAAAGGAGCCACACATGCACACGGTTGCGCTCATTCATACACTAAGCAATCTAGCGTGGACAGTTAACCTGAGACATTTGTCTTTGGACTGTGGGAGTAATCCAGAACACCTGGAGAAAACCTACACAGACACAGGGAGAATCTGCAAACTCCACACAGACTGAGCCAGATTGAAATCTACACAAGAACAGCCCAGATGCAGATGTGAGGCAGCTGCACCACAGGGCCAACTTATTTATACATTTTTAATTGAATTTTATTCATTCTATTTTCTAAAATTTCTTTGCTACAGCGAAATAAAAGGTCCACGTTGCCATTTGCCACCATTAATTGGCAGCAAAATGCTTAAAAATTCAACAAAGCTGTGGGAGGAAGGGGTAACTTCAGATCACCTTTTAACTTATAAAATGTTACAAATTTCTTTGCGGTCACTTTTGTCACATCAGTCACGAATGAGACACATACAAACACAGTGTCTTTGGACATTAATATGTTTTCCCCACACTGTAATCCTTAACACTCTAGCTCACTTCTTTTTCTACTCTACTTTTTCATTCGCCTGTGGCCCCTGGCGTGCAGGAGGAAAATGACACTTTGCTCTTTCATAAAGCACAACACAAGCTGAACAGAAGATTGCTGACATTATGTTTTTACATTTCGAGTCTTTTTTAAAGCAGACTGAACTTCAGTGTTGCTTCAAACCAAATCAAATCAAACAAAATAAGCTGGTGTCCTGTTTACACTACATCCTGTTTAAAGGCTGAAGATTCCCAAATAAAGGAACAATGAGACCCTACATTGTATTAGCTGTTGATAATTAATAAAGTATAAAGTACAAAGAAATTAATTTTCAGAACATTTTGTGCTGCCAACAAACTTTTGGTCCCAGTTGTATGTGTGTGTGAGTTGTCTCACCATTATTGTAGGGCTGCCAGAGGCGAAACCGTGTTGCATTGGTCTGAGCGCTGGCGGGCAGGTGGAGATGCAGGAACAGCGTGGCCGTGGATGCAGGAAAGTAGAACTCATCCAGTAACAACCAGCTGATGCCCCCGTTCACTGAATACTGCAGAAGGACAGAGTGGGAGCGCTCCGGGAGCACTGCTCTCACACACACACACACACACACACACACACACCATTAGAATTTAATAATAGCATGTATTAACATAAATACAAAAAAAATTAAGGAACACTTGAAAACACATCAGATCTCAATGGGGAAAAAAATCATGCTGTTATCGATACTGATATGGACTGGGTAATGTGTTAGGAACGAAAGGATGCCAAATCGTCTGATGGAAATGAAAATCATCAACCTACAGAGGGCTGAATTCAAAGTGGAAAAATGACGCAGCAGGCTAGTCCATTTTGCCAAAATTTCATCGCAGCAACTCAAAATCGTACTCGGTAGTTTGTATGGCCCCCACGTGCTTGTATGCATGCCTGACAACGTCGCAGCATGCTCCTAATGAGACGACGGATGGTGTCCTGGGGGATCTCCTCCCAGATCTGGACCAGGGCATCACTGAGCTCCCAGACAGTCTGAGGTACAACCTGGCGGCGTCGGATGGACCGAAATGTAATGTCCCAGAGGTGTTCTATTGGATTTAGGTCAGGCAAGCGTGGGGGCCAGTCAATGGTATCAATTCCTTCATCCTCCAGGAACTGCCTGCATACTCTCGCCACATGAGGCCGGGCATTGTCGTGCACCAGGAGGAACCCAGGACCCACTGCAACAGCATAGAGTCTGACAATGGGTCCAAGGATTTCATCCCAATACCTAATGGCAGTCAAGGTGCCGTTGTCTAGCCTGTACAGGTCTGTGCATCCCTCCATGGATATGCCTCCCCAGACCATCACTGACCCACCACCAAACCGGTCATGCTGAACGATGTTACAGGCAGCATAACGTTCTCCACGGCTTCTTCAGACCCTTTCACGTCTGTCACATGTGCTCAGGGTGAACCTGCTCTCATCTGTGAAAAGCACAGGGCACCAGTGGCAGACCTGCCAATTCTGGTATTTTATGGTAAATGCCAATCGAGCTCCACGGTGCCGGACAGTGAGCACAGGGCCCACTAGAGGATGTCGGTCCCTCAGGCCACTCTCATGAAGTCTGTTTCTGATTGTTTGGTCAGAGACATTCACACCAGTGGCCTGCTGGAGGTCATTTTGTAGGGCTCTGGCAGCACTCATCCTGTTCCTCCTTGCCCAAAGGAGCAGGTACCGGTCCTGCTGATGGGTTAAGGACCTTCTACGTCCCTGTCCAGCTCTCCTAGAGTAACTGCCTGTCTCCTGGAATCTCCTCCATGCCCGTATTGATGCGCCATCCTGGAGAAGTTGGACTACCTGTGCAACCTTTGTACGGTCCAGGTATCGCCTCAGTGCTACCAGTAGTGACACTGACCGTAGCCAAATGCAAAACTAGTGAAAAAACAGAAAAGATGAGGAGGGAAAAATGTCAGTGGCCTCCACCTGTTAAACCATTCCTGTTTTCGGGGTCGTCTCATTGTTGCCCCGCTAGTGCACCTGTTGTTCATTTCATTAACGCCAAAGCAGCTGAAACCGATGAACAACCCCCTCTGCTACTTAACTGACCAGATCAAAATCCCACAAGTTTCATTGACTTGCTGCTATACTCTGATTAAAAAAGTGTTCCTTTCATTTTTTTTGAGCAGTGTATATACAATGATGTAACAAATTAAAAGATCCACACGTGCACAAAAGTAACTGCAGAGCAAGACACAACACACACTTAGAGACGTCAAGAAAAGAAGACAGATAATGATTGAATGGAGCAGTGACAGTCACAAACCCTTGGTGATGAACTTGAAGGAGAACTGAATGTAGAGAGCATTAGTGCAATCCAGGTCACGGGACACCAGCATTCGGAGGCCATCCTGAGTGGCACAGAGCCAGGAAAGACCCAAATGAGAATTGAACAAGAACCAGAACCGGATGAGAAATGTGTTAAATATACATAAAATAGAGGAAGAAATGTCACAAAGCAGTCAACTAACAACTGCTGCGTGCCAGTGTAATAGGCATTCTTAATAGGTGCAGTGATCCATGTCATAAGGAAGCAAGGCAATACAGCTAAAGAGTAGTCACATTCTTTGTTTTTCATATGGATTTTGAAAAAATCAAATATAATTCAAGTGTAGTGGCTGTGCTGTGCATACATACCCCTTTGAAGATGAGGGCGGTGCCCGATTTGAGGGGTTCTCCACTGAGAGTGCCGCGTTCAGCCCCGTACACTTCCGGCCACTCCTCTGCCCTCAGGTTCTCATTGAAGTCCTCCTTCAGCATTGAGGGTAAGGGGGTCATGGGGACACAGTGTGCTCCTCCATAGCCACGGTCACACCTGACAGAGTGGCGGGGAGAATGTGGCCAGGTCAGGACAACAGTGGTCAGGAGTGCTGTCCTAAATGGATTTCAGAGGCCATGTCCATGTGGCCATGGTAGTGGACTATTATGGTAGAACTTTTGACTCACACACAACGGCCACCATCACACAAGCCATGGCCTGAGCACATCCATGGGCAGCCGGGCGTCAGCAGCACATTGTCTAGTGCCCACCCATCCACCCCAGGAGTGAAATGGGGCTGGATCCAGCGGAACCGTGTCCTAGGGGAACTGGAGATTTAAATGAATTAAGAAGATCTGAGAGAAGTACATATACTGAAGAAGTCATCCCATGACTGTGCTATGGCTCTTGAACTAGAATCACCCCAGTAATTGGCGTAGGCAGGGCTTACTTGGCAGCACTGGGAAGATAGACAGTGACCCTTCTCCAGCGGGTATATTGCTGTTGGCTATAGATGGAGCTCTGAGTGTAGCTGGAGCAGCCAATAGCAGGGGGCACGCACTCAGGTGTGACCAGAGCCCAGCGGCGCCCTCCATCTGTGGAATACTCCAGGCGCACACCATGAGAGGCTGAGTTAGAGGCAGCTTTACTGCAGCCCATGCTGAGGTCAAACTGGAGGAAGGAGGATCCTGACACCTCAAAGTCCCAGCTCTCTGCATATCGTGGCTTCTCTGCAAAGTTAAACACACACAGGCATACAAACACATACAATGCTGGGTTAAGATAAATGGGTATTTCCCAGAAAGCTTGACATTCAGAGAAAGTAACGCAGCTGGGTGTTGTGTAATGCAATATAGAGATATAGGGGTCCAAGAAAATTCAGTGTTGATGTCTATGGAAGGCCTTGTTCTGCCTTAGTCAAACAACATACTTCGGTGAAACAGCCAGTTGTTTAAAAGTATAACACTCAAATTTTTGAGTGAAAACAGTCAAGAAAACTACTAATTACTGTAATTTTAATGTTAGGATAATAAAGTTTCCAAAACAGCCTTTCCTCCATAAATGTACAAAATGTATACCAGTCTGGTCAGGTTTAATGTTTTTTGGGGAGTGCGGTCTGTAGCCTGTGTGCCTGTTTTGGTCAGAATTTTAAAATCTACATTAAGTAAAATAGTAGGCAAAAATTTGGAGCATTCTAATTGATTTTTGTGTTCCTCAGATGTTCTTATCACAAGGACCCTGTAAAATTAGATACATCTGAGTAATGTTTTTTAAACACAAATCAGTTTAGTTGGAGAGGTGAAGATATGCTCTAGAGAGAAGAAGAACGGAGGTCAGTAAGACTAAGACAGAATACATGTGTATAAATGAGAGGGAGGACAGAGGAGTAGTGAGGATGCAGGGAGTAGAGTTGGCGAAGGTGGATGAATTTAAAAATTTGGGATCAACAGTCCAGAGTAATGGGGAGTGTGGAAGAGAGGTGAAGAAGAGAGTGCAGGGAGGGTGGAGTGGGTGGAGAAGAGTGTTAGGAGTGATATGTGACAGAAGGGTACCAGCAACAGTGAAAGGGAAGGTCTAAAAGATGGTAGTGAGACTAGCTATGCTTTATGGGTTGGAGATGGTAGCACTGAGCAAAACGCAGGAGGCAGAGCTGGAGGTAGCATAGTTAAAGATGTTAAGATTTGCATTGGGTGTGACGAGGATGGACAGGATTAGGAATGAGTATATTAGAGGGTCAGCACAGGTGAGACGGTTTGGAGACAAAGTCAGAGAGGCGAGATTGCGTTGGTTTGGACATGTGCAGAGGAGAGATTCTGGATATATCGGGAGAAGGATGCTAGGGATGGAGCTGCCAGGCAAGAGGAAAAGAGGAAGGCCTAAGAGGAGATTTATGGATGTGGTGAAGGAGGACATGCGGACAGGTGGGTGTGACGGAGAAAGATGCAGAGGACAGGAAGAAGTGGAAACAATTGATCTGCTGTGGCAACCCGTAATGGGAGCAGCCGAAAGATGAAGAAGAAGAGTTTAGTTAATTTTAATTTTTTTTTTTTAAAAGCCACTGACTTTCTACTCAAAAGACTCAGGTTTGAATCCCATATCCTGCTCCAGTACCCTTGAATTACAACAAAGTAAACCGTAAGTAGCAAACTTTGAAGGTCAGTTTGGAGAGAGGTGTTAACTAAATTAATAGTTACATGCAAAAATTTGGGCACCACTGGTTAAGTTAAATGTTTTTGTTTATAAAACAATGTTAAGACAACCCCTGCATCCTAACTTTAATGTACAGTTTCTATTTATTTGCTGAATTTAACAATGTAAAAGGAGAAAATGCTAAACGTCTGTTAAATGCAGCAGATAAACAGCGATTGTGGCTTTACTACATTCTTCACAGTGTGTTTCACAAATGCACTCACTGTCGCCGGACTCTGAGCCAAAGGTGAGCGTTGTGTCCAGAGACAGGCAGTCTACAGCCACCTCGCCCCCCTGTACACGGTACCAGTTGTGGCGCACAGGAGAAGGTCCATCAAACTTGTCGTGAAAACCAGTCCTGGAGCTGTCATTCATGCCAATGAGGATGTCATCAAGAGCCCACTGAGCAGCATGCTTACCAACTGTGAGAAAACGAATAAGACAGATAAAAGGTTATCATAGTCGAGCTGATATTGTTTATCCATCAGTGTGAATGATCCATGCTCTCGTTTTCTGAAATGGTAGGAAACAGGTTCTCTTTCACCAAGGGGATTCCTCGGACCGAAGATTCTCACCTTGGCGCGGCTGCCACCAGCGAAATACAGTGTGAGCTGTCTTGGCTGGGAGGGGTAGCTCAATTGTCACCACCTGGGGTTCGAGGAACGAGCTGAAGTCCAGTTCTCGGAGGAAGTGCCACTGCACACCGTTGTTGGTGGAGAACTGGACGATTACACCTGAGGATGTAAGACCAAAGTACTGAGCACACAGCGAGAGGGCAGAAAGTGAAGCCAGCACACAAGTCTGACTCCCTTCACTCTGGAAAAACTAGATACGGTGAACATCCAAAGCCTGTCACTTAGCAGGCTGGGCTGACAGCACAACACTATATAATAACAATGTGTCTGCTTCAAAGAGATAAGCAAGCAAGACAGCTTTGCTGACAGGTGATTGCTGAAACACATTGTTGCAGAGCAATTAAATTAATCTCAGTGTCTCCGGCTTATGTTTGATGTATTACATGCAATGACAACGTACAGCTGCAGACATTCACCATGGCAGCATAATGGATAAAAACATGCAAATTTTGGGGGTTACAAAAAACGCATGTTTCTTGTTATTTTGTATGTCATTGCTCATTAAGCATTAAGCATTCTTTTGACTACTCTGGGAGACCCCATCTGAAACCCCATCTGAACAGAGCTCAGATCCATCTCTGAGACTTATTGCCTCCGGATGAATGCCTTGCAGTGTATGGCATTGTGAAGGGCATCAGAAAACACACATTTTCTCTATGTGGGAAGGTGTGTTGCGTTGATTCCTCGGTAAAATCCAAATTTCTGTTTAGAAGATGTTTCTATAGTTTCTATGTGGCCCAAGGTAGGAACAATGTGTTTACCTTCATTTCGGGATCGTGGCCGGGTACAGCTTGAGCCCATACTTTTCCCACCAATCCGGATATAGAACTGGACAAGGCTGCAGGGTACAGAGACACAGGGATGTGGGTGGAAGGAAGAAGATAGTACTAGGTAGTGGGGGAATGTGGTCAATGGCTGAGTACCAACCGGCTGTTGCTGGTGTCCAGGGGGGCAGTGCGCGCCTCTCTCCTGCCAGAACTGCTGAAGTACAGAGCCTTCCCATCAGCTATGGTTCCGCAGCCAGCCCCAGTCTGGACCCCAGACAGACTCTGCCACAGGGGGCTCAGCTTGCCCTCAAAGTCCTCAATCAGCTCCGTGGGGCTTGGCACAGCAGGCACACAGCTATCTTGCTCCACTGGAATATACACACACCACCAAAAACACACAAGCACAGATACAAAGCTGTTAAAAAGTCAATATTTTGGCACATTTGTACCACATAAAACAAGCCCTAAACAAGAACTGCTGTTTAACATACAGTAAATCCTTTTTACAACTATAAGTTAACATAACGTAACTTAACATAAGTTCTGTACTTAAAAACAGAAAATCGTTGAACTTTATTTTTAATCCAATGAATTTAATCCTGGATAAAGCTCAAATCTGATCTTCATAATTCACCGGACCTCAGCACACTTTTGTAGGACAATGGTACTTGATATCTTCTGGATGTGTTGTAATTGACATAGACGTTAAAATTCCTTGGACCCTTTTCTCCTCTCCAGCCCCCCTTATTGACTTTGATTCCCTCTGTTTGTCATCATGTGTTTTTCTGTATTGTTGTTTTACTATCAGCACTGCCTATTTTCAGTTCTTTTTGCTCCCTCCCAACAGTCATTTGTCTCTATAAGCATGGATCATACCTGTGTAGCCCATGTCACAGAAACAGACCCCTGAAATACAGTCCCCATGTCCTCCACAGTGGTTGGGGCAGGGCTCTGAGATGTAGACCCCATCAAGGGCAAAGGCAGGGGCATCTGGATGTATGCTGCTTTCCTGGAACCAGCGGAACCGAGTCTTACTGGGGAAGAGAAAGAGGATGGTGGAGGAAGGGAACAGAGAAGAGTTCAGAAAGGTCTAAAGTCAAAAGTCCAAAGCTGCCCAATTTTGGTAACCAAATTATGGATTGAATTGAGCTCCCTAAGCCCCTCAGAACAGCTGAATCCATTTTACTATTCAAGAAGGATCTCAAAACACATTTCTTTAGCATTCACTTCTCTCCTTACTTCCTACCTGAAGCATAAATTTGTGCTAAAATGCACATCCCATTACCTTTGTATTGTATCAGTTCTATAGACAAAACGGTGTAGTCAGTAATCAGTAAAAATGGTGGTATTAAAAAAATAACTGTACCGAAACAAATGTCTGCATCTAAAAGTTTTTGCTGTTAATGCACTTTTTTGCTGGAACACAGCTAAAAACACTCTCTCAATAAGATTTCCCTGCAGGTGCAAGGTCTGCAAGTGCGAATCCCTGTTTGAGTACCTGGCAGCTACATTGCGGGGGATGACCACGGTGACTCTGCTCCAGCGCTCAAAGTCCCCTGTGTAGTAAACACTTGGCTCCCTCAGCTCCCGTGTGCTGCCCTCGCAGCCACTCGCAGCCAATGTGCCAGGATAACATGCATCCTGCACCAGAACCCAGGTCCGACCGGCGTCATGGGAGTACTGCAATAGTACTGGTGCCAAGGAGCTGAACTGGGACTCACAACCGATGTTCAGCTTCAAGTAAAGTGGTAAAAAAAGCAGTCAAGGTGAGCAGCCAGCTCTGTGGTCACCTGCATCTGATCAAGGTCAGCAACACAACATACAGCTTCATATTTGTTCAACTACATTCAGAACCATGAATTCAGAGGTATCATTTAATAAGTTGGCTGTCACATAGACTCCCAGCCTTCTGCAGAGGGATACCTTAAATTGTAGGGTGTACCCAGGCCGCAGGGCTAGGTCCCGGGTGACCGCCACTCTGTCGCCATCAGACCGACCAAAAACCATTGCAGAAGGTGTTGGGGCACAGAAACTGGTGTTGCTTTCTTTCTCCATGCCTTCATTGCCCAGCCGCAGCCACACACTCATCTGGTTCAGTGGGTAGTCAAATGCTGGTTTCTCATAAAAGTTCTGAAAGATGGTGAGCAGGACAGTAAATGCACTAAGCTGTATCACTGACAGGCTTAACTCTGAATCTGTAGGACTGCATCTTGCCAGGTTGTCCATAAAGGAAACTCACCTGGGGTAGGGTGGGACTGGCTACAGGAATGATGTGCTTCTCTCTCTCAGAGAGAATGATTATATCATCAATCGCCCATTGGTCATAGCCCTCACCAGAGTGCAGGGGCTGCCACCAGCGGAAACGCGTGCAGGGGGTCTTGGCGGCTGGCGGTAGCTCGTAGTGCACAAACCTGTAAAAATAAGTATTCGGGCACACAGGAACATCTAAATGCGCTTGCATTTACATACTGTAGCATTTAACTGTGAACCAGTGAATGACTGCCACACATATGCAAACACACCCACAGAATCAGCCTCTGAAGATGCATAACTACGATTTTTCTTCATATGAAGGAGGTGCATGGGCCCTCTGCTGGCAACTAAATGGTCTTTATTTGTTCCTGGCAGGGGGCAGCAGGCAGCACAGCAGTTAGAGCTGACACCTTCCATGTGAAAATCCCACGTTTAAATCTGCCAAACTGTTGAACAAAACAGTTGCCATAAACCTGCTCTACTAAAAGTTATCCAGTTGTATAATCAAATAATTTATTGGAAGTATCTATAGACAAAAGTGTCATCTAACTGAAGAAATGTGAACAGAGGTGCAGCCTTCCAAACCTAGGTTTCAATCCCACCTTCCATTCTTAGTCTTTCGTCAAAGGACTTACCGTTTGGATATAGCAAACATTTCTAGCTGTGTGAAAGTAAATCATTGTAAGGAACAGGAGAAAAGCACCAGCTAGATGAAGTTTAAATGTACTGCTAATAGGGATCCTCTGGTCCCTCACCGAGGTTTGGTGAAGTCAGTGAAGTACATCTCAGCAATGAGGCCCCAGCTGATGCCCCCATCATTGCTGTACTGCAGTAGCACTCCCTCTTCCCGGCTGTCAGCATGGTTGCACTCGGCCCAGTCTCCGCCCACACGCAGGTAGAACTGTACAAACTCTGCCCACTCCGTGTCCAAATCCCAGCTCACCAACTGCCTCAGACCCCCCTGTCAGCAGAGCAGACCACCACCACACAATCAAAATGACAGATGTTATATATTTATCATCATCATATGTTGTCTTCTCTTGTGGTTTTCTGTGATCATACTGTTTCAAGTAATATTACTCTAAATCTTTCTTAAAGTATTGCCCACACAATGAACTACAGACACAGCTGTATGACACATATGTTGTAAATGGAAGGCTGACGCACTGAAAAATAGCACCTCGTACCTTGCTGAAGTAGAGTGAGGACCCTGAAGAAACCACCCCACAACCTTGGTCAGGGGCCACCACCTCGCCACCAATCACCTCCTGCCAGGTAGTAAGCAGTGCCCCCTGGGACTCAAAGTCTGAAAGGACACTAGATGAAAGTGGAGAGGAGGGCTGGCAGTCTGAGCCTATGAAACCATCATCACATCTGAGGGCCAAGAAGAGAAGGGGAGAGAGATAGTATCAGCGTACTGAGGGAGCCTACACACCTGTGTGTGTGTGTGTGTGTGTGTGTGTGTGTGTGTGTGTGTGTGTGTGTGTGGCCCCACCTACCTGCAGTGTCCATGGTCACACCATCCGTGACCGTGGCAGATGTTTGGACACTGCTGTCCAATGTAGATGTCATCCAGTGCCCACTCATCCTGCTCGCTGTAGTAGTTCTGTATCCAACGGAATCGTGTTGCACTGGACCTGAGATCAGCCATGAAAGCAGGGAGACAAGGAAACCGCATTCATCCTACTGACATTAAAGATAAACACCCCTCCAAAATGTCTTCCAGGTTTCTCTTGGAGGGGTGGCTGCTCAAAAAAGGAAATGGTCAACGTGTAAGCTCCAGACATGACAAAAAGGGAGGATCTTTCCATATAGATCATCTAAATATGTTACACTATCCTCGCAACTTTGCATAATTCTACCCATCAGCTGCTGGGAAGGAAATGAAACCCTTTTTAAGCCAAAAGGCATTACTTTAAATTGGAACAACTCCATGAATATTTGAAAAGCTGTATATGCCACAAAGTTCTCCTCCTGAGGGACTTGCTTGTACGTTATATAGAGAATCGGCATTATAATAACGTCTCAGTGCAAGGCATAGAGTATGAATCAAATTGTGAGATTTGAACAGATTCAGTACATATAAGATTGTATTTGTTTATACTCAAAATTATTCAGAATATTAATTTGCACCAATATACAACTTTCCCCAAAATGTATTGGTAAAATTATAAAGTTAATCTGTTAAATACTTGATTGTCATCATAAAATGGTATCCTCCACCCAACATCATGCAGGCCTCCCATCATGCTGGCACTACAAAAGCCAAATCAGAATGGATGTGAGGATTCTTTGTGAGTGTTGACCTCACTGATGCCTTGTGACAGAGCAATGATTCCTCTGTAAAATGCTACACATCTATGGAACTAAGAGATGACTACAGAATTTCACTGTGACAGTGAGCTACAGCTACTGCCCATGTCACCTCTGACACCCCTTCGAACATGTATAAATGTCATGTATGGAAGAGAAAGGATTTATGGCAGGGGTGTGACCATTTCTTGCTGAAATATTACATAACCTCTGACTTCATTTGGAGAAAGCTGTTTAACCTCCATTTAGATGCCATCAACTCTTGTCAGTGAAGTTTTCAAATCAGTGTACACCTCTGTATGAAGGCATGGTAGAAAGGATAGGGACATGGGAAAAGAATCCCATGAATTTGTTCTCTAACATGCCACATGGCAGACAGGGCTTTGTTTGTCTGTATCTTTCCCTTGTAACTGCTCATGTTAACACTTTATTTCTGTAGCCTTGATAAGAGGGCTGACAAGAATAGTCTGTTAACTTAGATGGTCTTCAGCAAAACGCATAAAAAGTTCAAAAGGTCACCTGTAACTATGAGAATCTGTGCTGAGCTTCGGTAGGTGACAGAGTGTGTGTGTGTACACACAGGTCTGCCCAAGCCCATGTTCATCCAACCTACCATGTCTTATGAGGCAGAGGCAAGGTCACTCTTCTCCAGTCAGCAAACTCTGAGGGGTGGTACGCGCTGGCTGCTGTGAACTCAGGGCAGCTTGGCATCCCGGGTAGACAGGCCTATGGAAAATATAAAGAGCACAGCTAGGCAAGGCATGGCACAGCACACAGTCTGCCATTCACAAACACAAAGAGATACACAGCAAGCAGTGGGTATGGAGGTATGCTGAAGACATCTGAAGACCACTGAATGAAGGGTTATTCAGCTAGAGTACAAAAAGAATGTGTAGTATATGGATTAAAACTAATTTTTCAGAAGTATTGTAAAGTTTACTGTCCTTTAGGACCCTGAGAATCAGGGAAGGGCCTCACCTCTTTCACCAGATGCCAAGTAAGGCCATGATTGGTGGAGAACTCCAGGCGAACCTGGGTGTCAATATTTGGGGATGCTTCACGCCCGCAGCCCATCACTAGCGAGAACTGGATGCTGTAGGAGGCACCAATCTGCATGGACTGGGTCTCCACATAGCGGATGCTGGAGCCAGGGGTGGGTTCCCCGGAGAAGCTGAGAAAGGAGGTAAAAAAAAAAACATATCCTCATGGCAAGGATATAAAAACCCCAGTGTACAAAATGGACCTGAAAGGACAGAGGTGAGGTATGCCTGGATCTACAGTCTCAATCTACAATCTATCACTTTTCTCTTTGTGTGTGTTATACTACATTCCAGTAAATAATCTGCTAGGTCAGCAGGTACCTAAGTGTCCAGTCGTGGTCACAGTAGGGCTGCACATGGCCCAGATAGAAGCCCAGGCTCTGGGTGACATCCAGCACATTCCCAAAATCCAGGCTGATGGTGTTGAAGAGAACAGAGGTCATGGAGATTTCATCCAGCGCCCAAACGTCCAGCCCGCGGCCCGAATGGTATGGCTGCCACCAACGGAACTGCACCCCAAAACGGCGAGCACTGGGTGGCAGCTCAACGGAGATAATCCTGACAGGACAGAGAGGAAGAATTCTGGTGAAAATTATTACATTTTCATGCAGACAGAGGATATTCATCAGACTAAAACAGCAGAGGTCCATGAAACAGATCCGGAAGTTTAACAGATAAAGTGGAGCCTTGCTTCACATATCTCATGATAAAGTAGCCCCCTAACCTCCTTGGGGACCCATATTTCAGACTAACTTCAGAGTGGATCTGTGTGAGTTCTGATGATTTGTGCACAACAGGTCTCAGCACTAAAGATCCCGCTGGTGTCAGCCAAAGTCCATAGGTGGAGCTACAAGCTGTAGTATAACCAGTAGAGAACCTTCTCCATCAGTAGTCCCTTTGATAAACACAAGAAGCCTCCAGAGTCCCCAGAAGCACCCACCCCAGTGTGGCAGTAGCTTGGTGCTGTTTGTTTTCTTTATAGGCAGAGATCACACTAAGTGAGTCAACAGGTCCCAGCAGATTCCCCCATTGTCAGAGAGGAATGGCTCCCAGGAACCCACAGTTCCATACAACAGCTCAGACACACATACAAGCATGTGCGTGTACATGCACAGCAAAAACATTATTTTATATGGACTTAAACCATGTTGCCCAGTCTTTGAAGAACAGGAAATAAATCAGTGTTGACTAATAAAAGCACTAAACCAAAACCCCAAACTTTGTGGCGACAGTTTAGGGAAGGAGCTTCTCTTTTGCTCCAGCATGACTGTAGCCCCCGAGCACAAACCGAGTTCCATAAACACATGGTTTGCCCAGGTTGGTGTGGAAGAACTTGAGTTGAGGGCACAGAGCTCTGACCTAAACCCCACTGAACACCTTTGGGATGAACTTCTTACCCAACCTCACTGATGCTCTGGCACCTGACTGGGCACAAATTCCCATAACCATGTTCCAAATTCTTGTGAAAAGTCTTCCCAGAACAGTGGGGGCTGGTATAGCGGTAAAGGGGAGGGGGGAGCAACTCCATAATTAATGCCCATAGGTTTGGAATGGGATGTTCAGCAAGAATATATGGGTGTGATTTCAGGTGTCCACATTCTTTTATCCATGTAGTACATTCATTTCATAAAATTCTCTGACAAGTCTGTGGTCATTGAGGTACTACACCCAGAGCAGAAACAGGATTCTGGAGGGTTGCATTCTGGTACACATGTAAGTCAGAAATGGTGTACCTTACCGGGGCTCATGAAATCCCTGGTATGAGTAATGTTCAAGGAGTGTCCAGGTGATGCCATTGTCAGAGGAGTAGTGCAGTAGGACACCCTCGCCTGGTTGGTCGGGGGCAGGACAGGAGCTTAGCGTGCTACGACTCCCTAGCCTCAGGGTGAACTGGAGATACCTACGGAGAGTGTGCATTAGAGAGAGAGGATTTAAGACTTTATTTCTTGCATTAACTGCTACAGACCTCACATACACATATTTGTTCTATAGATGCTTTTCTCTAAAGAAACATTTTATTATTTACTCATTTATAGTGTAAGATCATTTTTACTGGAGCAATTCAGGATAAGTACCTTGATCAAGGGTACTATACAGCAGAGGTGGGAATTGAACCCGGACTCTCCTGTAAGCACCACCCCACCTGTCTAATTTATTTAGTTAATGCGATTTAAAAAATCATCTCCCCTAAGGCTTCCAAATACAGCAAACGTGTTTGCCTCTTTTACTCCCTTGAAATTGGTAGAGAAATGAAGCAATGAGGCAATGTGTCATGTTTCTAAATAATGTGAAAAGCTAAAACGTCTCTAAGGCAGTGGGAAGATCCATCATTCGCAACCGCAGGAGTCCAGGTAACCTGGGTGTGCTGAATGCCACATTTTAATCACTGCTCCAGCAGGTGTTTGTTCAATCAGGGAGGAAAGTGATATTAAGCACAGGTATCAGGTGTCCTGCTGGTCGTCGTGCCAGGAGGGAGCCTCATCAATCCTGCATGGGGTGTCATCGCTCCTAATCAGCACCTCCACCACCACCCTCCATCCATCTTCAGCCACGGGTGCGAGGGGGGTGAGGAGGAAAGAGGGCAGAAAACAAAACTGCTCTGAAAGCAGCGATGTCAGTCACTTCTTTGGACACCCAGAGAAAGGAGATGCACTGTGGCCCTGCTGCACCACTGGTGTTAGTGTGCTTCTCTGGCTTAGCTGTATTTCTCCACTGAGTTCATCAGGGATGAGTCCATGTGTCTCAGCACCCTGTTATGCCTGGATTTCACCTGTGACTGTTTGGGTCTCACTGCGTTCCTACTGTACCTGGCCTGTGAGCTGTCCAGAGGTGCTGTGATCAGGTGTCTGCGGCTGTCCCTGTTGAAGACCAGAGCCTTGCCGGCAGCTAGCACCCCACAGCCGAAGCTGACCTCCGCCCCGCGCAGTGATGAGAAGCTGTGATAGGAGGAGAGACGTGCGCTGGAGAAGCTCTCCGACAGGAAGGCTGGGAAGGTCTGGGAGGCCAACTCACACGCTGGCCCACTGAAACCTGGGTCACACCTGAAGGGAGGGGTAAAGTACAATGAGAAGCTGCACCCCGTGAAAAACGAAAAAAATTTAAACACTTATTTCCACCAAGGCTAAGGCCTCACTCTGCCTAACACCTAAGACCTGTCCCATCGGTCAGCCCCCTTTCGTACCTGCAACCAGTCCTTGAGCAGTGTCCCCTTCCAGAGCAGAAGTGCAGGCAGGATGGACCAATGTACACTGCAGGGCAAAAAGACACAAATACACAAGTTATGAAAGAAAAAGGGCCACTGTTAGGGCACGTCTGTACAGCAAAAGTCAGAGAAAGTACAGATGAAACATAATATGAACAATCTGATGCAAATGAGGGAGGTTGAAATGATATGGGAAATGCAGGGCAGGCCGAAGTTCTCACCATTGTCAATGGCCCACATGTTGCCCGCACCCAGACCGTTCTGTTTCCAGCGGAACCGTGTGCTGCCTGTCAGCGCCGCGTTAGGTAAGGGAATGGATATCCTAGTCCACCTGTAGGGGGCAATAGATGTACAAAGAAGGCATCAAAAGGGGAAAATACTGAAATGCACTCTTTAGAAAATTACTCAAAATAGTGAAAATGCACTTACTTAACAAGATGTGCTGACCTATAAATAAAGTATTCTGAATATGTGAGCACACAAAAACACACACATGCATGCATACAGACTGACCCGCTGTAGTTGTCGGAGGAGTACACAGTGCTATGTGGAAGGTGGGATCCAGTGCACAACTCGGGGAGGCACTCTGTGTGCAAGAGAGACCATGAGCGTCCATGGTTGGTGGAGAACTCAAGGCTCACACTGTAAAACACATGGCAGGAGACAGAATCAGAAACACGGTGCACATGTTCCATGTATTCAAACCCCTAGGTTGGTCATGCTGGCGCTGAAGGAAGACAGGGTACCTGTTAGCTGGCTGGTAGGAACCACAACCCAGGTTGATGGAAAACTGGGCCATATGAGTGTGGGTACTGGGCAGCACCGGCAGCAGCTGTAGGAAGTCCACAGCCCAGACGTGGCGCCGCAAGCCCCCGTGTGTGTGCTGCTCCAGGCAAAACCGGGTCACGGGTGTCTGCAATGCTGTGGGGAGGGCCACTGACACCACTGAGGGGGTCTGTGGGGACAATACACAATGCAATTTTTTTTTTTTTTTTTTTGAAAAATGGATTGCTGCAGAATGAAGAGCATCAACATGAAACACTTGTATTTGAATTACAATCAACCCAAAAGTATGATTATTCCCTTTACAAGAACTCCAAGTTACAAATGGTTTCATTTAGTACCTCTAATTCATTTTAAAGAGACCCAAATCTGGGTTTGGTTTGGTTCAGCTCCCAGCAGCTCAGCAGTGTGAGACCAGAGCCACCATACAGTCTTCTATAGAGATATAGTTTGGCTCATGTTGTGTTTATTTCTCAGCCTCCACTACCCACTGTTTGCCAGTCTCACCTGTTATAATTTTGGAAAACATGGTCCTTCATTTGCATTGTTCAAAAAAATGCCAGCTTGTTCGGTGAGTGTGATTTTTGCTCCTTCTATTGTTTCCTTTTGTCCTTTACTGTTGCTATTGCACTGAACGTTGAATTTACACCTACAACCTGAATGTCATACATATGTATTGTATGTTTCATTTGTTAAGTGTGTGGTATGTTACAAGTACGTAAGGGCACAGGTAGACAGTCATATAGTATTATGGAGCAATTAATGAAGTGACACTACCTTGTTATGTTGTGGTATATCTAATATTTACTGAAGTAACTGTTCATTTTAATAGAATTTGGTGATATTTTCACAGAAATGGGTACAAATTTTATGGTTCACAGATCCATAAACATGTCCCCCATTGAAACTAATGTTAGTTACAGCTAGGACTTACGAGAATTCATTTTTGTAAGGCTGCACCTTAAGGATAATAAGTTTTGCAGAAGATCTTCCTATAAAATTCATAATGCCCACCACATCAAAGATGAGTGGTTTCCAGTGGAGAGTACAGTATGTAGTAAACTTGCAAACAGAGTAGAGAATACAGTATTTTTACCCGGTAGGAGGAATAGGGAAGGGTGTCCAGCATCACACGCTCCCTCTGACCCTCTGACTGACCAAAAAGGATCACATCATTCTCATGAGACTCGCCAGGGTTGCAGTACTGTCCACCTGGCGAACGTGAGCACACACCACACCATCAGTGCCGGAAGACAAGGTGTCTGATCACAACCTGACACACTGGCGAAGGGAGAGAGACGTACCCATGGTGAAGTGGAAACGCAGGTTGCCATAGGAGGTGGTATCCAGGTATGGGGTGCACACCCTCCTCTCTCCATCCCGCAGTAGGACAAGCGCTGAACCGGACTCCACCTCTCCACACTGTGTCCCGTACACAGCACCCTCGATGTCCCACCTGTGGACATGAGGAAGGATTAAGGGGTGCCTACTAGCCAAAAACCTTCCAGAAGATAAACAAACAAGCAAGCCAGGCTAGGACATATTGCGTACAGGTGTCATCCAAACAACCGAGCAGAAAAGTAAAGACTAACAGGGCTGAATACCTGGCTCACTGGATCAATCATGACCGCAGCCACGGCTGCTGGGTCTGCTTTGCCAGCAGGTGGCAACATCTCCAGCTGTTTTCATTAGAGCAAATTCAGCAGACTCAGCATTTTAGCTAACTGACACTAGCGGTAGTGAGATGGCAAAGCGAGCGCGCAAGGCGGAGGCGCTAAATGACAGTGCTAAATGAATGTCTGATGATGCTGAACTTTACAGTCTCGGATCTTTGTCGTTCCTGACACCTCGGCACGGCCCACCACTCCCCTCTTACTGCCTTGTGACCCACATGTACATATACAACTGTCATCTGACTTTGGACCTGTTTATCTGTCTGCTGCCACTAATGGGCCAACGATGGCGTACCTCTCCCAACCGCTGCACCCTGATTAACTGTCATCACCCAGGCCCTGTCACCTGTCACCAGCCCCACCTGGTTCCACTCCTCCTCGCTTCCCAGCATTCTGCCTCCATCCTCTCATTACCCCCATCACCATTCTGCGCCATGAATACTCCCCCCACCCCCAACACTCTGAAGGGTAAGGGGTGTCTCATTAACAGTAAGGAGGCACCTGCCAGAATGCTTGGCGGAACTATGACAGCAAACTGTTCTTCATGCTGCAGACGGAGGAGACAAGTGCCAGCGCTCCTGCCTGCCACGGTGGTGTCAAGAACCTGCCTCCTTACTCCCTCCCCCCACCACTTCCCCCCTCGACAGGCAGCAATGAGCCAGAAGATGTTGCAGTTTCTAACACAGACTCTTAGACTAATTGTTTCTGCCACATTAACCCTTGGGTGAAATGTTTGCTGCAGCCCAGTTCGAAACCAGACTAACCGACACATGAATCTAGTGTGCTCCTCAAAAATAAGGTTATGCTACAGCCTGGGACTAAACTACAGAACCATGTACAAAAATAGGGTCTGGGTACAATCATGGTACAGGGCTCAAAAAGGCATCACCATTTGCAGTTTGGTCAAACCAATCTTGTTCTAAGATTAAAGGAAACATCTTGTTTACTAGAAGTTATTAGTGGTGCACCTGGAGGGGCTGGATAGCACCCCATCCTGTTTGTGTTAACAAAATGTGGTGTGTTTATGCCTGTAAGAGGCAGGAGAGACAAAGGGAAGAGGCCGAATGTATTTCAGGACCACGGAGAGCTGCTCGAACCGCCGACCAATCTGTACCCCCACATATTATGGCTATGAAACAAAACTGTGCCACCATTGCTTAATGGGTGATTCACATTACACTGATCCACAACTTACAGTGGCAGATATACATACAAAATGGTAAGTCAGACATTCATCGGAACATCCTTGACAAACACAGATCAGAAGCCCGCTGCGCAAGTTAAAACTCCTTGCATCCTTTGAAAGATCAGCCTGGACTGTGGCTTTATGTGAAGAAGAGTGACATTATGATTCTCTTTAGAATAAACACAGGAAAGATATTTGTGTGAGTGCACAGTTTTCGCAGGATGTCCCCTGATTCAAACAGGAGCATGCCACCATCTTTTGTTGTCATATTTCACATTCAGCTTTTCTCCAAAGTGACATGCAACTCATAGTAAAATAAAGTGTCTTTCACAGTAGACAATAAGCTTTACATGCAGACAGGCAATTGCTGGAGAACATTTCATTTTTTCAACAGCATTGATAGAAAATACAAAGGAGATCATGACACTGTGTGATGAAATTTTATGGAGCAGTTTCGAGGCCAGAGATGTGTTTTGAAAGCCTTCTTCAATGGTGACAGGGATTTAGCAGTTCTTTCCAAGAAAACATCAAGTGCCTGATAACACTTACCCAGTGACTGGAGTCTCAAAGTCCTCCTCCCAATAGCTCCGCCCCTCCTCACGATGGAGGTCAATGTCCCGAGTGGAAGCAAAGCTGCGTCCCACACCTTCTCCACCATGGAAGTAGAGAGCATTGCCCTCTGACTGACAGGCATGCTGGAAGGTACAGACGTTGGCACACGTTACAACTCAAAGAAAGCCAGCCTGGTGTCAGGTTGAGTAACATCTGCGCTGAAGTCTTGACCTCTTCCGCTTCGACACTGACAAAGCAAAATTCAGCATAAATGCTTTCGCTGTAATTCTTTCAAGGGCCAGTACCTTAACTGTGGCCCCAGGGAAAAAGAGCCAGTTGGCAGTATCGAGAGGGTCCAGGCTCTCCTCCAGCAACGGGGGTCGGTGGGCCATGTTGACCAGAAGCACGTTGTCTACCCCCCAGCAGGATTCATAACCTTCCGGCCCAGCAGGGGGCTCTTGGGCCCATCGAAGATGTACCCCCTCACCTCTGGCTTGGACAGGAAGGGGAAGCAGGTGCACCACCGTACTGCTGTTGGTAGGGGCCCTGTTTGTGAGGAGAGCACAGCCAGTATGGGTATTGTTTAAAATAAAGAGTGTAAAAATGCCTGGAACAAAACCACAAAGTGAATGCAATTAATCATTTCATTCTTTGATCGTAAATTCTATTAATTCCTACATGTTGAACTGACCTGTTAAAATATGGATAAAATGTTTAGAACGTAACCTTTTTTAAATCTTTTTTCAGGGAAGTGAGGGAAAGTCAGTGAAAATCAGTGCGCAAGCGTTTGGCTTATAAGTCGTCAAATTACAGCTCTAAGACAATGGTGCTATGATAACATTCGTGCCAGCTGAAGAGAGGTGAGAAGAGACTGCCAAAAAGTGAGTGAAACGCTGCAAGGAGAAATGCAAGCATGAGGTGGAGACGATAAAGTAAACCAGAAGAAGACAATGAGAAAGAAGTGCAGATGCCAGCAAAGCAACCCAAGGACAGATATTAGAAGGAGCAGGACATGACAGAGAGCGAGGAATACCAAAACAGGTGAGAAAAAGAGAGACAAACCGGATCCTTTCTAAGGTGGTCCAATCATCTGAACCATTTAGACTGAAGGAGACAACGATGTTGGGATCCAAATAGCTGAAACGGCACAAGCCAGAGCCTGAAAGACAGATGTACAGAGACAGGCAGTTAAAAGGGGATGGTTCGAGTTAACTTACGTATATAATCACACCGTGGGACTTGACAGTACAGTGCATTTAATGTTTGACTGAGCCTGGGCGACAGAATCAGAGCAAATGCAAAACACCATGTCAGGTTCTCCTCATCTAGTCAGCTTCCACAGCCAGGCTTGTAGTGTTCCACCCCCAGGCCTCAGGCTGGCAGCAGCTAAGCCTCCATTTCAAATGGTGTATAAATTATGTTTAAATGATGTCTAAATGACGATGACGAAAAGGCTAAACTATCGGTTTAGCGACACTAAAAAGCAACAGAGGCATAAGCTGAACAAACATCCAACGGGCCACATGGGACAGGAGATGGTCAGGCGATGAAATTCTAAACGGAAGGGTTTTTGGGGAGTACTGGGTACACAAGCAGGTCTTCTGGATCCTGTCCTCAGTAATAATCACCCTGGAGTTGTGAATTTGATCTGATCAAGTAAACAGCACAAGGATTAGAAAAAAGTGAAGGTGTCACTGGCACTGACTCTCCAGAGGGCTCACAATATAATGGAGCTATAAAGGCGCTGGTCAATCAACCACATTTCACATTAACAGTTGCATAGGGTGAGCGGTTTTCCAGCCAGCGTAAGTCAGTCTGATTTATGTATCAACTGGACATGCCCCCTCCTCACGTTTATTTCCTCCCGTTCTAATTTGTCTGAAGTTTTTTTTTTTCCTCTCCTCTCTTGCTGGCTTGTCATTTCATCAATATTTCTGTCACCTTAAAGTGCATTGGTAGATAGGTGTTGACTGTAATTCCTATATTTACTGACATTATTTTTTAATTTTACTAGTACGTGTCATATGTGTTAGTCTTGTGTTTTTAATTTGTTCATTTGTTTAATCTGTTAAAGTGCTCTGAGGCTGCCTTGGGAATACAGTGCTATATAAGAATAAATCATATTGTATGTGATGATTTCTTGTCATTGTAACTGAGCGTGGTTGGCCAAACTGGTACACACTGTATTTGTACTCACCCAGGGCAAACTGCAGGACTGCGGCCATGCTCGTATTGAGGGCTACGGTAGTCTGTAAAGGACAAAATTAACAGTATCGAGTCCTGCACACCATGCACGGCTTCATTTGCTCATCATCCACAGCATCAGCAGTATTCTGGTCCTCATTTGCACACATTTGTGATGCACCACCTGTTTAGCACCGTCTGATGTGTGCCATCTGCTATTCTCGTGTGTAAGGATGAGAGCAGGTTTATGAAGGTCTAAAATGTGCTTGGAGACCAGGTATCCAGAGACTAAGCAGTGGGGCAAACCTTACCAGTTCTCTCTGTCCAAATGGCTCGCAGAAGGTGACCGCTCTACCATGCATCAGGATACCACACTGCTCCCCAACCTCACAGTTAGCACACTCCAACCTGGTCACAGAATTGGGGTGGAAGATGGGAAAGTTAGGCACACAGTGCTTGGAACAAAAGGAGAGAGGAGCAAAGGAGCCAAACAGAGGAACAAAAAACACGAATCTTGGAAAAGGGACATTTGGAGTGGTTCACATGTGAAAGATTATCAGGGTAAATAATGAAACAATTACCACCTACCACATGCTCGCATCCAGTGGACTCTGCTGGTTGGAGTCAAAGTCATCGCGAAGGACGACGTGATCCTGGTGGACCTCCGCTGCACAGCATGACAGAAAGAAGTGGAGAAAAGGAGTAGAGTTTACAGAACAACAGGAATGTAGGAGGGTAAAACCAGTGTGGGACATCCTCATCGAAGGAGAAAATAATGGTAAAAGGTACTCACCCAGACGAGGTCTGAGGGGTGACTCCGTTGGAGCTGGAAGACAAGCAGATCATATTCATTACTGCACCGAGGAAGACATACTGAGCACAGGTCCTCACCCAAGATGCTTCGTGATCACTGACCTGCCCGGATGCACCACCCATTAGGCCTTGGGGTTAAGATTCAAAAACCTATACGAATAACAGAACTGTCTAATCGGGAAGGACCTCTTTGCCAAGCATGTCCCATCTCACAGACTATGTATGTGTATGACAAGGAACATTAATTTCTTTTCAGACACCTTAAGCATGACATGCAAACATCCTCCTTGAAAACCTTTCATTTCTCTCAATACCGCTCCGATCCTAAATGTTGTCCCAGTTATGGCTTCCACCCAGACAGTGATTTGTTTCTGTAATGTGAACAGCGTTCTGTTGATTAAAGGATTGCTGCAATTAACCGCTGTTCTCCCCCGCCAGTCCCAGTGTGCTCATAAAACATGAGATATCACCATCGATCTCTTCTGAGAAAGGCCTCACGCAAACCTCACACACATATCGGGGAGCGTCTGAGGCGGAACTCCGTAGCTGATCAGAAAGATCTGGAAAGTAGGAGCACTGATTTAAAGATAGGACAATAATTTCTAAGAAAAGTAGAAAAACCAAAGCGTCAGATATAATCTTGAAGGTCAACAGATGTTCTTCTTGTTTCTTCAAAATTGTTGACCACAGGAATGTGGGTACAAGGTTTGCGGTGTGAAATCTGATGACAGGGGTGTAACTTAGTGTGCTCTCAAGTCCAGACCCCATGGGTTGGAGGAGCAAGAATTAGTGATAAAGTCTTGGCCCATATGCACTCTGAAATCACCTTCCAGCAGCACAAGGATCCCGATTCAGCAGGAGAACCTGGAATTCCTACTCAAACATGAGCCACTTAACGCAAAGTGAGGGATTAGGTCTTACTGAAATTATTACTCGTCCCTCATCCTCCCCAGAGTTTTGACGGATTAATCTACCGGGTTCTCTACTTCTCCATAGATCTATCAGACTGGGATTTCTGTTGTGAAATTAATGCGCAGAATAAAAACTGGGTACTTAAAAACAGCTGGAGTAAGAGTGAATGATACGACACTCAAAGACGTATCCCTTTTCCCAAGGAATGTTATACTTTGAGCTTTGGTGCTTGTAAGTAAGCTGTGATTAATAAAAAGGTCAGTCTTTTTTCTCCTCCATGTGCATTCGAAATAGCTGATAACTACTGGGTCCTGGCACTGGTGTGCAGATATGATATCTCTTACATACACGTATAATTATGATAATAGGCTTAAGAAAACAGAGTATATGATAAAGTTAAAGGACTCAACAAAGAGTTCAAAGAAATAGTCACATGACCAAGATGCTCATAATTCTCACATCGCAATTCCTATGTCCATTCTGCCTGTTCCTTAGTCACACAGAAACAGACAATAATCATTCTTCGCAATGACTCTCCGGCTTAGTTACTTGCATTTGTCCACCTGCTGCTTCTCTTTTCTTACTTTCCAAAAGCAGGCATCCACTCGTGGTGGTGCTTAATCCTCATTTTCTTAAATGTTTTAATTAATGGCTGATTTATAGCTGCTAATTCCTGTATCTACAGCCTACAGCTTGAGACAAACGATTGCCTTACACTCTTACAAAATAACTTGTGGTGCTTGTGTGTATGAGCAAATGTCCTCAGAGATGTTCTGGTAACTGTCCATCACATTAGGATGGGAAGGCTCTGATATGCAGGAGTGGAGATGTACTGAGCACCTTCTGGGGAGGTTGTGGAGTGGAGGAAAAAGTATGTTGAGGAACTCCTTGTCCCGGTGGACATGCACTTCTATGGTGGCGTGTGATGACTCTGATGGATCCAACACTGTTCCCAAGGCTAACATGATTTCCGTGGTGGGAGGGCTGCGGGAGTGGTTGAAATTCACTGGACAGGGTGGCTCACGTGATTCTTCAGTGTACCACTTCTTAGCAGACTGTGGTGGTGGTCCCTTCATTTGAGAAAGCGGATGGGAGGGTGTTCCAACTATAGGGGATCACACTTCTCAGCCTCTTCGGTAAATCCTATGCCAGGGTACTTGAGAGGAGATTCTGTCCGATAGTTGAGCCTCGGATTCAAGAGGAGCAAAGCGGATTTCATTCAGCGGAATCTGGCATAGAAGTTTAAGGGGTCATGGGAATATGCTAACCCAGTCTACAAGTGTTTTGTCCACTTGGAATAGGCATATGACTGTGTCCCTCAGCATGAGCTTTGGGAAGTACTGCAGGAACATGTGGTACAGGAGTGCTGTCATCTGTGCTGTCCGTTCCTTGTACGAGCGCAAGTTAAAGTTCTGGGCATTAAGTTGAGACCTTTCAATGTGGGTGTCAAACCCTGGCTAGGCTGTGTCTTGTCTCCACTCCTGTTTGTGATTTTCATGGACAGGATGTAAAAGTGCAGAAAACACAAAAAGCATGACAGCAATGCAATGGGTCGAAAGTACTTTTTCTCTTTTAAAAATATAAGTAAAAGTAACGGAGTAAATCAAACTCATTACTGTGCCCCTTTGGTTTTTGAGCTTGTAACATACGTAAAATAATGCAGAATAATTAAGTACGTATGACACTGCTCTCAAACCAACCAAAGGCAGGGCCGGTGCTGTCAGTAACCCTCTGGTACTGGCTGCTTGTGAGAATAAGATGGTAAATTCACACCAGTGTCATGGCACAGGATTCGGAGAGGTTTCAAGGTTCTGTGCTGATGAGAGATGGGGAACTGTCACAGACGAAGCCCACCGGTTCTGCCCCAATCTGTCCAGGCCCGAGTGCGGCACTGTGAGTTATCTGCGAAGCGAATCATTCGTCTGCCTGACCGCAGGGTGTGCGGGGCCATAAAGAGGTGATTTACAGCTCCAGTGGAAATAAAAGGGGACTCTGAGGTTCAGAGATAGAGGGAAACTCTGATGTACGGCCACTCATCCCATCCCTGGACTCCCTCCCACCAGTCTTAGGATCTCAATCCAGTCCAATCCAATCTCACTATCCACTCATCATGAGCAGAGAAAGGATGTGGCACCAGAGGTGTGGAAGGAATTCAATATAGGAATGCAAGGTTGTGAACTAGTCGTTTTCATCTACTCTTCTACTGTTCAGGCTAACATAGAAGTTAACATACACTTGGAGTTAACATGCACTTAACTCCAGCATGGAGTTAACATACACTTGCAGTGCCAGATACATGAAAAAATATATTTGCTATCAAGACTGATGACAGGCTTTTTGGGCTTACAAGCTGTAACATCCATTAAAAAGGCAGAAATATCTGTACATTTCTAAGACATTTTCAATCTCCTGCAAGATACCTAAATATATAGGGTAGCTCACTGTTATTACCTATCCATTACCATTAATTGCTCTATCTTGGTCAGGATTCCGACAGCCTGGAACCTATCCCGGATTCACTCGGCTATGAAACAACACCCTCTGCAGGGTGGCCGAAAAGGACACAGCCACACACACATGCACAGTATACACTATGAGCAATTTAGATGGAGCAATTATCCTGAAACACATGTCTGTGGACTGTGGGAGGAAGCCGGAGGACCTGGTGAAAAACCACAAAGACACGGGACAACGTGCAAACTCCAGAAACTGAGCTGGACTGAAAGCAATAGTCCGAAAAGTCTAACGTCAGCATTACTCATGTCTCCCTGCCGCCCATCACGATCCAAAATTACCACGTTTCTTTTATTTCCACAGCAGGGCAATTTTTACTGCAGCAATTCAGGGTTATTACTTTGCTCAAGGCTGCTACAGCAGGAATTTCAAGCTTGATCCTTTGAATCCAAAGACAGTGGCTCTAACCACAACAATACTGGCTGCTACGAAAAAATGTATAGTCTTTACTGTGTACCTTTTCTCAGAAGGGCCCTAAAATATCCCATAACTGAAAAGAACAGTTGAGGTCAAGTTATTTTGTTAAGTGAATAACTACATAATATTAACTAGCAAGAGGCTACACGGTCCCCGTACCAGTGTTGGGCACTGGTGAGTCATTGATGGAAGCGACACTCCTCTTCCTCTTTCCTCTTCAGGCTCGCTCACTGGGAGGGATGGGACCCATCCCATGTGGCTGTCCTCTAATCTCCACGTTTGTTCCCATTGAGCTGAGCTTCCCTCTGATCTCACAAGTCAGAGACACCTCCCTCCTCCTCCTCGCCTCTCACACAGATCACACCTCTTTCGACAGATTCTCCTTTCTTCATGCACTTTCAAAGCCTGATATAAATATCTGAACTTTGATATGTCTTGAACCCCTGCAGCTTCTCAGAATGCAAATGAGATTTTGGGAGGAAAACTTTACTTACAGCAATGGGCTTTCTTTGCTTTCCAAGATTGTTCGGGGGGTTCACTCTCTGTGAAGGTCTAATCCTGTAATTTGTCCCTGACCATAGATGCAAATTATAGTCTTTAATCTGCACTCACAAAAGTTGCCGCGCACAATTGGTGATCTGAGATTGGCTGTCTGAACAAAATAGCTCCTGTGAACTGAGTAACTCAGTACGGTACACCAGTAGCCATATCTTATCCCAATGATGTGGCAGTTTTGCATTTCTTTCACTTTTTCTCCTGAGATTTTTCTCACCCTCTTTCTCCACGCTAACCACGACTCCCGAGTTCCCGGCTCCCTCTCTCGTTCTCGCCCGTGGCACAATCCTGTCTAATTTGTAATTTAAATTTCCTTGCCGGTGTTCTGCCACAAAAAATGACATATTATTTGCCGTCCAGGAATTAGCCCGCAACAAGGCCCCCCCACGGCCCCCACGTACATTTTTTATGGTGTTTGATCTTTTCCCTGCTACTCACCGCACTACCGATTTACGACCTTCAACTTTCTCATTAACATCTACCCTTCATCATCCATCTCGCTCTCGCCGGACAGGGAGTTCTCATTACTGACACCAGCAATTTACTGCCGTGTCGCCCTCCGCTTTCTTCTTACCCCCTTCATATCCTCGCCGTCTTTCAAATCTGAACCCCCCCCACACGCCCTCTGAAGCCCTCTTCCTCTCAATGCTCATCTTCATCATCAACCTAAGCATCTTGTCTGTCGTTCAGGGGTTCCTTCTGAAGATTAAGTGCACAGATTTGCCCAAACAAATGTCTACTTGCGAGAAAACATATGATCCCGACGTGCTGGGCCCGCAGCACATTTGGTGCTGCATTTCCTGTTCCTCCTCAGTGTCCACATGTGTGCAACTCCACATGTGGCTACATGACCTTCTCACTCTGGGTGAAGAGGCAATTCTTGAGGCCCCATCATACGTGCATCAGCGTGTAGACTAAATATTGACGATTTTCCCTCTGGAGGAGGAGGGGCTCAAGACACACATTTCTCCTTGTGGCCTGGAGCCATGGTGTGTAGCCAGTGCTGTAAACCAACCCTTCTGGTCAGGAATAAATCTAATAGTCAGGAATCCAGACAAGATCGGTACAGAGTTCAGCATATCCAACTGGTTGCACCATTCTGCTCTCATCTCAAGTCCCTCAGATAAATATGAACAAAATATGCAAACCCACATGGAACAATTATTGAAGAGTTTAAATAAATCATTGTAATGTATAAATCATTTGCCAAAACTACAAGATTGATCTTCGAGAGGACATGTGCCATGCCTGCACCTTCCGCATCTGGTCATTAACAGGGAAAACTGAACTCTAGAAAATTCACTGGGCTCAATCCAAGTAAAGATAAAGGATAAAGTACAAGGGATGTTCCAAGCCATTTGTATGTGGATCGGCGCCATACTGTTATTAAAAATATGCATCCAGGCCACTCACAGAACACTGAACAGCATCAAGGAGGTGACCACCTGCCCCTCATTCCTCCCCCCATCCTTGGTGGTGTCAAAACCCCCATCCCAAAGTCCCCATCCTGTGTGCGGAAGACTCGGGGGCCCTCACCTCCCTGCTCACACAGCTGCTGGGCCAGGGCGTCCTTGAAGAGTATCTGTCCTCGATATGTAGCTGTGGCCCTGTGGGACAGAAGGGAGAGAAAGGCCGAGACAAAGCGAGAGTGATTAGCGCTATTAGTCGGGAACATAGATAGGGGAAACATCACAAGCCCACAACCAAAAATGAAGATTAATCCAGCACATATGGTTTAATTTATCAGAATAAAATGGGAGGGAGCACAAGGGAGAAGGTGCATCGCCATATCTGGCTAGAACAGTAGCTTGTCTGGCTGCCACAGAAAACAAAGAAAAGGCAGAAGAGAAAGCGAGTGAGTGAGCCGGGGGATGAAGGTCCTTGTCCTAAAGGTGGAAGATTCAGCCAAGGGTGGAGCAGAGCTGGGCCTTCTTAGCCTGCCTGAGATAAGCTAGTGGGTGGATCTGCCTGAGATACGTGGAAATCCTCTGAACAGAGGTGAAATTGGCATCCTTTGTGCGTGAATTTGAGGAGCCGTTCAGAGCAGGGATTAAGATGGGCAGCAGCAGGAGCTGCTGAGGAGGATTTCAATGTCAGTATTAAATATAACTCATGACAGCTTATAGTTTTTCGTCTCTCTCTTCTTCCTCCAAGTTCTCAAGAACAGGGATAAGCACTAATTCTTCCAATAAGACGGTGATTATTAGAACTGCGACTTCACAATTTAAGGTGGACCACTAACCACCACATTACCTTTGATTTTCTGGTAATATAGGAAAAAGCAAGATCATTTTTAACATAAACTCAGTGTCAATAGTTTTTTTTTTTTAAGAAAACAGCCTTCCTGTGTAGGCCAAACTGCATCGATAATATCTGCAATCTGTCGATGGTTAAACCATTCTGGACTTGGGAGATTCAGAGCTCATCTGCATTCAGCTGCAGCGCCCACTTGGACACAACCTGAAGGCATTGCGGAAGGACTTCCAAAAATACTTTTCAATATCTCAGTGCCACGTAGCTGGGGACAAAAAGAAATTGGCCCATCGTGTGCGTGTGTGTATGAGTGTGTTTGTGAACTCCTCGCAGTAAGACAAAGAGTTTCAGCTGCCTTTGTCCTAGAAGAGACCCACTGAGAAACAAAACTGTCCGTGACAAGGTACAGAACATCTTTGCAGTTCACAGGAAGCAATATTTTACAAGATACACAGACACAAGAACACATGCATGTTGAAATGTGAAGCAATGAGGGGGTCAACAATTCCCCTATAACACTCTACAACAGTTAAACACAACTTCTTGCTGACATAGAGCAGTGATGCATTATAGACCCCAAAATGTACTGGTGCCGCTTGTGTGTCAGTGTGCTCTATAAAGATGGCTTTGCTGCTATACTGACAAAATTACAACTCATATTCCCATGGTCCTGTTTCTTTGAGTCTTCCCATGTATAATCCCAATGATGGAGGTGGGTCTTGAAATAGTAAGAAAGTACACTGCCCAGCCAAAAAAAAAGGTGACACATTGTAATATTTGGTTGGACCGCCTTTAGCTTCAATTATGGCACGCATTCGCCGTGGCATCATTTCGTGGATAAGCTTATGCAATGTCACAACATTTATTTCCATTCAGAGTCGCATTCATTTTTCGCCAAGATCTTGCATTGATGATGGGAGAGTCGGAGCGCTGGTCATTCGGTATGTTCAGGTAGTCAGCTGAGCTCATTTTTTGGCCACATAACGTTGCTGAACCTAGAGCCGACCAACTGAAGCAACCCCACATCGTAACACCGAGTTCAATCCAGGCGGTGACTTTTTTTTCGACCGGGCAGTGTATGTAAAAATGCAGATTTGTTTGTCTGTCAGAGATGTTGACTTTTTATTAAATGTGCACATTAATGTAATACAGCATCCCTCCAAATGACACATAATTAATGTGTAGACACTTGAAGCCGATGTGCTTTACATCTGTCAAACCTGCACCACATGCCCATTACTGATGCAGAAGCAGGCTGAAGATAACTGTTTTACTTGTTGTTACGTTGGTCAAAATTCCAACTGCTTGTGCTTTTTTTGTTTCTCTGCAGACAATCATTTATTTACAGCCTTTGGACCCTCGTTCTGCCTGGCACCCAGAATGGATTGTCCCCAAATTCCCTTCAGTACGCCCCTGACTTGCCCACAGATCAGTCGTACTGGAGAAAAACATTGGACAAAGGAGAAGACAAGGGAAGCCTCACTCATCCATGTGATGTAGGAGAGGATAAACTGGACCTTCAGTGTGTGGAACTGCGGAACCTGACTATTGACAACAGGGCCATGTGCTGTGTTAGTTATAAACACAGCAGCACTGATTTTGAGAAATCTGATTATAAATCCTCTCCCAACAGCAACAGCGCCATCCACAGCACCTACCAACTGTCAGCCTGGAGCTGACAGTGCCAGAGCAAGATATTAAAACCTGGCACGGGATGGTGGAGCGAAATGAAAATGAAGCGCAAGCAGGCACAGGGCCGATAGATTTGGCCATTCGGAGCTGTGCGGATGAGACACACAACTCCAGCCAGTGTCAGGCCAAGGACACTTTCTTGGAGGGGGAGACAACCCCCACACAACCCCATTCTTGCACCGCCCATGATTCCATATTGTTTTATTACATACAGCAATGGAGTTTTGTCTCACTATGGCTTCCCACTTAGAGCGGTACAGTGACGTGTGGATGCGCTCGTGTAAGATATGATGGCAAAACTTACGTTTGCTTTTAAAAAAATGAGGTGGAACTTGCCGACAGCAAAGGGCGACGTGATTTTATAAACAGGCATGCAGGTAAAAAAAAGAAAAAAAAATCTGGAGAAAGTGATGCTGACAGTGATTGCTTCATATTCTGACCCAAACATAAAATATTTATGACTAATCACAGTAGAATATGACAGCAGGCCACCGGGTGTCACAGTGCTGTCGACGCTTTAAATATCAGTCATTATTGTAAACTAATACATACAAAACATGCTGGATATCTACTAGGAGAACAGTCAGCAAAATCTCTGAATCATTCCAGCATCTCATTGATTTTTGAACGTTATACTACTGTTAGGCAAAAAATAATAACTTCGCAAAAACACTGACAAGACCAAACAAATAAAACATTAATATGATGCCAACAGCCTATTTCTAAATGGCAGGCTATTTAATCAACCCGCTGTCTGTAAACAGCCTCCAGGCTCACAAAAATACTGACTCCATGTGCCAAAAGTTGTGTTTCAGCCACCGAAAGTGCTGGGGGAAGAAGTTTCCTGCATTTTCCATCTACTTTAGAAGTAATTTTGAATTATTTGCTGACAAAAATAAAACTGAATTAAACTGAAATTTAGCCTTGGAATTGATCGTTCTAGGAAGAAATAAAACATCTGGTTTGGAGGAAGGTTGCTGTCTTTGATGTGTTTTTGAATTTCCGAGTTGAAAACTGCACGGACAGGACGGGAAGAAATCGACTCTGACGGTTTATCGGATTCCTCTCTTTTACGGCAGCGTTTTGTGTGTCGTACGTCTGTGCGTATGAATTACTAGGGCAAAGTACAAGATTACTTCTGGCCTAGACGGAAAATGCGCTAGGCCTCTGGGGAGCCATAGTCCAGTTGGTTCCAGATGTGCGCAGCATTTGCGCCTCCCTGCTCCAAAGTGCCGCCCACTTCCAGAGTCCACAGGTTTTTATGGGTGTCGAGACATTTAAACATTCATCTCTGCTCATGAATAATAAATAGAAGTATCATTCATTTGTGAGGACCTCCTGTGCTGTGGTTACAGAGGAGGAAAAAAAATCTTAATTATATTCATAATTCAGAAGCAGCTAAAGACCAAATTCGGGTGTGGTATTTATGAATAAAATATGGCACAAAATGAACAGCAGGAGGGCATGTAGGAACAAGGGGCTTAAATATTTACTAAACAGCGGCTGTGTGCGTGGTAACAAGAAAGCTCCATTTCCTCAACCCTGGGGGGTCTAAGCTCAACCAGCTGCATTCGCTGTACAGAAAACCTGTGCCGACATCCTCTCCTTGGCAATTCCTATGGATTCCTCTACGCACATATTAGAGACACGCGCATGGCCCTCACCGTCGCTCACATGCGGTAGAACAGCCGCTCTAAGCGCTACACAGCTACAGATTGGTTTCATATCTTGTTTTAGGTTTTAACTCTTTCCAAGATCTTTTCAACAGTTCTGCAAAATAAGAAATTTCAGCTAGCTCCCAGACTCAACAGTCAACTGGCTATTACTCGCAATGAAAGGAGGGAAAAGGCATCTGCACTCTTTAAAATGAGATGATAAAGATTATTGATAATGTATTCTGCAGAAAGCGTGCGGATGTCTGTGTGTGCGCGTGATAACATCCACATGACACCACCATTCTACCCTCTGTCACATTAGTCATGTTGTCAATGAAGCATTTGCTATGACCGGATTTGAATGCTAATTTCACTTTCTGCAAGCAGACGCTATTAACCCCCATTTCCAACCCCTCTGTTCCAGTTCAGTGATCATTTATCTGGCAAAACGCATTGTACGATGGCTCGCAGGGGGTTGGGGGTGTGTATCGAGGGGCCAGACACTCCATCTCAGGGCGTTCGCGGTTAGATGCATAGGAGGTGTCCGCCGACCCGGAAAACGCACGGTGACAATCGGACACGCCAGCCAGCCTCCAACCGCCCCGGCGGGCAGAAATTACATCAGATGGCTCGCGTGTGCTTGACCACAAGCCGCTAACCACCCAGCTGACAATCGCGCGTGCGCAGGGAGACACGCGCGCACCCAAACAACACACGTCAAAACTTCTTCCCGTTCCTAAATCGGAGATGTACTTGTAGAGTTGGAGATTCGGCCTCTGCTGCTGCGGAAAGAGCTACTTGTCCCTTATTAAAAACCTCGGGTTCGCCACACTTCCCCAGGCTGCATGAAACCGTGATTAATACTTCGATTTACAAGCAGGACCATTGGCAGTCATCAGCGTCATCGTGCGAATTTGTGGCCACCCTTTAAAATAACACCATATAAGTGTGATTTATCTCCTGCGCTGCGTAGCAGCTGTGGTTGCTGTATTCTAATCACGAGGAAAGGAAATTTAATCCCCTGCTTTGTCGCCTCCATCCCTCACAACACGACCAACACCGGACCGGTCGGACTCGGCCCCGTGCTTCGGCGCCACGGCAGACGGGGGCGGCGGCGCTGGCGAATCGCATTACGTCAGTCTGAGCTCGGTGACCAGAGTTCAGAAAGGACGGCAAATTTAATGAACATTTAGTCAAGGGATCCAATAACAAATTACCTGCTTGTTACAGCGGGGATTAGAAAGCGTCTTTGCGTTGCTCAAGACGGAGCGGGAAGATGAGCTGCGTTTAATGACAATGAATTGCTTAATCATAAGCGTCTGCTGCGCATCGCAGTGAATCTAACAGGTGCAATAAGTACATTTCTATTCAATGTGTCGCGCTATATTGTTAACATTATTCCATGCACTGATATTGTCTCGCATTTTGGAAATGCGGTGACTGAGCGGAAGCTCCTTCCTTCTCTTTACATATTGCAGAAATCGATAGGAGGAATTATCTGAGCACGCCATGACAATAAATATCAAGGGCTGCCTAGCAGGTAAAACAAAGCCATTATTGGGTCCATTTTTGGGACATTAATGGCCAGCAAATTCATTCTGCGGTGATGTAAACACCTCAAAAAAAAAAAAAAAAACAGATCTGGACAGTGATTCTGACACAAAAGATCTTCCCAACAAGACCAGGTAGGCGTGGGTAAAACATCCCGACTCATTACCATTTCCTTACCGTGCTTTCAAGGGCCATAAGAACCAAAAGGCGCAGAAAAAAAGGGTTTTTATTTTATCCTCGGCAGGACGAGCAGGAAGGTCATTCCAAAGTGCTGAAGACAGTCACACTTTAAAACAATCTCAGCGCAACAAGACATCCTTCACTTTGGTAACTGCTTAAAATTGTTTTATGGGGGAAACTGGCCCTGAAACCTAAAGGTATGTCAAGATTCTGACATTTTACATAAAACTGTTCCTCGAAAAATTTATGTCCCAACGCATGGAAGTCCAGTCCACGGACAGATGATTAAATCAAAATTCAGAGAAGACACTTGCAGAAAGCAAAAGGTGTATATCACATCCATAAAAAGGACCATTGTAAAACATGGAGCTGTGCGGTCAGACCACCGTGTAGAGTCAGGGTCATGAAACAGCAATGAAATCAAGATGGATGGATAAATCTGTCAGGGTACTAACTCTGCTGCCACAAGATAAGGAGAGAGAGTCACTGTGGTGGAGAGCAGCCAGAGAAAGACCATCTCTTCCTCTCTGTCTGAACATCCCGGCTGCTTTGCAGACAGGAGGCTCTTTGATCCGTGCCAACGCTGGACTCTGCTTGTTGTGCACACCTAACAGCCCCAGTGAGAGTGAGCGCTGCTTACTATCGGGTTCAGACAGGCAGCAAGAGGCCCATGCGCAACACTGAACAGACTGTTTATGGTCCAGATCAATCGGTACCACGGGCACACTTACAGTATGTCCAGACATAACTACTGCCTTTTTAGCTCTGAGCCAAAGCGCTACCTTCATATCTCTCTTTTACTGGTGAAGAAGCTCAAACAAAGAATCCGGAGTCTAAGATGTGCAGTAAATAAAAACATAACAGTATTACACAAAAACAGATAAATGCCAGAACACACACACACAGCACAATTTTTAGGTAAGAATTGTATGAAGTGAATCTTATTTATTCAATTAATGAAAGTCTTAGTCATTGAGGAACTCGCTATGGACTTGCTTCTAAATGGTTGCAAGGTCAGCTAGGAAGAGGTTTTGCTGTTGTACCCTTGAGTAAATGTATTAAACCTAATTGCTTCTTGTAAAGCCATGCAAATTAGAAAGCTATTAAAAACAGTTGTAAAGTTTGTTAATAGTAATTATTGCAAGAATATCGAGGAAGGCCTCAGTGACAGCCCTAAGATTCCTCGACCCTCCAGGGTTTAATTCCTTTACTCCACCCAGGCTCATCATCTTTATGTTCCAAAACCCGTGTGATGCCCCCAGGAGAGGACACTCTGCATCTCACACACCATTGCAGACACTGATGACCCCCCCTCTGGTATCTCCGAGCATCTCCCGGCGGTAGGACAGACCATTTGAGATGGGGGCTCTGGTTCTTCCCACGGGCACACTCCTAGCAGATGGCACCGGGATCTGCGGCAGCGGTAATTACAACCCTCGCGCCGTTCCTTTTCAATTAAGCCTAACAAGATGATCGCCTCTGTGCTTCTGCTTCTAATTCAATTTCCCTCCCCACCTTAATGTTCCAAGTTTGTCTTTGCAGAGTTTTGCAGGAGAGGTGGTAAATTCAACCGCCGCCCCCACCCGCCTGTCACCCACACGTTCTCATTTAAGCCCTGAGGGATATACACACACACTGACACACACACTGACACACACACACACACACACACACACACAGACACACACACACACACACAGAGACGTTAATTAAGGCTCACCAGCAGAAATGCCTATGGTCCACAGGAGAATGACACAAAGCAAAGCATAACAACAACTGGAGAAAGGAAATGCAAGACAGAAGCACTGCTTCCCTTTGGGAAAAGAAGTGGTAGGCATTAATACACAACCCCTCCGGCCCAATCCGCCCACATGCATACACACATACATATACAAGCATACATGCACGCATGAACGCATGCACGCGCGCACACACACTCAGCAGGTTGTCAAGCAGATGGTGGCCAGCAGGCTCAGGTACAAACAGGACAACATCCTCATTGATGAAACCGCTTGCCGCAAGCATGGCAGAGCTCACCGCTGCAGGCCAGCTGCACAGATTTCTGTGCAGCATTCCTAGGCCCCTCTACTTAAATATGGCTCTATAATATCTAATATCTCTATAATCCATAATAATATAAATATTAAGCTTTTCCAAGAATACCATCAACACAAAAAAACCAATGGACTGGTTATTGATGTTAATAGAAAAAGAAACTTTGCTGAAGCATTGTGTACTGCACCATCATGTCTGCCCCTGCAATAACCTTTAGCTCTCTGTGACTACAAAGACCTCCTGATGTTAGCAGTGACTTCTGAGAGAAGTTTCCATAACATGCGAGACGTATTCACGGTATCCCATCCGTTGGTTGTTAGATGAGAAATGTATCTCAAACAGGACTGCTGATGCCAAAGGTCGGTCACAAACAGGCCCTGCCTGGGCTAGTACAATTTGGCCTAATATTTATGCATGCTTTATCTTCAGAAAGTTGAGAAATGTGACTTTAATATAAGGATCTTTGATGCAAAAAACTGAAACAACAAAAGTATTCCAGTTATTGCAGCACCCCAATGAGTAAGCCCTGCTGCAGGCACCTGTATCCTGTATATAATTTAGCTACTGTGGCTTCTCCCCTTTGAGCAGAGAGCACCAATTTCTGTCTTAATTTCATGGTATGAATGAATTGTTCTGCATCAGTGGCTGGTTTTGGAAATTGCTGGGAGCTTTACAGCTCATGAATGCTTGTGGTGATTTATAAGGACCACTGGAGAGTGACAATAGCAGGACAACTTGGAGCGAAAGTATCCCCAGATCATCTCCTCAAAGTGCAGAGAACAGGATTATGCATTGTGAGCCTTTAGCTGTGCTTTGTGTGAGACCATCTTACTGCTGTAGGTACCTGGGAGTGTAATGCCCCATTCCAAAAGAATGCAGAACTGAGGGATGTGTATGCACCTCTAGATCAGAGGATGTTGGCCATTTTGGGTGAGATACATATTTGAAAGAATTAGAGATGCTGGATGAAAGAACGGTTGGCAAAAAAAGTGATGGTGTTTTAGATATGTATACACGCATCTGACAACAAGTGCAAAGTTTCATGTTATTCACAGTGAAAACAACATGGTCAGTGGATCCCTGCTTTGGCTCATTACTCACCTGGTAGAGGATTTGGAACCCACTCCAGAGCAGTAGCTCTGGCTCTGTACTTTACAGCACAAACACAAGACCATCCTGCCCAGAGGTCATTCACCCACAGTCCATAAGCAAGTCAAGAAAGGTATCAAGAGGGGAACTCTCTAGAATCCACCCTGTTTGGAGCACTGCAACCTTCTTAGCCCTGGAATGGCAGAAAGGAACACCTGTGGCTGGAGAACAAGGCAGACCACCCAGTGGAACACCTTTTTAGCATCTATACCTGACTTTCTGACTTGCTTGTCAGTCTGCTTGCTTGAGTCTGAAAGAGTCAATTTGACAAGGCTGACCATTACTGCTTCTGTCATCTTACTCATCTCCTTGTCTGGCACAAGGACCCAACAAGACATGTACAAACAGTCATGCTTGACGCCCAGTATGCTGTGTCTTGTCAGTCATTCCTCCTGCTCAGTTAGGGCAAAAGGCAGGGTAAAGCACCTGTACACCTCATTGACTTTGGGGGACAACTTTGACTTTCAGCTGCCTAGGTTGTTGAAATCCTCCTCCTCCTCCCATCTCTGTTGCTGGTCCAACAGCTGTTAATTGCATTTTGACAGATTATTGAGCTGAGGCTGTAAATCATGGGTAGGGAGAGGAGCAAAAAGGATGAAAAGAGAGTGAGATAAAGAACAAGAGAAAGACATCAGGATAAAGAGGGAGACATACACACCCTGTAGAGGTAGATGTTGCTTCTCTAGGTTTTTAGCAAGAGCATGGCCTCGGCGCTACTGGCCTGATAAAAATTGGATGCAGTCATTCGGAAGGCATCCAACAAAATGTGCTGAACATTAAACCAAGCCCAGCTGGTTTTGTGGCAAGTGGGATTCAAGAGACAGGGGACTCCTGACTTGCAGGAGGGATGCAAGGCTTATCCATTTATCATAAAAGAAAGAGAAACAGACACACACATTTATGTCACTTAACCCAACTGGGCAAGTGTGCTGAGATGCACGAGTTCTCGGGCATACAAATGCAGAAACTCACAGGAAGTTAACACAGCCGGTGCCAGGCGGGGGCGCGATCCACACAAAGCTGAGGCTGGTGGAAGGCAGGTGGCTGACGTGGGACGCCACAACGCTGCACACAAACTGGGTGCCGAACTGTCGCTCAGGGACCACACCTAAAACAGAGGAGGAAGGAAACAGTCGCTCAGGGTACTCCCACATGGGAAGGAGCATCTCAGCTGACAGTGACATCGATGAAGGATTTTGTCATGGGAATAAGTGTGACCCAGAATGGAGATAGAACTAAAGCTTTGTGCTGAACTTCAGACTGACATCTCTGAGTACATTTGGAAATATTGTGTGATGGTGAAGCAGTTGCACATTTAAAACACAGAATAAGTTATGTTTGTTATTTATTTAACAAATTTTATTCTTTGAAGCAGTGTAGTTTCATTATGTTATATTTTCCAGACCGCTGCCTTGTAACACCATTTCTTCCTGAACAGAAGAAAACACATGAAGATATTTCCTTCCGAGCAGCACGGCAGCTCGGCAAGTAGCGCTGTTGCCTCACAACTCTTGGGCTGGTTTGAATTGCCCGAATGCAGCTAAGTCTGTGCGGAGTTTGCATGGACTTCATGTCTCTATGTGGGTTTCCTTCAGGTGCTCTGGTTTCCTCACACCATCCAAAGACATGGGTTTTAGGTTAACTGGTTACTGTAAATTGCCTGTAGTGTGAGCATGACCGTGCGTGTGGTCACCCCGGACTAGCATGCCATCCAGGGGAAGTTTCATTGCTTCCAGTACTGCTGTGTCCCTCCATAGGATAAGCACTTTCCAAAAATGGAGGGATGGATGCTTCCTTGTGATTTAGCTGAAGAGCTAAAGTAGGCACTGAACCTACTAAAAGAAAAGAGAGAGTAACCACCTTGGAGGACTCCTACACTGGCACACACAGTAATGAATGACCACCCCTGCAGGAACCTGTCACCGCTGACCCTCCTCTGTGCGAGACAACCACGCTCTCATTAATGCATCGTAATGCGGCAGGATAATTCCATTGCAGTAATGGCATCATGCATCTCCTCCTCCTGTCACGCAATCCGTTTCTCATTAAACGCCAATGACAGAAGTTAAAATGTCAGCTGGCACTTCAGAGCTGCAGTAAACCATTTACACATTCAGTGAGCAGATGATATTAAAGCTCCTTGTCCTCACACACACACACACACACACACACACACACACACACACACACACACTTTAATCTCCTATGTAGGGCTGGCTGCTGTCCACCATCACTTGCTTACACAGATACGCTTCCCTTCATTAACCTCCCGAGACCTTTGGGCAGATATAGATAAATCTTCCCATTGTTTCTGCATCTTCACTCTAGACTTCGGCAGCCTTCCTCACAGTCTGGTGTCCTCTGACTCTCTAGATGCTAATTGAAATTTTTCATTTTTGCAATGGGAATTTGGGGGTGGTAGCAAAGGAACAGATGGAGAGTGAAGGATGTGGTCCGAGAATTAAATAGCGAGGCACGTATAGCCTTTGTCTTGTCAAGCTGAAGCTCCTCCCGCCTAACACCTTATGGACGTCCAGCGAAGGAGCTGGAGGAAAGCATGTGATTAATAAGGGGCTGACAGCTTAGTCTGCTGCCCTGAAATTTGCACTTAGGGGTCGCCTCCCCGTGTAATGGTAATGTTGGGGCCTGTTGTGATCATCTCATAATGGCAGAGCAAAGCTTGGGAAGCCATGATTAATCTGGCCAGACTGACCTTATGCTCACAATCTGACACTCACACACACACACACACACACACACACACACACACACACATACACAGAGTCACTTGGCTCATGAATGATTTCATCATCTAAACTTTATATGCAGTGCAGGGGTCACCGGTTGGCTTGCATTCACTTTAATAAGCAAGCGTGTATGCAGGTGCACGCGCACACACACACACACACACACACACACACACACACACACACACACACGGGTGCCACAATCCCCCAGCATCTCCTGTCATAGCGTTTTACCACAGTGGTGCAGCTCCACCAAAGACTATTTGATTTGCCACAAGCCTGTGGATTTCATCCTGAAACTGTCACTGTAACACAACCCCTGTGCAGGAAAAGCAAATTTTCAGTTGTCCTACTAAGACTTGGCACATGATGCCACAAAGCAACAACTTTTCGTTTCAAAAATACGGTACAGATTAGTAACTCTGTTGCAGGACATTTCAGTTATGGCCTGCAGTTCACACCAGGTGGAGAACATTTGCCAGTGTCTAAATACATTTATTATTGTTTGAACAAGTAATGAAGCATTTTCAACTATTTGTAACCCTTTTACAGAGCTGTTACCAATAGCTCATTGTTTGAATGGTTTCCAAAATGGCTGTTCCATGACACTGAGCAAAGATCACACTTGATATCCACCATCAATATGTGCATTTACGGCACTTGCTCGGTATGCATTGATTCACTTTTAAAGCCTAATAGTACCTTTATTCCCAACGTCCTCCACCAGGATTTTGTTCACATGAAGGTTTTTAGTATCCTGTAGGGGGTGGAGTATGAAAATGATGAAAAGGGTATGATCCTGGGGTTTAGGCAAATTTTACTTCAGGGGGATAGAAACAAAGCAAGGTGGGGGGTAGCCCAAGGATATCATAGACAAAAAAAAGTCATCCTCATGCACTGAGACACTGCTGTGACCACTTTTACGGACTTCCTATCCCAGCTTTTGAGTTTTTCCTTATTCTTGGGTGCATATGAAATTCATATCAAGTATAAACAAAAAAACTCAAGTTCAAATAGCAAATGCACAAGTGAAAAGACAACCTTTAAAAAATTTGACAGATGGATGCCAAGTCCAACTGTCCTGCATCTAGAGGAAACCAAAGATATAAAGAAGCTTTGAATATCATGATAAATAAAATGACAAACAAGTATGCAGCTACACAGATGTTTGCACTTGAGGGCAACCATATTGCTGTGTGATTCACAGTGAGGGGCTCCACACAATGCCTGTATCATCTCACCTGCCATCCTGCCTGCCAGACTGCCCTCAAGATGAGGAACAAATGAGAACACGCCTTTTCATTTCTGTGTCAAAATGGTAAAATGGCCTCTAAATTGCAGAAAGTGAGAAAGAAGGGAGTGAAGGAGTCAGGAAACCCCAAAAAAGACCAACAAGCAATTCCTCTTACTGCTAATATGAATCTGATGACTCACACTGAGGGTGGCAATGAGATGCAAAATGTGATGCAAGTGCATAACTTAAGCACAGTACATACAGTTTGGAAGCAGTTTTTATTAAACTCTAACAACTGTCAGTAGAAAGGATTGACAATTCTACGAAGAGCAAAATGAAGCTGACCCACCTTCTCATATCAGTACAGTACTGTATCATTATTATTTAAATTATCAGCATTATTACCCATGCAGTATATTATTAAATATAGGAAGTCTGTTTTTAATATGTTTTTCTTAAATGTTTAGAAATTATCTCAATTTTTGGTGTTACTTAAGCAAACATGAGGGTTACTGTGGGTCACACCCAACAATTTTTCCTGTTGAAATGAATGGCACTTACATGTTTGACTTTGGAGTTTTCACCTTGCAAGTCAATTTCTTGGAATGCATTATGCTCCTAAACAGGGGGATCCTATATTGATAAACATTTCCATTTTATTATGACCTTTGCTCATAACCTCTTTTATATATTCATCTCATACAGGTATGTGCCACTTAACAATGAGGATACGTTCCGCAAAATGCTTCGTTGCACGAACATCATAGCATGTACATGCGCCGCATCACGTCTACTTTGACTTATATTCTTATTACTATTGTATAGGATACGGCCTATTGTTCCTAGGTTATAAACCTGTACAGCATGGTACAGCAGACGTGGTAAACACGAGATGTACTGTATGAGGCTGCTGCCGGCATCACACGGCTACAGTTTTACAGTAAACTTTTTTTAATAAGTAGAAACAGTTCACTCTAAAATATCAATAAAAATTACAGTATGGTAAATACATAAACCAGTAACATAGCTGTTTATTATTATTATCAAGTATTATGTACCCCAATGAGATACCGCGCCATTGCTGCGCCACGCCGTGTTTGGATTTATAGTTAGTTGGCGCTAGTTTTGATATGTTAGCCATTGTGTGGTGGCTAGGTAGGCGTGCTGTGGGTTGGCTGTGGGATTGCCGTGGGGGTTAGGACGGGATACAAGGTTAGATGGGTAATGGGATCCCCTTTATAATCCGAGCTCTTTTATTGGCACTGTCTGTTTAATACGAAACTACTTTATATAATCTTGAGACAACCGTTGTATATGCGATCTGTTGTTATGCGACGCATACCTGTATTTGTAATATCTATCTTTTTCATTCATTTATAGTGGCTTTTTCTATTAGGTATATTTAGCTCCACAGATGAGGAAAAACTTCAATTCATTCTCCTCTGTACACCTGTTGTCCAAAACAGGTCAACAATAAACAATTGTTGATTTTCAATAAACTCAGTTCTGTAACGTACTGAATTAAAAATTCAGATAAAGGATGAGGAGTAAGAGCTCAGCTGGAATGAAGACAGCACCACACGAGGACCAGGGAATATGAGTCCTAACATGCAACAGACAGTGAGTTTTAATCACACTCACAAAAGGAAAGAATCATTCTGCGGACTCTCCTTAGACCACCTTAGAGCTGTCTGTTCTTATTACTTACACAGAAGACTGACCTGTGGCCCCCCCACAAAGTAGCTCTGCATGCCGATACTCAGATCACTGCTGATTACACAAACAGACGGCCTGACAGCTGATGGGGGGGGGGGGGGGCAACAGGGGGAACCTGACACTGAGGCCACAGGTGTGCATGAAGAATCACTGATGAGATGCCAGAAGGGAGGGTCACAGCATGATCAACACAATGGCTGAAATGTTCACAGCACTTGAATGAATGAATGAATGAATGAATGAATGAATGAATGAATGACATTTGTGAGTGTAGGGAAACAATGTGGCACAGTGAGTAGCTCTGCTACCTCCTTGGCTGTTCTGTTCAGTCTGTGTGGAGTTTGCGTGTTCTCCGCATGTCTGTGGAAGTTTCCTCCGGGTGTTTTGGTTTCTACTCACAGTCCAAAGATGTGTGTTTTAGGTTAACTGTATTGTCATTGGCCATTGTGTGAATGTGTCTAAAAGAGTATGTACTGGCATCCCAGTTAGGATCTACTAACTGAGTGTCCAGAGAGATTCCAGTATATGAATGAATGAATGAATGAATGAATGAGCGAGCGAGCTGGTAAGGATGTTAGTACTATGCATCTCAGTTTGTCCAGGTGATTACCTGGATTCACTGGTGAACCTCAGAGGATCAGTGAATTATATGGCAGTATGAAAGAGTTACGTAGCTATCCTTGCGCACTGCGATGCTCAAATCTTTGCTGTAGGACTGTTAGAAGTAGAACATTAAAGGCTCCATATATCCACCACAAGGGGTCTGTTACGAGACACCCCCCTCTCCAAAATCACCATCCAGAGCTGATGCGATCTGACTGCTCCTGCTGTGATCTGGGAACAACACCAAACACCCCTGCAGGCCAGGAGCTGAGATATTTTAGGGGGCAGGGTGGGGATGTTGGAGAGGGTGCGCTGCCAAACTCGGGACAGAAAAGCTCTCAACATGCCCGTCATCAAGCCTGGGCATTCTGCATGCTAAACACCCACCAGTAGGCCTCTGCCCTGAGGAAGCCCTCCAACTGAAGGGAAATATAAGGGGCTTGAACCAATAACAAATGGACTCACATCAGGGCCACACATCAAGTAACAAAAAACAGAGGAAATGAGAGCAATGAGAGCAAATAGGATAACATTTCACTGCAAGTCTGTGTCTGAAATGCTTTAATCGAAGACCATTGCAGAGCTTACAGATTTACCAATTGACTTTATTGAGCCATTGTGGACTCTTTTAACACCACAACAGCAAATTCTCTCCAGGGGCTTAAAATGGCAAGGTCCTTAACTACCCTGCTGACATCTCAGGACTGAGCTTCTGATCTTCATTTACTTGGCTCACTCCTGACAGAGTAGAATGCCTACTGGAGTAGAAACATTTTTCTCTTGAGGAATGGGGGCATTTTCCAGCTTTAATAAAAACTTACAACTGATCCAGCAGAAGGCAAACTGATGTTAGCAGACTCCACATAATCATATCGACGGAGATGTTTACTAGTGCTGCTTGATAACATGCGATCAGAAAACCCCCAACACTGTCTTTGTTTAGATCTTAGCACCAGTGTTTCCGCAATTCACAGTTGTTAGCATCCACTACATCATTTCCTGCCACATATGACTGCTACACACTACACATTGAAAACTGCTTTTTGAAGTTTTTCTCAAGGTCATCTAAGAAATCTGCTGGGTTCCGACGCAGTTACAAAGCGCGACGGCCACGTCCCACCCTCTCGCTGTGCCAGTGGCGCCCTGTCCAAGGAGTGATCACAGCGCCTGTCAATCACTCTGCCATGGCAACATAGTGGCATCGCTGTGGCTACGATAGGGGCCTCTGTGGTTGTGCCAGGAGATATCTGTGTGGTAATGGCTGCGGAGGGGGCTGCCAGTACCGTATGTCTGCGGGGGGAGCATCTACAAGCACTGTGGGAGCTGGGAAACTGCCACATAAGAGAGGGGTAGTTCTGCTGGCACTAAAGGCACCTGGAGATGTTGGCATTGTCTGCCTGTGTGTGCGCACACTTGTAGGAGGTCTGTGCGTCCACAGAAAATAGCAATCCAGCATCTCTCTATACATCAATGGAATTATTCATCTTTTGCGGTACCCATCCATCATCCGTAACCTCAGAGGCCACAGTGTTGCATAAACAGCTCTGTGATGCCAAGACACATTGTGAAGCCTGGGACGTGTCAAAACTCCCTACCGACAGGATTACCCAGCATATGGGAAAGCAGCCCACTGCAGGGTGTGGAACACCCCACTTCATGCTAAACCATCACAACTGTGACACGGGCCATGAATCTGGAGACTGGATCATTCACAGCTATTTTCTGTACTCTTATTTCACATGCATATTGTGCACAACATTGCCCAGAGATGTTTGTTTCGATGGCAATGTCCAATGGACAAATTGCAAGAACTTAGATTGTTGTTGCTCCTCACTGTAACGCTATTTCTCCAGCGACAGCATTGTTGGCTGTCCATTTGGAGCAATTACTACCTATAACTAGGTTGTGTGCAGTGGTTAGTTAACTGGCTCCATTTAGTGCAGTTCTGCATAAGAAGCTGCATTCCACATGCAGTTGGTGATTTACTTAGGAAGGCAACTTGGGTTTCCACCCACATCACAGAGACAGCACTGTGCTGCTGTCAGAACCTCTGAAGAAGTCAGCTGGTTGATGCTTACAGTTTCTCAGGAAAAAACAGATAAAAGAGGTCAATGAGAGAAAGGTGGAAAAATATGAGAAACTAGTGGCTTGGTTCTGCTTGAAAAGCTGGACGGCAGGGTTTGTGATGGTTAAGGTGGCTACAAGGTCTTTGCAGCAAAAACTTTGTACGGAATCGGCAGCATTTTGGGTATGACCAACAGTCAGAGGAGGAAGGGTGTGAGAGATGTTACTGAGGCTACGGAGAGGGTATCTGGACGGCTGTGGATCAGGAAAGGTGAATTAGGGGTTCGAGGCAGCATCACCTGGATACAAGTCAGGGCCTGGCCAACCCTGGTTGGGGGTGTATAATGCAGAAAGACCTCAAACACCAAGTGACCACAAGTTACATCACTGATCCACGTGCACCGCAGGATGTATGAGATATATGAAGTAGCTGGATTTGTGATCAGTGATTCTATGTCAATGATTGGATTCTAGCTGCGCTGATCCAAAGTCGAAGCCTTGAGGAAAGAAAGGGAATGTTTTAGGTTACTTACATTGTGGCATCTCTCAGAACCAAAGCACAGACTAACAGTATCAGAAGAATCTCATTGAAATTGAAAAAGATACTTCTGTGAAGGCTGACACTACCGAGAAACCAATCGAATCCAACAAAACAAGGACACCAACTCTGTGAAGGGCAAATAACAAACCACATCAGTGAAGCCACCGGAAAATCTGAAGCTGTGTTTCACCTCATTCGAAAATATACCATTCCCTTTCACTTCAAATTGACTGTATGTGACCAAGTCTGCCAGTTTGCTGTCCTCTGGCAGCCGTTACCCTAAATGGTTACGGTCCCTCGGTTCCAGTTAGATATAAGAGTTACAGGCTGTGACAGAAATGGTGGAGCGACACCGTCGCTCTTCTGTCCTGCAGCTTTGGGGTAAACCCCCCATGTCCCTCGCATATGCACCATGCTCCACCAGGACCGCTCGATCGCATCACCAAGAGGACACCGGGCTAATTTGACTTTTAATCCAACACGACTGTCTGCTATTTATTCCGTCCCATCGTATGTTAATCTGATGCGACTGATGTTAATTTTAAACCTCCGGAGAGTAGGGTTCCATGCCGCTGCAAGGTGGGGTTGCCCCAGAGCTGCTAGGGTGGCCAGTGGGTGGCGGAGGGTTACTGGCTCAGCCAAACAGCAGCGTGGCAGACCTGAGTTCAAACCAAGCCTGATGAAGCCACGCCAAAGGATGTGGTTTGCGGAAGTTTACATTTGCATTTATTTGCATTCATTTTGCTGACACTTTTCTACAGTGTGGCAATGTTATTCATTTATACAACTAGGTAATTTTTCAGAGATTTGAGTCCTTCGAGGTGTAAGTAGCAGGGAGGGGTATCCCGGTTTTGTTGAGGACCAAGACCAGCGAAAGCTCCTTGGCACACAGCAAGATATGACTTTGTCCACCCCCGCTCTAAATGAGAGCCACGATTCGGACCTGGAAGACAAGCCGTAGGAGAAGGGAACACGAGCACTCCGTCTGTTCTTCCATGTTGCCGGCTGGCGAGTTGTTTGTCCGCAAGCTCCAGAAGCAGCAGATCACACTCCTGTGCTGAATAAGCCTCTCTCCACTCTCCTCAAGCAATGCGGATTTAGGAAGGCATATTGGAACTTTGCTCCCGCAATCTTATTTGGCTGAGAACGGTTTTCGACTGCCCGTGTCACACACTCTGAAGAGGTCTTCTAGTTCCACCTTCGATTTCAAAAGCCTGTCCAATATTCCCCATGGTGCTACCAACCTCACCAGCACCACACCACAGGACCCTTGGCCTGCTGGTCATGATGTCCCTGCCACCAGCTCGGTGGCAGTAGAGGTTGTAGGCTGTACACAATGATGGTGAGGGCTTATGGCCCAAAGCGCAGCAAGATAACTCCAGAGTGTGGAAAACCCAGTGGACACCCTCCGTGTTTGGTTTCAAGAAGGGTCTTCACCCGTGCGTGAAACTACGCTCAGGCCCTCCACTGGACTCTGAAAGCAGACAAATGCCGAGCCACCTGTTTGGTTCCCAGGGCGGCGGGAGAAAAGGGGGGGAAGGACGCCATGTGGCCAGAGTTAACACTCCACAATCTGTGCTTGCAGCTCAGTGCCAATGCTGGAAAGAGAAATTTACACCGGTGAAGAGAAAATAGAGAAGCCGCATGACATCAAAGGACACGGTCATCTTCTTACACCTGAGGATTCGTCTCATCCCTCGGAGTCCGTGAACCGATCAAAGGTGTAGTGTGAGAATCTCCTGCAGTGGCACGGTCCATCGTGGTGGCAGCACGCCTGACTGAGAGGTGTGTATGGGTGTGTCGCTGATCCGGGGGGCTTTCAGCACACGAAGGAGTGGGGCAGATCACAGAACCACAGCTCGTTTGAAGTTTCATCCCTTCCTGCCTTGTCCTGCCTTACTTTTGGTTCTCTTTTTTAATTTAATTTTCCATGTCTTGCCCATTTCTCCCTTCTGACTCTTTACAGCCCTCCATTTCTCCCTCTCCTTCTTCTCAGCTATGCTGTACTGTGGGAGCAGCAGATGCCACATCCCATGTGGGTCTCCACATTGAATATTCGAAAAACACCCACAGTCGACAGTCGTGTTACATGCAGCCTGCCAGTGGTAGGTAAACGCATTTTAAGTCATGTTTATTTTTCCTGGAGTTCCTATTTGCTTTATAGCAAAAGCGTTCAGTTACAAATCAGGTGAAAAAAATCCATACAACATCAATGTGTTCTTTAAATGTTTTGATAACTTTAAGCTTTTTCTGTCAGTCTACTCTTAGAAAAGTGTTTTCTTTCACCTTCTATACATCTTTCTATTTTTTGAGGTGAGGTACGTGGGTTTACCAATTACTGAGGGCCTTTAAGTGATACTCAATGTGAAGTCCCTTCAATGGAATGAAAACAAATGTCTGGAAATTTGTTTTACGAGTCACAGAACGCACAAGTTGCCAGGGAAAAAAACTAGCTAATGTATGCACCATTGTTAAACATAACCAAATGGTGCAATTCATCACTAACTACTTGGCTGGACTCAGCAGTTTCACCAGCAATTTAGAAATGTCACTTCTTCTCTGTGTTGTCCCTGTATTATTCAGTGTTCTCCTTCTTGTCTTCTTTCATCGTTCTTCCTCAATCTCTGAAACCATCCCCCATTCATCTCCCTTAGGGTGCCTCCCCCTTCTCCTTGCCTTTTTTCTTTCATTGCCACAGCCTCACTCCATCCTCAGTACCCCCACGATGGCGTCTTCTTCTCCCATGCTGACATGTTGTTCATCTCAGCCTCTTCAGCAAACATGTTCTCTACACCTCTCCATCTTAGTCACTTCTCCCACGCATGTCAAGGCTCCCCACCATCAGCTTAACAGCTATTCCATCGTCTTCTGACCATCTCATTCTGCACGATGACTGCAAGCAGCCGACCCTCAGGAGAAGCTAGCTGAAACCAGCCCAGACTTGCATGACATGTAGCTTCAGTTACAATGTCTCTCACTCGCTCACACACACACACACACACACACACACACACACACAGACACACAAACTCACACACACACAAACTCACTCATTCAGTGACTTCCCAAGTACTGTGTATAACCCCCTTTCGCTCTTTCTACCCAGCATTAAACTATCAGGGCCACTCACATGGTGTTTCTGACCCCTTTAAGGTTGAATAAAAGTTTCCCTTCACAGAAATTAAATTTTTTTTATATAAAGGATCTCCTCTGCGCTGCAAAAAACGTGCTTAAAAATAGGTAATCCAAAGGTTAAACGTAGTCAGAAGCAACAATTCTGAATCATTTTATCACTGATCGGTGAATATTTAAACATTTCAATTCCTCCTGCCTTGTACATATATTTATCTTAGGAACTGCTTAAAGAACAACATCAGATGTTACCACAGTAGGCTTTTAAGACGTCCATGTGCTTGTCTACAAGAAATCACATAAGTCTGTATGCTTCTGCCATTGGAACTTGCAGTTGTGGGTTTATGGTACTGTTCCCAACAGGTCCACAGAAAACTTAGCAATATGTAAATGCTCAATGAAGACAAAAATGTCATTCCAACTGAATATGGAGAAGGATTCTTTTTACTGCTTTATTGCGAGTGCAGCATAGTCTGTCACAGAGCGCTAACACCTGTTTTCATTTTGTTTGCGTAATGCTATTCATTTTAAGCATAATACATGCTATTATCAATAAGCCATTAAACACACTTTTCAGGCTTCAAAACCTCATCCATGTGAATAAGAAATGACACTTCTTTGAAACCGTACTCTTTTTTGAAGCATAAATGCATATGAACAATTTAACATTCATCTCTAGTTAATTAATAACTCGTGGACACAGTAAAAAGCATAAAGACTCAGCAAAGTCCATTCAAACCTCTCACACATACTTCTTAGAGGGAAAAAACTGAGTTTCTTTATGTGAATAAAAATAAGATAAAAGTGCTCATGCTCTACAGCTGTTCAAGCAGATACTTCTCACATGTTTCCTGACCCAACCCCCCCACCAACTGATGTCAGTGCAGATCCAGTCTTCACTTACACTTGCTTGAGAAAATATTAATTTAATCTTTCCCGATCCAACACCTTGCAGCGCACAAGTGCTTTTCAATAACACCTTCTCCACCGAAGCCCTTTCATGCTGATCCAGAGTTTACTACACCTTCACACAAGCACACACTAAAAATCAGAACGACATTTCACCATGTCTCCAGGTCCACCTCCACCTCTCTGGTCACAGCATCACCACTTTCAACACAGGGATCAGGGAAGAAGCCACTGGCATGGGTGTAATGAGGCAGTTGCCGCACTCCACTACTTGCTCACTTTGTGCAGTTCTTGTTTCTGTTTTTGGAAGCTGAAATTCCCCAGTTTGTTCCTTCAGCATCTGGATTCCAACCTCTGTTTCGCTACTAGCGTATAGAGTTGTTGTCTCATTCCAGCGACTGGCAGTCAGTGAAGAGCTTCCAAGTATTCCCCACTTTAAATACAGGACCCCTGTCCGCCACTGCTCAGGTCTAGTGTTTAGAGAAGCCCAGGGCATGGTCATCTTCTTCCCAGAACTCTTTTACCTTTAAAATTAAGTCTTGTTCATATCTACATCATCCAGAAGAACAAACACTGATGCATAAGATTTGAATATTATTAACTTTTTTATTATCAGACTCCATTCCAGTCTCAATGAGGGTTGCACTGCTGCCCCCGGTGTCTGAAAGCTTTGAGCTGTGATGAATGTTTTATTAACACTTCATTGGTACTTACATCAACAACCCACATGGACTCCCAAGTTCCCTTGGTCCACTAAAAAACAGGCCATGTATGGTGTCCTTGTCTCCACGAACACACCCACACACCCTTGTCTTCCTCAGGTCAATTCAGCTGTTCACAGCTGGACTGACCATCTTTCCCCCTTTGTGTTCATCCCTGCATTCCACCACAGACTTCCCTGCACTGCAACCACTCACATGGGGCAAGCAAGTGTCACAACACAAAATAAAAATGACACAGCTTCCATGTCTTAGAACCACATTAAAAAGCAAAAAGTGGTCCACTAAAGTACAAACTTCATTCCTTTACAATATCATCGTGAATTTCCAACGTGTCGTGAAATTCTCTAATCCTTTCGGCACCCTTGACTGTCATAGATGTTTTCCAGCAGATGTGCTGCAAATCCCAGGACAGCCTTTTATGCAGTGGCTTTGTTGACAATGAGGCCTGGAACGCACACTCCATATTGTTTGCCCAGAAAGAAAGTGTACTGAAGATATGAAGGGACATATGCAAGATCCTGGGTAGAATACAAAGAAGATAATTAAGACCACCCACTTGTGGATAGTGATAAATTCTCTGTTTGGCAACCTCACAATACAGTTCTTAGTATTTTTACTCTTTGTTGAGTAACCCTTTTACTGTGTTTAACCTTCCTGCCTTTAACTGCCTTGCCTGTTTGTCCTTTGTGTACGACGTTATTACTGCCCTCATAACTGTTTACAAAGCATTTATAAAACATTGATGATCACCTAATGTTAGGTTACACCTTTTAACCAATTTCATTCTTCATCATTGTCACAAGTTCTAAACTTTATTTTGGAATCGATGGTCTGTAGACCTCATTTTCCCAAAAAGATACCATTCAAGTGCAGCACAATCTCAAACTCTCCAACCTGGAGAACTTTCGAACTATAGTAACCTACTGGTTACTAAGAAGATCAAATTTCCCAAAGCTGATACTGTGTTTACATTTGGGTTCCAAAGGAACTTGAGGGCCACTTCTGTCCCTTCAAACCTCACATATAAAAAATCCTGTCTTCACAGACACTTTCATACACCAGTACTAGGCAAGGTATTTTCTGTATCGTACAGACAATTATTTATATTCATTCATCAACACATTCACTTGAATTGTCAAGCCACCACGTGCTGGGTTGGGTGGCTGGGTAGTAAATGGCCACAGTGTCAGTCTAGTAACAAAAAAGCAGACACTACCATGGCATTTAAGAGTAAAATCATGTTATAGCTACTGGATAATTGTTATTTATTCAAGGTGAAATTAAAACACTTTCTATTAAGTATGTATATTTCTTAAGTAGCCTTGACTTCTTCTGTCATAGGCACATTTTTGAGAGAACCCAGAGGGAGTGTCCTGTGCCTGCTCTCATCCATCACCTCCTGTCACACTGTCTGCAAGCCCAAGCAGGGTCTGTCTGTCAGCTGCAAAAGGCATAGACATTGGACTGTGTGTGGGTGTGGGCTGAAAGGGGCCCAAACACTGCTCTCACACCAGTCTGCACAGCATCTGGGGCCTTGTAACCACCATGGGGGCTGGAGCAAGAGCAGGGGGTTATGGGAATGGAGAAATCCCCATAACTATCCAGCCTGATTCAAAGGGTAGGAATAGAAATGGTGTACTTACTCCAAATTCACTGGAATCCCATATAACTGCAGCTCCTACACGGTTTTGAGTTAATGAGGTGCACCAAAAACTCAATATTATGTGGGCTACACACACTTGTCTAAATAAGGAGAATTTAGTTTGTTACAAGCATGACGTGATGGTACAACAAACGAATGCTGTGTTTGTGTAAGTATTATTAGACTACACTGGAAAGTTGTACCACCAAGTATAAAGACTCACCAAACCCGAAGGCGGCGGGGGGAGGGATGGGAGCTGACTGGACGGTGGTGGAAGTGTAGAGTCCTGTGACAAGGAGGCCGTCAAAGTATGTGCTGGTGGAGATCGTCACTGAAAAACAGGCAGACAAAGACAGCAAGTTAGGGGTGCTATAAAGATCCAGTATTACTCATCTACATTAGATAACAAATCTGCTGCCAGAGAAATGTGATGCACTGAACACAGAGACTGAAACAACAAGTGAGTGCAAAGGCAAGACTAAATAAATCCCATTATTTTTACCCATTATTTCAGTGCAGAGTTGTGCCGGTTCAGAGCTTATCTGCATTATATACGTCATCATTTGTGTATTTGACTACGCAAAAACCTCACTTAAGGTAAGAAGTACCTGCGTGCCAAATTCTATGACTTGAAAAATAACACCGCGCATAAAAAACAAACAAATAAGCAAGCAAACAAACAAAGAGATATTCAGCTTTATAGATATAGAGCTATCTGATATGATGACTTATGAGGTCACACAACTAATATAGATTAAAATGTGCTGCTTTGGTCCTCGAGAAGTGAGTCAGAGCAAGAGTGGGGAAAACACAACAGCATCGGCTATAGACGGACTTACTGTCACACTATGGATCAAAGCAAAGGACAGGCGTTAACCAATGTGACTAAGAATCAGGGTGGTCTGTGTGAGCGGCAGCTTCTTGGGAAAAGCACAGAACATACTGACAGCAGGCGGCAACCCAGTGTTACATTGCATGTCGCAAAGTATTATTGGAAAGTGATACAAAACAAAAATCATGGTCTTGCTCCTGCCAGGTACATATCAAAAGGAAAACATGCCTGTTGCTGCTGTAAGTCATGTAAACCTGGACGGAATTCAGGAGGGCTGGGGACTTCATTATGGTTTGGTTTCACATACGGATCGAACCTTGCAAGATGGGGGGGGGGGGTCCACTGTGACCCTCTCCAGCCGTGGATGAAAAGTGAGTTCAGTGAGTTTGTGAGACTGCACCCCTGAGTGCTGTTGAACACCAGCCAGAAGGGAGGCGCATTCATTACCAACCACGTAACAAAGTGGTCACTTACAGGGAACAGCATGGGCCATTAATGGGGTGGTTTGGAGTGAACCAAGACAAATTGCAAAGCACTGGGAGGGAACCTGGGCCCAGGAGGAAGCGCTCGCTGGCAGCAATGAGTAAATACAGAAAAATATCCCTTGAGAAGCTCAAACCACACTGTTATCTTTGGTCTAACAGTGCCACTCTCAAACAAAGAGAAGCGCACACAACGGAAGGGAGCTGGGGAAAAAAGAGGCGGCATAATGGGAGCCAAATGTGTATCTGCATCATGTGAGAACCCAGAGGCAGGGGCCTTTAGGTGCTGAGGATTGTGGGAATGGTTGCTGTGGACTGTTGAGTCTCAGCAGCATGCCGCCATCTCCCCCATTTGCGGCTGGTCACCCCCTCCATCCAGCTCTTTCTGTTTTAAGTGTAAAATTGATTGTTTGTGAGCATCCACAGACATGGTGTATGAATCCATGTCTGGTGGTAACCATACCCTGGATTAAGCATGCATTCCACACCCTCTCAAGAACACCAGCCCCCTCCCCAGTCCACCCTCCTGCATCTTTCCACATCAGAGTTTCAATAATTTATTACTGCTAACCCAGCACAATATCCAAACCTCCTGTCTCCGGCTCTCTTTTCTCAGCCTCTCAAATCCAACGACTAAGGATGATACGATGACTCACAACTTTCCATCTATTCCTTTGAAAACAATGGTACAAAGCTTTGGAAATTCTTATTTTGTGCCTTAAGTTCACATCAAAGAGGTTCGTTCAATTTCTATTTCAGTTCCGTTCACATTTTACGATCCAGATGGGTGATTATCTTGGTGATTCAAGCTCTAAATTCGCCAAAGTCACAACGGATTTTACTAGCAGTAAAAGATTCGATTGCATGAAAGTGTCTGCCTATATTATGGCAAATTCTCGGAAATACGAATGCTTAAAGGAAACATACAAACTCACGCGTCTATTGGAAACGCTTAACAAGGGATTCTGCTACGCAGAAAATCCAAATGTTGTTACACAGCTGGGAAGAAATCCTCAACGTCCCTAATAAAATGGAACACCTCATTATGCTCCGATGAGCAGGTATTACAAATACAGGAACAGGACAGCCTCATGTACAGCAACTGCCACATGAATAAATAATAATAAAAATAGATGCACCACCCAGGCCTCTGCAACAAAGACATTTTACTGAATTCATAAACACGCACTCTCTCTTTCAGCACACACATGCTTATTTTTACATTCAGGATGACCTGACTCTCTTGAGGTCACCCCGCATACACACATGCAGGGATAAAAGCTCTCCCTTATACCCTCACAGTGGTGTACCTGAAGTGGGCCAATGCCGAGGGGCAGATGCGGGGCTGTGGAGAGGGGTGGAACAACCTGATCGATAAAAATACAAGAAATGAATTATTTACATGGTTCTGTTTCAGGGGAAAGTGCTGGAGAGCTCTTTACAGCACACAGAGCTTGCAGGAGCCCACTGTTAGTGTGTGCATGTGTGTGTGTGCACATAAGCCCTGGCAAGGTGCACCGCACCACCAGACTTGGCTTTTAATGACCACAGACTTGTCTTTCTCACCTTTGAGGAAAATCTTCAATGTTCTCACCAACAATGTTCTTCCCTGTTCCCCACTGGACAAAAATAAAGGTATCAACTGCATGTTTGTGTGTGTGTGTGTGTGTGTGTGTATTATTCCCCAGTACACCTCCCCCAGCCAAAAATCTAGTTCTGATACAAAAACAGCTTTGCATCCATCACACCTGCAGAGTGAAATGTCTGCTATAGTTTTAATGAGTCCTCTGCATAATATCTGTTTTTTTCAGTATCAAAAGACAAAATAATGAAAACAAGTGGAGGAACACGCTGGATAGCAGAAGATGATTAACACACAAGCACTGTATTTCTGTTGCACTACTGCTGAAAGGACACACATGTAGGACACACCTTCCAGCTCTTCCTTCAAAGCTCTGCATATCTGCATACTGCTTTCCAGTTGTGGTCATGGAATACCTGAAGCATCTGTCCACGTTATTCACAAATTAAAACATGTAACTGTCCTTAGTACCAAAAAGGTTAAAAAACCGAGTAGGGTATAAGAGGAATAAGATAGTTTTGTCTATATCAAATCAGTTTGATTTAACTAAGTTCAACTAATTTTTATAGAATGCTCTTCTTGGCATGATGACAACGTGCTTTATACAAAACACACAAATGACTGTAACAGAAATCACAGAAACAGAAGTAAGCCAGCTGGCAGTTGAGGAGAGGAAAACAACCAAAAAAAAACTTCCAGCCACAAAGAAGGGGAGAAAAAAAAGTTTAGGGAGTCTAAATGCCTATGTTTGCTGCACTGATACATTACACCACTATAAAAACAGTGGCAAGTTCCCCAGAATAGTACTGCCTGTGTAGAGCGCTTAGGCATAGGACAAAATGGGGCAGGGTTTGCTCATGGTGCTGGGCTTTAAAAAGCTCACTAACAATCACTGAGAGCATAGTTCTGCCCAACCTCACTCCTCCAGCACCCCCGCTGGGCCGATTAGCCACCAGAGCGTTTGCCATTCCTTGGTTCATGTCCCTCTGAGAGCCTGCACATCCAGCATCCCCCTCCTCTCCAAGGCATAAAAACTACCCAGATACTTAATCACGGTCAGCGAAAGGGGGTCTCAGTCCAACTCTATCTCACTACTCAAACCCAAAATCAAGGCCAACCTGCACCACACACCCATTTCAGAGCACCAGAATTTCTTGTTATGCTACCCCTCACAGGTGAGTTAAGTTTCAATACGTAGCATCAGACATGTGTTTCATTTCTTGGTTAAACCCTTCCCTGTTGAATGCATGTCGATGAGACTGTCTCTGGGTTCTATAAAACAACACATAGGTGCAACAAGAATCAAAATGAAACTGACACATACAGTCATAAACAAAATACAAAGGTGTCCATTCATACAATGGGCATGTTGGTTGCACTCTCCCATGCTGCAACAACACACAATTGGCTGCCTACTCTGACAGCCCCCCTCACAGGGAGAGTTAAAGGGGATTATTCAACCCCCAAATCCTTTAGCACCCTTCCCAAGAATCATCCATACCCTCCACCCCCTCCCCCCCGCCCACAATCTCCTAAAACAGCATTGTGCTTGACGTAAAATGGGGCCTGTAAGCTGAGCTATATTTGACAGGTGGGGGGTGGGCTGAACAAGGGGTAAGAGACATGTGGAAGTAGGCTGGTGGACCATGGATTCAAGATGACATATTGATGCTTGAGGGATAGTCATTGGTTGCCTCTGGGAGAGATTGAGGAGGAGCAGAGCTGAAAGACAAACTTCCAGTCTTTCATTGAAAGCATTTGGGGGTGAGGGTAGAGTTTAAGGGCAGTGGAGCTTGAGGGTCCGAGAGTGGGCCGAACAAGGCAAAGAAAACTAGTAGTAAAATAGAGTACTTAGTGGCCCTACAAAGGGGCCTCAGGTACACAACAGAACTCACCAGATCACCAGGGTGCCTCATAAGGAGTCCCATCCCTGACTAGCAACATGTCTGAGACCTTTCTACTCCAAGCAGAAAGCTCTCAACCAACCTCAGGTCAAGTTCCTAACTCTATGAAGGCAATGAAGGTTTGGAAAAAAGAGACCTAAAAGGTTGCTGTAGGCTACAAGACTGAGACTGGAGGCTTGGCAAGTCACACTTTGCACAAGAGCCAAATAAAATTTCTTGACTAAGGAAAGGCGCAACCATAGGAATTGGAATCAGGAATTGGAAATGGGACACAGTGGGGAAAAATCAGACCCTCACTGCCGAGTGCTGCGAAGCACACAGTCTAACAGAAAATCCACGGTGAACACCAGCCATGGTTTTCAGTAAAATAGGACCCACCAATGCCCTCATACCATGGCAGTGCACCTATCAGATGCTCCGGAATAGCACGACGCCCACTGGCAAACGTCAAGTACATTACCTCACCTTTGAGGAACAGGCATACAGGATTACTGCCAGTAGGACAGAAAAGCAATATAATCTCTGGGTATAATGCTGGAAGGCTTCGCAGAGAAGTCAATATTTAGTCCATAGTCCAAAACCAATAACACTTTCTCCTGTTCTCAGCATAAGTTAAAACAATTTTGATTTTAGCGAGATGCTCTGCTTTTAATCCCTTGCTTAGCTTGTTATCCGGCAAAAGCTGAAATATTGTTAAAATGTGTCTGCATGCATTTTCAATTTCAGCATTTCTTAGTAGCATGCTGGAAAGCGAGGTGTATCTTTGATGAGCTGGAAAGATGCTCTGCGATGAATTCTATGAGATGTTATGTTCTTAAATGCCGTTGTCACACACACACACACACACACACACATACACACATCTTGTCTCCCTGGATGAAGACAACTGACCATCTGACCTATATCACTCCCACCCTGATGAGCACAGGGTGCAGAAGCTGGAGCAGGAAATGAAGGCCAGACACCAGGGGGTACCCTGCCCATCTGTTTCCCATGACAGGGCAGAGTCGAGGTGCCATATGCCTTCTGCACTTCCTCCCCAGGTTCAGTGGTCAGTCACCTGTACATGGCCTCATGGGAAAGCAGACACTTCCATATCCCCCACCACAGGGGTGTTATAAGTGTGAAGATCTTTCGTGGGGGAAACTAAGGGGGAGCAATTTTAATCCTTTTGATAAGATACCACCAGGGAGCAAACCTGGATTCATGGTAAAGTGTTTGTATGTGTCTCACATCACTGCTGCCTTCAGCTGAGCTTGATGCCCTCATTCCTGCGTGTAACCAGCTGGTACTACCCTGCCCCACCGGCACCACCATCTGCTGCCGTGGCAGTTTCCTGTGGCTATCCAGCCCCATACCCCAACACTACACAGCATCATTTTCCATTCAGTGCAAACGTTATATATACAGACACAACATCAATCGGTGCTGGGTGTAGTAAATAAGAAAATAACAATGGTGGGGCAGCAAGTCATACAATGAATCAAGCCACTCTCTTACAGCCTGAAGGTTTGAGTTGAATTCCTGCTCCCACTGTAGTATGCTGGAGCAAGGTAATTATGGTGAATTACTCCAGTGAAAATTATCCAGCGCTATGAAACAAAAACTGAAAGTATCTTAGTAAGGTTATCCAAGACCAGTCAACTGCCCTGCTGTTTAGCCATAGTGGCATGTAGAGGGTGCAAGTCAGTGAGTAACAGGAGTTTGTTGAGTCCTTCTCTGTACCACTTTCTCCAGAGTCCAACTTATCTCCCATGACTGATCCAGACTTCCTCATTTATTTGTTCAATCTGGTGGCATAATCTGTATCAACTGGCAAAGAAAACTGCACCCACCGCAGCAGACTGGTAAAACATCTTCAACAGGGACCTGTGGACCTGAGCCTCCTCAGAAAGTAAAGGTGACTCTGATCCTTCTGATACTGAGCCTCAGTGTAGCAACAAGAACATCCACAGGTATTTGTACGTTCCCATGACCTCCACTTCCATTCCAACTATGTTTATTGAATACAGGAGGCTATTGGACTCCACCACAATCTCTTATGTCTTGTCAGTGTTAACCTCCACCTGGTTCTATTTGCATCAACATCCTTGGTGAAAGTATTTATACTCATCTTTCTGCCCATCCCTGATACTTGACCCAGGCAGCACTGGGTAACTTAGCCACAAGTACATAAAACAAAGACTCAGAGACAAAAATTGCAGCATAAAAAGGCTCAAAAAATTAAAAATCATTTTGAAAACAATATTCCCATGGTACAAAATGCAAAAAAAGTTGATTTCACACCAACCTGCAGTGCTCAGATTATTCAAGCATTATTCTCTTTAATATAGCGCCTTTAATATTAAATAACCAGATGAATGATTTATCATTTTTCATTACAAAATGGTGGGGCAGTGACTTTTATCAAAATTAGTGCATAATTTTTCAAACACAGGCATCGAAGTATATAGCAGGTCCAAGTTTTGACGTTTTCCATCAACAAAAGCAGAAACCAAAGTTATTTAGTGCTACTATGATTTAAGCATACAAGGAATGGCATAATGTGGTAACCCCATTACTACAGCTCTTAATTTTATTATTGGTGCAAAACATTAATAATGCTGTCTGGGTAATTTAACAGTTTTATAAACAGCTTCAACAGTAAATAACAGGCAATAATGTACATAGATTAACTACATTTTTAAACTTTAGTGCAATACAGAAGTCACTCAAACACAATTCCCAAAGTAATCTATGAAGATGAAAGACAAACATGAAGGGTGGAGACATCTCTCAATATTCCAAAAATTTTTGGTCTCCAGTTTCTGACAACTTTTTATGCCACTGTATTTGCTCAGCACACCATAAACATTCACTCTTCAGTCATGTGACCTTGTTAGTTAATAGAAATAATGATTAATTTTATATGCTTAGTTTCAGATTTTCTGAATTGTAGTTCCAATCCTCAGATACTGGCTGCATGAAGCTGGCCGCCCTACAAACTGCACAAAAATATAAATCTTATGGTTCATTGGTGCTACATTTGTGCTGCAAAAATGAGGATTTATGCCGTTTTCATTTTTGAGATATAAGGCTTTATTTTTTTGGGACTTTGACATCACTCAGCCCCCCTACAACCCCAAAAATGCACAAACCCAGGCGCATTTGTTAGTGCTACATTTGTGCCATAAAAACTGCTGATCTATCACATTCAATTTCAGCGATATTAACAGTTGTTTACATCACATGTGACATCACCCCCCCACAATTGCCAAAACACAAGAAACTGGGTGCAGATACTCATAAAAAAAAGGAAGCTTCCACGAGTTTATCATTCTGCACACCTCACACATTCCTGTTTTGCAGAGATTTGAGAGATCCTCATATACTGCAAGAACCTGCTTGAATGTTAAGAGGGATTCAGCATCTCTGTGAAAGAGCTCCATCATCTTGGAGTCAGAACCAAGAACATTTCAGCCTGTGATTTTGAACCTCTTGTATGTGGGACCACCAAGCAGGCTAGACCAGAAGCTGTGCACTGTATGTTGGAGAAAAGGGCCGATCCTGCAGATATTATGCAAGATATACAGTACTGTACAAAAGTTTTAGGCAGGTGTGAAAAAATGCTGTAAAGTAAGAATGCTTTCATAAATATAAATTCCAATTGTTTATTTTTTTAATCAATTTACAAAGATCAAAGTGAGTTAACAAAAGAAAAATCTAAATCAAATCAATATTTGGTGTGACTACCCTTTGCCTTCAAACCAATTGCACCAGGGCTCGGTAAGAACGATTCTTATAGGTACACTTGCACAAAGTCAGGGATTTTGTAGGATTATAGTCAGGTGTATGATTAACCAGTCATACCAAATAGGTGCTAATGATCATCATTTTCATATGTAGATTGAAACACAGTCAATAACAGCTGTGTAAGAGGCTTAAAACTGGGTGAGGAACAGCCAAACTCTGCTACCAAGGTGAGGTTGTGGAAGACAGTTTCATGTCACAGGTCATACACCATGCCAAGACTGAGCACAGGGTAGTTACACTACCATCAGCAAAGTCTCTCCCAGGCAAAGATTTAAAAGCAGACTAGGGTTTCAAGATGTGCTGTTCAAGCTCTTTTGAAGAAGGACAAAGAAACAGGCAACGTTGAGGACCGTAGACGCAGTGGTTGGCCAAGGAAACTTAGTGCGGCAGATGAAAGATACATCATGCTTACTAGAAATTGGACGATGTCCAGCAGAGCCATCAGCTCAGAACTGGCAGAAACCTGTGGGACCCAGGTACACCCATCTACTGTCCGGAGAAGTCTGGCCAGAAGAGGTCTTCATGGAAGAATTATGGCCAAAAACCATACCTCCGATGTGGAAACAAGGCCAAGCGACTCAACTATGCACGAAAACATAAGAACTGGAGTGCAGAAAAATGGCAGCAGGTGCTCTGGATTGATGAGTCAAAACGTGAAATATTTGGTTGTAGGAAAAGGCAGTTTTTTGCTGAAGAGCTGGAGAGTGGTACAATAATGAATGTCTGCAGGCAACAGTGAAGCATGGTGGAGGGTCCTTGCAAGTTCGGGGCTGCATTTCTGCAAATGGAGTTGGGGATTTAGTCAGGATTAATGGTGTCCTCAATGCTGAGAAATACAAGCAGATACTTATTCATCATGCAATACCATCAGGGATTGGCCCCAAATTTATTCTGCAGCAGAAACATACACCCAATGTCATTAAAAACTATCTGTAAAGAAGAACAAGGAGTACTGGAAGTGATGGTATGGTCTGCACAGAGCCCTGATCTCAACATCATTGAGTGTGTCTGGGATTACATGAAGAGGTACAAGATCTGTGGTTAGTTCTCCAAGATGTTTGGAACAACCTACCTGCCGAGTTCCTTCAAAAACTGCGTGCAGGTGTACTTAGAAGAATCGATGCTGTTTCAAAGGCAAAGGGTGGTCACATCAAATATTGATTTGATTTAGATTTCTCTTCTGTTCATTCACTTTGCATTGTTAATTGATAAAAATAATCTATTACCACTTGCTATTTGTGAAAGAATTCTTAGTTGACAGCAATTTTTCACACCTGCCTAAAACTTTTGCACAGTACTATAGCTCCTCAAGGTTTTTACACAAGTTACACAAGAAACATTTGTAAAGTTTTTATTCATTATTTTTCTAAAAGGAGCTGAAAGTTTTCAGAGGGTAGCAAACACTCCATAAGCTAAGTGAGGACTGAATTGCAGTCTGTGCAGTAAATGTGTTTTTTTTTTTTTTTTTTTTTTAAGAATTGTAGTTTGTATATATTCAAAATACATTAAAAAAAATACTACACTGCAATGCACTGGCATCCTGTCCAAGGTGAACCCTTCCTCTCGTTCTATGCTACTGGGATCGGCTCCAGACAGACGTAACTCTTCACTAGACAACCATGTACTGATACCAGATAAACGGATAGAAGTATTACAGAATACCTTTATTTATTATTAACTTTATCTTTGGAACCCAAATGCTTTGAATAAATGGAGGGACTGTGTATTATGTAATTATCGCTGACTTACACACTTCTCATTCCAGTTCTACCTGCTAGTTAAGAAGCCAGTGAAAACTAATGGGGAAGAAAAACAAGTCAGGATTTTCTCTGTATAAAATTATACCTTATGAATATTCTCAAATGATCCATTTTACAGTAATAACACAAATAACATACATTTAAGCTAAATGTAAAATTTGTAACTATTGTTTATTAATCTAGCTGAATAACTTTTCCAAAGAAACTTGCAATACTAAATAGTATACTAAGCATATTTTAATTTTTTTTAATCTTTTTAAAGGGGTGGGTGATTTTTACCAAAGTAATTTAGGGTAAGTGCATTGTTCAAGGGTATTGCATGAGGAGCAGGGAATCAAAGTTAAGTATTTTGACTGCAAGGTGTCAGAGAACTTCTGCGTAAATGACAGCTGAAAGGAAATGTACATAATTGTGTTATTTAGAGTTTATCCCCTGGTAGGTTAGTGGAACAGCTTTGTGTTTTCAGCTGCAGGAGTGAGCAAACACTCTCTGACAGGGGTCTTCAATGTGGTGCGGACTGTATTCCACCACAGGGAGAAGAACACACGGACCCAACATGCAGTCCACAGTCCACTTGGCCCATCATGACAGGGCTGGATGGGGCTGCTGTACAATATTGTGTGCCTGCAGCTGGATGGGGCTGTACTCAAACGGTGCTCTGAATGCTGGGTTAACATCTCAGAGTTCAGTCAGGCTACAATGCTAATGCTGGAATGGAAGTGCTTCACACTCCTGTTGTGGAGCTCTATCCACAATCTCCATCACATTTGAGGTTCAGATCTCTCCGGAAATATCTCACAGCTGGTTCCCCCTAAAAATATGAAATGGGGGAAACTGACCTTGTGAGTGTAGTAACCTCACCTCTCTACCCTTCTCACAGCTGGACCGTTTCTTCCTTCCAGAAACCCCTCCAGCAGCACCATCTAACCCAGGGAGGAACCGTTTGTTGACAGGACAATTCGGCTACAGACAAACAGTCACAAACAGCTGCTCTAACAATATTTACAGCAGTTCAGTTGGAAATCCTGAACAGCACAGTTGCTTCTTCTGCTGTAAACCAGGCATACAGCAGAAACCCTTCTTCCCTGTCCTCCTTCTCACTGACTACAAGCAGAGTAATGTGGCACCTCTCACTTACAGGGTCACCACAGGAGGGGGAGGCTGACCCACACTTCCAGCTCAGGTCCCAAATATCCCATCCAATGTAGAGACAGTTAACTTCCTACAGCGGGACCACACGACATTAAAAATGGGAGTGGAACAAAACAAGAGGCAGTTGAAAGAACAAAAAGATGACACATGAAAGGCATCAAAAAACACTTTAATGAAACATTTATGAAGGTTCAAGATGAAAACACCCAAATATATATCCAATATAATATGTGACAATAAATGCCTTTGCAACAGTAGCAATGGTGTTGTGTGAGAAAGTGAGCCTTTTAAATGATCTAATTTCTTTTTATTTTGTCATTAACCTGTGAAAAGGACTAAACTTTCACAGTTGTACCAAAATGACTCCTTCATGGACAGACACTGCAAGAGCAGCTCATCTGATCCCCGTTGCCCTGTACATCTCCACTTTGCAGGCATTATTCACCAGCAGCCGTGGGAGTGTCGGCCGACCACATCATGTTTAATTGTGTTTGCAAAGAAAGCGTTTTAACGCTGATATCATCAGAATGCGTGCGGACGGAACTGTAATGGCACAGAGGGACAATTGGAGCAACCTAAAGCAACAGAAGAGACTGCATGGGTGCACTGTAAGAAACCGCAGTGACCCCCACCAGCGGCTACATCTCAGATCCGAGTTCAGCTCATCACCACTGTTTTTGTTATTCTTCATAACAGGCTCAGCTTAGGGGGCTATGGAATTAAACATGTTTGATATGTTTTTTTTTCTCTCTTTTCTCATTAAAGTCCACAAAAACCACGACTGACTTGCCATCCAAATTATCTTCACAAGTGTGAGAGAGGTTTCAACCACTGGCTTTTTGTTACATCATAACCCCGCAGCCATCAGTGGAAAAGACTGCCCAGCCTGCACCAGGCCCCAAAAACCATCTTGGACAGCAGGGGAACACCAGTGGAGCACCGTTGCAGGTTCTTGAATCAGCTCCAGTCAGGCCACCTTCTGCACTCTGAGCTCCACACCCTATGTTGCCTTTGATTTTGGCAAGGGGCGTCTCTGAATCCCCTCCATCAGCTGCTCACATCTGGCTTTTTCTCACAGCCACCCCACTTAGCAATCACAAAACATTCTCGGCAAACACACATGCACACCCGCACCCTGCGGGAATCTCCAAAGACCACGGAGCATCCCCTTTGAAGGCCTCCAAGCATCTCAAAAACACACAGATGAACGTGACGCTTTCAATGAGGCAAGGGGTGACATGAGGGAAACTGCCAGGAAAGAGCAGGTTAACTGGCGCCCACTGCACATGTAAGCAACAAAACCTCAGCGTGAGGACGGAATATAACTTCAGCGGAGGGGAACAACGCACTTCATGCAGAGTGTAAAAGGGTTAATCACATCCTGTACACACCCGGTTGCGTGTCACAATGGAAAATGAAACACGGGACAGGGAAATCTATAGCACTGAGCATGGGGATTGATTTGTAATTTAAAAGCTCCCTTCAGCAATGAGGGCCTGCGAGGGGCCCACAAGCAAGACCCGATCAATGCGGATGGGTCTCCCACCAGGTCCAGATGCAGGTCTTAATAACCCCGCCTAAACACAACGATACGAAGAGCAGCACCGTAATTAATGCATTTACTCCCCCAACCTCCCATTCCCGCCACCCCACAGCAAACTTTGCTGGTTCTTAACCCCTGCTGAAGGAGCGTGTATCTCCCTAATCCTCGCTGATCATGTTCTTATCGAGATGGCGTTCTTACCGAGCCCTGGTGCACACGCTCACGAGATTCTCCTCCGAGATGTTTAGGATGCAAGGTGACAACCAGAGAGATATAGATGGATGAGATGCAAGTCAACCGCATCCATCGAGGTAAAACCACTGCGACTGGGGTGATTTATTGGTCTATTGTGCCATTAAATTAACACAAGCTGCTTGAATACTTGAATATTATGCATATTATGTCTTTCGGAGGCATTAAATTGGAAAGCAGGAAAATCTCCCTGAAGAACTTAAAATTGCTTGATGTGAGTTACTTTTTCTTTTACTGAAAACCATTTCTACCTTATGGGTATTTTAAGGGGCTGATTTTTTCCTTTAATTCTTTGGTGGCATAGTGGTCAGAGCTGTTGCTGTCCCTTTAAAAGACCCAGATTTAAATCCAAGTTGCTAATCTGGTACCTTTAATTGAAGTATTTGGCCTAAACCGAGACAGCAAAAGTTACCCAGTTATATAAATGGGTAAATTGCAGTAAACTGTTTTGCGTAAAAGCATCAGCTAATGTAAATGTAAGTAAAAGTAAAGTAAGGATTGAAAATAGGGTGTTATTGTAAAGTAGTGCTTGCAGGCTACTACACCTTGGGTTGACAGGGAGCTGCAGTATGGGGGTGGCATTTTGGTTATTCTGAATTATCCCAGCCCAGGAGGCTGTGCACCACATCAGTTGGCGCCTTGGGTCTTCTTATCTCCCCAGAATAGACCACATGGGTTACATCTCACCACTCAACCCCTGCCCCCAAAAAAAGCTTCCCCCACCAAGCCCATCATGATGTGAATTTACAGTGTCCTCACAGTGCATCTCCACTTCACTGTTGTTCCACAGCACACTCATCTGAGAGGAGTGCTTCTGGGGTTAAAGGGTGAACAGCACACAGAGTGTTTACACCTGTTTGTTGATTTTTTCTTTCTTTCCCAAATTTAGGACAAAAAGGCATTTCAAACACGGCTGTTCTCAGCTGCTCTTTGCTTTGTCAACAGTGACATTCTCAGCTGGGCCCAATGAATAAAAAGACCTCATTCATTCAGTGTGTGCAAAGGATCTTCAAAAAGCTCTAGAATTTTCTGTAACAATTCATAACTTCAGTGCTTCACAGAGGGCTGTTTTGCATTGGACTTTGACAGGGTCGATGAGGGTGTAGTGTGTGTGGCAGGGAGGAGGGGGTGTGTTTAGTGCGAGGTGACAGGAGGAGGAGAAGATCATCTTATTCCCAAAGGCGATCCTCGTCTACACCAGGACCATTCAGATGTACATAATCTCCCGGCGCCAGACCTCAGGTTCTCTCCACGGCACCAGTGCCACCCTTTTGAAGGCGGTGCCTAATCCAGCCCGTGACATGCGATGCACCACTCTGACCATCGGGGATGTGGGAGCAGGCCCTACGCACTGAATGCTATCTGTCGGGTTGTGTCACTGCCCCAGGGCAGAGATTAGCGTCGGATGAATGGAGGCGCATGGGGTGGGTACGGACGTTTCGTACTCACCCGTGACTCTGCACCAGGCGGAGTCCCGGCTAAGCCGACACGGCAATAAAGTAAAAGCACTGGGAAGTGCTTCAGACTATGGGGCAGGAGCAGAGAGGCAGGTGGCAAGATCACCATGGCTTTATGGCCTTGCATTTTGTTCAAAACCATTGCGAAGTTGCCGTCGTTCATAAATAAAAATATACACTATTATGGCCTTACAGCAAGCAGAGTTTTTGATGGAGACATCAACCAGTACAAATAAAAACACCCAGCGCACATAAACACACATCTCTAGGAAACAGCACAGAGGACAGGAGGAAATGGGAAAATGGAAATGTTTAAGCTGCTCATGCTGGCAGACAAGATAAGGCTGGCAACACTCAGGCAGCTGCCTGGCAGCCTGAACCCATGTTGGCACAGCGCTCTCAAACACCACACCTGGCCCTGTGCTGGCATGCCGCTGGCACCATGTTGGCACAACATTGGCACCGCACTGGCCAGTGGGTGCGTTTACGCCACACCACCTCCAAACACAATGGCTCTTTTCTGCTCATTTGCGATTTTCCTTGTCACTGATATCTACAGTTCTGCAATGGACTGGCATCCCATCTAGGAGCAAGTTCATAGCCTGGTGCCCTATTATCCTGGGATACTGGAATAGCTTTTTCCCTACAGGCAGTCAAGCTTCTGAACTCTGGACAGAAGACTCTGATCACCAGCACCACTGACCACCAGCATCCCTGACCACCAGTACCATAACCACCATCACTACTGTCCGGTTGCCCTATAATGCTTGCATTGCTGCATCCACCTACTTACTGTAAATACCACTTTTTATCCACCTATTTACCTTAATTTTCTTATCATTTTATTTTCTGTCATCCTACTGACTAGCTGATTTTGTCTTTCTTTTTTCTTTGTTGTAATGTTGTCTGTAGAAACTAAATTTCATTCTCTCTTGTACATCCATATAAGGCAGAACTACAACGTGAACATTGAACCTTCAATAGTCTTCGGGCTGCTGCGACCCTGACTACAAGAAAAAGATAACGACAACAAATGAATGGTTAATGATAATGAATGAATGAATGGATGGATGGATGACATCTGCTTCTATCATGGAGTATATTTAACCAACAAAGCAGCAAAAGGAGATTGCATTCATTTTTTAAAATTATGTAGAAGAAGGGCTGATGCTGCTGCTCCTGTCAAGCAGAATTTGCATGCAACTCAAAAACACTTAACCACTAACCGCCGTTAGGAAGATCGTTCATTGGAACCATTTAAGAATTAATTCAACGTGCGTGTTGGTCACCACGCATGTGTTCCTCTGGGTACGATGACAGGCCATTCACCGAAGGTGGGAACAAATGTAACAACACATAGCTGGCAAATGCGTGGTAGTCTAACAGCTGTGATTGATCGCACACTGCAAAGCTAAACACCATCTCTTTGTGTGTATGTTGACACGTAGGGGTGCACGGGGACTTAAATTTCACATCTAGATTATCACTGAAATTTTATCATCTGATTGTTACTAGTACAATTTCATTTATGAAAAATCATTGTCTGTCTTCTTGTCTACTGTAATATTCGCATGGTTGTGTTTAAGTATGGTTAAAAGTGTGTGTGAATGTCCAGACAACCAACACATAACCAATGAACTGTCTTTCTCTCTGCAGTGCAGCCCTGGCAAACTACGAAGGATTATCAACTCACTGGCTGTTGTGACACAAAGAAAAATCCTAATTGACTATTAGTGAACTTCAGACACCTTTTACACCCCACCATTAGTCCATATCAACATTTTCTCCATTTTTCCCAAAAGTTTTGCATTCATTTAGCTGCATTTGTCAAAAGCAACTTGCAATGTTAAGCTACTTACACCAATTCACCCATTTATACAGCTGGTACACTTCAATGTTGCTCAAGGGTACTACAGCAGAAGGTGGGATTGGAACATGGACCCCTTTGGTACAACACAGAATTCATTGTCCAGCCCATCATCAGAATTTGCAGCAGGTTCAAGAATTACAGTAATACTGCAGATTCAACCAATGTAACTAAGGTGTCGAAGCCAGGAGCAGAGCACTGGAGACAGAGGTGAAGTGTTGGTGGAACCAGCATGAGGGTCTCACCAGAAACAGAAATTACCAGTATACCTCTATTACAATTACAGTTATACTACCTCCATAAAGTAATATTCATATTACTTTAATAATTACTATTAAAGTAATTTAATAGTAAATTACTATTATTAAAGTAATATGAATATTACTTTATGGGGGTAGTTAGTATAACCTACTGATTTACAATGACTGCACACAACTATCACTTCACAAAAGTTGCATTCTTTAGTCTATGCTTTTTCCTCTTTAGAGGCAGAATTACATGTACATTTGCACATTTGTCCACTTCTCCTATACTTTTCTCCAAAGTGACTTGCAGTGTTACACTTCTTAAAATGATTTCCAAATTTATACAGCTGGGAATTTTTCACAGGCGCAATTTAGGGTAAGTATGTGAGACCTTTCCTTCTCTCTCTCTCTCTCTCTCTCTCTCTCAATGGACAGCCTTGTGCTGGGGGCACCATCACCGCTTAGCCACACTGCTAAGATATTTTCCAATCCACCACCCGCCCACCCCCCACCAACCCCTGCGCCGCTGCTCCGAGCACCTCTCGACAGGGCTGCCATTTAGAGAGCACAATGCCTACAGGCCCCCGGGGGGCCAAAACCAAAATACACTCTTTTCCTTTACAGAAATGCACATTATCTGACATGCAGTTGCACAATGTGTGTGTGTGGGTCGACTGGGGATACACACACTGTGTACCCTTTGGCACTAACGGCACACAAAAACAAAACACGCAAATCCGTAGAAAAACTACACACATCCATAATCCTTCAGAGACTGGAGGATGCAATAAAATACTACATTTTTCATATTGTTTGTGAATGCAACAAGGGTGGGCTCTGGGCAGCAATTAATATCATATCAAGTTCACAAGCAGTCTTGGGCTCACATCCGGACCCCATGCAGACCACATTAGAAGTGTCCAGATCATTGTTTTCATCTCATTTTGACCAAATTTCTAAGCTTCATCTGCTTTTTCCATTCCTTCATTTCTCAACTAATGTGCCACAGGCCAAGCGTTAATTTCCCCTTTTCCATTCATTCTCTTTGTATCTCCAGAGAATACAAACTGTACATCTTTCACCATCCCCTGCTCCCCCATCCTCTGTTGGATATAGCAGCTGTATCTTTGGGTAGACGAATACGTTGCCAGAATGTTCCAGTAGACACGCTATGACCTTAGCCAGGTCAAGCTGGGGTAAATGCTGTTATTTTTGAGTCTGCCAGTGTAAAGCTTGGAGCCCTGCCATTGCTCGCAGAAATCAACAAATCATTTAAATTACTAAAACACACATATGCATTGTTTTGGGGCTGTGAAATACGAGCTCCTTAACACACAAACTCTCCACCCCTAGCAAAACCCCCTCCTTCAACCACACCTCACTATGCTTTTTTCCCCCCTTCTTGCTTCTGTGGACAACTTTGTGCTGTATTTATCTTATACTTCTGTGCATTTTGTTCATTTAACAGAAGCTTTTCTGACAACTTACAGCCTATTTCCCCTCCCAACTGCATCTCTGGCACCCTTCTTCCATCCAATTCAAGACAACCACAAACATGGACCATGTGTGCGTGATGCTCACAGCAAGCACTCAAAGGTGTGAGAACAAAAAATATTACCCAGCACCCCCCCAGGCTGTGCCCTCCCTAAAAATATGGGAGGGGGGGGAAGCAGTCTGGTCAAAGGATCATTGCTCAATTACAGCTCCTGCTGGGCTCCTCCATATCCACAGGGGAGCACTAAACAGAAGCCATTAAATGTGTATTACTTACTGGATTTATTACAATGATATGCTATTTCAGCAGCTTACGAGGGAAAGGTATCAGAAAAGACTGCTATAAATCCACTAGCGTGACAGGTGAAAAGCGCTGCATCTCTCCCCTGATGAAATGGGTTCTGATGCAGCAGTCAGTAGACAGTTTTAAATTTCAACTGAATATCAGAATGTCCCTTGGCAACCAAAATGGTCTGACAGTTTAACAAAAACAAAAACGGAAGTGATGACGAATGGAGAACAAAAACTCACATTTCATTAATATTAGCAAAGTGAGGACTTTCAACTGTGCCATTGCCTGAGAGACTGTGACCAACACTAGCTGGGCTGCCGACTTCCTCTGACGCCACAACCAGCAACCACGCAGGCAGAAAGAAAAGCTCAGTCTAACATGACACCCTCTGGACATGTGACTTTATACGTATATATAATCACCCTAGAGATGAATGTTTGGTTTTGGAGAACTCAGATTTACAAATGGTTTCATTTAATATTCCTATTTCAATTTGTCAAATATTTCTTCATTTATTTCAATGCAATTTGTGCCTTCCAACAGCTGAGCACAAGACCAGAGTCACCGCAAGGTCTTCATCACAGCTTTAATATTCCTTGTGCTGTGTTAAGTCCTTAGCCTCCATTACCCCGTATTTGCTAGTTTCGCCTGCCATGCTCTTGGTAGCCATGGCCCTCATGTGGACTATGATATATCAAACAATGCCAACATATTCAGAGTATAAATTAATTTCTATTGTTTTCAGTGATTTTTTTCCCCTTTTTTTTGCAACAAATGATCAATTAATGCATAAACACTTTTTGTCTATGAGTGTTTAGTGTATGGTGGAGAAGCTAGGAAAGAGTTGAAAGAATCCAGGCAGACAGATGTACAGTATTATACAATAAATAATCAACAGAAACTGCCTTGTTATGTTGTGTTATGATAACTGAAGTGAACTATTGAAGTAACTCTGCCAATTTTGATGGCATCTGCTAACATTTTATCATAAATGAGTGACAATTTTAGGCCTCAGAATCACCCAGCTTGTTCTTTTTCCGATTGTCTCACCACCCCAATGACCCCAACCTCCTTTCCTCTGATCCAGCAAGTAAACCTTGCAAAAGTGAGGATGCAAGTAGAAATGCAAGCCTTGTGAAGAGCACCTGTATTTTTCCCAAAACTCTCTTCAACCCGTACCCTAATGCTTCCCATCCAAAGCTCTCAGCATTGAGCCCCTCAGGATCCTAATGCTATTTAAAAGGTGCTTGAGCTGTAACAGTGATTTCAGCACAGACTGACAGCGACCCTTGTACGCAGCGAGCACTGAACTCACTGTCACATCCCTCTCCCGCTTGTTATTCTCCTCTGTACCCATCTGTTCTTAAATTTGAAAGAGGCTTTTTCTCCAAGACAAGGTTACACGTGCAAACAAGGTTGACAAGAGCTTTGATGAAAAATAAATCTGAAGGACAGCCAACACAAGCAACCCATTTTGACTGGAGGTTTAATAAGATCACACATTTGTCAAAAGTGAAAGAAAGAAGAGACAATATTTTGGAAAGCTTTTCTCTATCAGCTCTTCGCTGCCTCATTTGCTTTCAATATTAGAACCACTTGAGTTACTCAAGGTTGATAGTTGTTCATCCCAAATATCAACACGTTGTACTGAAGTTATAGTTCACTGTTGCTACAAGGTGAAGCGATGTTTAATTTACCTACATAAAAATTTGTCCACTTTGTGTGCATTTTGTAAACACCCACCTTACTCCTAATGCCTGTATCCCTCTCCCGGGTGTGTGTGATCTCTCACTTTGTTTTCTGTGTAAACCTCCTACTGTGCATGTGGCCGGACGGGAGCTGCAAGGAGCACCGAGGGACCACTGCTCAGCACGTTCTCCCATTACATAAACCTTTCATCCTCCTCATCATCTACTTCACACCTTCCATCGTGTGAAACGCCTTCGCTTCCTGGTGGAGGAGACCGACCGGAACAAAAGAAATTACATGGTTCAAGGTATTCTTTGAAAAATACTCAAAGTTCTTTCAAACCATGTCACTTGCATTGGTGATGGAACCAATTAAATAACATAGCAGTGGGATACAAATTGTGTTAATTCATTTAAACGTCCACATTTAACTTACAATATGGTAATAAGTTCATACTGGTGTCAGTCCTCAACAAGTTCAGCCTTGATGCAGAGGAGCACAGACAGTTGCACAGCACTGAGTAACTGCTAACCAGCAACAAGGTGGTAGAAGAAACCGTGACATGCAGAGATGCTCAGACACACCTGTTCATCCACTGAGATCAGAGCAACAAACTTAGTTATATCTTCATCTGCCTGATGCTTTTCTGCAATGCAACTAACATTGTTAATCTGTGTATACTTATTTACCCAATTAAACAGCAGGGTAGGTCTTGCTGGAACAATTTGGGGTAAGAACATTGCTCCAGGGCACAAGAGCAGGAATGGAATTCAAACCTGGGACATTTAAGTCCAAAGGTGGCAACCACTGTGCCACGTGCTGACCCCTAAACACGCACACAACCTGCGTCTTCTTGAGACAAAACACATTACACCTTCAAAAGGTTGATCCTTAGGGGACGGGGGCTTCACTCACCCTGGTACTCCTGTCCGGGGGTATAGGAGCTGGGGTTTCCCGCAATCTGCATCGTGAGGAGCACATCTGCCCCGCCTTCTGCCACACCGGCCCCCTCCAACTCGCCATGGTGGGTGCACAGAAAGAAGAATGGGTTGAAGCGGGGGTAGAAGCCAACGTCCATGCTGACCACGACCCCTAGCGCCAGCATCAGGAGGGCACCGCCGAGGATGCCCCCAGAAGAGGCCTGCCACATCCCCATGGCAAGATGGACCGGTATGGTGAGAGGTGTGCAGCTGAGCGGTGCTCACAGGTGGGCACCCAAAAGATGACTCGGGACTGGGTCTCAGGCCCACTCTGTGGATGGAGTCTGGAGAAGCGAAGTGTGAGGAAGAGCACAGAGTGTGCGTGTGTGAGGCCAGTGGGCTGCTCAGATCCCTTTCCCCCCCCTCCTGCCTCTCCTTCTATCCTCCTCCCCTTGCTTGCTGGGAGTTGAGAGCTTGCCTGCGCCGTCCTGCTCGGCACTTAAATAGCTGCCGTCTCCCCGCCCTCCCTCCCTCCCTCACACATAGGCGTTGGGCTCAGACGGCCTCCTCTCAGCCACCTCCTCCCTCGTTTCTCCAAGTCTGTCACTCTCCTCCTCTGCCTCTCCCTCATCCACCGCTCTCATGGCTATCATTATTCTCCCCTGCTGCCACCTCCCGTTCCCTCAGTCCGCTGTGTTCCTGCAGCCTTCTTCTCTTCTGCATGGTTCCTGTTCTTTGTCTTCTGCTCTCCATCTTCTTCCAGCCCTCAGGGCAGTTCACGCTCTCCTTCACAGTCACACCTCCTCCTCAGTCTCCTCACTTGGCAACCCCCAGCGAAATGCCCCTCCTTCTTGCCCTCTTGCCACAGCATCATTCTACCCAGTGCTTTGGTTTTGATTCCTCCTACATGCCTGCCACCCCTCCACATATACTGTTCCTTTTCTCTATGAGGCCAAGCGTGTGTAATTTTCTACTATTCTCTGCTCCAAACTAACTACCTGCAGCATTGACCCTCAGGGATGGTAACAGTTCCTCTCTCCTTGATCACAGGTCCTGCTGGTACTCAGGCCATCTCTGGGGTTCACCCAATGTGCGATAGAACCCCTCCCTACAACCTCCTTCCTCCCTTCCTGCTCCCCTTCTCAGTGCCACATTCATGCCCCTATCCTACTCCCTAATCCTTTCCTTCTCTGTGTCCTTCTTAAGCAAACAATAACATGAAAATCCTACTGTTAGGAGGGTCTACCCCAATCACCGAAAACAGACATTCACCCGGTTCTTGGTTCATGAGTCAGCTGTAGTGACGCTAATGACTGACAACAAAAGAAGACCAGAGGGACCTCACATTATCTTCTTATCCAGAATAAGATGCCCCATAGGTCTGGACACCCAGCAGCTGAAGGCCGATGGTGAACACTGAGAACTTCCAAAACAGTCAGCAACCATACCACAGATATCTTGTGACTGTAGCTGTTTCTCCTTCTACAGAAGAGGTATATTGTGTTTCCTTACAAAAATAATTTATTTCAAGCAAAGACAGATTATCAGAGTAGGTATTGAAGAACATCATTCACAGAACTGCTGAAGTCTCTTCTCTTTCACAGGACCAGTCCCCAGAAAATCTGCTTCTGAATGAAAGCTGTAAGTGGATATATTCTGTTGTATTTTCAGTTGTATTGAGGTGGGAACAGGGAGGATGTGTCCTCCCAGTATTTGTCTATAACTCTATTGTTAACTTTGCTAATATTTGTTGGTCCTCCCAAAAACAGCTGACAAGCCATCCTTACCCCAATTCTGTCCATGCACCAAACAACTGCTGAAATTCATATCCCTGCAAAACATAATATCTGCCACTTTCCACAGCCAAGGACCAAAAAGACAAAACGCATAAAAAAAGTAAACGTGACCAAATCAAAACAAATGAAATGTCAGAACACTGAAAGCCATTTCCTGAAATATCTGTGATAAAAGATTAGGCACTAAAAACATCACAGCTATATTACTGTTAATGGCCTGTTGAATTTTATAAGCATTTACGGTTTAAACTGAGCATTGTAAAATTTGCATTAATTTGACAGTTTTAAGAGAGGAAGGAATTACTTTAAAGTGTTCTGGTGTACAATCATGACAGCAGTTTTGGAGCTTTTAGAATACAGCTATATATTAAATAGGGGTTGTTTTTGCACTTACAAGTGCAGTGTATTAATTCCTGATTTTGTGACAGCCAACTACTCACTTCATGAAATGCGTTTGGACATTTCTTTTTGCCGAGCTCAGAAAACTGCTTGATAATTATGGGGCTACCAAGAATGTGGGTATCTGCTCTTTAAGAAAACTGACCATACTTTGAAACATCACTTCGTGGCAGCCTCAGCTAATATACGGATGGAATAAGCTACCACAGTGGATAAACACATTTAAATAATAATTAAATTATTTTTCTTTATCACTTCAGTTTGCCTGTCAGTGAAACTATTTGACAGACACTTTGCACATTGTCATGTTATCACTTCACAGGTTCATTAGTCACATTTCCTTTGAAATGGTACCCAGTCAAAGATGTTAAATGGTGCAAATCAATACTACTGACAGCAAAGCATAGTGTAGTAGGTCAAGCTATTACCTTAAGATAAAAAGGATCTGGGTTCAAATCCCCATTCCATCATGAAATGATACATCAAAAACAACCAAGCTGTATTAATGGGTAAAATTATTATAGGTTTAACTAAATGCACAAAACTAAAAGTGGAAATTGCTTATGAGGAAAAAATTTGTTTAAAAAAAAAAAAAAAAAAAAAAGATCAAATAAAAAAATTTGTGCATTAGTCCTGAGCACAGAAGCTGCTGTGTGTAAGCATTACTTTCATAAGGATGAGCTGGAATTTCACAGGGTAGACAACCTTTAAGAGCTCCATTTCACAATGTTTCTCACACCAAGTCCACAGCTCTTAATTATTGAAGATGGGAATGTTACCTTTGTGAGGAGATGCTAGAAAATGGCCGTTACTGGGTTTAGTGGAGCAAAACACACAGTCCCTGGGTGAAGTGTTGGATAGGAGAACCTTCTGTGTCAGTTGGAATGCAGGGTTGCAGCAGTTCAGACCTTATCCTAGAAACATACAGACATGGTATATCCTGGACAGGACATCAGTCCATCATAGAAACAGGAACCAATGTTGTCAGATCAGAACAGGTTCTCTGCAGCTGACCAACATCTCTGTACGCAAACCCACAGCAACACACCCTGTAATTCTTTTATTAAAGAAATTAATATTGAGCATGACAAAACAAACCAAGAAAAACATTTTAATACTAAACATGTACCCACTGACCATGTGTGGACAACTGACAGCATATTTAAAGTTGTGTGGGAAACAGGAGCATTAGGGGACATTACACGTGCCCAGCTGCCATGAGACACACCCAAACACAGTTCTATCATCGCGCACAAGCAGCCAAGTGGACTCCAGTGACACAGATCAGAACACAGCTCCTCGTGAGCTAACAGTCCCAGTGTCCACGTCCGCAAGAAGAACATCTTCATCAGCACATGTCAGAGAAAGTCGTACAAGTACCTGACAATGTCAAAGCCCACCGTCCTGAATAGAGGAAAGAAAAAATGGTTGTAGTGAGACCATGGGTTGGGGGAGGGGGCTCTGGGGAAAGACAGCCATGCTCAGACATCAATGGTACATATTTTGCCACAATCTGGCTTTTTGGGGACTGCACATCAAATTACCCTGGGGGCAACTGCATGTGCTACTCTCCTAAGACTATCAACAACCTGCTTAGATTATAACACACACACACACACACACACACACACACACACACACACACACACAGTTGCACAGATCAACAAATACAAACTTTTTACCTTGTTCCATAAAAAAAGTGATTATTTTTACTAAATCACAAGCCCTGAACTCAAAAATAAAATCCAAAGCATAATACAGTATAAACTATTGATTTTTCTGAATTGAGAAATGCATTAGTCTGATAGCATGTTTGGCGACCATCTTCTCATACATCTTTTCTCCACATCAGAGAATATCCCAATGGTCTTTCTTCATGTTCTTCACTCATGGCACCCAAGTTAGAAAAAACAAAACTAAATTGCTGTGGACAAAAATGTAATTTAAATTACATATTGCCTCCCATATCTTCATATGTTTACAGCATTCCCAGAAGGAGACAAGAGGGATCAACTCTAAATTTGAGCATAAAAAAAAAAAACACTTATGGCAAAGTTCTGTGTTGTGCAGTATGTTAATAGGCCAGTTAAAGGCACTGAACCTTGTTTGTCCCCAGTGTCGCCCCACCCCTCCAGTAGGATGGGGAACATGCAGCAGCTCGCTCCTCCTCTGTCTCGTCACCGTCTGTCAAGTGGCCAACAGTGCTCTTTGCTCCTACTTATCATGCCCTTCCTTTTGAACGGCTGCTGCCCTGGACCTTCCCATTGCCTCGCAAGCCCATCTCCCGGCTTGTTATTCGCTCAATTAAACCACTTTAATTAATCACGGCGCTGAAATCACAGGGGACAGTCAGCAGAACGAGCCAGGCTGTGTGTGGTGTTTGCACCGCGACACCGATGTCTTCATGTCGGCTGCTCAGGTAGCCAGGACCCACCTCCGCAACACACTCACTTTCTCCATTCACTGCTGAGATCAAATGCACCGATCTGTTGCCCTACGGCCGTGCAGCAAAAGCTCACACACCCACATGCGGTGCTGTTGCCATCTCCACAAACAGGAGCTATCAGCACAGCAGAAACACATATACAGGACAGGAATGTGTACACTCGCACTGAGGAGAATACAAGAGGAGATTCATTAACAAGTCTGGCACCCAGCAGTGGACAGAGCTTGGGAGGGGGGCATGCTTGACATTGTGTGTGCGCGAGCATGTGTGGCACCAAAAGTGGTTGGCAGAGCACAGTAACAGTGCAGCAGCAACCGTCTGTTACACACACTCACCTGCTGTGCACACCTGCTTACACGGCAGGATGGGACAGACACACGTACAAATACACGCATAGGCAGACATGCTGGCACATGGAACCCTCCACGTTGCCCTCATGTGGAGTGTGACAGAGCATGGTGACATTTGCTCTCCTTGCAGACACAGGCCTTGTCTTCTGCAACTGCTCCTTATCCACTGCTCTGTGTGTGTGTGTGTGTGTGTGTGTGTGTGTGTGTGTGTGTGAGAGAGAGAGAGACAATGAGAAGCCGCAAAAAAAAAAAACAAAACAAAAAAAAAAAAAAAAACAGGTTTTTAGGCTGCTTCTCTTACACCCAAATGAAGATGCGGATGTAAAAAAAAAAAAAAAAAAAAAAAAAAAACTACACTATCTTATCTATCTAACTGGAAAACTGTATTTCTTGTTCATTCTGAATTATGGAGCACTTTGGAGAAAAGCATGTCCTAAATGTTTACATGTGATTGTGAAGAGTACGGCATGTTACCTGGAGATGGCGCGAATGAAGTCTAGAGAAACTGCGCACTTGTACTTGGGCGTGTCAAGTTGATCGTCATGACCCACCCGGGTCAGCAACTGCAGCGTCACCAGAGAGGAGATCTGGAAGTAGAAAAATCACTCATTGCCCACCTTAAACACTACGCCCAGCACACACACCCACCCACCCAAAGGAAGCACCTGCCTTCAGAACCTGAGCACTCCACACAGGACTGGCTAGCCAGCAAGATCTCAAGGTGGTGCTCATAGAACCTGTCAGAATTCATGTTTCTGCCCCCTTTGTCTCCCCCCCAAAAAAAAAAAAAAAAAAAAAAACAACCCAGCGGCCTTAATTGATTCGTGACTGGGGGTGCAGCCTCTGTGCTTGTCCTTGCTGCCCCCCTCCCCCATTACATTGGGGCCAACAGCAATCTCTCTCCATTACGGAAACTAGGTCGGCTAGAAATGGTGGGGGTGGGGGGTAATTATTTTTATCATTATGAATCTCCACCTCAAGGTTGAGCTTTGTGTGCCTGAGCCTTCACTGTCCCCCTCCGCCCCCCATCGAGGGCCGTGTGCTAGAGCATGCATATAACAAGGAGCAGACAAAAGAGGAGGAGGCTCTGAGAGATGGAGAAGGATGGAGGGGTAAAACCAGCAAAGACAGTGACAGAGGTCTGGAGCTGGTGAGAGCTGGCTGTCCATCCCTCAGTAGACTCTAATTCGCACCTGCAGGTTGCTTGCCTCTCCTAGTGGGTCCATCTAGTGTCAATGGACAGAGAAGTGTTCACCAGGGTAGCATCGACCTGCACCCACTACTTAGTAACAAGAGAAGGAAGAGCAATGTGTCCACAGACCTGGTCCTCACACTAAGCCTTCACCATAACCTCTCTAGGACTCTCTTCTACTTTAGCCCTGGGAATTCACTGTCTAACCATCTTTCATGCTCTCCCCATGGGCCACATTGTTCCAGAAGTTCATGAAGCAGATGAACGAGGAACAAAGCACTGCTTGGGTATTCACACACTGTAATGGCTGGAAGATAGGATAGCAGGTCAGTCAGCTGAGTAGATTCGAGGTGGATGGGAGCACTGGAAGAACCAAGCAGAACAGCCATGCTCAGAAGAACAAGGTGTGGCAAATAGTCAAAGGGCCAGACCTCACTAGACCCTTCTGATAGGAAAGGACAAGATGCAGTCTACACCTTGCCCACTTCAATCAATATCACGCTCCTGTAGTCTGGACCAACACTGACCTACAATATCCATCCACACAACACACACAGAACACTATTTGACTCACTATGCTGCTCTCCGGTGAAACAGCTGGGCACAACTTGCAACAGGTTTCAACCCAACAAACTGAGCCCTCAATGCAGTTGTTCTCCAAGGACACAGAACTGACCAGCAGGCTGCAGCGAATGAGACAGTGAGCTAGAGCAACAGAGGAGTGTAAAAAAAATACACTTAAGGGGGAGGGGAGCAAACAACAAAAAAGCAAGGATGTGGCCTTGAGCAATGAGTTCAAATAAATAAATAAATAAATACATAAATAAATAAATAAATAAATAAATAAATAAATAAATAAAGCAGAATCTCATTTTTAACTAGCAACAGACCCTCCAAACCTCTCCTGTGTCCAGCCCTGATCAAGGCTTCCCAGAGAAGAAACACAAAAGCCCCCCACACCACCAACCCCATCCCTTCAACCTCTAGAAATGGAACTAGGAGGGTCATGAAGATTGATTTTATTTTTATGTTATCAGTTCCCTCCTCCAACATAGACGTGTGTACTGTAAATATACACATGAATACACATACAGCAGGTTTTGCTGAAACAATCCACCCCTCACATACTCCTCACAGACAAGCCAATCTAACTGCTTGGTTTTGTTCAGAAGGCCATACTGCTGGACATCATGGTAACATTGGTGCCAACCAAACAAATGTTTCCATGTGGGGAAACCTCTATTTGCCCCATCTCTAACCTCCCTCTCCCCCAGGTAGAAAGGACAGAGGGATGCCATTTTTTACACTCTGCTTACACTGGTGAGCCCCACCAAATCTGGCAGTGGCTTTGTCACTGGAACCATCAGAGTAACCATCATCCATATTCAAGGAAGCTATCAATGGTCACAGGTGCATTAAACTGTACGTTTCATATTTTGGGAGCTCGGAGCCTATTGATGTCTAAGGAGTGCTTGTTAAAAACCAAAACCACAGTACATGAGCCAAAATAATGTTCACAGTCAACCTGTGTGTGGTCTGACATAAAATAGACAGTATGCTCACTGTCCTTGATCACAGAGTCAGCATTCGACAAACTGACAACCAGGGGCACCAAGGAGGTTGAAGATCTTTGACCTGCAATACATGGGTGAAGGGTGGGAGGTTAGCAGGGGCTCCAGGGTGAACATGGTCAGATTTTGAAGAGTCAGTCCAGGATGAGGTTTCTGTTCATAGTGTCTGTTCCAGTGGGATGGAAAAGGCTGCTGGGCCACACAGGCCTTGTCCCAGTCTTCACTATTCTCTCCCTCCTTCCCCCTCCCTGTTTTGTGCATGCACACACACACATACTACTGAACATTAAGATCATGAAAGACACCTGCAATTGAGAGTCACATTGTAATAATGATGGGCAGCCACTCCACTATGTGTGCACATGTATGAGTGAATGAATTCCCACATCTGCCAATGAGGGGACAGTGTAGGTCAGAGGGTCTGGTTTCTTCATTCTAGCTCCGTCTCCTCTCGGTTACAGAATCCCCTATCTCTGCTCACTGTCAATAAAAGGGGGTGGCCATCGCTCACTCTGATCTCTGAATGCCTATTGACTCTTTTCATGCAGCAAGGATCCCCCCCTACCCCTAGCCTTCAAAACCCACCAACACCAGTTCCTCCCATTCCTATCTCAACCGTCCACTACCCCTTTATCCCAACACCTCATAGTGGCTCCTTTGTCCACACCAGCACCCCCTGCCTTCCCACCATATTGAATGAAAGAACGAACAAACGCACACACACTTGCACCTTGCCCGTGTGCTGCTATATTACTAGGCCAGTCCAGCTTAGCACCTTCCCACTGCTGCCCTGATCATACATGGGACCCCCAGTGTCCTCTGAACAACTAGGAACTACTTCCTGCTTCCATCTACCTCAATATTTTAGCATGAATGTAAATCAGCAGGGTCCAATCATTAATTCCAGAAGGTACTTAGAAACTGCTCTTAGGAACAATTTGTCTCCACTAGTCTTATGTGCCTGTATGGAGAGCTCTCCATCTGGCAGAAAATATACTTTTTTATGTCGCTATGGAGAAAACCTCCTCTAAATAAATAAGCTTCATGTCAGACTGCCTCAGCAGAAAACAAAGTAAAATGCAACAGGGCTTTGTGTATGTGTAGGGTATGGAAGGACACTCAGGAAATGAGTGCAAGACGGAGAGCTTGAGAGATGGCTCGAGGGGAGAGGACAAGCAAATGGATGAACATCCACTAAAAGTCAGTGGAGATGGGGAGTCAGCCAGCCATGGCAGTAAGATGGTATCTCATTAATTGATAACTTCCGTTAAACGACACCTTGACATATGGATGACGCACGCACGCACGCGTACACACACACACACACACACACACACACACACACACACACACACACACACACACACACAAAAAACAAGATTGTGATACAGAATCGAGGTCACCTCCAAAGATTAGCATAGCCTATAAAGGAGTTTAATTAAACAATCTGCAAATGATTATTTACCATTCTATGGGTCTCAGATGACTTTCACCCTTAGCTGAAGATACGTGGCGACACAATCATATTTCCACATTTTTGCATGCATCTGTAGTGATTTACACAGCTCTGCATTTCAGTTTAATTTTACCTATAATTGTTAATAATACTCCCAAGTACAATTTTCACACCCCCGACATTGTACTGTAGTCCCAAAAAGCCCTTTTTAGAGTGAATTTTGGGTTTTAATGGTAAATATTATGCCTTCCTGAACACCAATGTAGATATCCATTTAGGTTGTCACCTAAGTGCTTATTCAAACTTTAATACAAAACAAACCTCACCGAACAAGATGACATGGGTTAGGATAGTCCAAAGGGAGGCCATGATTACACCACATGAAACGGGTAAACAAGGAGTAAGAGAGATTAAGAACTGGACACAGCACTAGCCAAACTTTAAGAAACAGAAAAACTTACATTGTTAATGTATGGAAATGTTTAGTAAATTGAAGTAGGGGTATTAAATTAAATATTTGTAACCTTGAGTTCTCACGAACTGAAGATTCAGTCATCCCAAAAACTACCGGAAATAAAAGGTGGTACAAGGACAGAGTTATCTATGATAAATCAAGCGTTAAACACAGGAGCGCAATGCTTCTGCAGGTCATTCCTATCCACGTCCAGCTCTCTCATCAGCCATAAAAAAAGCTGTGCATAACCAGACACAAATAACAAGCCTCTCTAATTAACCATTTTTACAAGCTGCTCCAGCTGCAGGGAAAGAGGATGGACAACACCATGATGGAAGCCCTCTGTTCTGTCAGTCCCAAATTTTGACCAGTGATGACAGTAGGTTTATGAGGACAGAATGTCAGCTGAACAGCTGCAGCCGCACCCTGCCAAATTCAGACACATTCTCTGTCAGAATGGCGACAGAATGCAAATGTCCTCAAATGATGGACCACAGCAGGACAGTAGGCCACCATCAATATGTCCTCTGCATTGCTGGCTGCCTCCCCAGGAGCCAACAACCTCAAAAGTGATGGAAAGATTTCATGCTTAATGTGATTTTGTAATCAGAGTCAATATGGACAAGGGCTGCACAGGCTGAAGAGGAGAGCCATAGCCCCAAAGAAGCCTACAGACCAGCAGGTAGCAGAAGTGTCAATTGTCCCACCAGGTGCTCACTATGTGCATGTATCAGTAAATCATACATATGTGAAGAGCACCTTCAAACCTGCTCATTTAAAGAACTGAAAATACGATGTTGATTTTGTTTCAAAATCTCACTTTCTCAACCCTTTCCTTGCCAGATGTTGCTCCTGCCCAATCCAACCCAAACACCATATTGACTGCAGCCCACCAACGGTGACATGTTCACAGCTCCGCTGACCCAGATGAGCCAGGTCAGGTCAATCAATTCCTGGAGGAGCCTCGTCCTGGAAGCACTAACAAATGCGCTCTGAGGTCAAGCGGTCACCAGCTTAATGGGTCCCTTGCCAGAAAAAAAATCAATTACTTATTAGAACTTCATCGCTGTCGGGGAGCAAGCCAAATGGTGGTTTAATGAAGACAGAGAATAATGCGCTCTGTCAGATAAGGCCCTGCGTCTCCGTCGCATGCCTCTCTATCTCTCATTAGCTGCCAAGTAGACACCTTCTTCCTCATGTGAGCCCCCCGCTGCTGCATCCCTTGGCGACAGGTTTTCTGACAGTCAGCCTGCCGCCGATCTGGTCCAGCAGGCTAGTTGTTGCACAGTGTTGAAGCATATTAACCATCACCATCTCTTCAGTACCTATCCTTTTCACCACACCAACACCAGCATCATTATAACTCCATGAAGTCAACATCACCGAGCTCTGACCCCCAACTCCATGCTGGCCTTTGCTCAATAACCCGTCCTTCTTAGAAATCATTATCCATGCTGAAGCTGTACATCACACACTGTGTGCTTTTGTCCTTTATCATGTTACGATTGCTATTAATGCAACACGCAGTATAGAAGCTTTTATTTCAATTTACAAGACTGTCATTTTTGTTCCATTAATTTGGCTGGGGCTCACAGATGCCATTTGGGGGGGGAGAAGGCACTGCACATTAAACCAATTTAAAAAAAGATTTATGTCCTGCATCCACTGAGCACCAGACTACAGGAGCAAACAAACAAATGAGCATATAAATATATATGACATGCACGAGGCTTCACTGAGGTGGATATAGGAGCCCCCTGAGGCTGCTGGGAGCACAACTCACTCCTCCAACCAGAAGCATGCAGGTAATGGGCAGGTAGAGTACAGGAGGAACTGGAGGAGCTTTGACCTTATAGATGGAGCTGCATACTGTTCACCTGACTGGCTAACGCTAAGGGTGATCCACTTCCACCTTCAAAAACCTACTTCCATCCTGGTTGCTTCTTGCCTTTTTTCCCCATCCAAGTTGGAGACCATCTGCCCTTTAACCTACATGGAACTTAAATCTCTAACCTGCTACCCCTGAGCTTTTTGCCCTTTTCTGCATTTTCTCCACTCATCCTCTTTTCAACCTACCACCCCACACAACCTTTCTTGTAAGCCTTGTTTTTACCCTCTGCCCACAGCTTAGGTGGTCCTTATGCCCTCACCCACATTCTGGACATCTCATGACTCTTGCCAGGACAGTGTCCTGCAGGAGGCAGTGGCCTGCACATTCACAAAACCTAAGGATACATATTTCATGCAGAATATTAAATATTCAGAGGATCTGTTCCCCTTTCTTTATTCTGAGACTTGGGGAAAAAAAGAAAAAAAAACATAAGTCAATAATGGATGAGAGCAAGGTTTGCTAAGAAAAGACAGAGCAAGTTATCAGTGGGAGGGAGCCTGGGGGGGGGAGAGAGAGAGAGAGAGAGAGAGAGAGAGAGAGAGAGAGAGAGAGAGCTGCAAGACCCTGTGTATCGCAACATGGTTTCAGCCTGGTCCTCCTTTACCGAACACAGCCAAACACCCTGTGGAGTAATCAGACAGGTGGAGCGCAACAGATTTTATTTTGAAGGCTGTCGATTCAAGTCCCAGAAAGGGCTTTACAGCAGTACCTTTAATTTGTGTAGGGAACCAAGGCTGCTAAAGCAAAATACTCAGGCTGTCCTGAGCCTATCCCAAAAGTAAAGGGTGTAAGGCTATGAAACTCTCCCTACGATGGGACACCAGTCCATTTCAGAATGACCACACAAACACACCATTCACACACATGCCACATTATGAGCAGCTTAGAGTGACCGATTAACCTGATATGCATGTCTTGGGACAGTGGGAGGAAACCTATTAAAACACAGGGAGAAGGTTCAAACTCCACAAAGACTAGGCCAGACTCAAACTCACACTAACTAGCCCATGGTGCTACTCATTAAGCCACCATGATGCCCAGTAATAATAATAATAATAATAATAATAATAATAATAATAATAATAATAATAATAATAATAATAATTAAAACAACATTAATACAGTAAATAAAGCATCATAGCAGACCCCCCTCAAATGGAGACTGCTGCAGTCTATAGCCTGACAGCTGCATGCACACTTCCACATCCACACAAACACACATCACTCATCATTGAAGGTTTACTTTGTCATTGGACTCCCTACAAATGTAAGAGAAAATGAAATTCTATTCTTCCTATAGTTTTAATAATATGTACGGTGCAACATCACAAAACACAAAAATAAGAAGGGGCAGCCAAGCAAGAGTCAGTCAAATGACTAATAAACCAGCTGTGGTCAGAAATCATAGAGAGCAAACGCTGAACCACAATCCACCACAGTTTCCATGCATGTTCAAAGACAGGCTGAAAGTCACTGCCTATAAAGACTTTAAAAATAAAATTTTAAAATAAAAGTAGCATTATATCATAATTTATGCTGCACATAGATTTATGGATATTTATGTATGTTTATGTATATTTTAGTAAAAAGCATATATGATTGTGAACCTAGTAATAAGTGTTGAAATTAGGTAGCCAATAACACACTGCCATCTAGTGGCTGGAACAGACCCTACAACGTAACAAAAGTGGGCAACACACACACACACACACACACACACACACACACACACACACACACACACACACACACACACACACACACACACCTACCTCCCATCCATCTCTGGAAATGCAAACGCTGCTTTCTGCTTTGGTAATCTGCTCCAGTGTCAACTAGTTCAAGCTGAATGAGCTTTTGAATGGATTTAAACCCAAGGAAGTGGATAACGGAGCAGAGGACGCGAAGTTGAGAATTTAGTCTGGGTCAGGGTGAGATAGGGGGAAGGAAGCACCATGGGAATAAAATGATGTAGAATGATAAAACTGGGGCAATATGAGCCAGGGAAGTTGCTCAGAGACTTCAAGCATTATTATTTCATTGAAGCTTTTACACCAAAGCTACACCAGATGAAAACCTAAATTCCAGTCTTTGCTGTAACTTACAGTATCACAACATAGAAGCGAGAAAGGGAACAGCTTAAAAATGATCTATTAGACAAAGTGCAAGCAGAGTGCTGTAAGATAGTGTGTTTCCAGCAGCAGGTAGTCAGTCCAAGTTTGAGTCCCACCTCCTGCTGGTGTACTCTTCAGCAAAGTACTGATCCTGAATAGATAAGTGGGGAAAATGCCCAGCTGTATAAATCAGAATATCAATTTATGTTCACACCATAAGTTGCACTGGAGAAATGCATCAGTCAAACCACCTCTGACTCCAGTCTTCAGGCTAGAACTCTAAAACCAACAACCAAAAGTCATCGTGCTTCTCAAAGAGATGATGTTGTGCTGCTTCACGATCTAAATATCCTCTTCTACCACCTACAGTGATGAGCAAAACACAGTTAGGATGACATTACAGGATCTCACACTAGTAACTAATGGACCTCTAGAAGCAGACTGACCCCAGAGATGGGGTGAGGTCTTCACTGAAGAGAAAGCAATTGGTAAGGATAAGGCAAACAAATCCAAAGGGTTTTCCACTGGTGAAGCAGTCACATAAATTACACAGCCACCTTTTAAAAACTGAACCAACTTCATTTATTCATACATACACTGAACCATTCCAGTTTCGCAGCAAACTTGGCATGTCATTCAGCTCTTCATACAGGCAGGACAAGGCCTGTCGATGAGTAGCTACTGCTTCACCATGAGTTGGCACTGACCTACAATCTCCCTTCACCTGGCCACCAGCAGCATACAAACACACATTCGCTTTCCAGAAACACACACTGTCTCAAGGCCCATCTAGAGCAATGACAGAGCTAATGCTTACCCTGCTTGAACATCAAGTTGGTAAGGAACAGTATGATGTTGGATTTATAAAGGAATCTGTTCTGTATCACAAGGCAAAAGCCCTAGTCTGTATATCCTTGTAGAAGCCAGTTAACTTGAGATACCAAAGTAACATTAATCTCAAGTTTAACAATGTGAACTATGAACTATCCCTCATATCCCTCCATTCACCATGTATAAAAGCTGGGGAACACTAGGCAGCAGGACAAAATTGGCTTCATTTTTCAACAGGCTTCAATAATACAACAAAGCTCTGAATTACAAACTTTCAAGTAACAAACTTCTCATCATTCCAAGTATTGAAAAGTATTTGAGAAGTATTTTTTTCCATGAATAAAGCAAGAATAGCAATTCAGAATGTGTGGCAAAAAGATTCACCAAAGTGCCAACAGATAGTGAAAACAAATAGTTGCCTTTGGTATTCCAGCACCCTACCCTAGCTCTGGTCAGAGCTGTTTATTGGGTTTTCTTATTTACAACATGTGAAAATACCACAGCCAGTGGACTTATAAGAGAGAGGGGCTTTCTGCCAGAATGGCAGAGTGTCATGTGAGTGATGCTTTCAGGCATTCAACCCTTCTTTATTAAAATCCCTTCTAGGCCCAGACACACTACATCACTACATACAAACCTACATCACTGCAGCCAGAAGATAAGGATCATGTTGTCCTCCTTATGATCTCCCTCTCTCTTTTCTATGGATTGTAGTGTGTGTGAACCCACAACCAACTTCCAGTCAAAGAGAAAAAAAAATCTTTTTTTTAAAGACAAAAACCAGAAAGCTGAGTGCAACATCTCATCCTAAACTGTAACAGACAAAGGAGCCGTATTCCTAATGTCTGCTGAACACTCCCATTGAAGGGCGTCAAAGTGGACCACATGTCTATGGCTATACTCCAGATGGAGACTTTAACTTTAAAGCAACAGGCTGATGAGCTAATTGCATTTTTCACCTCTCACACATACCAAACATTTCCATCAGCCCAAGTTGCACAGAAACATTTTGAGAAGGGAAGCCGACTGACATTTTCAAAGCTTCCTTTGTTATTGGTGTCCTCTTTGTATGCAGAGCCATGTATGTGAGCTCACATGCACATCAGCCAGCTTTACTCTGTGTAGACACCACCTCAGGCACAACCTCAACAATGTAAGCAATACTGACCTGTACTGCCCCCTAGTGGGAGCGCAAGTAGGCTGTGGTCTGCTTTTTCCAAAAGGAATGTAAAAGGATCTCTTACAGAAACCTTATTTCTGGGTTGATTTGTGAGGGAAACAAACTAATAATTTAACACTACTGATTCAACCTACTAGAGGTGATAGTTAAACACATACAGCTCGGAACTAAGTTCAAGTGTTCATCATAAGCACATTTCACTACATGGTATACTCAGTAACCATGTAAGTGACGAATAAACTCTTTTGACTTTGTTAAACAAAGGTCTTAGGAAACCATGAGAAAAATTTCAGTACATTGAGTCACATTACATGCCAGTGGTTCTGCAGCACTTACTGTGTCCATGTTGGAATGTACAGAAAGCCATAACAGTAATTGGGGTCATTATTTCCCAAGTAGTGTTTCCCACAGGATACTATGCATTATGAAAAGAGGGCAGATGTGTGGGGTGTTGGAAGACAGCAGGTCAGGAGCTACACACTCACCTGAGAGAAAATGCTGGCAGTCGGGGCCACCCTGCTGTCCACCACACTGTAGAAAATGGCCAGCAGACGGTCCAAGGGAAATGGCTTGGGTCCCAGCAGGTGGTTACTTGTCTGGGGGAAGAGGAAGCAGAAGAAGGAGAAGCTGACAATAAACGAACAATGGACTGAATATCAACATCTCAGCTCTGCTCATATATAGTTACACACCTTCTCATGCTTCTTCAAGAAATTAGTCTTTTTTATCTTCCCATGACGCTGCAAACAAAGACAGAAGACCAACAATGTAATAAGCCTATCACTGTTTCACATTTAATGCTGCATAATCTACCTTTCATAAAGAACAGGGGTGATTCTCAACAGATTAACCAGTTTCCAAAATTCCTAAGCTGCTGCACCCTACTGGGCAGAATAACAATAGGGAGTCTCCACTTGGGCAGGCCAGACCTTAAGGAAGAAGCGGCGGTCAGTGCGTGCAGGGTTGTAAGAGGCCAGGTAGGCTGCGATCAGCAGGAACTTGGAGTAGTAGGGGAGCTCAACATGGGTGTAGGCTGACAAACCTGGGAAAAGAATTTCCTGCATCTGAGAACACAGTACTTATTCTGCACTGCTGCAGCAGAACACACAGCTATACACGATGCTGGAGGGGGGACTATGGCTTGCAGTGCAGCCTTCCTAGAGTGTGACTGTCAGGTATCTCCCAATACCTTGCAGCTCTCCCACTTCCATTTCTTCCTTATGCTGTTGCTCTTCCCACTGAACACTGGAGGAAATACATAGCCATCAGTCTAAGCAGAGCAGATGCCACAGCAGAGAGGAAGCTGAAAAACATTCTCAGGGATTTCACTAAGTTACTTAGTATAGAAAGATGGCATGAGGATCATATTGAAGTACATAGCCCTAGATTATATAACCTGTGTCTTTTATTCAAAGCTCAACAAGTTTTATGTTGGAAATGAGAGGCTTCCTCAGAAAATATTGGGTCTGACTTATGAACCAGTCTGATGAGATGTGATCAGTGACTTTTCAAATATGCAAATGTATGGATTTGTTCTGAATATATTGCTTCTGGGCTGGGTTTCTTAAAGTCCTAGTCTATGGTTTGCAGTTGAAAAGTTTAAATTAATATGATACTATATTACTCAAGGGGTAAAACAAAACAGCTATAAAAAAAAAAAACAGCACTAACAGAGGTAGCACTAATCAAGGTTCTACCAGTTTCAGAATATACCACTTTTATTCAACTCACTTCCAATGTTTACAGCTGTGGCCTAGACTTTTTGAGAGTTGCTCAATAAAAAGATGAAACGTGCACTGATTTACAGGATAAATCACTGAGATGGTATATTAATTTTCAAAGCTTTAAATGAGATTTTATTGTAGCTTGAAGTTGATTAAAATGTATTGAAATAATTCTTTATTATTACACCTATACAGAACTTATGTTGCAGAATCTTGAAGTAAATTAAGAGACGTGTAGTATTAAGCTTTTGTTGATTGTGACACACAATCAATAAGCCATATACAGTCTGCAACAGAGACAAACACACAAACCTGGAAACCTCTCGCAGGTACACTGTCTGCATGGCTTTCTTCAAGTGAGGCTCTATGTTCCGCCATAATTTGTGTGTGTCACTTTCTTTTGCTGAAACAAAGAAAATAATTAATGGAGTCACAGTCATATACTCTGGTAACACTCACAACACTATTATGAAGCATTATAAAATAGCTGTAACACTATTATGAGGTAGTTGGACACAGATCAGAGGCATGAAAACAAACACCTAAATAATTAAAATAAGCAGCTTGCAAGTATGGTAATAAAACAACAACCAACACTCAGTACATTACCTTCTCCCTTCTCCAGAGGCTCACAGAACTTAGAGAAATTGAGAGCTGCCTGTTTTAATGGAAAAAGAGAAAAACCAACTGAGGAATAAAACTGCGAATATATGAAGGATGGTAATAAAGTGTGGTGCGTGTATGTGTGTGTCCAAAAGAAACAGCCACAGAGTTATTTCCCACCAGGTGGCGGAGCTCCCGCAGGTCCCTGCACACAGAGTAGAAGACGCCCAGCAGGATGCTGATGTAGGAAGAGTAGAGCTCTGAGGAGTAGGAGGGGTGCCTGTCCTGGGCCAGGATCTGCTGGAGCTCCGCTGAAGAAATACACATGGGGTCAGGAGCCCCAGCGTTCAGTGGTCACAAAATAGAGTAGGCACAGACATGCATAGTTACTCACAGAGCGAAAAACATCAACAACAACAAACCCTAGGCTGACCCCACCTTTACTGTAGTCTGGGAAGTGTAACAGCAGGGGTTCAAAGCAGCCTGTGTTTGGTCTGAATTTGTCCCACACAATCTCACTGAGGAAGATCACTGTGACATTGTCCTCCACCTGCCGGAGAGACACCACACTTCAATATTAAAAGCTGCCACGCATCACACACTTATACCTTGGCACAAGTGCAAATTGACCAATAATATCCACAGGGGGTCATGCTTCACATATACACCTGCATCTACAGTGCAAAGCAGTGGGACACCACCCACATTATCCCAAATCTCCGATCATTAGCTGCATTTGGGGACAATGCCCTACCCCAGCCAGCTGACTCCTCCCACCTGCACAGTAATAATATCCCTGAGCTTGACCAAAGCGTGACAGAATCTCTAAGCAAAAGCACTTTCTTAAATGTCTGAGCAGAGCTTTCTGTGGGGTATCAATAAAAACAGGGGCACAATTAGACCAGTGGCTTCAAATCCATCAAAAGCACTTCTATACTCTTGTCAGACACAAGAGAAACAGCCAGCTCTGCACTGCCTCCTCATTAACCCTACACTGTTGGCACTGTCAGCATCTAACTGTAAAGAACTTGAACAAAAGGTCTAGACCAAAGACTCCAGCCCTGCACTACACTCCAATCCCAACATGCTCTTATGTCTCACCAATTCTTGCAAACGCAGGAAGCCAGGCAGCAGATTGGCACTCATATCCCTGAGAAGTTCTGCATGGTCCAGCACCTATCAAGATGACACACAATTAAATTACACAACACATAGTATTAGAAGAAGCCACTCCACACAAACACCCACAACCTCTCACACAGACACAAAAATAGCACTGTTATACAACACTGCATGCCACTGATTAGAAAAAGGCCATGATTTATTTAAAATTAAAGCTAAATATAATGAGGACCAAGCAAGCACCAGAAATGCCAGGATGTCACTCAGGAATGATGTACCTGGTCTATGTTTCCCCCCTTCCCACCATGACCCAAGAGGGTTCACGGTGCACGGACGCATCGAATAGAACATGAGTGCATAGTGATAAAACATTGGATAGAACATAGTGCAGATGGTCACCCAAATCCAGGCTTGGGCCATGCAGGAGCAGATGAGATGAGTGTATGTTGACATGCGTGTGTGCTAATCATACTCACAATGTAGCGCGTCTGCTTGGCGGGTTCTTCTGAGCACAGCTGTCGGTACAGTCTCACAAAGTCGGACAGGGATGGGCCACGGGGCAAGAGTGTGATTGGGGTCCCAAAAAATGAATTCAGCACGTGCTCATAGAGTAGCCCTGGTGATACACACTCAACGCAATTCACCACTGCATGGGGCATCTGGGTGAGACAGAAGAGGCTAGAATTTATACTAACAGATAAGAGAGAACCACAGACTGAAGAACAAAACTAGTGGAAAGTTAAATTACAATTGCAGACTATGACAAACAATACACAACAACCTCTTTTATTATTCATACTAGCTACATTCCATATGACCAAAAGTGAGGCTGTAGACAATTACTGTAAGTTATAATCAACAGGCCATGTAATTGCTATGAAAGAACTCCTTTATACCGCAGCACAATAAGCAGCTGCCAGCTCTTAAAGATCTGAAAATCTTGTCTCACCTTCAGCTGTTTCAGTAAAGTGAGCGTCACATGGCTCTTTCCTGAGGCTCGGTGTCCATAGATGAAGATGGATGGATAGCTGTAATGTTCTGGCTATGGAAAAGAAAGAGACCAAATACTTTTTTTTTTTTTTTTTAAAACTATAAATCCACAATACCTTGACACTTCTTGAGATCACTGGGAAGAATGTGTGAATGATGGCACATCTATCAGACAATACAAATCACCTCTATTCTCCTCCACTCAGCAGGGCTTGATACAAATAGCTGTATGACTGTGCAGAACACATTATTCGCTAAAATTGTCATAATAGGACAATTGCAGTCAATCAGAAAGCGTGCCAATGTATAGACGGACAGTAAGGAACAATATTAAGAAATTCAAAGCTAAATGACAACTGCTATTATACTAAAGAAAGTACGTGACAACACCAAATGAAAAATTATTTTATTAGAAAGTACAGATTTGGCAAAAATAAAAGAAAACATCACCAATATCTTGCCTCTTTGAATAATGTCTGTTAGAGCCTCTCCAATATGTATCAAAGTTGTAAATAAGTACAATCTGATGGGATAGGAAAAATTTCCAAATGTACCCATGCTGTGGACAATCAACCGCAAAAAAAATTCATCCTGAATCCTGAGACGGCTGCAAGGTTCGTGACCTATTTGTGGCATGTGGAGCAGGCAGCAATGGGGGGGATGCCAAATGTGATGCAGTTGCGGTCTGTTACCTCTCCAAGAAGCGCAAGAAGGGTGTCGGCCTGAGCCTCCCTGCACACCAGCAGGTTTGTGACTTGCTGCAGCTCCTCATCCGTGTAGGCCGGGTGCTGAAGCTGAACAGGCATTGTGTTCACACAAACCTGCTGCTGTTGTTCGGCTTTGTTCCGTCCAACTGTCAATAAAAATGATGCATTTGCAGCGTGACATAGATGCATTGTGCACACAGGAAAATCCACAGACCTTTACAGCAGAATGGCTTGTTTCAGTAAAAATGAGTAACAAAAAACAGGCAAGTCAGTGGCTCAGAGTTTGAATGCAACTGTATGGCATTCCCATGTCCTCCCCATGTCAGTGTGGGATCCCTCCCACAGTTCAAAGACAAGGGTTTCAAGTTACTTGGTCACTCTAAACTGCCCATAGTGTGTGACTGTGTGGCCACCCTGTGACGGACTAGTGTCCCATCCAGGGTGTAGTTTCATAGCCCAGCGATTCTGGGAAAGGCTCCATGCTACTGCAATCCTGACCAGAATACTTTATAGCGGTTAACGATATTGAATAGAGAAGCAGCAAACGGATTATGGGGAACCAGGGGTTGGTTTTGTAAACGTTTTGTAAAGTTGAGAATTTCCTAGATTTTGTGGTTCTGTCAGTCAAGTCAGCCTGTCCATTTCTAAGCTCAGTTTTAGAACACCTAAAACGTGAAGGTTGTCACTTCAAAAAAAAAACACACATCATCCTCTGCGGGTACATAAATTACACTAAAATTAGCTTTACTGTTCTCCGCAATAGCAAAACTACCTGGAAAATACCAAGGTCGCGGACATTGTTAAAGATCGCGTCAGAAACAGCCTCGATGTACCTCTTTACATTCAGAAACACAAAACTCCTAGTTTTCATGACGCAAAATGTAGTGTTCACACAGGAGAATATCGCCCGTTCGAGTTGCATTTCCTGAAACATGAGAGTTCAAACATCTTAGTTCGTGCACTTTATCACCTCTATCTCATTCTCACACACAAGCGTTTACCTTAGCCGCCAACTTTGTTTCTGCGTTGACGACAGGAAAGCAGCGCTTACCCTTCGCGCCCAAAGCGCCCCTGCTGTGACGTCACGAAGTGACTACGCGCGAGACTTCCACTCGCCAGGGCTTCTGGTACTTGTAGTACAGATTATCCCGTCAAGGATTCGCTCTTTCGAAACAAACCGTTGCAATATTTACAGTCGTACAGCAATTCGTTCCTTAAAAAAATATCTTTCGTGAAATTATTATTCCAAAAATCTGTCGCGTTATCACCAATAGTTTTAATGTCAATTTTTGTTTTTTTTTTTATTTGTTGCCGAGTCCCAGTGTAGACACAAATTTATGCAACAATTGCACCAGATTTCATTGAAGGTCACAAAATTGCTTCAATATCTAAGATCAGATATCATAACACAACATAACAACGTAGTTTACCTTTCTTAACTACCATAATAGTTTTATGTTTCCTGCCTGCACTCATTCATCTCTTTAGCTCTACCCCACTAAAGGCACACAGTGTTTATATATTATTTCAATATTTAATGCAACAGAACAGTAAAAACAAATGAAATAAAAGCAATGCAAATAAACTCAACCATTCACTCATTAAATACAATTAATTAATGATGAGCTATTAGGAAACTAGAGAAATGGGGGCTTTGCAGTCATATGTGAATAATAAATTATAAATCAGTCATTTGAACCAGTAAGGGCCATTTGCAACATTAGTTATGTATAGGCCATATTTTTAAATGAATTTAATGGCACCTTGATTTAAAAAAACAAACATTCTTTCAAAAAACAAAGAAATTTCTTAGTGGTCAAAACTTTTTAATGTTAGTGTACATGTATAAATTCATAGAAAAACTTACACATAAGCCACATTGCCTCAAACTCTGTCCTTCCTCAGAAAGGTCCAAAAAACTAATCTGAACTAAACTAAACTGCACACTTTGATTGTAAAATAATGTCACACAGGTTTATGGTGTTATTTTGAAAAAAAAATTGAGTTCATATGGACTAGTGTCTGTCTTCCAAAGGGAGTATCAACATTTTTTTGGATGAACTCTGGAATGGAAACAGTGGAATATGAAATCATTTTCACTGATGCTTTTCTCCAAAGTGACTTGGGTTTTGTTTTTAATAAAATATTATTAAAGCCATATATTTCTGTAGCTGGGTAGGTTTAACTTGGGTAATTCAGGATAAGAATGTTGCTCCAGAAAACAGAGGTTTGAATCCAGGTTCTCTGACTGGAAGGCAACAGCTTTAACTACTACGCGGCTTGCTGCACCGCCTATAGAGAGAACTGTAACGGGTGTATCGACATTTCAGATTGTGTGGAGGGGGTCAAAAAATATTGCCAGCAGAGCTCAGTGCAGATACACAAATATTGAGGGGAATGCATCATGTTTGCTTGAACGCATGAGGCGCACCCCCTTTCTGCCAGTGACAACAGTAATGTGAAAATGATGAAAATGTTGCCAAACAAACCTATTCAGAGAATCCATCTCTAAAGTCACAATAACTTACAGACTCCAAACTGCTATTTCTGAATATTTTGAGCCTCATTAATGTTCTGCGTATAGCCCTGCCACAGCAGTAAAACCTGACAGCTAAAGGAGTCACATGAGTTAATATAAAATACTTATCACATTATAATAAGGCAGGAAAACATTACAGTTTGCATCACTCTGTTCAATTTAATTCAGTTTATTTTTATAGACTGCACTTCTCAACAGAGTGGAACAGTTGAGCAAAATGACCAAATAAAAAGAACTAAAAGTAGAAATAATGGTGGAAAGTGTAACTATGTAAGCCAATTGGCTTCTGAGGAAATGAAAACAGAAAAAATCCAAGGCAATAAAATAAATCAGACGGGGTCCAAGTAGCAGCAGCTGCTCACAGGGTATTCTAGGCCCTGTGTTTGTATAGTCTCCAAGTATAGGTAAAAAGGCCAGACTGTCAAGGCAACACAGAAGTCATACCTATGAAGGCAAAACTCTGTTGATCTGGTGGGTGTTACAGTGCAGCCATAAGGTCCAAGCATCAGGAGGGCAATCACAAGCTTCTCGGGTGTAACCACAGATTTCCCAGGTGTCCTGGATGGTCCCAAAAGGGCTGTAATGCCCCAGGAGTGAAAACAACAGGTGAATTATCTTCTGATGCTCAGGAAGACATTCAAACAAGTAGAAGAGAAAAATGGAACAACAGCAGCGCTTGACAAAGAGATCAGATGAGTGCATTAAAGAAAAAAGCACATTTTTCAGAATGGCCTTGTAGTCTGGAATTGATAACATTGATGGAAAGGGCATCTTTCATTACAGAAGCTAGATGGATCCATCATTTTGGGGAAGAATGACTCAGAGGAGAGCCAAAGCTTGGGTCTTAATGCTATTCAGTTTTGGTGCTACATTTAGACCACGTGCTTATAGTTCATTGTAGTCACTAGTATAAAGCTATTTACACATTTGTGCAAATATGCTGTGTGCAAAAATGACTGCATCAGTGAAACTGAGGCATTTGACAGCCCAGTAATAATTACTCCCCTAAATCTCTTGGGCAGCATACAGCGTTAGATCACAAACCTTGAAAAAATGCACCCATTTTATATAAGCGGATTTTCTTCCTGTACCTTTAAGAACGTCCGTCAAGGTTACTGCAGCAGAAGTGGGACTCGAACCCAGGCCCTTCGGTTTTCAAGGCGGCAGTGCCAAACGCGACACTGCTTACTGTGCCTTTACTTGGAATACCCGAGTAAAGTAGGGACTGACAGGTTCAGTGGATGCTTTTATGGCTGCGCTCATCAGATGTGCTGTGACCCACCGACTGACACCTGTCGTGGACGGGGCGCTAAACCCACGTGACGTCACTCGAGTCCGACGTGTGTGTCGTGTGTGTCTGAGAGAGAGAGAAAGAGAGAGAGAGACAGAGAGCGAGCGAAAGAGAGAGAGGTGGGGGGCTGCTGGTCGTATGGTCCTGTGGTCCTGAGCTCACACGGGGGGGACCGCGGGGCTGAGCGTTCCTGGCGCGCCGCTGTGGGTTCCATCGCTCCATCGCCACCATCCATCTCCACCACGGGCGCACGGAGCGGCCGCCGAGATGTGACGCCAGTGGCGGGTCCTGCACAACGCCGCTGGGTGGGGATTTCTCCACACCCGGATCTCCTCCTCTTCGTCCACGGAGAGGCTGCAACGAAGCGCGCCGCCGTCCGGTCACCGCTTGCCCGTCATGCGCAGCGGCCGCAGCACGCCGGCTGCCTTCCAAACAGCTCTTTTCGGAGAGAAGCGAAGTCGGTCGCGTACCAGAATTGTACAGACGCATGAAGCACAGAATTCATTCATTTGGTGCGTCACCAATCCGGTCTTACTCATCGCGGCCGCGGGAGGACGCTGATGCTGGCGGCGACGCTCAAGGTGGTGCGCTAACGTGGTCTCCCTGGCAACCAGGCGACTGCGTCTCGCCCTCAGCTTCACGTCCAGCTGCCGTCGGTGATGATCCGGGTCCGTGTTCAGCGGTTCTCTGCTCTCTGACGGTGCTCGGTGGATGATGCGCCGGTGGGCTCTACGTTCTGGAGACACGATGTGGACTGCGTTGATTCCCATGGCTTCGCGCTGATGACACAGCAAGGATTCGGAGACACTTCCAGGGCACTCCTGTGATTGATGCCCTGGCCCATTTGTTGCTGGGGACACGTACCGGCTCCCTCAGGCATCGGAAGAGGAGTCGGTCTGTGAGCACGGAGAGCGGTCACCCTCCAGATCCCGCAGCTTACCGTTTGCCAGGCTGAGTCCCGTCCGAGGCATGGTCCCCGGGACGCCCGTAGCCATGCTCCCAGCCTCAGAAGCCGCCAAGATCTACCAGACCAATTACGTGAGGAACTCCAGAGCCATCGGGGTCCTGTGGGCCATCTTCACCATCCTCTTCGCCATCGTCAATGTGGTGTGCTTCATCCAACCCTATTGGATCGGGGACGGTGTGGACACGCCGCAGGCGGGCTACTTCGGCCTCTTCCATTATTGCATCGGAAACGGCCTCTCCAGAGAGCTGACCTGCCAGGGGAGCTTCACCGAGTTTAGCACCATCCCATCCGGAGCCTTCAAAGCCGCCTCCTTCTTCATCGGCATGTCCATGATGCTGGTGATCACCTGCATCGGCTGCTTTGCGCTCTTCTTCTTCTGCAGCACAGCCACCGTCTACAAGATCTGCGGCTGGATGCAGCTTGCTTCAGGTAGGCCCGACTACCGCTTTCTCGCGTACAAATCAGTTCACGGTGTAACCTGGTCTACAGGTGCGGTCATTTTCAGGATCAGTCTCTTACAGTCTGAAGGTTGCTGGTTCCAGTCTCACTCACTTTGATTTCCTGCTGTGAAAATACCATGTTGTATACACTGGTGAATCATTTTGAAATTGATCATCTACCATTTAAGTGCTATTCAAAAAGTACAGGGCAAAAAAATGAAAGATTTCAAAAAATCAAGACATAAAACATCGCTCACCCTCCATTGTTGACAGCTGACACGATCCATACCTGTAATTTCATCAAAACGGAAATAATTTTTGCATCATTTTGACGCACTGCTGTGGACAAAACATCACAACAGAAGGGAATTCTATACCTGAATATTTGGGGCCTAAAAATCACGGAATTCCGCTTAAGGCCCCAAAGCCATCTAATGTTTTTTTCTTTCTGAGATTTTTCACATGCGCTAAATCAACTGCTAGCTTGCAGCAAATTATAAATATTAAATTCTCGTGATGAAATCTGCACGATTACCAGCCGGATGCATCCGTCTTTCCTCCATCATTTCTCTGTGAATTTCTGGAATAAAAATCAAGCAGAGTGAAAAGCGGTTACTCAAGGTCACGGCCAACCGATCCCCTCTGCATTTTAAGCGATGCAACAAACGGGACGAAAATCGATATTTCAATTAGAAGAGCCAAGGTCACGCCGCCTTCGCCCGTCTCTCTTGAACGAAAAATAAAACGACCGCAGTTCGTCGATGGAAGCATCCCTGGAAGCCAGCGTTCATGGGTCGGCGTTCTCAAAGAGCGATCACGCAAACAAGCGGCCTGTAAGGCAGAGGTCGGGTTCTGGCTGAGGTGTGCCTTTTCGCTGCCGAACGCGCCAGCGTTTTCTGAAAAAAATTTCCGATTGGAGATTTTATCACGCCGTGCACTGTAAATGCTGTCATGTAATTGATCTACCAACAAACAAGATTTGTTTGGTTGATCTTACTGCCCCGCACAACCCAGCTAATTCGAGGCTTTTCTAATTTTAGAACGCGGCACGTAACAAGGTGCGCGAGGGGATTCTTGCAATCTGAAGTAAAGGCGAGGGGTAAAGTCTGAAACATCTGATGACATTGCCAGTGATTTTTGCCAATCTTTCAAGTAATTTGACTTGTGCACAGCTGAATTTTTTCCCGTAAGTTCAAAAGAGAACCCAGATCACACACAGGATCAGAAGAACAAACAAAGGATTTCTCACTCAGATGTGGGAAGGCCAATGAAGATTGTTATTTGGGCTCAGTTTAAGCCAGAGGCGTCCAAGCTGGTCTGTTTGCATGCTTCAAATTACAGCGCCGCTTTATTCTTCAAAATGCGTGCGAGGCCGGGGAAATCATTTGCGGTGCCTTTCGTGATCGCGTCTTATTCCTCGGAACTGATATTTTGCGTCAGCTTCGTAGCGTCGAAGACCGGGAAAGGGGTTTGCGGTGTCTTTTGTAATCGGGTGCTGGATGTGGAACTCTGTGCCCTGCTGAATGTGCGATGCTGAAAGACCTGCGATGTGGGATGCAATCGGCGCTGCTCGTGACAGTCGGTCCCCTGTGGGACGCGGCTACTCATCTTGTGTTGATTCAAGGACATCATTAGCCCCCCCCCCCCAACCCCGCCTGCATCCTGTCTGCTGTGCATAATGTGAGACTGCCACCACGTTTCTCGAACCCGCTCCAAGGGCCCGCGTTTTTTCGCTTCTCCTTCTGCTTTTATTATGCCGGTATTCCACTCCGCTTCACTCTCCCCTCACAAACAAGGGTCTCCCTCCCAAATAAGCAATATACCGCGATATTTCCGCCTCTCTCCAATAATATTGACCAAAAGTTTATATGCTCCAAGTTAGTAAGGTTAGCTTTAGCACCAGTGTACATGGATCTAACCAGGTGCTTGGAATATGATTAAGCCGAACCTTTGGAGATCTGAGGGCAGCACTTGAGGCAGAGGGAGTCCCAAATGGCCAGTTTTCATTATGATTACAGGTGAGAACCTAGTCTAATGGAAAGATCTAGAAGAAACTGCTTTGTAGTGTGAAAATGTTTCAGTATAAGCAGCTACACTGATGGCCAAAAGTATGTGGACCTCCCTTCTAATGACTGAGCTGAGCTGTTTCGGCCGCACCCACACAGCATACAAACGCATTCTAGACAATTGTGTGCTTCCAGATTTGTGGCCACAGTTTGGGGAAGAAGAAGAAGCTCCTTTCCTGCTCCAGCATGACTGTGCCCCCCATCCATATAGTGAACCTCATAAACAACATGGTTTGCTCAGGTTGGTGTGGAAGAACTTGAGTGGGTGCGCACAGCCCTGACCTCAATCCCACCGAACACCTGGGTTGAACTGGAACGCCGACTGCAGAGCCGGGCCTTCTCACCCAACATCGGTGCCCGACCTCACTGATGCTCTTGCGGCCAAATGGGCACAAATTCTCACAAAATCTGGGGGAATGTCTTCCCAGAACAGAGGGGGCTGTTATAGCAGCAAAGTGGGGGGCCCACTCCATATTGATGACGGTAGGTTTGGAATGGGACGTTCAGCAAGCGCAGATGGGCGTGATGCTCAGGTGTCCACATACTTTTGAGCATATTGTGCATTTACCACGCTTTTGTTTGCCTCCGCTGCATTTCTGGGTGTAAATGAAGAAGATGCCTGATAAACTACTTTACTATCCATCTGTATTCTGTCCCTTAAAGTGATACTTTGTCAGAGCAGGTTGTTCAGCATGTGTTGAGCATGTGTGACTCTGACGTTGCCATTTCTCCTAAAGCACAAAATCTCAAATTCTGAGGTTTTACATCACTGGCAGGAGGAAACTCACCTGTACAAGAATTTAAAGCTGTTTGTGTTGTCAGTGGGAGCTCTCAAACTGCTGAAGGGCCTCCTGTTTAAAACAGCAGAATGTATTAAAAACAGCAGCAGTGGCCTGAATGTTTAATGAGGACAGACCACCAGGAGGCATGTGAGCCGGTGAGAGATGTCACATCAGCTTTCCAAACGCTTGCTTTTGACAGAGCTCATTGTGGAAAAGAAACGCTGGTGTTCATTAGAACACAGCTCTTCGGTTGCCAGTGCCCACCTCTGTATTGTGTAACAGATTCCCGGATGCATATAACACAGCGAGGAACAAACGTACACTTAAAAAGGTCATTTGTTCCTGAAAAACCATTTGCAAGGTCAGCTATTCGCAGCTGCGTGTCCCTGAGGTCCAAAATGAACACCAATAAATGATAAAATATCAGCAAATTCCATTAAAATGGGCACAGTTACTTCGGTAGGTAGCACTGGTTGTCGTAGCGTAAGCCTGTTTCCGTTCATTGGTCACTCCGCAAGACTGATGTATGTCTGTCCACCCGTACTCATTCAGGTCTTTCGGTTCTGTTGCCTGCGCTGCACTCAACACTCACAAACAAAACACACATGCAAACGATACTCAGCGTTTATGTAGTCATTCAACCTATGACGGAAAAAAGAGTGAAGACAAAAGAAGTCAGTGATGGTGCTTGAACAGTCCAAATGGGGGCCACGGTTACAGCAAACGGGAGGCAACGATGGCTCGGCTATCAGCAAGTGCACGAACCTGCCCTAGTAAAAGCAAAAAAATCGCCTCGTAAACTCAAGTATGGGTATTAAACCAAACTCCCCGTCACGGTCTTCTCATTCAGATGTTCATTCTCTGGGGTACAACTGTACTTGATAAGCGATATGGACGTGGACAGTACTCAGATCATATCTCATTCTGTCTCTCTCGCTCCCCTCCCGCAGTCACATTGACGGATTGATCTAACATAGCAGGTTTTTACCCCCAGCCCCCTGTTAACTGGAGCAGGACGCACTCTCCTGCCCTCCCGACAACACTCCATGTCCCTGTTTCTGCCCTCAAGACACCGACTGCCCAACTGCCTTCCGCCGAGCACACCAATTAAATAGCAAAAATGCAAAGCAAGACCGTGAGCCCCTTCAGAGACGGCATGGTTTCGAGGTCAGCGACGGTTATGTTTTGGATGCTGCGGCTGCTCTCGCGTGTGCTGGGTGCATGTTTTGTTCGGCTGTGTTTAGCCGGCACGTGATTTTAATGCAAAGCTGCAGTTTGCCATCCTAGATGAAGCCCAACAGGACAGCCTTCCGTGCAGATGAACCTAGCAGCTAACAATCATTAATAATTTATGCTGCAGCAGCCGTTTTTCATCCTTGCGCGCTACGGTGCATCGCATAAACATTTAGAGTTTTCTAGGAAGGAATTTTTGGTTTATTTTTCAATTCCGTTTGAAATCGTCTGGGCTGTTAATGTGGGTAAGTGGCACACGCAAGAAGGCCATGCTAAATATCATCTGTATGCGTCTCGTGAGAGAAGCAGAGGCAAACCAGATGTCTCATACATTATACCACGGTACGAATGAGAGGGTAGTACTATTGCTAGCTCTTTATTGATCTGAGAGCCTTATCAACCCTTTTTTTTCCAGTCTTAAACATCAAAATTGACAGCAAACGGGTACTGTGTCCAAGAATGCTTGTGTGTGTGTGTATGTTTGCAGTGTGACCCATTCGCACATATGCATGGTTGTCCATGTGTCGCTTTGTGCTTGTTTGTGGACATTTTCGAGTATTAGGCGGCTCGGTGTGTACGTTGGAGAGCCGTATGTATGAAGTTGGATCAAATTGCACGCGCAATGCATACTTGTGGGTCTGCAGCGTTCAGAGAATCACAATCCATCAGAATGGTGGCAGGAAGAGTTGGGAGGCACAGTACAAGAAGGCCTGCCATTTCTCGTTGGATTGACGGGGTGCAGATGAAGGAAGGGAGGACCAAGAGCTCATGGGGAGTCGGAGAACGTGCTGAGAGGGAGGATCCATGGGAGAAGATTTGGCGAGGAGGTACAAATGCAAACAGAAAGGGAGATGGAGACAGATGAGGGGTGGCCTGTTTTCATGAGGGAGATTGAGAGGAATATGGGGAAAGATTTTCTAATTATGAGAATTTTTTTGTCCAAAGTCTAGTCTCAAAAGACACATTGGCTGGAGGGCAGAGTCCTATGGAAGGAATGCATACATCATTCCACGCTGCTTTGTAGTCACTCCTGGAGACACATGTATACAGACCACCGATTCCAGTTGCCCCCAGTGAAACCAATAACTGCATTTAAGAGTCTTTATCTCATCTGGGGTATTTAACAGACAGGTAGGGACAGGAGGTGGAAAGACAGTCATGAAAATGTTCAGAAAAATTCATTAGCAGCACTAAATAATAGGGGCTGAGGAACTGCGCACTGGTCTGTGGGAAAAGGGTCAAAAGATGAGAAAATGAGCCTCGCCCATTCAAGAGAGTTTGAAGCCAGGGTTGGGAAAAATGCAGTATTTCTCCGTGGCTTTCCCATCAGCAAAGCCCTCGCAGTACTTTGTGTTGCCCGGTATTAATCACACGACAAAGGTGAAACTGAGGACAAAGAAATAGCAGGATTGCCGAAACACCCTGTGGTTATGGTTGACATGAAGGCAGGTATCAGCAAAGCATGTGTCTGGAGTGAATGTCTGGAGCAAATGTATGGCCCACTAGGACAGTGACATCACCCTGTCTGGTGAAGGCAAAACTCACCATTTGCTCTTTTATCCACTAACTTGTGTCTTCAGGTCAGGACACCGATCAAGTGAATTCTGTTCCTGGATGGCGGCACATTGGTTATAAGGCGCACTGGCATCTTTAGATCCCAACAGAGGGTGTCTAGCACTGGAACAAAGCTCAGCTCATCCCCTCCAGCTGGTGAACAGGGCATGTTCCAGCACACTTAGCCAAGTGCATGTCTGCCCATTCAAAGCAGGATCTGCTGACCACTGAGCGGAAAGAACTGTAAAATTTCAAAAGATCACATTAGGCAAACCAATCCGCTCCTTTTTTGACCTGCGTCTTACACGTGGTCTGAAAGTAAACAGATGGGTTTCGTTTGAGATGCCGAGCTGTTGTTCCTGCATCAGTCAGAGGTAAATTTCTATTAATTTGTCATGTGGCCCAAAGGCATATCAGCGTGTACTGGGGAAACACAAACTAGACTGCAGAAGGATGAAGTCACTGCTTAATAGAGCTGTCATGTTGTACAGTAAAGGCAGGCAAACATGAAGAGGTGTAAAATCGGCGTGGCGTGAAGCCTTGTGCTCCCCATTGTGCAGTGCCGGGACACACTGTGGTTATTAACGCCTTCATAATGTCATATTGACACGAGCCAGGCAGCCGCGAGCTCCACCGGCCAGAATTAACGCCTCGCAGAGACAAGGCAGACATGGCTTCTCGGAAGGGAAGTAAGCGCAGAAAGCCTTGCTGTGAGACGATCGCAACTGACCATTGCTCAGGCGGTTGGAGAAGTTAGTCATGCACGGTCTCCCGTTCACTACCATCTATTACTCTCCGATTGGCTTGGAATGTCATCAGTTACCCTATGATTGGTGCAGAAACTCATTCGTTCCCCTCTGATTGGATCAGTCACTCGCTGGTTTCAAGAGCGGAAAACAAGTTCTGTTTACAAAAATTTCCCAACGTTTTCACTATATTCCAACAGCGTAGCGTTTAATATCATCCATATTTAATGTATTCTGCTCATCTGGGTTGTGAATTTTTTCAGCACACAAGATTTGCGATTTTACAGAAGGATCATTCATTCGTCTCGTGCATGGAATTGGCTGCAATTGAATGGGTCCTCCATTGATGGATTTATTACTATGTCAGGTGGCCTGGCTGCTGAAGGCACCTGGGTCTCCTATGTGTTTAATGAGGTGCATGTGGCTCATCCGTGAATTCAGCCGGGGACACAGTTGTCGGCTGAGCCGAGACAGAATCTGGGGGACAATGAGGTAATTGTGTGAGTCAAGTGCCAGAGCCTGGCTCTCTAAAGGAAGGGGGAAATGTCTCATTATGTCTGACTAACTGAACACACACTGTCTTTGCAAAGCGTGAGACCTCTTCCTGGAAGGCAGCTGCAGGCTGTTTTAAATGGGGATGGAGGAGCAGCTCCGGCCTTGGCTGGCGTCAGCGTGCTTTCCTAACCGTGAAACACGGGGGACTTTGGGCCCAGGTGAGGGTGAAGGAGCGTGACTGAATTACCTGGAGCTCAAGAAACACCTGAATATGTGACAACACACTGTGCGGACGTGAGTCTGGAAATAGCATTCCGTGGTTAAAGAACCAGGATGAAGGTTCGAATCTCAAATGCCAAGCTGCTGTTGTACCCTTGCTGACAACACTGATACACCTGCCGAAGAACCCGGTTCGCTCCGAGCTTCCCAAGGAACTGCCAACATACGTACCCCAGTGCTGGACTAATTCCCAGGAGGAGCGCAGTAGTCATGAGGAGATAAGCGACAAATGAGAGTAAATGACAGTCAATATCCTTCTCCCCCTGTCCACACCTGATAACATAATAAAACAATCCAGCTCTTTCTATAGAATTAATTTGCGTGTGACAAACCCTGATACTGGCCACCCCAAAAGAAGCATTTGCGCATCTTCATTCTCACGTCGACTCCCTGGTTAAATTTGAATATGCAGCTTTGGTGCTGTATTTAACACTGCAATAGGAGCGATAAGCTGCAAGTGAGGGAGCGGTGTGGGATGGGATGCATTATAGGTCCCGCATCAGTAATGCAGCTGCATGTACGGTGGATCTCATTTTGAAAACGGAACGCAGACCCAGTGCTGGACGTGGACAGAAGCGTGCCTGAAACTGTGGAGGCGGCTGGTTAAAAATAACGGCCGGAGCTAAAGCCGTTCCCAGCGGACGTGTCCCCAAACCCGCAATGAAGGCGCCCGGCTTGAACTCTGACCTTTTTTAATAAAATTAACCGAGCACGCAGTGGCGGTGTGCAGCAAGATAATCCGCTGCGGCTGCAGCAGACTCACCCGCTCGGGGAGGTGACGCCGGAGAGCTTCTCGTCGGAGCTCCCGTTGCTGTCCCTCACAGCCCGACCACTCTCTCTAAGGGCTGATGTCCACCAACCGCCGAATTGCCGTTCCCTTCAGCGCCTCTGTAGTTAAGAAATGCAGGCAACCCAGTTCAGATTAATTAGAGTCAGCGGGCACTGGGCCGCGAACCATTAGCTTTGCGGCTCGGGCCCCAATTGACAGGGGCAAGACTGGGGTTCCAGGAAGGGGTAGGCGCCCAGGGAGTCAGTCAGCTCCTGGAAGCTGCACATAGCATCCACAATTAGAAAAGAACTCTACTTAAAGGGTAACGCTCTTCTCAGGGAGGTGGTTGACTGGGTTCAGCGGATAGGTGGCGCAATTGAGTCAACCAGTCAAAGACACTGTGAGCCATTCAAAGCAGGGATAGCAGTCAGGATGGACTGCAGGTTGTGTCTTGATCTTCTCGCTGTAGAGGAGCCGTACACTGAGAAAGAGCAGCAGGTGGCATAGCAGTGAAGGACACAGGCTTGAATACTACGCAAGTCTAGGAGGGGTCCTGCTGTAGTACCCTTGAGCAAAACTGTAAAGCATGTGTTGAAAACATGCTGCTGACTCTCTGAGCCCTCTTCATCATTTGCTGTGAGGGATCTGCAAGGACACAACAGCCACATCCAATTTACTTTTAGCGCCCCCAGATGTGTCTGCAGTTGCTGTCTCCACACTTTTATTTCAGGTTGTGCGTCGTGATTCTCATGTGCCACCTTATGGCATATTCAAATTATCTAATGCATCTTTATTATTATTACATTGCTGTTTGGTATTATTGAAAGGAAATGTGTTTTATGACATCATCAGGCTTTTTTTAATGCTTAGCTTGCATGTACCACCTATGATTTGGCTTGCAGGGGATTGGGATACAGGTGGAACGACTGACTATTATTTTAAAAAATTTTAAACATTTTAAAAAATGATCTATCTCAGTTTTTATGGGTTTTGGTATTACTTAAGCAAACATGGGTTGACTTGGGGCCCAGAAGCACTTAATCTTTTTTTTCTATTGAAATTAATGGTAATTACATCTAAAATTTATGAGATTTCATCTTATGAGTTGATTTCCAGCAACACATCATGCTCATAAATAGGGGGATACCTGTACTTTATTTTTAACTAGTAAAGTAGTGAATTAGTAGGCACCTACTTCAATTCATCTAGCAGGTATGGTACACGGTGGGGGCGCAGATGTATGAGGTTAATTTGAGAATCAGTTTTCTCAGAGTACAATTCAAATCACATAAAGGAACTTGCTAGAAGCAAATAATAGTCAGTCGTTCCACCTGTATCCCAATCCCCTGCAAGCCAAATCATAGGTGGTACATGCAAGCTAAGCATTAAAAAAAGCCTGATGATGTCATAAAGTTTTTAAACCTCCCCTCAGCCTGTTTATTAAGCTCCGACAATCTTTCAGCAATGTGAATAAAATAAATTTCCAGCCGAATCTAAGAGCAACCCAAGATGTGCCCCAGTGACATTGGGGAAATAGGGCCTTATCTCAGGAAACAGGACTGGTTATCTGTGAAGTTGGAACAGGCCTTGGGGCTCAGGAGGAAAGAAGCCTACGTGGAGCCACCACTAACTATTAATCCACCAGGCCTGAGGTACACCCATCTGCCATTCATCTCTTTGCAAGCGGTTACTTGAGGTCCAGCCGCCCTGTCAACATTTTAAATTCCCTCCAAACAGGAGTGGGAATTTATCACATGTTCATATTTAATTTCAGAACATAAAGCACACGGTTTCATATCCTTTATCTTTCGTGGTATGAATATTGTAATTTTCAAGAAATTTGTATTAGTTGTATTTATCAGATGTATGTGTATGATACAGTGTATCCTGCTTGAATAGGATGATCTTAGACCCCCATCGCCGAACATCAAATACATTTAGTTCACGCTTTTGTTCAAGGTGACCTACAATGCTAATCACCTTTACATTTAAGCCATAGGGCATTTTTACGCCTTCTGAGTTCGAGGGAATGGGTGTAACCGAGTTACCCCCAACAAGAATCAAGCTTTTATCTAAACCCTCATCCCAGTTAATCCCAAATTCAGCTGAAGATTTCGAGAACTGGATGTCCGACCACCGTTGGACACAAAAACTAAATAACAATAATATTCACGTTACAGGTTGCGTGTAAAAATGTCTAAAGGTAATAGAGAACGGACTCCCTTATTAATATCTAATTGTTTTTATGTTGGTTTGTTTAGCTTACAAGGTTAATGCTAAGGTAGAGTTTATAAGAGTCATAAGATCATAATCAGGTGAGGATGATCCAAGAAAAAATATTGTATTCCAGTTGCAGAAGGTCAGATAAAACCTGTATACACCATAAGGGCAGCAGCATTTTGGATGGTATGGACAAGGTAGGATCAATGCAGGAAGACACTTTAGAAGGTAATAACCCAGCCCAGAGAGAACAATGAGCTGGCATAGTCAATGAGACTGTGATGGGTTTTGCAGATGCTGTTAAGGAATAAGTGACAGGTGTGGGCCAGCAAAATTACTGCATTGCAGATGGATGGTACTGGAAGACCTGTGGAAGAGTTTCCTACGAACAGATAAAGGATGTCAGATTTAGAGGGATTAAGATTCGGGTGATGGTCAAACGAGTAGGAAGAGATGTCCAACACGTGGCTTGAAATTTAGTATCAGACCTAAGAGTCAGAAAAAGGAAATGGGGCATTGATTTCAGTGGCATCTGCAGAAAAGCTGTGAGTGGTGATGAGGGGACCCAGTGAAGGAATGGGTAAACAAACAAGTTCCCAGTACTGACCCTTGAGGTACAGCCCTGCAGAAGGCGCTAAGAAAGGAGAGCGAATTTTTCCATGAGACAAGGCATCAAAAGCGTAAGACTCCCGCCGGTCTAATGTGAAAACCACTGGTGCGGAACAAATAACCCCGTATTCGAGCTCCAGGCTGAGTTCCCGATGTAGCGAGAGGTAAACGTGAATCCCCATTTTGGTATCTGAGCCAAAAAGTCTCGGCATAACAAACAAAGCCAATGTATACTGGGGAAAATATTTTCATTTCCACAAATACAAGGACAATTCTGTGCAACAACACTGCGTTGTCAGCCTTTGCCTCATGTGGCCCAGGTTCAAACATAGTTTGCGCTTTTGCAATTTCATGCACTTCTGTTTAGTCAATAAGTCCCCCAGTAACAGCCCATTACAGTAAATACATTTTATTGGTTGCTTTTCTGTTTTATCTTTTTCATTTGTTTTTTAAATAAATTTGAATATTAAATATTTGTTATTATTGCTTATAAGCAACAGAGAATAATGTATGACGCTAAATAAAAAAAGTAACTGCACATAAGCAGTCAAATGCATATTATTACCTCATTAACTGTTATCAGGAAACTGGTGTTTAAAATGTTCTTCATGAGGCTGAGAAAGGTATTTCAGAATGTAAGGGATATTTTGGGGAAATTAATTGGCGCTTCTTGGATGAACCCGGAATGAATCACAATTTTACTTATGGAAGGAAGTAATGAAAATAGCTTCCCGATATTTGAGTTTGCAGAATCGGAGCCATTTTTATGATCCGATTAAACTTAGATACCAGACCATAGGTGGACTGAGCTGTTACCGGGGCAGGGAGCCTCTGTTTGCTAGAAGTAAAGAGTAAAATTGAAAATATACTTGAGTACGGAGTCTGCAGAGCAAATGTGGCAACAGCATTTTGGTTGTGGTTCCTCAACAGCATGTTCACTTTTCTCAGGCGGTGGCTCTTTGTAAAACGCCTTAAGTGTGAGACCAGTCTATGAAGAGGTGGTCCATCCTCCGTAGAGATGAGGCCTTGTCTTTACCGCTGTAAAACCATTCTGATATAATTAGATCATGTGTTGAATGAAGTAGGGTCTGAATCCCAGGTAATGACTATGAAGGATAGATCCCACCTACAAGGGACACAGCTGTCATGCGCTGTCTGCATTTTTGTTGAATTCACAGCAGCACAGCGGACTCTGCCCTGTGGGGTCAAGCTGTATCATGGCATCAGTGTCTGGGAGGGTGCGGAGCTGCTCATGGCTCTGTCAAGGAGAGGTCAGTGGGGGCAGTTGCCACACCGGGTCTAGATCTGCCCTCATCAGAGGCGCACATTTCACAAGCTCCTCGAGGGAACCTGCTGCACCCAACATGGAAATTGCTCTAAAAGGAGGACGTTTCTATGTGACCCTGAGCCAAATATGCCAGCGGTGCCCAAAGTGCAGCAGCAGGTCACTTATTGTGCTCGACAGCGCTCTGCAAACTTCCTACCCTGGAAAACACACGGCACCGATCCTGCAAATAAAGCACACCCTGTCCTTCGTTCAACCGAGTTAGCTCGTACTGAGACATCACCCCAGTAGGCAAAGCCCCATCGTGAGGGGAACCAGATGAGGGAGTAAACCATACCAGCTGTGGCAAATATATAATCCATTTTTGGACAAAAAAATACACCACCTAAAATAAAATTAATCAAATAAATGGCATTATCATCTATGACAGTGGTAACGCCAGCCATCCAGTCATCAATACATCTGTTATTGTTAATCGCTTTATCTTCCAGAGGGCCAGAGCCGGTCCTGGAATAACTGGGCACCAGGCTGTGAAACTGGATGGGATGCCAGTCCATCACAGATGGTAACACCAATATTTCCTACACTGTTTGTAAGAAAAATGTTTGAACTCTTCCAGTTATCCAAAATTACGAAAGTTGGCACCGTGAACCGCGCAGGAGAGTGAATCATTTTTCAACCGTCAGTATCATCTTTCCACTTGTAAACAACAGGGGAAACATTTTATTTAAAGCAGCGTAAGGATATTTGTTATAAACGTGGCTTGTATGATTTACAGGGCCTTCCTGTAAAAGTATTCAGACCCTTGACAAGCTCACACAGTTTGCTGGGTAACAAAATTATGCACTAATATTTTTTCCATGTGATATTTTAACTCTAAATAATAATGCTCAACAAGTTTTTATCGGCCAAAATGTTTTGAATTACAAATTATTATAATTATTATTTTAAAGAAACAACTGAAATTCACCATTTGCACAAGTATTCAAACCCTTTCATTGCAACTAGCCTTGTGCAAATTAAATGGCCAAAATTACTTTAATGAGCCATCCATTTATTTGACTGGCCTATGGCTGTGTTCAATAGCGGTTCACAGTAAATTATGAGAGATTTCAAGATAAAAACACTTTTGTCCAGAAGGTCTTTACATTACTGTCCACAGGGTCCTTTTGGTCAGCGACCGCCTGTTCATTTCTGCTTGTCGTCGGTGCCAGCATCGTGTGGAGACTGCTGCTTTGCAGGGTGGTGTCCCGAACCGCCTCACCGCGGTGGTTACAGCCCCTCATCTGAGCCCGTGCCCTGCAGTTGCCATGGCAACACCCATCAACGTCGTCGCAGGCTCTCCTCCATGCACAAAACGGTATGCCGGTGAGCTCTTGGAGGTGATCAGAGCATCGCACCACCTTGGCACACACCCCTCTCCCAGGATGCCATTGGTAGAGAATAAGGTGTCCATGGCAACGAGTAAGATACAGGTTCCCTGCATGTGAGCAGGCTGCACTGTGTCCAGGATGGGTTAACTCTGCCATCTGCTTTCCGTCTCGACTGTCCGCTGCCCAGTGCCCTGCCAACCTGGGCGGCCCAATGTGCACTGCTCATTCGCTGATACTGGTTTCTGAACATGACCTTCTAGGCACTGTAATCGAATAAGCCTGAATCTTCTCCGGCAGCACCTCTGAAACATGCCGAGGACAAACCAAGTCTCTGTTACAGCTGTTGGTTGGTCAGCTGCTTGCTGGTCTCCTAAACTGCTTGGATGAAAAACATCTGCCCAAGTTGACCCCGGGATCCCCCTGCAGGGTCTATTGCTATTGGGAAGGTCAGCATAACAAACCATCTCCACGCTTCCTTGCATGGTCCTGACTGTAGTGTTAAATCTCAAAGGCAAACACCCTGACCCTTCCATGACCCGACTCCGCGATCCATCTCTCCTTTTCCCAAACCTTTTTCATGCGGACTGAAGTGCTCTTGGAAATATAAGCAACCGTGGCTACCTGTCTGGTCAGGAGGGTTTAAGCTAGACGTGACCGACTGTGACGCTACCAGCCCACGGATCGTGAAAGGGGGGAATCTTCCAAGAGGTGGGCACACTCTAGACTTTTTATTATTCCTGATTACAACGGCTCATTTTAACCCAAATCTGTGTGATTACAATTGCTCTGCTCCAAATTCTCCATCCCATCTGATTATTACGTTATTATAATAACCGGCACATTTTGGACCCACGTAGCGGTAATGAAAGATGTACTCCAGACTGAAAGCCGTGTCATGAAAATGGGTTTGATTGCCATGTGCCAGTTTCGCGCAAAGGGATGTGGGACTCCCGTCCCTTCCGGTCTCTGGGGTGTTGTTTTTATTCGGGTGCACCGGCGGCGAACGGGGAGGCCCGCATTAAACCTCAAAGTGACGGTGAGTCTGACACCAACGTTCAACGCAGTCCCTTTCAGTTTCTGTGGAGCGGTTCGTGCGGAGGCTGGCTGAGCGGCACGGAGCAGGAGCAGAGAAAAGGTTTGGTAAGCCAGAGGGAAAAGCAGTCAAGGAAATGACAAAACTTCAACAAATTCTCTCTATTCAACATCTTTAACTGTCACCCTGAACTGGTGAAGAAAGGGAGAGATGGAATCAAATCACTGCCCCGGAAATGTCCTTTTGATCAAGATGTTAACCCTAAAACTGCCCCAAAAATAACCAGCTGAATACAGTGAGTAGCCCATTCATTAAGTACAGCTATCTAGAATCTGTGTCCTTCAGAACAGCATAAACTCATCTGTGTATGGATCCTATAAGATGACGGATGTGTTGGGCAGGAATGTGGTACCACATGGGAAAGATGGTGTTGTTGCTGCACATTTTACAGCTGCACACTGTTGCTGCCAACAGCCTGGTCCATTTAATCTTAAAAATAGGGTTGAGACCCAGGGACTGTACAGGTCGCTAAAGTGATGAAAACTCACAGTCTTGCTCCTGGAACCATCTGGTGATGATAAGCACCTTGTGCCATTGTGCATCATGATACACCGTCATTCAGATGTTCTTCGGTAGGTGTCAACAATGTGGTAGAAAAACATTCCCCACAACATCACACTCCCACCACCAGCTTGTACTGTTGACACCAAAGAGGAGGCTCTGTGGTCTTGTGTTGTTTGTGCCATATTCTAATCCTTCCGTGAGCAGGATGCTGAAGGAACCGCCCGGGCAACTTTTTTTGTTGACCACAGTGGTCCAGTTTTGATGCTTCTGTGCCCACTGGAGATGCACTTTCTTGTTCTTTGCCGACAGCATCCCAACACAGTCTTCAGCTGTTGTAGACCATTAGAGACAAAGTCTGATAAGTTGTGCGTTCTGAGATGATGTTCTTCACACCGAGGTTGAATTGGGGTGTGATTTGTACTGATGTTCCCCATCTGTTTGCCAACACAGCCCTCACCTTTCTCCTTTGACCCCTCTGATCTACATTCAAAGTCACTAAGGTCACTCATTTTACCGATTTGAAGACTAACTGATGCTAAAAACACTGGTCTGCTTGATCCCTACCACACACTCCAGACGTGATGTTTGACTTGTTTTCATGCGCAATTTTTGTGAAGCTGGAGGGTGTAGCTAATAACCTTGCAGCTCAGTGTAAATAGGTAAATAGCTCATGACAGCATACTGAATATTCTAAATTATGTGGACCTGTGATCAGTTTTGCCTTTTTTACATGCTTTCTGAGCGTTGCAGACCCTGATCAATTCAATGGCCAGGGCACCTCTCCCTGGTGCATCTGATGAGTTCGAATGCCAGTTGGCAACAATAATGTAATTAACTGTCAACCAACTGACTTTGCTTTATGAAACTGTACTTTGATGCTGGCACTTTGAGCACTGTTTCCAACAAAGAGTGTTACCGTCAGCATGGGAGCTAGCGCCAAACATTAGCAATTGACGGTAAACAAAAACGGAAGAAGCCACAATTCAAAAAAAAAAAACAAAATACAAGGTCTTAGCAAGACAGAGATTGCAGGAGAGATCACAAGGGGCAGCGGAAACTGAGAATTGACAAGAAATCCGGGTAGGAACTAAATTCTGTCCACAGTTGGTTTCAATCAGTCAGAAGATGGGGGGCAGAGAGACGCCTACGTTCTGTTGCTGAAGCGGCCACAGGCGTGATAGTAGGTTAGGTGTATTAAATGCATTTTTTACTCACAACACGTTTATTGGAACGCAACCCCATCGTAAGACGGAGACCATCTGTATCGGGATGGATGCTTGGTGCACCGTCCGTTGGGGCTTTGAGTCCACTGGAAGGTTCACACCTGCCCCCTGCTGGGACTTTTTGGACAAGACAGAGGTGGAGGTGGGGTGGCGATGGGTGCCTGCGGAGTGAAGATAAGTGGAGGCTCATATGCACATGCTGGGCTTGTCAGGGGTTTAGTCTAATGCTTCCCTCCCAAAATTATGTTTCATACAAAACTTCACAGTTGTCCACAGTGCGGTGAAAAACAGGCACCCTTTTCCTGTTCGAGCCGTACATGCTGAAGAAGCAGTTAAATACACTCGCAAGCATGAATTGTACACAAAGAAAAATGGCATGGAGGAAATATTCGTTGGGAGAGGTTAAACAACATGGGTGTGTGTGTGTGTGTGTGTAAAATGTGAATGTTTACAACAAAGAAAAGGGTGAGCAGCAGAAAATGGGATTTGGGATGCAGTCTAGGAGCTCAAGGAGACAATCCCATTTCATGGCTGTTTAGATGGGCTGCAGATGTACAGCAGGAAGAGCTCGGGACTCAGAGGCATGCGGGCATACACGCAAACGCACACACGTGCATGAGCACGCACACAGTGATTCTGAAGGGAAGTGCGCTCAGATCCCCTCTGTACACAGACATTCTCTCACTAATTTTGCAAGGAGGCACAGCTATGCATCTGTTCACATACCTTTGACCGTGACCTGATCGCCCAGTTGAACACAGAATATTCAGGAGACTCAGCTCAGTCACCACACAGTATGTTCCGTTCATCCATAACCCCTTGTCCAGCGCAGGATCACAGTGTTCCAGAATCTATCCTGGAAGCAAAGGTACACCAGTACATTAAAATCCAATTCTTTATAATTATTATTGATGTTATTTGTTTATTTCTTACCTGAGGCCGTTACATAATCTGCTCTTCCTATAGGTCAATCCCTTCTGGCACCTGAAGTGGCATCTTTCACACTAAGGGCCTCCAAGGCTATCACCAGTTCTAGCTCTTTCTTTGTGATCAATGAGCTAAGTCGATGACAGAACTCAGCAGGGGCAGCAAAGTATTCCTGTTTGTCTCAGCCCGGTGTGAGGTCATTACTAAGGCTGTGAGCATTGATGTTGACACCTGAGCTCAGCACCTGGTGAAGCGCCATCTGCTCACCTCCATTACCTGGACAGCACTGCTTTTGCACAAATTATTGTCACATCAAAGTGGGTCCTTTTTGGCACATGGGGTCCACACTTCTGGACTACTGGCGCACACCATAGGCTGCAATCCAAGGGCTAGATCTCGGTACCTGCCCCCCCCCCTCCAAGGAACTTCAGGGGAGATGTTGACATAGGGCTCTCTCCAGCCTCTAGATAAACCATTATGATTGTTTGTGAGAGCTGTCAGCCAGGGACCAGGTTGTTCACTGCGGCAAAGAGCAGCAATGGACAGCTGCGTGTCACTATCACAGCAGGACCGAGCAGCCAGAGGTGCTGCCACTAAACATGTGCCACTTCCTGTTAGATGATCCAGCGCTTTAGTTTTTAAAACGGTTTGTCATCCACCTGATTGAAAGGTTGCCATTGTGGGATGATGAAGAGCCGGTATATGATGTTCTCCAAATTTCTGTGAAGGTTAACTTCATCGGATCCTAATGTCTACCAGTAGGAATCATCCAGGGTTTTAACATTTTTGTGATGACACAGAATCACATTTGGAAGGGGAAATGTCATTACTGCAAAATACATAAATATGTTCATATTTTCTGCATGCAGAGATGATATATAAAAAAGCGTGTCACTACCCTTCACCCCAAAGCCAGAGGGTCAGGGCTGTGTGCTGTCACACCCTGCTGCTACTGAGAGTCACCGGGTTGTAAATCTGTCCCTTCGGGCTCGTGGTGAGCTCCCTTTAAGAGACCATCTACAAACTCCTGTGCATTACAAACAAGACAGTGAACGTTTTTCAGCCGTGCGCTGTTTCTGCATCCAAAGTCTGCAAAATTTCACAGCATGATTCCACTGCAGTGAAATACCAGGTCCTTCGAGACAAAGGCCTCACACACAGATTGACTGGTTGTTACAGTTTCTCCTACATAAACGCAGTACTGAAGCTACACACAAAACAGGTCCCTTACTCTCTCCCTTTACTCTCCATTTCTTATGTGGTTATTGCTCTTTGGATTATTTCCAGTCCAGTTTCTGCTCCTCAATCTATTTTTTGGCTCAAAACTGATTCTCTGTCCACCTTTCTTTCCTTTCCTCTGTTAGTCTCACGTATTTTGTGTTGCTCTGTCAATCTCTTGCTCGCCTTGGTCGTTCAGCTTCCCGAGGGGAAAGTGCACTGCGGTAATGAAGGGCGGCCTTTTCAGGGTGAACCTGAATGTGCTTTTATTTACAGAGTGAGAACATCTAGATTGCCTGTATTAGCAGCTTTTTTCACATTGTCACTCCAGGGGTTTAAAGCATTTGACCCATTCATACAGCTGATACCTGTTTTCTGCCTCCATTGTGATAATAATGCTGTGCTAACAAAATGTGGGTCTTGAACTGCTCACCTACAGGTTGTAAGTCCATGGGCTTAAACACTAAGCACTTGGCATCAAATAAACACGCATTTAAAAAAAAATACACACACACACACACACACACACACACACACACACGTTCACCAGAGCCAAGAACCAAATTCAGACTTTCCACTTAAATAAATGCAGTCAAACAGTCGCAGGCTTTTATGACAGAAGTTACCCGGGGTCCTCAACTTACAAACATATCTGAGACTGGAATTCTACTCATAACGCCATTTGTTTGGAACTCCAAAGCTGCAGTTAGTAAAAGGTGAATAATATATGCATCCCGTTTATTCATAGCTTAGATTCTGTAACTCTGTAGTGAACGCTGTGTTAAATAAGTGCCGTGCGGTTGGCATAAGGAAGCCATCAGTTCTTTTCCAACCCTGTTTGGTTTTTTAGCTGAGAAAGTGCCGGAAAAGATGCTCCGCAGCACCAGATGGAGGAAATGGTCCCCATGGGCACCAGCTGTGAAGGAAGGCGCAGTGCTAAATATTAAGAGGACGAAAATTTGGATTCAAGCCCAGATATTCGGCAGGTACCCTGGGGGTGAGGGGGTGTGTACGGAGAGATGTGCACAGCCCACCCCACAGCTGTATACCTTAAAGGCAGCTGAAAGCAAAGCTGCCTTTAAAGCAGATTTCTGGTCAGGGATGTCGCAGTGGCGTAGCCAGTAGCTGCTATCGATCATGTTTCCTTCCTCAGAGTGGAGCAGAGTCCTCGAGTCGTGGTCTGACCCCCGTCACGGTGTGTGACACGGCCATTAGTCTGCCAGAAATTTAGTCTGTGGTCACTTCCTGCATGCTTGACTGCTCGAATCATCTGGCAGCTTTCAGCTACTGCCTCTGACCGCAGTCTTTCTCGCCTCCAAAGTGATGTCTGAAACGTGAAAATCCAACAATCATCTCTCTGACAGAACAAAAAGCCACAGAACATGCAAACCTATAAAAGAAGCAAGCAGAAAAAATGTAAATACAGCATGTGTAAACTTCAACCCAAAGGGCAAAGGTTTAAAACTTCGTCCAATTATAATGGACTATAGTGTCACCACGATTAAAAACATCAACATCGGTTAGAACATCAACATAGCATCCATACCGACTTAAAAATTTAGAATGACTAAAAATAAAAAATGGCACAACACTCCAAAGTTATTAAACATAAAAACAGGTTAAAATGAAGTGATTTTGCTCTTTGGTGGGCCTTGTCTCTAGACCCCGATGAGCCAGACCCTGTGTTGACCGTGTGTTCAGCGTGCGCTCTCCTCTTGTGCTCCCCACAGGGACCTGCCTGGTTCTGGGCTGTATGATTTACCCTGACGGTTGGGACTCGGACGAGGTGAAGCGAATGTGCGGCGAGCAGACGGACAAGTACACCCTGGGCGCCTGCTCTGTGCGCTGGGCCTACATCCTAGCCATCATGGGCATCCTGGATGCGCTCATCCTCTCCTTCCTGGCCTTTGTACTGGGAAACCGCCAGGACGGCCTGATGGCCGAAGAGCTGCTGGCTGACAGCAAAGGTACCGTCTATGAGGGTCACGGGGGCCACATCAGCTCAGGACAAAGATGTTCACATTTGATTTGTGGTCTCCCTTCTGACCACGGTCCTCTTTATCTGGCAAATGACCATATTTGGTAACTTCAACGGACATCCAAAATGTCCTCCCCATGCCTCTCCGTGAAGGGTTGACATTTTGAATTTCCAAGTATTTCAGTTAGTGCCATATAAAGGGTTAAAGCTGGAACATGTGCTGACCTTGTATTTACCAAGTTAAGCATAACTCTTCTGTATGATGTATCAGAAGCACAGAAACCCTGGAGATATGAGCGTCCGGTTCATCAGAATTTGAAATTACAAATGATTTCACTAAATACCCTACCTAGTTTACATTACATTCCTTCACATTTACGAAGACCGAATTGTGATTTCGTGCAACTCGTGACAGCTGACCGGCATGCAGCCAGCACTACTGTGTGGTCTTCTTCACAGTTACAGTTTGCGTCGTGCTGCATTACATTCCCAGCCTCCATTATCCCTTGTTTGCCAGTTTCACCTGTTACAATCTCAGTTATCATCCAAACACCATCACCCTGTTCGGTGAGAGCAAATTCATTTGCCTAGTTTACACGTTAATATGATTTGGTGGTGTTTTAGTGTAAATGGGTGTTAGTTCTGGGGTTTGGAAATGCCGAATTTTGACACTAATACATGAATTTAAAACATGTTACCTTTATAAGTTGAGGAGGACAGTACCTGATCTATCAGCGGCACAGTAGAAATACAGACCTCTGCCGTATTGCGTTGCATCTGAAAGCATGTTGTCAGTTATTCGTACCCTGCACCTCAAATATGTGCGTTGGTGGAGCAGTCAGAGGGTGGATGTTTGTGTCCTTCACACCAGCAAGGAGTGACTCAGTCTTCGGTGCAGCATGAGCCCATGTGGCGTCAACTGACCGCGCCGACTGACTTCTTAAAGGGCCACCAACAGCTCGGCGCCTCCCAACCTGTTAAGGGAATCAGATCGAGCCGGTCGCGCCTGGCTGCATCAGTCAGAAATGGCGGCACTGTGCACACCGTGAGTGTGATAGAGAAGAGAGACAAGAGAGTGACTCACCTGTCGGGTGGAAGTGAGCGCATTGCCATCGAACGCATCACCCTCGTGACACCGACCACAGCTGAGGCTCTTTCTCACGTTCTCCTCCCTTTCTAACATTGTGCGTACAGTGTGTCAGTTTGCCCAGATCAGAAAAGTACCTTCTTGTTTTCCACTCCCCCACAGAATGGCGAAGAGCGCCACTTTCTTCTCCCTTCCTCCCTCTGCTGGTCAAGTGTAGTAACTGCGACAACATACTTTAATCTTGAACTTCTTTGGGGTTTATTGTTAATCTAGAGAGACTTGTTCTTCACACCTCCTGCTGTTACCACTGTTAATCTGTCGTTCTCCCCCTCTCTTTTTCTGTCCAGAGAGCGGAAACGCTTAACGCAAGCAGAGGCGAGTATACCCCCCAGCCCAGAAGCAGCGACCTGTTATGTGTTAACCTGGTGAAGTCATACATCCTAAAAGTGTCCTTTTTTCTCAGGTCTGTCCCACAGGATTGCTTTTTGGCCACTAGGGGGACAGTCAGCATAATTATATGGCCCAGCTTTTTACCCACCACCCCATGGATGGGAATCTGGCCACAAAGGTGGCCTTAAGAGGAGAGGGCGGAGGCACGAACAGCCGGGGCTACGCCACTGTACCTGCAGCACCCCAACCGCCGCCCTGGGACCCATCTCCTAGAGACACCTTCCGTTGTAAAACTTAGATCAGCAACATCACACTGACACCAGCTGAAAAACACACCCATGCGCATTATTTTGTGATTCCTGCTAATGTGTAACTCCAGTGTAAAATAAAACCGTGCAGTAATGCACTGAGCCACATTGAGTGTTACTGACACATTTTCCATGCCACTCACGCTGTAACTAGTAAAGGCGACAAATGTTTGTTCTCTCGTAAAAGTCAGTGTTAGTTGTGTCTGTCTCGGTGTGTGGATTGTGGACCCACCCAGAGCCAAGACTAGGACCTCCATCGGCACAAGAATGGGTCTTCCCCACTTTGCACTAGAAGCACGTGCACCGGAACATGGATCAGCAGAACTGCAAGCATCTCAGAATTCCCAGAGGTCCACTTTCTGGTTAGCTGGGAAAGGAGCAATGAAGTACTGCTGCACTTGGTATTGGGACTGCTGGAACTCGGTGCTCCTGGACAGAACGGATCATCCACCGTGGAAATGAGGATCAGCCCGGCAGCCACGTGAAGGAAAGGGTGGTCTTGGGTTCGACAGGGTATGAGGTATGGTCAGTAGGTACACGGCAGGTGTGATCTAATACAGCACAGTGTGGTGATACCAAGAAAGTTGTACAAAGGAACTGTACATATATACAGCATATATATTACATTGTGTCTAATATATTCGTCAGAAAAGCTGGATATATTTCTAGATTTTGTCTTAATAAAAATGTGAGCATTTCAAAAAGTATATACAGTGTTAAAAAAAGATTTAGATAACATGTAGATCACTGACCCACATGACAGCATTGGAAGAACTCTGATGGTGTGGGGTTGCGACTGGTGCAGTTACAGTGTGCAGTCAGGTGAAGGCGCTGCCAAACCCAGCCAGACCCCCCCCCCCAACCCCCGTGCCTCTGCCACAGTCTTGGAGATGGTCTCGTTCATGTGTGTGTTTTAAAAAAATTGAGAAAATGCAGTGATACGGTTATAAAAGGGAAAATCTGAACAAATATAAAATGTTTAAAAAGGGAAACAGATTCCATTGGAATTTTATCCAGTAAAAGGCAGAAACATGACATTTTTGCAAAAGTTTTCGCAGGTGTTTTGTCTTTGTGATTTCAGGCATATTGTTGACTTATCTGATTAAAAAGAGGGGAAGGAGAACAAGGTTTGAGTGGAGCGGAACTAAGGTTGTGTACAATAACTGATCATACAGCTCACTTTGTATACAGAAGACCCCGAGGTTCCTACTGTGTTTGATTTTTATTGCAATAACCAAATGTCCTGAGCAGGGTCTTACTTGTCTGGAGATTATCCAGGGAACAGAAGGTGTGTGGCCAGGTGCACCCAGGATGGAGCACCAGTCTACTGCCATGCAAGCAAACATGCACGCACGCACGCACGCACCCACGCACGCACGCACGCACGCACGCACGCACACACACACACAGCCACCAATCGGAATCCACCTGAAAAACACTTTTCTTTGAATTGTGGGAGGAAACCAGAGCACCCACGAACACAGCAAGAACAGGTACACTGACCTGGATTCAAACCTACATCCATACTCACAGTCTAGAAGCCTCCTAAGTATTCATTTCTTCAGATCCAAGTGAAGTTTGGATAGTGGAATCCAACCAGTTGGGTGTGACCCCCTCTTTTCGTACCTCAGCAGCTTTCAGTTCATCACGATGGTTGTCCAAGATTAAATGATGAAGTAGAAGAGTGAGGAACAGCAGCAGAGCCATAAAAACTCAAACCAAGAAATTAGTTTGATAAAGTAATGTGATGTAAAAGCAATGGATCTCTAGAAGATTCATCAAGTCAGTTTAATTCATTATCAAGCAGTACTGAATGCGTATAAAAAATGAAGATAAATATGATTTTCAAGTGCTCAGCTGCATAAAATATATTTTAAACATTTTATTACAGGTAAGAAGATGCTCAAGGTAACTACCATGCGTAAAAAGCTTTTTTAAAAGCCTCTCGTGTGTAACTGGATTCTGGGAGCTTCTTTACTGAGGTCCAGCGACTGTCTACTATCGCGTTTGGTGGCCATCTTCTTTTCTTCACAGCTGAAATGTCCTGATGATCTTTCTCCATGTTCCTCACTCACAGCACCTAAGTTAGGATCATGAGGCAAGAAGCAGAAATGGTACTAGGATTCCATAAATATGCAGTCCATCCTCAATTTTCCAGACTTTATGGGGGGTGTTTGAATATGGCAAAAGTCAGGAAAATTGAAAGTGTAATTTAAGTGAAATATTTTTTTTACTACTATGCTGTATAGTACTGCGCTGTGTATGTACTACAGTAACACTTTTATACCCTAATGTAAAGCGTAACGAATACCTAATGTTCCTAATAAAATGAAATAAATGTGAATAAAGGTTTCAAGACAATGGAGACAGAGACAGATGGATCCAGACTTTTCTGACAGCATCAACAATTAAAAAAAAAAATGTATTTCTCATTTTCTCTCAAAAGGCAAAAAAATTAATTTGTAGTCATTTCTATTGTGATTAAAAAGCTTTTTTTCCAAATATGATTTTTTCTGTAAAATTGAGGATGGACTGTACCATACCTTTTGTTCAGAAAAGGGCAAAGTGTGTCTAAATGAATAAAGGTTTCCACTGTATAAATCCTCTTTTCTGGTTTTTGTCCATTTATGTAAAATTCGGGGCTGCAAAAAATAATGTAAAGCTGTACTAGTGAGCTGGTACCTTATGATACAAAGAGTGAAATAAGAAATTTAAGATGCAACTTTTCCCCAGTTTTGTTTCCCCCCCAGAAATGAGCATCCTTTTCACATACCCATTTTGTAAAATGCTGGCCTGCAGCAACGCACAACCAGTTTACCCTCAGCTGATATGTGGCAGTAAAACAGGAGTGTTGGACCGCTGTCTGTCCCACTCACTTTCCAGGTGTTTACAGTTCCTCCCTGTGTCCCTGGCAGTGCTTCTCCCAGCAGCAGTAAGCTGGGGTACTGCTTGTCTACCGGACAGAACACAGCATGTTGTACAATTAAAAGACCACTGTTGCACAGATTTATGGGATGAATCCATCAACAGTTGGGATTTCCAGTAAATTAATGTTCACTTTAATGCATGCCATGGTTAATAAAACATTGAAAAATATAATTAAAGTTATTATTATTGGATAGGTTTTACTGCACTGTATATTCGAGCAAGTTGAGAACAAAAGTAGTCAGGAACTCCTGTGGTCCCCAGTGCATTGGTAAGTTGACGAGCCAGTGTGTCAAACTGGGAGAAGTTCAAGAAAAACGTCCTTACCGCTGCACTTTTACACAGCTGGGAGGTGATGCTAAGAGCGCTGCAGGACAGGAGAATCCCAGTAACACAAACTGCTTCCAACCAATTTTCCAGAACAAGAATGAAGAAGAGTGAAAAGTATCAAAAGACCAGAGACATCCACACAACACTGAAAATAGTGCTGAGACCAATGTTTTTTTTTTATCCTAAATAATTGCGTATTTATATTCATTTTAATTCTGTAGCCCATATTAACACACAAAACACTGAGTGCTATAAAACTGACATTACTGTGATTTATTATGAACCATGAAAACAGCCAACCAATGCTGTGAGTGTCTCTTCCACACACATACATACAAATAATAAAAAAGACAAAATCAAAAAGGAACAATCCCAATATTAACAATAAAAATAGTGCTACGGTCACAGAAACATTCAGCTTAGCAAAGAGAGTGCTCTTATTTACAACAATATTCCAAAATGGGATGGGGGCGAACTGTACAGCGCAGTAAAGAAAACAAGCGTCTATTTACATGTGTCTCTGCTGAAAGCTGCAGTAACCGTCTATACATTAAATTACATTTCTACAAATGACCAATAAAGTTCAAAAATAATATGCTAATATACCACCTACGGGCAAGTTCTCCCACTCGAGGCAACGTCACAGCCAAACAAACACATTCACGTTACACAAGCACACACTGGCTCCATTTTTCTCTCCACACACACACACGCACGCATGTACGCACGCACGCACAGACACACGCACACACGGCAGTGGAACAGACTACCAAAAGTCTCTTTCTCTAAATCTGCAACAGAGTGCAGGTTTTTTTTTTTGTTTTTTTTTTACATGAAAGAATTAAAAAATAATAATTCTGTAAATTCTTTGTACAAAAAGCTTTTTTTTCTTGCTAAAATGAGTCACCAAACAAACAAATGGTTTAAGAGAAGAGAGACCGAGACGACGTGGAACTAGCGCCGCAGATAGCTGGCGAACGGAGACTGTGGTGTCCGTCCATGGAGAACCGATTCCAGGCTGCTGGGGAGACGGAGGAACGGCTGGAACAGACGGGATGGGACTGTGCTTAGGACAGGGGTCACTAAACAGAGTAACAGAGAAAGAGTGCGGCCCTGGGCACAGAACGCCACACTGATGGCCTTGAGCACCACGTTTCCCCCTTGCACCCTGCTTTACCCTCCCGTTTTGTGGGAAAAGGCCCCCATCCTTCCTCCTGTTTTCCCTTGTTTACCCCTACGCGTTGGTGTAACCCCCATTTCCGGTCAGCAATAGATAGACAAAACAGGGTTCAGTGCCACCCCAAGCCAAGGTACCCTGCGTTGTGGAAAGGGGCAGAAGAGGCAGGGGCCCCTCGCGTGCCACTGGCCAGCTGAGGGGACACAGGCTGCGTCTGTGTCACTAGTGCCTGCTGGGGCAGAGGGGGAGGTGGAGGGGGGAGCGCACTCTGCTGGTGAGTCTGGTATGTTGAGGGAGCCAAGGAGCTCGTGCCTGAAGCCCCAGCATGCAGCAGAGGAGCCTGGAAACTCCCCATACCCTGGAAATGGTGTCCAGCCTGCAAAGGCAGGTTACCAGAGGGTGCAGGCGGAGGCGGAGGAGGAGGAGGTGGTGGAGGAGGAGAGGCCTGTTGGAGGGAAAGCAGAGTGCTGCCACTGGACTGCTGAAGAGGGGCCTGTGGTGGGGGCAGAGGGCTGGAGCCCAGTAAGCAAGAGGCAGGGGGTGCCGAGTTTAACAGAAGCTGGTGCTGCTGGACGGCAGGAGCTAGGGTCACATGTAGCAGAGGGGGTCCTGGGTGGGGGTTCGGGGGTGGTGGAGGGGGCGGAGGAGGGGCAGTAGGGCTCTGGTAGTGCAGCCCGTGGTGAGTCTGTATCAGGGTCTGTGAGCCTGGGGGAAACTGGGCCACAACTGCAGTCTGGTAACCCTGGAAGGATGTGGTGGAGTGGGCAGAGGAGACAGGAGGTGCTGGAGGTGGTGGTGGTGGGGGTAGGGGTGCACCCTGTGGACCAAACTGGGTGAATGCAGCAGCGGCCGACTGAGCTGGCGGCTGGCCTTGGGCCTGAGGCTGTGCCAGGAGGAAGGAACGCTGGTTGCGATAAGGAGAGCCTTGGGGCTGGGCTTTGGGTGAGTGTAGCATGGAGGTCCCGCAGTGCAGCTTGCTGGGGGTCAGCGGAGCCGACTTGGGCCCTGGTGGATTGTTCACGTGCTGGACGGATGGGGAGGCGCAAGTGGCTCGAGGCTGACTATCACCGTCTTCTTCCTTTACCGAGTTGCTCACAAACTGGGGCAGCGTACCGGAGCCTGGAGAACATGGCTGGGGGGACAACAATAACAAGGTGAATGCGATGCTGCTCTGATACCCCCAGGGGTGCAGGTCATGCTGCATCGCTGTTTTTATGGCATCTTGATTACACACAGGAGAGAACTCTCATGAACATAGTTGATGTGCTCTTGCATAGACTGTACCAGCTTCTCCAGTGTATATCATGTATTTTCTAAACAGTATTGTTGAAAAACATTATACAACGAGATGTTTGACGTCACATTCAGGCAAGTCCGAATATGAATAAACTGTGTGTCAAGTACAGAACCATTAGTATTCATGTTCGTAGTTTATATAAAGAGGACACTGCAGGCAAGCTCTATTGTTTAGTCTTTATTTGCATATCAAAGTGCATGTTCTTTGTTTTTTTGTGCAAAAGTTTCACACTGCTTCTAATAAGTATCAGCTTTAGTTTTGGGTATTTTGGGAGCACTTAGCATGCTGCACAGACATGTGTAAGCACATGTAGGGAAAACAGGAAACATGATTTTTCTCTTTGTGACAACTTTGATATAAGCCCTACATGTGGAACAAGTGCCTGTATGATGAGCAGGACACATAACACAGTTTAGCGGAGATGTGTGGCTCACCTTAAGCATCGAAGGGCTTCTGTGTGAGCTTGGAGAGGGGCAACCTCGCAGCACTGCAGAATCGCTGACATCTCCATCTCCACCATCTGAACAGAAGCAGAAACTAATCAAATTAAATGTCACAGTCCAAAAAGTTTTGGAAGCCTGCGGAGAAAATATAGTGTGCCCCGCCTCCAGTTCTCACCAGAGACCCTTTCCTTGCGGTGGTCACTGAGCAGCAGGGCCCGCTGGTATCCACGCTCTCTTGCCTGTTCCACTGACGTAGACCACGTCCTATAGAGCAACAGTGTAGTTGTGAAGCAGACAGAAAGTCTCTGATGTCCAATTCACACTCAAATCTCTACTCTTACTGAAACGAACATGTGTGCAAGTGTTGGAAGTGATTTTTCTTCAAGCATTAACATACCACTGTCCCTCTTGACCCTCCCTCTCAACTGAAGGCAGGCCCTCTCCCTCCTCACTGGATGGAAGTGGCTCAGAGGCAGAACCAGGAGGCTGGGCCACCGTTTCGGGGGCCATGTCTACAGTTAGTGGGCTGGCATCTGTACTGCATGGCGCTGGTGAAGTAGCTGGTGGAGCAGAGTTGGGTGAGTCACTGTCAGCCTTGGACCCGCTGCGATGAGCCTCACGCTGGCGCTTCCTGTACTCCAACAGGGACACCTGAGAGCACAACCCAGGAGTCACACAACCAAACCAAAACCAACACGATAAAGTGTGAAACAAACTGGTTGACTGGCTTCTGCAATAACCGGGTCTTGGTGTAAATCAAACAAACTTGCACACAAATAATTCACCACTTTCAGTTGAGGCTAGGAATGCTACTCAGTTTTCATAATTTTTTTTTGTCACATTATACACATTCTGTTATCAAAGCGGTGTACAAGCGTTACAGAGAATATAATGACTATATGCAAATGCACTTCTCACCTTTTTCTTTTGTGGAGGATTGTGGGTCAGCAAATCTGAGGTCAATGATCGTGTAATTGCGGCAGCAGCCCCTTCCTCAGAGCAGGTGTAGAGGAATGCCCCCTCTCTGAAGCTCATCCCCGAATCTGGCTGGAAAGCACCTGGCTCCAGGGTGTGGGATGGTGTGAGGTCCCGAAGATTGGAGTTCAGTGGGGAGAAGGACAGACTGGCACGCTCTGGGCTTCTTACCCAGGGTGGGTAAGAGGGTGTGTGGGAGTCCGGAAGCGAGTTGTCCACTACAGCCTCTGTGTTGGACTCTGCATCCTCCTCGCCCGCACAGTCTTGAAGGTCCAATGGAACGGGATGTGGGCTGAGCACACATACAGACTTGATGTCCTTGGAAGGGATATCCAGACTGGTTGTCTGTACAGAAGGGGGACGCTCAGGTTGTGTGGTCTGAGCAGAATAAAGAGGAGACCATGAGGACCAGACAGGGTGCCACAGAAAGGAGCGTACACACAAATAGCACATGGCTGTATGAAACCCAGCGAACTAACGTTCATATTTAAATGCATGCTGATTTGCTAGTCTTGCACATGATACGTGCAGAATGCATTTAGAACCACACTCACCTCTTGAGTGTTAGACCTGTGGCCATCCTCAGGAGAACCATCTACAGGAAATTCAGACTGCAAGCAGAGAAACATGAGCCTCCATTTTCCATACTACTGAGTCAGTGTGCAGCCAGCCAATGAGAGTGCTCTTACCTCTTGCTGTGTAGGAGGGGGTACTGTGTGCAGCATGCATGTTGGGGTCATTGGTCTGGCCTCGGCAGTCTGGTCCTCTGAGCGCGGGCGGGGGGGCGTTGCAAGGAGGACAGCTGTCTCTGGGAGGTCAGCCCGGGTGGGCGTTGCGTAAGGAGAGCCGCAGGGTGTGGAGCTCTCAGACATGCAGGCATCCAGGGGAGAGAGACGCCTCTTCTTCAGGGGAGCAGGTAATTCTAGCAGGACAGGAGAGAGAGAGAAGGATAAAATTACCAAAAAATGTTCCATGTTACAAAAATAAACTCATTTTTATGCAGGATTTAGGTCCAATAAGTTATTTAAAACCCATTGGAACTTCATTATAACACAATTTTTGGATCCATAGTTCAATCTGCACTATAACAACTTCTTCCAACAAGCTGCTGATGTGACTTATCATTTCTCCCACTCGCGATGTGAGTGGTATTAAGGGTATTAACAAAATTCGGTATTGTTGAGCATCAGTTCCTCTGCATCTTCCAGCATTGCCTTGTAGCAAACCGTCATAAACTCTTGAGCATCATTAACTCCTGCTAGATTTTTCCAAGCCTGTTAACTGTGCACATGGAATAGCCTACATAAAAGCTGCTACATAAAAACACCTTACTTGTTTTTTCATAAATCTGCATTGTATTCATTTAAGTTTATAGCTTGTTCAAAAATTAAAGCAGCTCTTTATTGAAAAGTATGACAAGTCTCAGGCAGTGCTGAAGTACTTTACACAAATATCCATAAATTTCAGCACTGAATGTAGGAAATGGGCTGAAACAGGCAGACCCTGTTCTAAAGTGGCTCCCTACCAGGTAAAGTGCAGCTGCCATTAAGCGGGAGAGGACTATCAGAGTCCCCATTCACTGGGGGACTGAGAGGTCCATCTCCAGGCAGGACAACAGCTGGGCGACTGGCTGGGTTCCTTGAACTGCCCTCTTCTTCCAGGGCCTGCTTCAGCCACCGCTGCATTGTGAAGAGGAAGAGAAGCACATTAGTGAAGACAGGAAATATTCTCTGCACTCGCATTCTGTACTTACAGCAATTAACACAGCGAGACGCCTGATGGTGGCCTACCTTCTTACAGGAGCCAGTGGCAGCGGGGGTCTCAGGGAGCTCCCGAGATCGACGGCGGCCGATTGGCACCCCAGTGGGTGTAGCGGGGCTGCGGCCTGCCAAAAAAGGTGAGGAGAAGCGCACGTAGTGCTTTGGTGTGCCATAAACCTGGGGGCTGCAGGTCAGGCCAGGCAAGGAGTTGAGTTGGGTGACCAGCACCTCAGGGTCACTGCTGATGCGCAGTGGGCGTTCGGTGGGGCACTCAGGGGGGGGCTCTTGCTTCTCCACCATCCATTCACTTACTAAGTGCTGCACAAGGGTGACGCCAGGGAAAGAAATTCTTTTGTTAGACGGAGTGTAACTGAAACCATTCCAGATAAAAAGGAGCAACAGCAGGGTAACATCCAAGAACCAAGTTGCATTAAAGTGAAAGAGAGCACACCTTTTTAGTCTTGGGATACTTTGTTGAGCGATAGGGTGGCGTCGGTGAATTGCTCTGAGGGGGACTTGCATCTGGTGGTTGAGCTGGCAATGGTTCAGGCTCAGGGGCTATTTGGGGTGGGTCTTCTGGGAGTTCACTAGGCAGCGGTTCAAGGCAGTCCCCGGGTGAGCAGGGGGGCAGTTCAGAGCAAGTGCTAACAGTGCGGGCACGGCGCCGCTGTTGCCCAATATGGGTACGACTCCGTGAAAGACTCTTTCGCTGCTTTGACCGGCTCACTTTGGCTGAGGGCTTGGTTCCTGACTCCTCCTTCACTGCTTCCAACTGGGACTAAAGGGAGGGGGAGGGACAGAGGAGTTGGACAGGCAGAAAGAAACTGGTTCTCTCACAACTGATGTTAATACAACAACCGGCAGATAGTGAAGACAGAACGTGTGTGGTTACCTGTGTCACACTTGCGGTATCAGCCTCGGGAGTGGCAGGTGGCTCCTCCTTGAGATCGTTGCGAACCCCCACCTCTGCCTTGGTGCCGATCCGTTCCAGTGCCTGCTCCCGTCGTTTCTCCCTCTTCTCCATACGAGCAAAGGCCTGCAGAATGGCTTCCATCTTCCTCTCCTCTCGCGTCTGCACAAAAAAAAAAAAAAAAAGACTGTGAAGCACCACAGAGCCCCCCGCGGAGACCTGAGAACTAGGAAAAGGGCACTCAATCCCGATCAACACAACACAACATCTAATCCAGTCCAACTCATATCTTACCTGCCGAAAGCAGAAATGTAAAACTGGAGCTAAAATGAAAATGTTATTTTTCGAAAAGTGTGGGGCGGGGGGTGAGAAAATTTAAAAATGAACTAGGTGCTTTTTGCTTTGAGAGAAACAATACTGGGTTGTTCAGGAAACACCTAAAAATTTGGACCGTTGCCAAAGGGAGCCAGATAGACAAAAGAGAACTGACAGAGAAAGAAACTTCACCAGAAGAGGCAGTGAGCATCGAAGATGAGCCGAGTATCGTAGCAGAGTTAGGCAAAGTAGATAAGTGGGTGGGAGATATTTCTGACATATGCGTGCATCACAAAGACCACTGTGTGCCATGGCTGATCTGAAAGCAGAGCCCACAAGAAAATTAATGGGACTGTGGGAAATCTGACCCATGTACAAGAACTCTGTTACTGCTTATAACAAATCTTACAAACCCATCTCCCTTCTAAAATACATCTCAGTTCTGAATGTGCTCAGTGAGGAAAAAAAATGACCGTCTAACCTACAGATGGCATGCAAACAACTGAGTCCAGTCTGAAAACAAGAAAAATCATTGCATTTTGGAGAGAAGACTGTTGAGCTGGGCTTTGCATTTGCAGCTGCTCAGTGAAAGAGTAAATGCCAAAAAAGCTGCTGATGCCCATCAGCAGTACCCTGTAACACGGTATCCTTCTGAATGCAGATTAAGGGTCTCCCAGAAATCAGTGGGGCACTGGCACCAGAGACTTCCATCACTGTCACTCACCAAGAAATTCTCCCTCTGAAAGGTATACAAAAGCAGGCTGGAATGTATCCCTGCAAATAGATACAGAGTAAAGTACAGGATTGTTTTTGCACTGGGAAAACATGGGGCAGTGTGTGTGTGTGTGTTCTTTGCATACAGACAAACTTGTCATCTATATCCAGCTGTAATAGTCACAGATAGACAATAAAGCCTGTATTTTAAGTAGAGAAACTGCAGCACTATGAACTAAGGTCACAGAAATAGATGGCATGTAAAGTCTGTTTTGATGAGTGTTCTGGCCTTGATGTGTACATTTAATAAATGTGCTTACTGCATAAACAAAAGGAGTTCAACTATTAAAAATGAAGCAGCCAAAGGCACCAATGGGGGTGTCACAAAAAAAGAGTTAACTAGCAACCAACTAAGCCTGAGAGTGAGAGGCAGCGAGTGGAGACACTTGGGGCATTGCAGCATAACCCAGACTGCAGAGCAACAGGAGCAGAGACAGGAGCAGTGGGCAACGATCCGCCTGGGACCCACAAGGTGCGTGCGGGACCTCAAAAAGACATACTGAGCCCGCAGCTAGCCCAAGGCTGTTTGGCGCACTTACCATCTTCCTCCTCCTCTCTGCAATCTGCTCCACTGACTCCATCTCTACTTCATTGCTAATGGAGGTTTTCTCTTCTATATCCTCAATTAACTCAGGGTCCTGTAAGAGGGGAGAGTGTGTCCTTTTATCATGGTACTGCAATCAGTCTGGCTACAGACCAGAAGGGGAGGTTTGGAAAAAGTGGCAGGAAAAGAAGAGAAAGGAAGGGTATTTAATTTATTTCACCATTAAACTGGTCATTTGAAAGAAAAGGCCTCATCTATGACTGTCCATCATGTTGGGATCTCAGTAGTCCTAGTTGTGCTGCAGCACTCCAGGTAAAGATCGTGGCTGCTCAGTAAAATTCAGCCCCTGTACCACTCTGGTTTGCCATGGAGACTACAAATAACAGCTGCCAGTTGAAAGGTCTTCTTAGAAAGCCGCAAACCAGTAAATCTTCAGCACTCACACAAACCTTGTTTTTCATGCTTCAATGTTTGCTTGTTGCTAAGCGCTCACAGCATGAGACTTGTGTCGATAGGGTCTTCTAATGATCTGATCTCTGTAACAACAACCCCTGCTTGGCTCCAAGTGCGGGAGATAAAAGTCCTGTCTGCCAACCACAACACAGAAATAGAACAACCATGGGTCCATCATATACTAAGCCATCAAAGAGGTTTCCACTGATTCAGGGGGACCTCTAAGGCTGATAGCAAAACTCAATGTTGATATCTAGAGAGGCACAGGAAGTATACAACAGATACTTGTTGTTAATGAAAAACAGGGCCTAGGTCCCATTTTGCAACATCCTTTAGAAAACTGTGGGATGTAGATGATGGACCCGAACAGCGCCGCTTGCAGAGGAATCCTTCACTTGTTTATCGGGTTGGAGAAGACACCATAGAACTTGAAGCACAGCAAGCAGACTACCATTATCTGCTGCTCCTACTAGACACTCCCTGTGAGCAACACTTATTCAGAAGGTCAACTGAAATTTCAAAAAGGTGACTTCATGGTGCAGGGAATCGTCCCCTGTACAAATGTCACCTTAGGGTCAGATTATGAGAGGATGCTTTCTCCCCATGACAAAAATGTGTAGTGAGAATCAAAGAGAGGAAACACGGCTTACAGTTTTGTGTGACAGCCATTAAAATGACAATAAGGACAAAGCACACAAGTAATGATAACGCAGGTGACACAGAGTGGTGGGCAAGGCAGGGTAACCATAGCTCACTAGTCATACTGTTCCAGGACTACCAAAGCTACCTGGTTGTTGGAGACAGACAGGCGGAGCGGGGACATCTTCCTCTGTTTGGCCTCACTGGACGACTTGCTCTTAGTTCCAATGCTGTCAACGTCCAGTGCCAAGTTCTGGTTTTGTGCTCCTTCATTATCCTGCTCCTTCTCCCGCTGCATGTCTTTGTCCTTGCGGGTTCGTCGACGTCGTGACTCAGTGCCGGTTCCCAGGTTCTCTGCAGGCTCTGTGCTAAGCTGCAACACTGGGCAGTCTGTGCTCCCCCGCAGGCATGCACAGTCCACCTTGTATTTGCTGCGGAGAAGGGCCGGGGGGATAAAAAAGGTTCACATGCTGCAACTGCTTCATACTCAGATAACGCATTTTGTCCCCAATATAGACAGTTTGTGCTGCACTGTAGCTATAAACAATGAATTTGTGTTCTTTCACCAGCTTACCAGCTGCCATAGTCGTAGTCAAAGCCAATGGTGATCTCGCTCCCCTTGGCAATGGCCTTTACAGAGTAGATGTACAGGTGCAGAGTGCCCTCTTCAATCACATGACGCACCTGGAAGTCAGACATATCCAAACAATTTTGATTACGCAAGCCTTGGAGGTATACCACATTACCCGGACTTGATGGAAAATGTACCATGCTCAGAAAACTCTGTCCCAGCGGTGTGGGAACAGCAAGCGAGTGGAAACTAACCTCTGCGTTTGGGGTGCAGGAGCGGCGGATGAATCGGGCTTCGTTGCCAAAGCTGCGTGCATCAACACACATTTCCAAGCCATGGAACTTTGAGTAGAACAGCACAAAAGGGTATGGCCTGGGGAAACAGATTAGAAGGAAAGAAGTAAGGAAACAAACACACAGGACAAAAGCAGGAGTGGCACGTCTACAGCACAGCCATAGAGCATGCAGGGACCAGGGCATCTAGAGACAATGTTGAGTAGTGGGGAGAATGCTTGTTGGAGTCTTTCTTAAGGACAGAATCATAACGGCTGCACTAGAGGTCCTTCTCAGTTCTACTACTCATATGAAAATAATTAAATGTTCACGCAAATCTGTTTTGACTCTTTAGACCAAACAGACTGAATATGCCAACTCGATGCAGGCCCTGACAATTTTTAGGTAATTCCAAAAACTGACATTCTCACAGGTAGAAGGGCCTCACCTTTTGAAGAAGCAACCGTTGGCCTCGAACTGTTGTCGCAGCATGAACTTCCCACGATACTCAATAATGAGAGAGTCTGGAGCGAGGTCACGCACTGCCTTGAGGATCTTCTTGTTCTTCTGCACTTGGCTCTATGCACAGAAAGGTGGAATGAATAAGACAACGGTGCTAGTGGTACAAAGAGAGCATGCTGCTAGCACTTAAAGGTACACTCACCTCTATGGGAGGCTTGAAAGCTGCACTATGGGTATTGTAGGCGCAAGTTCTTCCATCCCCAGCTTCCTTCACGCTAAGAAGGATCTTTACTTCGTCACTGTACTGATTGTTACTGGCCTCTTCATAATGTTCCACCCAAGTCTTGATTGTGTTCTGCCACACAGATGAGGAGTCTGTGGGGTCTATCTCCGGAGCAGACCCCTAGCACAAGGATGAGATGGTTTAATACGTGTTCCAAAAAGAGGTGCTGAACTAGGCAGACCATTACAGTAGATACAAATGGAGTAGAAATATGCTGTTAATAAATGGACTGATTTCTACATAATTCCTGAGTGAGAAGAATTTTATACTTAGGATTATCAAAGGAATTCAAATAGCACCATGGATGTATATAAAGTAACAGGGGTTCACCTACTTTTACTCGTGAAGACTTCCTGGATCCCTCACGAAATGCCTGCAGCAGACAGGCAGAAAAGTCACATGGCCTGCTATCAAAATCATCATTATTTCAGTTTATTATATTTTAATCTGCACATGGGAACAGATGTAAGACCTTTTTGGCTCGAGCTGTGGTGGACCCAGGCTCCTTATCAAGACTTTTTTTACGCTTCTTCTCAGCCTGCTTGTTGGTTACACGTGTAGGGGTCAGTGTGATGCTGGCAGCAGTGTGTTGAAAGGCTGTGTACAACTCCAGGGGGACCTCATCCCCACTCTCCGTGGCACTGGTGTCCCCGTCTGAAAAACAGCGTCATGCTTCACTCTTTACTACAAACACACTGCCAAACAGACAAGGAATGTAACCACAACACAACACCCCACATGCTTTGTCATCTTAACCAGAGGACCGCTATCAATTTTAATTTCCACTGTTGCCTCAAAAGGCCAGATAGTGGCAGTGTTGTGCAGTTTTACCAGTTGAAATACCACCAACATGAAGGTACAGGTCTAAAACATCTGCTAAAGCAAGCGCTGTCTTACAAAACTGAACAGGTAGGTCACTCACCAGACATGTTCTCCTTCTTGCGGGTCTGAAGCACGATAGCCCGGTCACGGTCAAGGATCCTTGGCTGGCAGCGTTCACACAGGTATGTCTCGGGAATGTGCTGCCGATCAATCCCCATGCAGTCTATGTGCTGCCACACACTGTACAGAGCCAATGCGCATCAGTGCAACTAAACCACCGATGTAGCAACAGCAAGAAGATACAGAATTCAAAGGGCACAGCAGGTGCGGTAACAGCAAACAAATAAAAAAACATGGGGGACATGGAATGGAATCAAAACTTTGAAGAGCAGAACTGAATGACATGCCTCACCTGCACTTATCGCAGCAGATCATGTATCCGTCATCATGGGTAAAGCCACAGATACAGCGGGTGATGTCAGCCCCGTAGTTACTGTCCTCTGAGGTGCTGAGAGTGGTGCCCCGAGACGCTTCGTCCTGGGGGGCCGGCACAAACAGCCCCTCGCCTGTCCGTATCAGAACTGCTGGCGGGGGTGAGGTTGGGGGTGTAGGTGGGGGACGTGCGCCATAGTTGTGGTCCTGACACAGGGTAACAAAAGGTGGTTCCTCTCAACACTCCAGACAAGTAAGCGCTATTAGATGTGCGAGAGCTTACTGATGATTAGCCAGTGAAGAGATTGCCTATGTAGGTCACGTAGAGGGTGAACCAGTGTGTGCTCTACTCACAGCATAGGGAAGGCCGATGTAGCTGTGGGAGTGGTTAGAGCTGGCGCTGCAGCCCTGGTGTGGATAGCTGTACTTCTCCACCACCACAGGGCTGGCCTCTACCGACTCTGGTCTGCTAGAGAGAGAATAAAAGAACCAGTTTGAGGTGTGCGCTAGCAGGACATACAGCCAAAAAGGAAAGCATGGGAGAAGCCAAAGAGGGAAGTAAAGATGGAGAGCACTAGAGAGAGAAATCCTGACAAAGGATGGAAAGCCTTCAGTAAGGCTGCCATTCAGTGGTCTCCATTGTAACTGTTCTGTACAGCTGATTTGCAAATGCTTTGGCAGAAGTGACAGGAATGCAAGGAAACAGAAGTGACTTCTGCCTCAGAGGAAGAGGAAGCGAGAGACAGAGGCTGGAAAGCAAACAAAAGGTCCGTCCCATGCAACTGACAGCTGCTGTCACACCACCTACACTGACACTGGCACGGAGCTGATAGGAGTAGAAATCACAACTCCCAAACTGCTCATAGTGAAGGTGGCTTAGAAAAGAGCCTCCTATTTACAGGTGACACACTGCCACGCTGAATGGATGGACACACACACACACACACACACACACACAGAGGCACAGACACACACAAATAAATCCTATAAAGAAACAAAATATGACATCATGCTTAGTTAGAGGTAGCAGGTAGCACAGTGATTAGAGCAGCCTTCTCTACAATTAAAGGCTGCAGAATTGAATCTCACCTCCTGGTACAGGACCCTTCAGCAGAATCCTTACCCTGAATTGATAAAGTTAAAAAAACACAGCTGGATAAAAGTATCAGCTAAACAAATGAAAGTACTTACTCCCTCTTCCACCTTTAAATAATTGTGGCCTTTGGTCAGGTAAAAAGCAGAAGCAGATTAACAAAAACGTTGAAAGGACAGGTTACATAGTGAAAGAAAGGTAAAATTGTAAAGGAAAAGAGCACAAAGGGTTGTGTGGCAGCTGAAGTGAGAAGAATGGTTCCTCCAAAGCACAGCAAGCTGGTTCGTATGTGTACACACACACACACACACACACACACACACACACACACACACACACACACACACACACACACACACACACACACGTAAAGTGCATGTACAACCTTCTCTATCTCAACCATTCTGCCAGGCTTTCAGAGTAAACATCAAGGTCAAAGATAACCATCAGGCAGTAACAGACAGAAATAGGGCCTAACTTTAGAAGTAAATTTGCACACATGTGCTTTCCAGGATGTGAACTGAACAGAGGCCTTGAACCAAAAGTAAAGTGGTATCATTGTCGTTAAATTATTACTACCAGGAAGCCTTATGAATAAGACCCAAAGCAAGGGCTTCCCTTCCAACAAGGTTCACCTCCTCTCTTTTATATTACCCACTTACAGAGAGGAAGGACAAGCTGTCGGGTGGCTTGGGACTGAGGTGTCACTGAATGCCTGACTCAGTGACAGAAGAAACGGGGCTTCACGTAGCAGATTATGTTCCCACAGCCACATGAAAACACCTATGAGAAGAAAATCACCAGAGAAGGACACCACGTGCATACAGAAAATACAGACACCACTTTACCCCAGACTGCAATGAAAACCAACGCCGCTTAGTTGCTAGACCGAAACAAGGATCTGCAGGAACCTAGTCCCTATCCAGGTGACCCTGACCTACATACCCTCTTCCTTTCCAGCTCAAAGAGGCACAACACCTGCTGTACGTCGGCCAGCGCTGCTTCCACCATGCTTCAGCAGCAAAGTGAAAGCAAAAGTGGAGCAGACCACAGTGAAGGGAGGAGCTCCTTTCAGCTCAACTGCCACAAAGAGGGTGCATACAGTTGCACACACATGCACGCAGTCACCATAGGGTCAGGCCCTATGCAAATTACATCTTCCGCTTACCACACGAAAGAAAGCTTACACTGCTTGTTTACTTACTTTAACTAGCAAGAGCAATTCAATCCTGGCTTAACTAGTAATACCAGTTTGGAGTGACAGAGGGTTTCAAAGAGATTTTCATCTGAACTTGGTTAAACTGGTCACTAGCATAAACTATGGCTCATTCTCCAAGTCCTTACACTCTCAAGAGAAGATACCAGGAAAAAGTAGAGCTTTTCATAGCACTCAACAGCCCACACAAAAGAAAGGGAAACAGCTCCACTTGTCTGACAAAGGAGCTTGGCGAAGTGGCAGTAGACACAGAGAAAAAAAATATATCATGCAAGAAAACACAAAGCCATAAATAGTACAATATGTTCACACAATAGCAAACTCAAAATATTCATTTAGACATACAGCTCTGCAGAATCCATAAACTGTGAGCAAATTAATAAAGCAAAAAGGTCACAGTAGGACAGGGTGGGTGGCCCTCCTTTGAATTGACAGATAGGCCTCTGCTACTCATTCCAGTCAAGAATAGCTCGGTGACAAAAGTCCAGACTCAGTCTGCTCTGGTAGAGGGAGCTAAAAATAGCATGAAAGCTTATTGCCGGTAAACACCTACTACACCTGGGCAAGTGCCATTACACACTCAAGAACGCACACCTATTGTGTGTGCGCACATTGGAGGTAGGAGAGATAATAGAGGGGAAAGGGCCACAGTGAAAGAAGTGCAATAAGGATGGAGGTTGCATCTGTATATGCCCATCATCATGGCAACACAAAGATGCCAGCAACAGAAAAAACATCTTGTGCATTATCCTCTGTGGTGAACCGGTACAAAAAAGAATATGGTTCACATAAGCCTCCCAAAATGAGCTCTGGTCTAATGTTAAGATGGCATTTTTACCAGCACTCATCTATAGTCATTTCAGCTGCCTTCTGGATCCTTGACCTCTATGTACAGGGACACTTTAATGTGTTGATTCCATTTGGAAATAGCCACATCAGTCCCGGAGATGTAATTTGAATGCAGGCTGAGAATTTCCTGGCCCTAGAGAACTGGGATATTGCAGAACTAGGTTTAGTCACCAACAACTACAACCCTTGGGGCTCTTGTTAGCAATGGCAGCATTAACAATAAGCAAGCAGAGACCACAGCAATTCAGTAAAGCATTAGAAATATGAATTACATGTGTGATTTTTTTTTTTTTAAATGTTCACAGCCAAAAAAAAAAAAAAAAAAAAAAAAAAAAAACTGTTCACCCCACTGATTAGAAGTGTGTACAGGCAAAAACAGGCTACCAGTCATGTCAATAAACTACCTGTCGAATAATGTCACACTACACCAAACCTCTACAAAAGGATGCAGTCAGTACACTGTCGAAAGGAAACATCCATTTAACGGCAGGTCCAGGCACAGTACATATGATGAGGAAAGAAAGGGAGAAAACAATTAAAATGTGAGTAAAGAAAAGAAGAGGTGGGAGCAGCGTGCACACTCACTCTGAGCCAGCAGCCATGTCCAGGAACGAGGTGTTAGCGGAGTCCACCCCTACAGGGACGGCTACGCTCATGACGTTCTCTGCTGAGAAGTTCCTGTCCTACTGAGTGCCGAGCATGGGGATCCAAAACACTGAGGCATTCCAGCCGCAGTGCTCATTGCAGACATCTAAGTGCATCCACCAGGCCTGCAGAGGACACAAGAGAAACGAGTGAAGACAACTACTAGTGGACATGCCACAAATCTGCTGGGTACACTGTACAAATCTTTTTCTCTCCTTACCTGAATGGCATGTATCAGTAAGAAAATATAGACAAAACATAACATTAAGCAGCATTTTTTAACATTTAAATATGCAAAATAGCAATAACCATATGAATCCACTAGGTGGAGTGACCAAGCAAAAAACAAGGTTAAAAATCATGTGTTGCACCCTGAGCGCAAAACACGTCGCACTTGTAGAAGAGACAAATAGACTTCCTCAGACCACAGAGCCCCAGCATTCTTAGGTTATATGGGCAAATAAGAAATCAGGAGGGATCAATGTCCTACAAAAAAAAATAAGCAAGGTTGACACTGGGGCTTTCACCACCTCACAAAACATTGAAACACTGACGCTGAGTGGTGACCATCTAGTTTACACACCATGTCAAGTCCAAATTTGAAGGGGGTGCTGGATTACAAATGTGTGGCGTGCATCTGTCTGCGCCACAGTGTGTGTTGAGCAGATGCCATGAATGTTGTTAGTGCAACTGAGAGCAGTGAAAGACAAACGCACAACATGGGTCGGCTTCCACAAGCAGGAAAGTCACACTGATCAGGCTGTCACAATAGCCTTGTTCCCTTGTAAAATTGAGTCTAAGTAAACACTTTCATCCCGACTTATTAACCTTTATCCAATTCCATTAAATAACTTCCAGATGATCAACTTCATACGATATAATATTGAAGATTTGTATGCGTGCTGCTTGTTGCACGGAGGTTAAGTTGAAGTGTGTGACCCATCTCCTCTCATGAAGAATGTAAACCCATCTTGTGACATTCACATTCTACTAGTACAAACAGATGTTTAAACACAGGTTAACACAAAGGGGGGGACGGGGGGGGGGTGCTCTGCTATGTCACTTATTACTGGGATTTTCTGCCAAAAAAAAAGACAGTTTTCAACACCATCAACATGAAACCAAAACCGCTCTAAACCATTTCAAAGAACTCAGAGGTTTTTTGAAGCAAAAACAGGGCTCCCCTTTAAAAAAAAAAAAAAAAAAAAAAACTATCAAACATTCCCCACGTACAGCCTAAAAGGGACTCTTGTCGTCACTGGTTAAGAACGTAAGCCGCGTGCGCTCTCTCGCACGTACACACACACACACCTCTAACAGCCCCAGTCCCTCCGTCCCCTTCTGCTCACTAGACAGACATTATACTCAGCTTCCCACCCCCAACATCACATTCTTTACTCTGAGCCACACACCTCATGGTATTCCAACTACAAGTGTGTGTTGTGTGAGCAGAGGTGTGGAAGGAGGGCCAGAGGAATAGTTAAATTAAAAAAAAGGTACAGGGAGAAATGTGAACAGTGGAACTGTCTCCTCCTCCCATTTCCTCTCCTTTAACAGGACACAGGAGTGTATGTGAGAAAGAAACTGCTGCGACACACACACACACACACACACACACACACACACACACACACACAGCATTCCTCCGCTCCGCACCTCTCTCTTTCTCTCTACACTAGCAGGATTTCTTCCAGTGCCCTCCCCTTCTGCATTTCCTAAATAATCCCCTGAACTAGGTCCAGGAAGAGACGAGCAATGACGGCGGTCCTAATTAAAGGGAGCTCAATGATGCCATTTAGAGGAACCCCACAAGAAGACCTCCGCAGTCATGCAGAAGGCAGACAACGGCAGGGAAACGTGAATGGAGATAAACAAAGCGATAACTGCAGTCGCGGGGTGGAGGACTGCAGCCTGGCTCCAGCTGTTTCTGCTCATCATTAACACAAAACAGAGGACAGTGGAGCGCCATGGACAACGCACCCATTCTTTAGCCATCAAAGGGGGAGGTAACCCTGTACACATGGACATGCAAACAATCCATCATCTAAATGGATACCAGACTGGAATCATCTTGGTGTGTAAAGCCTGAGTGGCAGAGAGCCATGTTTGGAGGTCAGAACAAGAAATTTGTAGTCAGCCTTGCTATGCTAATTTGTAGGGGAACTACATTTCTGTAGCTGTTCTGACCTGGCTAAAATAAAGATTAACTACAAGAAACAAGTACTTGTGCAAAACTACATTACATACTGTACATATTTTCATAACCATAGCATAATTAGCAAACCTGACTAATTTATGTACCAAACTGACTCCCCACACAAAAAAATGTACCAAGAGCCCAGTCAGATCTGCACTGGCAGTCACCGAGCACTGAGCTCTAGTGTTGCTAAACTTATAGATGAAGCCAGAACGGCACCACTTGCTGCTATATGGTAATCCCAAATCTTTCACTTCTGAAGGAGATTATAGCCACTATACAGCACTGCATCAGTTCTAGGCAGAAAATACATGCTGGGCCTGGATGGTGCTTTACTTTGGAAAGAGAGGGTAGGATAAGCGCTGGGCCTCAACTGCTGCTGTTGCATGCTGGCAATGGTAGTGCTGCCCCTAACATCCATGGGGCATTGCCAGTACACAGTTCAATAGTGTTAAAGGGTACAGAAGAACACAGAGGGGCAATAACACATGTGCTAACCTCCATGCTCTGCAGAGCCTGCTATCAAGCACCACCAGACAGTCTACTAGCCTCAGGGCAGGAGTGCTGATGAAAGAAAGAGGGGGTGAGACAAAGGGAATTCAAGTGGCCTACGTGGAATGTGGAGTTTGTGCAGCCCTAGAGGATTGCAATAAGCATCGTCCACCTCGCAAGCAAACTTCATTTTGAAGTTAAGCGATTTTATATCTTTACCCGCACCACCAACTAGCCCAGTTCAAGCTGCCCTAAGTCAATGAGACAAGTTCCCAACATGGTCATGAAATCACTTCCTTTCATTGTACAAGTGGTTTTCTTCAGATCTGCCCTACAGACCAAATCACCTTCGGGGTTCAACACGAATTCCCCATGCTGAACACAAGGGTCCATTTGTATTTCTATAAGATTTTAGGTCAAAGGCTTTATAAATTGAAAATTTTTCCAGAAGTGAAAAGCAGTACATTCCTACTTCTTACATGCCCAGTTGGCATATGGACACAGCATCCTACTGCTTGTCCATCAATGTCATTTGGACTAAAACCCAATAGAGCTGATAGCTGGCACACAAAATTACTGTCTCACATAAATCTAAAAGGTGAGAATTCCGATTTTCTGACTGCTTCAATGCACAGCCTCTTGACTGCAAATGGTAACTTGAGCACCAATGAAAAGACAGGTATACATACGGCACCCTGACCGTAACATTTGGATGGATTTCACACCACAGTCGAAGCATTACATCACTGGGTTGAAATGTTACCTCCAGCCGAACAAGCCGTCTGTTTGTGTACAGCAGCCTGCTCTCTGCTAACCGGAAAGCTGGCGTGGATAGCACCCAGCTGCCGTAGCCCTACTCCTGGGACAGTTGTGTCAGATCTGGCCCTTCGAAAGAGTCCTGTTTCACAAAACACCGCGTAACAGGTTACGTGAAAGTAACGCACCTCCAGGTGTTCTCCCCATGCGAGCCCTGGTAGACTAAAAATTTGCCTCTTCCTGTGTGTCATTACATGTGGGATCTTGGTACCAGGGCCTGCAAATGCACCTGCTAGTCAGCAACCCTGATGAGATGATGGTGTAAGCAGGATGGAGAGAAAAATCAAAGGCGAAAACAGAAACCAACACATTCAAAAAAAAGACAAAGGAAGTCAACAAATGGTGAAATACAGCTTAGGAACATTCATCAACCCTACTCAGGCCAGCCATCATAACACCCAAGATTTCCCTTGTGTAGTGGTTCAGGGACCAAAACTGATGAATAAAAAAGCAGCCTGGCTTCACTGGCCATTGGAGTTGCATAAAAGATGGTGAATAGAGAACATACCTCACCCGTCTTTCACATAAGTTGCTTGCCCCTGTTGCCACAGCGATGGTACATAATCCATCACCCCAGGCAAGGAAGCATAAAATCGGACACCTCTGTTCACCTAACTTGTGACGCATCTGTTGACACAAAGGTAAAATTAACCAGTGTGTACATACTGTAGGTCTTCTCTCGGGTGAAGAATGGAACAAACTAATGACAACAGGAGACAGCTCCAGACTTGTATTCTTTTTTTAATAAAACACTCCTGAAAGACATATAACACAGAAGGGAAAAATACTGGGGCAGAAAGACTGCTCCAACAGAGGGCAGGATGTCAGAAAAGTGGGGAGAGGGAATTACGATGGGCGAGATGCCAAATCTCCAAGTAGCAGGACTGTGGCAGAGTGGGGATGAGAGGAACAGCAGCTGTCGATGTGCGGCTCACACCTATGGCTGGAGACTGCCACGGGGGAAGGGCCCGATCAAGCCACACTGCTGCAATGAATTAATTCACCCCTAAGATGGCATGAGCACCACCTGCTCACAAAATGCAAAATGGATGCTTGTGCTTCTTAAGTGGCAATCTCCGGGATGGATATGGTGGTTCAAGGAGCGGCTCTCCTTGGCTAAATAACAGGATGCACTGGTGGGAGGGAAAAAAATCTAGTGAAACCAGAGAGTGAAACCAGGCATGCCATACAGCTGAGATACAAACCCCACATGAGCCCCAGTCAACCTTCAGCTAAAGGCAACAGATGCAGACACAGTGCAGTTGATGCACTTCAGCTGATGATGTGGAGTGCCATCCTCAAGACACTTAATCAACCAGAGGGGAGGAAGTTTCAGTTGTGTCCGGCTACCACCCAGGGACACCCTCTGAACTGGATCCAAGCAGGGTGAGAAAAGAGGCACTGTTGCCTATTGGATTCTGAAGAGCACCCTTCAGCACCCATGGGCAAGCTACGCACACCTCACCCCTGCCTGCAGCTTCCATCCAAGTAAGCCACAACTCTGAAGCTTTTCTGCCTATTTTCTGTTTCAGCCTCCACTCACATCAGTAACACATGGACAAGGGGAAGCTATACTTTATTTGGCATAAACCAAACATTTCTGCAGAGGCCACCAAGGTGGGCTCTACACATGCCAGTCCAGCATGTCCTGCAGCCCAGCGGAAGGAAAACAGTCGACTGGAGCCCTGGAAACCAGACAAGGGTACTGAGGTGACCCCTGTTGTTGCAGCCTGTGCAATCTCTAAGCAACGCAGGTAAAGAAGATAAACAGATACATTCTTCAAATATTGTGAGGATTCTGGGTTGTTATAAACAGTATGTGGATAGAGGATTAATCACCAACCCCATAAAAGACACACACCTGCTGCCAGCCAAACAATTCTTATTAACCCTGGAAGAACAACGCTGTATTTCTCCAGCTCCAGATGCCAAAGATCACACACAGTTTACTTCAAAAATGTATATAAATGACACTTCACAAATCTTTGTGGAAATTTTCTATTAGCTCCATCAGAGAGAGAGACCGACACAAAAATATTCAGACAACTTCTAACTTAAGGGACTGCCATTTATGGGTTATGGGTGCTGTTTTGAATCATTCTCTCATTTTCTTTAAAAGAAAAACAAATGTATTTTTATGGTTAAAAAATCTGACTAGTGAAACAAGCAACAGTCACACCCACAAAATCTGTAAGCATCTAAATATTTATTACAGAAATGTCATATTGTGTACGTCATTCTTCCAAATTTGTGTAACAATAGACAGGAAATTATCAAAATCAAAGACACCAAGAAAGAAAAAGTTCACTGTTGTTGCTGACAGATACATCACAGGGATATCCATTAACCTACATCAGTGAGGCAGAGGAAATGAGGACAAGCAGACTTGAAACGTACTGCGGTTTGGCTGTCCATGCTGCGCAGTGGCCCTGTAAACGCGAAAATATGTCCCTTCATTTGATTTGTTTGTGTTGAAACAACAATTGCATCACTTTCAGCTGCAAATACCTGTACCCAGGGACCCGAGACTTTCGCCCTACTGAAAAAAGAGGGCATCTTGATGCTGCTGAGTAACAGCAAGTCGAAAAGCTGTACGATGGGGAAACGACTTATTAAATCCGCTCGTGCAGGTTATGAACCAAATACAATCCGGTGCCAATGCAGCCCTAACACAAAACTGATTTAAAACACTCTTTAGTATCACAGACTCAGCAGTGGTTCACACAGCCACAATGTCAATGAAAGAGATCAGTCTTTGCAAAATGTGTACAGATATTTTATTAAAATCTCCTCAAATCCACCCTCATTATTTCTGAACCGGCAAGAGAGAGCTGCGCGCACTGTCAATATTAAAGTACATATTTGTTGTGACACTGCGTGCTATAGACAAGGGCATCTGCCATGTAATAACAACAGTAACTGCAATGGTAGAGAAGGAGGGGGGTCATCCAGGTGAACTGAATCCATGTTGTGACATGACAGCCTTGTCACTGCAGGACTTCTATGTATGCCAGCGTTCGTCACACTCATCGAGGTGCCTTTCTTAGTTTCTCAGTCCCTCTTGGCTTCAGGTGAAAGACGCAGAGAGACGCTGGAGCGTTGCCCTGTCCGGGGCTGTGTGTAGAGGGAGGGACGCGCCCGCTGAATCACATTATCCCTCCGATCCGCCATCTTTACGTCCGCCACATCGCACATACAGCAGCACAAAGCGATGGCCGTGTTCACATTCTGGACCGGACTCGCTCATCGACACCCAGTACTTAGCGTTTTTTCTTCCAGGATCTCATGGGGAAGGAAGCGGTGCGACACATGCAGCTGAGCAACAGCTTTTCGGGAGGCATCTGTGGTCGCCGCTCAGGGGACCTAGACGTGCCGACAGGTGACATGAAGGATCCGGAGGGAAGCCAGGAGCTCTCCTCCGCGTTACCGCTACACGCATTTCTGCTGTTTTTTTTTTTTTTTTTTTAACACGGTCACGCACCGAGGAACCGACAGCATCGACCTACGCCACGAACTCGTACGTGAGCCGTGCATGACAGACACGTTGCGACGCGTCTCGTAAGCAAGTCTGGTGCCTTCAGGCGGCAAGTGACCACCCTGCCGGGCCATCGAATCCACCCCGGTGGATGAGGGCGGAAGGGACACTGGTCTGGATACAGTAACCATGTAAACAAGAGCCTGTGTCTCGACAGCGGAGCTCACTGTACCGGAAAAGGGATTTAACAGATAAGACAACGGGCAGCTCCTCCTCCACCCGGGGAGGGGGCGAGCACAGATGTCAGTGTTCATGGTGAGGAAACACTGACAGGGCTCACCTCGCTTTAACCGTCTTTATTTCCACGTTAGCGGTGTCTGCGCGGACGAGTGCGGTACTGCCACCTCCTTGACGCGGGGCACGCAGACTCGTGGAAAGAGTTTCGTGTCGCTGTCGTTCGCCACAAATGTAGCTGCGAGGTCTGAACAGCTGCACCGTTTCCTACAGCAACACTTTCTGCACAGGCAAGAAGAACTCGCGTACTTCCAGAACCCACCTTACAAGCTAAGAGCTGCTTCGAGATCAACTTTGAAACGGCAAAACTCCAGCCACACGGCGGTCCCGTTCTGAGGCGGAAACGCATCCGAAGACGCGCCGGGAGCTGCTCTACCACGCGTACCCAAGTCTCCACAGCGCTGCTCGCCTGCTACCCCGTTAGCCTGCTAGCTTGTTAGCCTGCTGGGGGGACTGTCACCAAACGAGCAGCCCTCAGCTCAAACCTACGTGGCACGGCGACCAAAATAAGCTGCGCTGCTCATGCGCCCGTAAAGCCATTGTACTCACCAGTAATGTCCGCTGCGGTTAAAGGGGGTCGAGAGAGCGGGGACCCGGGTGAGAACCCCGCAACCTTGTCTTCACAACCAAAACAATACTACAGTACTGTCTCCACTGCGGACCTTCACGGGAGGCAAATCTTAATTCTGACCCAACCACGCATAGAAAAATCTTTCCGACTCCAAATATTTTTTTGGGCGTTTCTTTATGCTTATTATAAGGCAGTTTTGCTTATTCCAACCCAGTTAATTCTCTGTCCTACCTTTAGTAACTGTATCCACTCTCCTGTCTATTGCCTTTGCAAAAATGGCGGCTCAGGCAGGACCGCCGTAGCTCCGCCTCCTCAGCGAGCCCCCCCACCGTCCCCGACCCCACTCCCTCCTCGGGGCCAAGCCCCGCCCCTCGCCTGTGGGGTTCACCCGGGCGCGACCGCAGGGGCGCCGCGGAGAGAGCAGCGCAGAGATTGACCGAAATTCCGACCTCGGGACGTCAGTACAGTTTCCGAGAATAAGCGCTCATGGTGCGGAAATAGGATTTTTAAGCTTTTCTTGTCATATGTTATAAAAACGGCTATCTGACTGGAAAGAAACTAAAATACATATACGTGCGTATGTATGTATGTTTGGAGACCCCATAATTTTTAAGCAGGCATAAGTGTATCCCCCAAATATCTGAGAGTAAAGCCTGAGCACTAAACTTGTTTCTGGCCCCCAGCATCTCGCCAGCTGTTACGCTCCCGTATACAAACTCTCACTGAATTTGGGTTAAACATAGAGGAGGAGGAGGTTTTCTTTTCATTATTGCTCAGCCGTGAGGATAGTCTGAATGTGCAGAATCCCTGTATGCAGGGGACAATAACAGTAGAGACAGTGCAGCACATTCTGGTCTCAAATGGTGCCAGTTTATGTGGTACAAATATGCTGCATACTGAGGAACATTGGCTGATCCTTCTTAGTGGCTCCAAAATCAAGTGAAGCCGGCACCGTCTGTGATTTCTCATTAATGGCAGCCTTTGTATATCAACACAGACAAGGCTTGGTGGTTTCTGGGGACTTGCAAACAAGCTACTCCATTGGCAGTACACAAAAAAAACTGTCAGATACAATATTTAAACACAGCTGGTTGCACAGATGCAGATCAGGCAGTTTTCACTAGGGAATATTTATGTCAACTGTAAAGGAGATACCAGGAATCCATTCAGCCATAATTAGTTGTGTCAGATAGGAAATAACAAAAAGCAAATGTAACTAGTGTGAAGAGAAGTGGTTCATCACCTCCCGGCAACTCTCGGGCTGTGAATGGAAACGCGGCCCAGCTCAGTGAGTCAGTGCAGGAGGTTCCATTTGAACATAAGCTACTGCCAAATGTACTGTTAAATATTCCTATTTTTATTAACAAGAGTTTTTTTTTCTAACTCAAGATTGCCCACCTTTTCCCAGTAGCTCAATGTTTTGAAAAATGTTTGTATAAATTTGAGGATGTTTTATATTTATCTACTATCTGTTTATCTGTTGTGTTAGCCCAGACTCTTGCCGGCACTTCACAGAAGTAGAACAGTATCTCGTGTTGGATCTTTATAGCTCCATGTACGGGACCCCTGCATATCTTTCCTGATTTGCTTACGCACTATTTTTTCAGTTTACATTAGGATAAATTTTGTATATAACTATATTTTTTTTTTATATTCAACAAATCACAGCTTCTTCAGTTCAGTTCTGCCCACACACGTACAGTAATTGTGCAACTTTCTGAAGGAAATGCGTTTAAAATCAACATAACATAAAGCCAGCAGTTTTCTTTGTTAGTACTGTATATCTCCCAGTGACTCTAGATGTCTTAACGTTTTAACACAGATTTAACAGTTAACTGTATTTTTAAAACTATGTACTATGGTCTAATACCACCAATGAAACAGATGTTTTAATCTTGTTTTTATGAACGTTATAACGGGATGCTGCAATGTTAGTCATTTCAAGTCATTTTATTTTTATTTTCACACAAGATTCTGCTTTAAGACTCCTTTAACAGACTTTAAGCAACTTCTCAGTCTTGAAAAGTGAAAGCCTCTGAACTGTGTGGTCCATCAGCAGGAACTGATGCTGATGGTCCACAAAGCCCCCTGATGTTGGCCGAGGGGGACAAATGTTGCGGTTGAGGTTCTGAGCCCTTTCTCCTGTTCAGTCTGCAAATCTTGGTTATATAAACCCCTTACACAAGAGCACAGGTCCGAGGTGGAGGTGGTGGGAAAGGCATGGTGACGGGATCGTATAAACACAAACATCTGCTCATCTGGAACCTTCACTGAGCTCCAACCCAGATATGTGTAAACATCCTGCACCACTGGAGGACACACAGGTATTTTCCCTTCATTTCCAAGTATGGCTAACATGAGTCACTGCAGTTCCATGAGACATAAACAGATTTACAAATACATAATGTGGGCCCAGTGATACGGAGAACCAAATATTAAACAAAGTAGCAACGGCTGAATATTACAAATGTAAACTTTAAAGCAGAGAATAGTCAGGCATTTAATAACATTCCAGCTTTTAGTTATACAGCGATTTAGCTTTTTCGGACTGGCATCTGTTTGCTTGCCCATGTTCTACAAAGCGCGTTCACGCAACCATCTCCCCTCCCCCGCCGTCGCTGCGCCCAGACCGCGGGCGACCACGCATGCGCTGTGCAGAGAGTCTGGACGACGCTTGACACAGACTATAGGAGAGGAAAGTCGCCTTGGAAAAAGGACGATTCTGAGAGCAGTTTTACTCTTCGATCCTGACATTTCGAAGATTGCTGTTCAACAGGCAGTGGACTGAACGAAGAGCCGGTTCTGTTTTCTGAAGTATTTGTCGTTGCGATTATTTATAAACTAGCTTAATTTATGAAACGAGTTTTATTGTGTAGACTTGGGTAAAATACTACACTCTGACTTTGTCGTACTGAAGTCTCGAAGGGTATGTCCGTACATTTATTAAAGCAGTCGAAAAAAAATGTAACTCTTCAATGGTGAGGAAAATAACGTTCCTGCCTCCGTGCCGATCCCAGTCGCTGTCGTCGTGTCGAACACTCGGACCGATGTCGATTCTGACCAATGAGACGAACGGGTTGGCTCTATTCAAAAACTGATTGGATGCAGATAACGTCATGCTAGGAGTAGGTGGGCGCTAAGCTGGAAGAAGCGAAGTGGTGCGAGCAAGGACGTAGCCTTCTTTGACGCAATTGCATTAGGAAACGGTCGCTTGGGCATACACATGACATTTGTGACATAAAAGAAATCCAACGCTAGAAGGTGAGAAGCAGAAACGCGTATTGTAAGCTTTCTGGCGAAAATGACGTACAGCTATAGAGTGAAGCCGTGCGTTTGCTAAGCCATTAAGGGACATTTTAAGATGGCGCCGGCGTCAGTTTCGGAGTGCAGGGAGCGCGCGTCGAGGGCTGTGGCGGCGCGCCCCCGACACGAGGCTGGAGAAATCCACTTCCTGTTTTTGGTTCGTCGGCGAAAATGGAGCGAAAACATCTTTTAATTTTAACCCGCCGTTTGCACCCTCAGTTTTAACAAAATATTGTTCCTCTGTGTCAGAGGGTGGAGACCGCGGTGTTTGTTCCAGCATGAGCTGGTTGTCGGCATGACGTCGAGGGGTCATAACAGCGCCACCTTTGTTACAGCAACAATTTCGCGTCCAAAAGCGAAAAATACGGCGGTTTGCCCGTCCGCAGAACAGAATTCTTGCTGTATTTATCCATTGGGCAGTGAAATGCCACAAACTTTTCTTGAATACAGTTGCGATATTAATCCTGCTTCACGAAGCGGTTATTAAGTGGTACCAGCAGGCGATGCAGTGGTTAAACCTGCCATTGCCAAAATATTCAGGTGTCACCTCTAAGCAAGACCCTTAACACCTGTTTGCTCCAGCAAAAACTGCCCAGCTGTTAAAATGGGTAAGTCATTGGAAGAGCTTTGAAGAGGATTTTAAATGAATGTAAATGTTTTTGAGCTTTTATACGTCGCCCCCTTAGAAGGACCAGACAGGTGATACAGGGCCACATCCTCAGGATTACAACGACAAGTTGATGTCCAGTTTGAACTGAATTTGCAAATGTTTGGTCTAACAAAATCCCGATTTGAACTTGGTCAGCCACGTTTGGTTTTTTTTTGGGACCATTTTTGGTCTTAACTGTTGCAGTCCTGCGAACAACCGACTTGCAGTGTGGCCTTGTTTGGGTCCACAGCCAGAGATGAAGAGGTAGAGGTGTATTATTTTGGTAAAAGGTGACCAGAATGTCTCTGGTGTTCATAAAGACCGAGACCCTCCTTAGAGGCAGGTTCTTCTCGAGACCTTGGGTGTTGCTGCAGTTAAATGTGTTAAAAAATTGTTTGTGGAGAGCCATATAGACAGCAGTATGTGATCTAACAAAGTTATAGATGTTTACTAAAGCTTCAGAGATGGACAGACATCTAACTGGAGATGCACAAATGGTCATGGAGGCTTTTCTTTACATGATAATGAATATGATTATTTAGTATAGAAGTATTAATTTCTTGTAATGCATGCATTTGAGGTAACCTTGACTGTTGAAGAGACTTCTGCTCTTCCCCAGTATCTGGTCAGCCGCTAGAAAGGAGGGGATGACCGCATTGTTGCTGTGCAGGGGGAACTCCTTTTATCAAAACATCTTTAATATGGATCTCTGTAAGTTGTATGTTTTTGATGTAAACAGTACAACATTTTATATAAATAAGGATATATATGACATTCATAAACATTGTCAGGGATACAAACTAATGCATATTAAAGAGATTAGAAAGATAATGCTTGTATAAGGTTTCCTGTTTTTTTTTTTTTTTTTTTAAACACCGAAAGATGAAATAGTTTGCTAATAAGTGTCAATTTTAAAACATTCAAGCACAAGATTCTTCTCGGGAGTATTTTCTATGGAAATGTAATGTGCCTTTGTAATAATAAAGTCAATTACAAATATATTTTCCATTTTCAAAGGAAGTATTGTTTACGACATCTGTTTCTTCAAAATATGTTTGCAATTCAGTTTGATATTTTTAAACCAGAGGTTAAAGCCTGAATGCTGAGAAGCTTTGGCGCTACTTTGACAGGAAACAAAATCATCTTCTATATTAATTTTAAAAGATTGCACCACAAGGGACTTTAGTGGAGAAATGTGATGGATTATTTTATATAAAACCTCTTTAACCCTATTAGTCATACAATATTAAGGTATCATTTAAGTCCCGTTCCTATCATTGTCTTTCTCATAAAAGGAGTTGGAGAATACTCTATAGTTGGAAGGATATCGTCACATCGCAGTAGAGAGTTTAAAATTGTGTTGCTGAGGCAGTAATAGCATGACTGAGATGTTTGCAGGAAGGGAAGATATCTCCCTGTGTTTGATAGCGCAGCATCTGCCACCACAAATCTCCTAGCCAACCTGAAGGACTGAGACTGACAGTGGAGCAGTACAGCAGCACATAGTAAGAATGGTGTCTGCTGAATGCTGGCTAACAGTATGGCTGCAGTGCGCACTGAACAATTGTGCAGTTTCGTTGCTGTATTTTGGATGCATTATTGCTGTGCATAGATGCACATTGATCTCTGTCCAGAAAACTGCTTTTGTTTGCCTGACATTTTACTGCAAGATGATGAAATGAGATAGACTTAGAACTGCACCTAACACAGCACACAGTCAACAACGCAGCCTGTAGAGGTGGGTGTGCCAGAAGACAGCCCACATGAGATAGTGTGGCAACAGGTCGTTTTATTTTTGCTGCGTCTGACAGCGTAACGGGGTAGTACAATGCACGACGAATTGTCTTTTGACAGACGAAGTTGATATTTGATCTGTCTGACAAATTTTGGGAGCTCAGCGTATTTTTAGGCAACGGACTCGTAAGTCGTCTACTCTGAGTGAATTTTATCCAAAGTGTTTGCTGTTTGTCGTGCAGTTCTCAGCCTGCTGGGAGACTGAAGCTCTGTCGTCACAGGGGGTCCCTTTGGAGAGTAATCCGGGAGACGATGTAACCTCGGCTGCAGATCACCTCCTCCACGCAGGACTCCGCTGTAGTGTTAATGATCATACCACCTTTGCACCTTCGAGCCCCTGTGAGTGCGTCATATGCTGCCCTGTTTAATACTGGTATATCCTAATAACAAGGTGCATGTCTGACACGGAGGGGAAAAGCAGTAACAAAAATCAGGTCCTTGTATGTCATTATGGAGGTGGGTGGCTGTTGGTGAGAAGGACCCCCAGCAGCTCTTCTTAGTGCATCTCAGCTGGATAATCTGGTGGCTAAAGGAGATCATGGTGGTCGCTTCATTTAGGAGCCAAAGTCCATGATGGACTGTCGCTTCCTCCTCATCCTGGCCTCGGCCTCAACCAAAGCAGGGCTCTGACCCACGACAGAACCTGCTTTCCCCACAATTTTATTCCATCCTATCACCAGCAGTGATGTTTCCCCACAACACAGTATAGAAGGTCACTCTGGCAACTACAGCATGGCAGAACGTGAAACGCGTTGCTGTCCATGTTAAAAGGACCTCAGCTATCTTAAGACAATAGAGCCTGCTCTGTCCTTTCTTACACAACACATCCACGTGGTGAGGCCGGCTCTGTTTGCTGTTCAATTAAAGTACAGAGAATGCCTTTATTTTGTTACTACTGCACAAATGTTGCATTTAATTTCTGTCAGTTTGGAACTTCATTAATGTAGGAAATGTTCAGAGCAAGGAATTTGAAAGGGCTGGACTGGCAGTCAGTGGCGTCACAATAATGTTAGGCTACAGCAGAATGATGAATAAACTATAAAACTAAATGGGGAACGTTTTTATCAACTGTGTCGCATGTGCAACACCAGCGCCCTCTGGCGGAAGCTCGCACAGGTCGCACCTTCGCGTGTCTGATGGTAGACGGTTGGAAAAAATGTGTATTTAAGAGAAAAATTAATGCGTGAGAAAAAAGAAGGCATTTTCTAAAAAATATTTGAACACCAACATGCGGGAATTCCGACTCTTCGCCCACGGTGGCCGGTAACTGCTGGTCGTTGTTGGAGGAAACCGGAGCACCGGGATGAAAGTACAACACTAAACTGCAAAATCGCTGAATCTCGGGCAAGACTTTGCGCTGAATGCTTTAATATGATTGTAATTTTTGTTAGGGATTAGCGCAGAAACAAATGTTTCATTTCTGTGTCAGAGCATGTAAGTACATAAACGAAAGCGCTGAATAAATGCAGGGCAGGTTTAATTGGTCGCACTTCTATTCATTTGGTAGGAAGTGGTTTTCATTTTCACGTCTTCACGATTGTATTTCTATAATAATAATAATAATAACACTTGCGGTCACACGCAGTCCTCTACAACCTTCACACCTTTAGGGGCCAAAGCGCTCCTTCAATACATTTTCCCCCCGATTACAATACGCTTTTCGTTGTTTATGTCCAATCGCCGCTGTCGTTGCTGGCACGGCGTGGTCTGATTGGATGTTAAAGAAGGGCTGTCCAACCACAGCGCTTCTTGTTGGGACGTTATGTCCTTGTGAGGAGGAAGGTGACATTTTGAACGTTTGACATTTTGAGGTTTTCACAGGAACTTTAAAGCGGGGAATCGGGGGGAAAAGGACAGAAAAGAGCGTAATGTCTTCCTTCGGAAGGCTGCTCGGAGTGTTCCGCGCCGGGGCTCAGCTGGGTGGCCGAGTACCACAACGCGTGTCCGTGCGAAGGTGAGTGTCAGCGGACGGAGGCGGTGAGCGGTTTTTATTTACACTGAGAAGACGGCCGCACTTGTACTCTACTGTACCTATTTTTTTGTACATAGTTATTTCTCATTCTGTTTCTTTAATGGCACCCCTGCCTTGAGTAAGAGTTCATTTCAAGTCACGGTTGTATTCATTGTAACGAGTGAACATTCAGTTATAACCGCAGTCAGACCGTTTAAAAGACGTGGTGGTTTAGGTGTATTACTGGTCCTTTATACGTGCCATATGTACATGGTCGAGTCTGCGGTGTAGAAGTTGAGAACTAAATTAGGTTTAAAATGAATGCAGGTGGAACAGAAAGCCATTTTACCACCTTGCCAGTCTTTTGTTTCTTCCTGTTGTTGTGCCAGTGGGTTGTTTTGTTCATAGCGTTTGTGTGTATGCAATTGTAGGGCAGGTGGTGGACCTCACATCGAGCCACAGTACAGGCAAGCACCCCAGGTCACTCGACACCAGAAGTTCCAGGCAGAGCTCATCAGCGGGGCCATGTGGTTCTGGATCCTGTGGCACTGCTGGCATGACCCCGACGCAGTGCTGGTACGTCGCAGAGCTACCGCTGCGTTGGGATCTCGGACGGGTTGGGGGTCCCCATGCCGCTCCTCTCGCAGCACCGCAGGGGTCAGAAAGTACCCGCAGCTTGTCTGACTGCGCTCATACAAGATGCCGCAGGGCAGGATGGAGGGCGCTTAAGGCAGAGTTTTGTGAGACAAGGAGGAAGCACTTCCAAAAATTTTCTAAAACTATCCTTGGACTATAATGCACTAAAGGGGAAATTTTAAGCTCTTTGAAGGATCCTTGGTTCGAGTTGGACTTTAATACAGTGGTGGAGTGGTACACCTTAGTAGCAAACCACACCAAAACTAACCATAAGGTTAGAACTTATAAGAACTGTATGGAGAAATTTTCGCCCAGACCCCTACCTCCATTTCTCCCAGACACATGCATATGCAGGCGGTAAGGAATTTTGATATGAGGTCATTTTCGGGAGTTTTAGCTAAACAGACAATTACTAGAGAAGAAAGGCGATAAGAATACGTATGGCTGTGCTAAGAAGGAACAGACACTTTCAGTTAATTAAACATTTTCCATATACTGACTGCCCCTTTATAGTCTCAGGGTTCTTGTTTTGAGCCTTGTTCCTGGATTATGGTATTTATTCTTGTCTGGTAAAGTAAGGATATCTACTGTATAATTGGGTAGATAATTGTGAATGGCTTGTTGCAGAAGGCTAACATTCTAAGTTACTTGTGAGAAAGATCTGGCACTGAGGCTTAGAAGACCCTAAACCCTGCCTTACCTTCTACTGTGATCTTGTACAGCAGCGGTCTCCAACCTTTTTTGCACCACGGACCAGTTTCACGTAAGACAGTTGGGAGCCCTGAGCTTGTTTCCCTGCAATGAGATGGTCCCATCTAGGGGTGATGGGAGACAATGACACTCAAAATGTCTTCTTTATGTCCGGTCTACTCCGTAATTTCGTTTTGGTTGCTGTCATTACAAAAAACTCCCGAAAATCACAAAGATAGGATATTGGAAATGGAAGCAGGGTTTTTAGTGCTTTTATGGTAATATCAGGATATTCCACCTTGATTTTAATTCGATTTTTCAAAATAAAACACCCTGCAGACTTTTGATAGTCAAGAAAATGGAAATAAAATAAAACGTTTTTTATTCTTTCTGTGGGGCCCGGTACCGGTCCATGGCCCGTTGGTTGGGGACTGCTGTTGTACAACATTACCCAAAAACTGGCTTGATGTGTCTAAGTGTGCAACTATTGTTCTGCTTTCAGGGTCATTTCCCATGGCCTGATGCTTCTCAGTGGACAGATGAGGAACTCGGGATTCCTGCTGACGACGAGGAATGAGCGTTCCTCATAACTTGAGGTGAGATTTAAATCTGTTTGTGGTTTATGTTTGTACCTTTGAGAAGGTTGAAGTTTTGCAGTCAGTTTGGATTTAAACACGAGTACAGATGGTGCCCACCGTGTGGTGCCGCTGCATTCACCCGTTTGGATGTGCTTCTCCCTGCTAGTGAATGCATCCCACTTTGCTCTCTATTTACAAAATGCTCATTTTCTATAGATGTTAAATCCAGAGGTGTATTAACTCAGATTCAAGTTATAAACAAGAACATTTTATTTACACATTTTATACAATTTCATGCAAGTCCACTTTAAGTTGCAACACCTATGTATTCATGTGTTGCAAGCAAATAAAAATAGTTTTATGTTGTTACTTAAAATGAACTTTTGAATGTTCTGTGAGGTGTTTTGATTGCGTGAAGACAAACATGATTATTGCCTGCCTAGTAAGGGAGGAATGGTGACAACTTGGTGACAATAGAAAACAATGTCAAACACAATTTCCCTCCTCAATGTACAGAAGTAACTTTCCAAAATCTGAAAGAGCCTAATTTTATACATTAGTTGCTTCTACAGCAGTGAGAAAATGCATGTTTTGCCTCGTCCTGCAACAACTGCAGTTGCATGACTTACTACATAAGGTATACTGATTGCATCTTTGTGTTTTGTATTAACTTTTGTGCTTTATACACTTGTTTGTGATTTATACAGCACAACAGAACTTCTCGTAATTCCCATTTATTCATGAGCAAACAGCATGGGAGGTGCCACTTAGCTCAGTTTTTCCATTCTTGTTCGATGCTACCATTCCTGTGAGATGTAACGTTTTGCTCAGTTGAGGTTGTTCTGCAGGGCTGCCATGGAAAGTGTTGAAGTTTGGATTATGGGAATTCTGCATGTGGAATTTGTCTCACTTCTTGGACTCTTGGTCTCTGTGAAAATGAGGATCTGTTCCTTTCTCTGTACACTTGCACCACTGTTCCATTTATTTTTTTGCAGCTTAAGTATGAAAATGGGCAATATAAGGTATTGTGTGTTGGGGGTTGGAAGGAGTAGAGGTTGCTTTTTGGATAATTTAAGTTTGGTTTGTGTTGCACCTGTAGGAGCACCTGTGGTGGACGATCTGATGGACGTCAATGCTGGACACAGACCAGGCATGGACCTCTGTTCTGCCCAGTTGTCGCAGTTTGTTTGTGTTAACATCTAATCTCAGTTAAGTCAGTGCACACAGTAAATTATAGAACTATTTTCATATTTATACATGTCGAAATACAGGGAACAGCATTCTGATAGACAACAAAACTGCAAGATGTCAACACTCTACTGTGAACCTTGACCATGTGATTGGGAAATGTGGAACATTTGAACCATTACTGCAAATTCTGCTACAGGCAAATAAATACTGTACAGTTAGTGTGTGTGTGTGTGTGTGTGTGTGTATATAAGGTCAACAGAAGTTGTAATTTTACATTTTTGGGGGGTTATAACAGTAGCAGGACTGCAAGAGCAGCAATGCACTGTCCTAGTGGCTGGGTTGAGGCCACGTGCAGCACCATTCAGGCAGTGCGAATGTCCCAGTGCTTGGCCCTCTCTAAAATGCAAGGGAACTGAGCATAAAGCCATAAACTGGGAGCAGAAATGGACACAGTAACCAACTGTGGAACCAGTCCTCAGTGCTAAAACTCAAAAGAAGAAGCCAGTGCCATATTAATGCTGCCAGCCACTCCATGCAATGAGCTGTTTTTAAAGGTTTGCCAACCCTGAATACTTGGATTAAAAAAAATATTGCCCCACTGGTAAAGATACTACACAGTGCTGGTCCCTGAGAAACACTGAGCAATGCTGCCTGGCAAGGGGCACATTCACCTGCAACCAGAGTTCACCATAACCTGTCTCTCTAAAGAAGCCATATTCTCTAAAAATATTACAATTAAGGATTCAAAGTTAAAGAATTTCCTCAGAAATGGTGATAAACATCCTCTTATACAGGAGAAGGAACTACATTCAGCTGAGGGCAGCTCAACCTGCTTGCTTTGAGGCTGCAACTGCAGGAATGTGACAACAGCTTAAACCCCGACATTAAAGAGTGAGGAAATGGACAGCAGATCAGTACTGGGCTCCAGGTGATGGAGGAGAAGCCGGCTCCTGCAGATCAGAGCCATACGTTGGAAAAACACAGAGAGCAGTGGCAAAATTGACTTTTCCTCCCGTAAACCCGGCAGACACAGGCGGTGTCGCACTCAAATACAACCTCTGTCCAATTTTAATAAATACATCATTTGAAAGCCGTACAAAAAAAAGGCCGTAAAAGAACAAAATAAATTAGGTTCAATTTCATTTGCTCCCTATACACATTTAATGCTTCATAAAAGTAAACTTTTTTTGTTCTTCAGATAAACCTAAACTGCCAGTACTCCGCAAACAAGTGACGAGAAACAGATTTTTCCTACAAAATCAATCTCTCTTGTTTGAGCACCATCATTTAAGTCGCTGTACAACAAAACCGAACAAACCGATAGCGGAAGAGGTGCGAAAAACACAAATGTCTTGCGGAGATGAGCCTGAAGGGCGCATGCGTGTTTGTGTGAGACACAAGGACATCTGACGCGCAGCGTCGGTATTGCTGGTGTCAGTGTCCGGGGTTCAAGCACCACATTAAATACCTGTGACCCTTCCTCCTCCGGACTCCCTGCAGAGAAAAAGGACCCGAGATGCTGGAGGAGCTCAGGCTCTGAGCTGATTTGTGAAGACTGCATGGGTGTCCTGGTGACATCATCACATAGGGGCGGAGTTATCAGTGCTCCTTTGGCCCCTATGCTGCTTCCTCACCGACGGCAGAACAGCTCTGCGGCACCCAATGAGGGGAACCTGCAGCGGCTGTTCAGTTTGGCTCTGAAGTGTCTTCTTTCAAAATTCACAGTGGGAGGGTGGTAAGGATGTGGCGCTGGGGGGGGGGGGCAGTCCTCACTTGGTGTGACGGCGAACAGTGTTTCTTCTCTTCCCGTCTCTTTGACAGAATGCTACACAAAGAAGCGACTGTGGCTGTTGAGGCGGAGGATCTTGCCCAGCCGCTGCTTGGCAGTTGCCAGGCCCTTTTTCGGCCGCTTGCCTGAAAGACACCGATCCGCAGAAACAGGAAGGAGGAATGAAAGCACAAGTCAATGAACCAAGAGCTTACGATCTGATTATTTAGTGCCGGTTGCAGATAAGAAAAAAGGCTAGTGGAGCAGCAGGTGGCGTAGTTAAGAGCATCACCTTGTCAAGTTACTCACTCTGAGGTAAGACAGGAAAAATGACCCATTACCCCTGTTTGAATGTGTGGAATGCTGTGAACAGTTTATACCACTGCAAGTGTCCTTAACCACTTTGACACCTGCTGTGGCAGAAGAAAGCAGGACTCAGACCTTTGGTGGCCTGGTTGCTGATGGGTGGGGGAGTGGGAGCCAGCCTCTTGGAGGGGTGAAGAGGTGGGGACAGGGCGGCCCCTGTGTACTGGCTTGGGTCACACCATGCCTCCCTGCTGCTGCCGTCCCTGTCCATTAAGGTCTTGCTCTCCTGGATGTGCTGGCTCAGCTGTGCCCGGCAGCTGAGTGACCGCCACTCGTCCTGCAGTTGGGGGAAGCAGCAGGTACGGTCAGGCCAGGGCTGGGCAACGCTGTGTCCATCTCCCACACGCTTTCTACCGGACGTGCAGCTCGATGGCACCGCTGTGTGGTCAGGAGATACTTGTGCAGTTACCTGGTGGCTGAGTGTGGAACCTGTGTCAGAGTCTTCCTGGCTCTCTTCCCCAGAGACAGGATCTGCTGCATCTGCAGGACACACAAGGTGTTATACAGTCTCTCACTCACTTACTCACACACACACACAGCCGCTCTGAAGAGCGCAGGAACAAGTGTGTACCGCTGTCAAGTGAGCAGTGGGCTGGACTGCACCACCAGGGCTCTTGTGAGTCTGTGGTCTTAGGGTACAGCAACCCTGCCATGGACAGCATGCCCTCAATGGCTGCTTCTGTACTCGGAGAGGTAGGGCGCCCCCTGGAGACACAAACAAACACAGTTCAATGGACAACTGCTATTACTTGGTTAATCCACCGCTGTTCACCCAGATGCCCACCTGCCCTCATCTTCATTCTGCTTATACATTAGCAGCATTACATTACATTACATTAGTAGCAACCACTATAGCAGTGATGTAATAATTTTCCTTAGTGGACATCCTTTTTTTTTTTTTTTTTTTTTTTTAACACTGGTACACACATATGACAGTTAACCATTAATCAAACCAATACACCATCACCATTGGCTTTATACCAGTTTGTTCATAGTTGCCAGCCGGTGACCAGTTTTCTTCAGCTGATGGGCTGATTTGTCTCACAGATGTAAAGAGTCACTGCAAAACCGCTTTACTACGGTACTGACTACAATGACGTTCCAAAGGAATGTATAATACTTCACGCCAGCATCTATAATATGAGGCCGTTGTCACTTAAAACTAATAGTTGTGTTATTTCGCAAAAATCAACATCAATGAACACAGACTCAGAAAATAATTTTTTTATGTAACAGCAGAGAGCACATGTATGAATTACAGATTAAATGAGGTTCACCGATTCACCATTTTAAATCTCAGCCATTCAGATTAAGAGTTTTGCCAGACAAGAATATTCTCAGAAGATAGTGCATTTGTGGTCAAACATCTCTACACACCTTTTGAGTGGACTGTTTTGGTGCCTCCGGCCTTCGTGGTGCAGATTTGAGAGTTTGCTGGAGTTTCTGACCTTTCCCTGCATGGAATTGCCCTCCTCCTCCCCTGAGCTCTCTGAATACTCCTCTGAGGAGTCCTTATGCTGGAGAAGAGACCATAGGGGGCCGTGAACACGCAGGGAACAGGAGTGGATTTCCAGGCAGGAGGTGAGAGTGGGTACCTGTGTAGTGCAACTGCTCTCAGACACACAGTCTGAAACATCTGAGTGCCCGGAGACTTTGTTCCTGAGTTCGGGTTTCACACTTTCCATAAAGCCTGTTTAAAAACAAAAACAAATTCATATTTTACAGGATAATATTAAATAGTTATTTCCTACATCGAAATATACATTTGTAACAATAAAGCTTATTGGTACAGAGGAAGCTCAATCCTGGGACTCCTTATGCATTTTCCTAGACCAGAATCAATACTTTAAAAGGAAGAGGGTTGGGAATATCTGCAAAAATTAAGTACTAAATGCAGAATTTCTGCAGCGAGTAAAAGAAAGCAGGAGATTATGCTTAGGGGAAGGGCCGCGTGCTGACCCACGTCAAGCGCTGACCACAATCCTTTCAGAACCAGCAACTGTACAGATTATACTGGGATGCTTCATGGCCACTTGACTTTACCTTTAAAGGAGTTGAGCTTCTCTTCGCTTCTCGCGCTGCTCAGTGGCTCCTGTGCTGACTCGCCGACCTCCATCTTCACCGCTGCTTCATCCTTCTGCTGAACCACCGGGTTTTTCACTGTAGTCCATTGCCGCTCATCCCTGTCAACGCAGGTCAAAGGTCAGGGAGCAGAAAGTCACAGCACAAACTAATACAGTACATTGCTTATAAAAACAATGAGAAATTCACTTCAGCGCTGAACAAAGCCACCAAGAGAGATTAAATGCCCTCCGTCCCCGCTAGAGGTCGCCCGAGTTTCCATTGTATTTGTGGATTAATTAGAAATATCGCTGCTTATTTGGTTTAACACATCCACTTGGTCCACATGTTGAGAAATATTGGTGTAAAGTAATCCAGCTAGCAGTTGAGGAGAGGAAAACAAAAAAAACCTTCCAACTCCAATGAAAGAGAGACAAGTAAACCTGTGGAGGTCCAAGCTTTATCAAAATAATATGAGGTGAGGTTAGCATGAAGTAAATCTGATTCTTCTGCTGTGTCCAGTTGCCTGTGTGCGCTTGTTTGGGCTCACCTGACAATGCGCCCATTGCACAAAATCAAACGCAAGTCATTGTCCAGACTCCTCATGGCAACTGCTGAGGATGAAGAGGTGGTCTTCTTAAACTTCCCATTCACCCTCGAGCAGAGGGTGGCGTCCTGCAAAGCAATCCCAGAGCGCACTCCATAACAATTCTACCATTTAGCAACCTTGAGAAGCATCCGTGGAATCAATGGTATTAACATCTAAGTCTGCTGTTATGGGATGTGAACTCACCTCATCGAAGGGTGCCACCTCCAGCCTCCTCAGAACCTCCTTTGTGTGCAGCTCAAGGATGTCCAAATTAGAGGAGGTCTTGAAGGTCCCGTGATCCCGCAGCCGCCGGGCTGCCTTGCGTGCCTTGATCCCCCGGTCAGCTGATGACCGCATCTCAGGCCACATACTGCCACTTCCCTGAGATTTGAATGGCTTGCAGGTGCCACCGCTGACCTGTTCTTCCTGCATTGTCACAAACACACTAATGGGTTGCTCAGGTTTAAAATAAAAAAAGCTCAGTATCATTTATCACAAAGCATTTACACAAACGCTACCAGCTTCAACCTAAAGAATTATAGTTTTACCTGAAAACTTTACTACAGCAATTCAGGCTATTTTACTACTTTGCTCAAAACCAGAACATTCTGCCTTTGGGACACATTACCAACTACTTGTTCAGATTTATGCCTGAAAAAGGAGTGTAGTCCACACCACCTTGTAGCTGTGCGTCCACCTGCTGACTGCCCACAATACCCATCCTGCACTTACCTCCTGGTAGCGGATCTCCTTTGTGAGCTCTTTGATGAGGTGGTTGGGCCTGATATGATCAGGAACCTCGCTGGTCGGTTCTGTAGCCTAAGGAGACAGAACAGTAGAGGTTCTTATGCTGAAGTGGAGGTGTGGGGGGGGTGAGGTCTACAGGCGTATATCTCAGTGCCATCAGATACAGGCCACCGACCAGCACCTTTCAGTCAAGCTCATATGCACCACAGTCTGCTTTTTCTCCAGGGGGAATTGGGTGTCACCCACCCTGAGACATCTACCGTCTTCCCCAGGTGCTACTTTACCTCTCTCTTCAGCCAGGTCTTCAGTGCTGAGATTAAGGCCTTCACTCCCTCTGTCAGATATGCTGGTGGCTGGTAGCGGTCTTCTCGTAGTTCTGGTTGAAGAGTTCCAAAACTTACGCTGACATTCTACATGCGAAGAGGCGATAAACTCACTGTCATCTACCTTAATGCTGACTTTCAGCTTTTTTTCCAATCTTACCTTTAAGGGTTTCCAGAAGATTCTTAGCCACATACCAACAGATGGCCTCGAAGTAAGGGAACTTGAACAGATCTGGAGTCTTTAGCCGTCGCTCCATTTCATAGCACCTGATGAAGAACAGCCAACACAGACAAGAGTATTTAATTACTTAGTTTGACTTAAATCTGAGAAGAAGTACTCATTGGAAGCGAGACAGAACCAAACAGTGTCACTTAAGAGTCTCTATATCATGCAGCAGAGTTAGAGGGGTACCCACCTGAGCTGCATGCCTATGTTCAGGTTGTGAAGGAAGTTTCCCCCAAATGCCATACAATCTTGGGAGGTGAGAACAGCGTGAATCCAGCCTGAGAGGAGGTACAGCACATCAGTGGCAGGACGAGGTCCCAAGGAAAATCATGTTCATCACCGCTCAAAAGGGGGACTATTTTAAGATGACTGCACAGGTCATTGAGTGCTCTTCCTCCAAACTAGCAGCCATCATGAAGCACTTAGTACATGCAGCGTTCGCCTCCAACTCTGAACATGGTTATGTGCGTTTGGAGTGACGGTTAAGAGTTCAATAAGACAGCAGCAGTAGCAGCAACATGCAGGCTGCGATTCACTTTACTGCCTTGGCACGTCTTCTGAAAGTCAAACACTCCAACAGCAGCTGACCCACACTGGTGTATTCCAATTATCACTAAAATCAAAATCTCAAAACCCTCCAAGAGTTACAGAAACACTTCTTCACTTTTAGTACAGTTACTATAACAGCTCCAGCCTCTAACATAATAGGCCAGCAAATAATTGCAAATTATTAGTTACGTACCCCATCCAAAACATTCAGTAAGGTACTGCGGTAAATGTGCTACACGGTTTCTATGGGCTGCTGGATAAATGCCTTGTCCCTTGGCAAAGTTTCCAATATTACTTTGCCTTGTGAACAGAAATGACCATTACCTTCTGACACAGAGCATCTTACTTTTTTCTTGCAATTATTTTGATAAACATCCTTGCAGCTGCTCTGGCAAAGTTCATAGGCCAGGCCAGGACACAGACTGAAAGGCCAATTGAAGGAGACACAGTGGACAGTCAAGGGGGCTACACCTTGCCTGCCAAAGCTTGCCTCCCCCTCACCTGTAGGTATAAGAAGAGTAGTCCCCTGCTGGATCACACACTTGTAGCACTTTTCTACTTTATCCCCAAAGAACACCTCGCTCTGGTTAGGGGATGAGCTCCATGCCTCGTACAGAGCAAGGTTCTCCAGGGTTGGCTTGATTAAGTAAAAAATCTTCTCTCCCTGCAGCAGGACAAGAGGAAGAGGACGATGATTCGATTTCTGAAAATGCGGTCCATGGAATCGGTAGGCCATGCTCTTGCAGACATGTAGTACATGACAAGGGCGGGTGAGCTTAACCGTGCTTCTGGCCTAACGTCTAGACACCCTGCTTACCCAGAGAACATGATACCACACAGAAGTGCCCCCAAAGTCTATGTGGAAGTCTGTGTAACTGTCCTTCACCCCCATCAGACAGTACTTCTGCACAAAGGGCTTGGGGAAGAACGAGTCATCAGGCCAGTAGTTCTCCACCCAGGACATCTTCTTAGCAACGTCCGGAACTTCCACAAGATCCGTCATCCTGGAGGGGGAGGAAGGACAGCAGTTTGTATCATCTGCCTTTCCCAGCATCTCAGGCAAAGTAAATGTCACAGGAGGGGGAAACATTTTGGCATCACTGCAGTCTGCAAGGAGTTTTCAAAGCAGCAAAACTGCAGTGCATCCAGCCAACCCTCGCAATGGGAGCACAGAGGTCTTACAGTCTCGTGCGAAATTAAAACAGAAAAACCCACTGGTTAATGTATGTTTTTGTATCTACAGATCAGGATGAGTGCAATTATTACTAAATAGCACTGAGATACCACGGTTGTAAATGGAAGCGCTTTATATAAAGGAAGCACAACAAAAGGAATAAACATATCTCCTCTGAGAATGATGATGCTGTTAAAGGAGACAGAAAATGTACTTACTTTGTGTCTGAGAACTCCAGGCTGATCACATTCAGCACCTTCGGGCGGTTGGGATTATAAAAATACTTGACAAACTCACTGAGTTTAATTTTGCTGTCCGCCTGCCTGGCCACATCAATGACGTCAATGATTTTATCACCACCTGATGAGGATGGGGGAAGAAAGGGATTTTTAGGGAATTGGTTCCAGGCACACAACAAACCCCTGCAAACCCGAACCAAATGTGTAAACCAGCAGAGGAAGGAAGAAGAAGAATAGGAAGAAAAATCACAATTCATCTCACTTTAACCCCACAGCGGAAATAAATTTAAAGGGGATTGCCCCCCCACTCCTGTATGTTATTCTCCATACTATTGATGAAATGGAGTTGTTTTCAAAATTAAAATAAAAATTTGAAAATTACTGAACTGATAAGTGACTGTGCTCTGTTTTAGCATCTTACATCGCGTGAAGTATTCGTTTACTTTGAGAAATCACACTAAATATGTTAACAAGGTACAACTGTGTTCCTTTCGAATCCAAGGTTAGTATTCTGGAGTAGCCCAGACTTCCAGAATCAAATCAAAAATCTGTGCTATGGCCTGAAAATTGCTTTTCACTGATGCTCAGTATCTAACTTGGAAGAGCTGGAGTAAAGTTCCTTTGAAGAATGAGCCAAAGAAGCCAAAATCTAAATGTGCAATTCTCAAATGGACAACCTGAAGAAGGCTCACAGCTGTAATTGTTGGTAAAGGACTATGTGTCCAAGTACTGACTGGCAGGCCACAAATTCTTTTGTAAATAAGAAATTTAAGTCTTTCTTTCTGGAGAAACATATGTTCTTGGGGGAAAAAAAGTATTCATGTGTCAAGGAAGAAAAAATTATTTAAATGTTTTAAAATTTGGAGGTGTAACACAAACAAAATGTTTTTTAAAAAAAATTGAGGGTTGAACACTTGCTGAAGGCACCGTAAGAGTGTGGACACGGAGCATGCAGACCACAGATGTCTTTGTAATCTCCTCCATCCTGTGAAGGGAGTATGGAGGTGCAATGGAGAGGCCATCTGTCGGCACCCCAGGGCGACTGATGTGCAGGAGCAGCTATGGGAGGTGTGGCAAGGGTGCGTAAGGTGGACGGTATGCAGATTGTAGTTGGAGCTCAGCACACAAACATCCAGAACCATCTGTGTTTGGGCTAATGTAAAAGAACAGCTGGATTTAAGGCATGTGGGCTCCAGTGGAAAACACACACACACACACACACACACACACACACACACACACACACACACACACACACACACACACACACACACACACACACAAACTCTGAAGAACTAGGGACCATAAATCTCCAAACCCCAGTGCTCTGTCCACTACAGCAGCCCATCCCCAGCACCCATTCCACCACTAATTATGTCCCACAGTTACTACTCCCATCTCTGGACATGGGCACCAGCAGTAAAGCATCATTCAATGAATCAATAGGGCTTTTATATCCCATTCTTTTTACTGCAAAATACAAAAATCATTACAGAAAGGAGGGGGTGGAGTTAGGCTGCTTTTTTACACCTTGGCTGTTGGAACAGCTGTACCATGTGGGCACATAAGGACAGGCCCATTGAAAACACTACAATGCAGCACAATCCATCCACAGGTCATGGTGGTGCAGGCTTGGCACAGCTCCCGCAGAGGGAGGTGGATTAGCTCGGCAGCTGCTCTATGGTGAAAAGTCAGGGTTGTTATAAGAGGAGGCTGTTTTACGATTATATATGAAAAAAACCCGGCACCAAATTAAAACCTGCATCTACCTTAACCTACACAAGAGAACTATATTTCCACAGGACAGGTATTCTATAAAACAACAGATAATCTGTAAAAGAATAAATGGCAACATTCAAAAATCCATCACCTCTTTGTACCACACGCACGCGTCTTTCTCAAGTTGGGCTAAAACAACTGCGTGGTGCAAACAGTAGAACTTCACCTTTGCAGAGTACGGTATGACGTGGTGAAACACAGGCCTACCCAGGTCCTGCCGGGACAGCTGAGCATTACAAATCGATCACACACATACCCGGGTCTCCACAAATTAACCCTTATTGTCCCCGGCACTACACTCATATCTACTACCAACCATGCAAACGTACACATTTCCCGTGTGCAAAAGCATCCTGTACAGTGAAACCCCACTGCAACAACTTAAGGAAACATAACAGCACTTTTTATAGTTGCACTTTATTCATTATTATTTAATTAAAAGTATTATTCGGTATAATATTCAGTAGAACATTTTTTCCTGATAATGCTGCAATTTTACATTTATAAAAGGTATTTATTCACTGACTACTGTGCTTTGATCAAGCCACATAGAAACCATGCTTCTCCTGCAGCAAAACTAAATACAGACATCCCTGGAAATATGAGTCTATGACTTGTGAGTTTTCTTGTATACCGGTGAAATTATTTAAAACCTTTCACAGGTAAAAAGCCAAATATGAGGCCGATTTTTCACATTTATGAGCCGAGCGTGGGGGGAACTTTCATAGTAAATGCCGTAATGGTAATTATGTCTTTGACTTGCATGATTTCACCTCAGGAGTCGCAACCTTGACCAGGATGAAGCGGTTTAAGATAATAAATGGATGGATAGATCGATGGATAAACACTCTTTTGCAATCACATATAAAGTAAATCAAGACAGAGATGAAATGTGACAGTATTCGATCTTCTAAGAAATGGTTCCAGTTTTAACAATTTGGAATATGTGATGGACTTCAATAATTTTTGACTGAAATATTGTATAATATATTGGTATGATCACTAACAAAATGCAATTATTTTAGTTAATTTTAACTTTGACAATTTCTATTTTTATTTTAACCACATTTTCCCCCTAAGCATCAATGGCTACAATAAAGTGACCATCTAATAACAGGAACTTACCTAACAGGGTGATTTCACAGAAGAAAATGAACCCTGTCAGGTGGGGGACAGGTGTGATATTGCTGGTGAGAGTGGCATATGCTGTGTATTCCCTGGCACAAATAATTCCCATCCTAATTGTAGGTTCTGAAGAACTCCGGTACTAAAGACCTGCTGAAGACGACCCTTATCCTCTTGTGATATCACAGAGAAGTTTTACCTCCCACAGTCATCCATTTGCTGCCGAAGGGTCTCATCATGAAAACTACAGTATTGCACCTGGTAATTCGAGCTTTTGTGTGTGTGTGTGTGTGTGTGTGTGTGTGTGTGTGTGTGGGGGGGGGGGGGGGGGTAATTCTGCTGCAGATAAACTTGAGATGCCCACAGAACATGTTCGACCTGAAAGAGGATCCTGTAAGTTCTCAGTAGAGGGTGAAACGGTAGCAAACTACAGGCCAATGTAAACCAAGCCATTTTTATCTAAAGTCTTATTCACGTGTCAGTTGATTAAGGCTGGCCGAGCAGGTGCATCCAGTGAACCTAATAGCTTGATCACCTGATACAGCACCTGTCCTTGTTCACTGGTAAGTAAAGTATTCCCATTGCAGTATGGTCTTTACCACTATGAAAGAATGTTAAAACAATTTCAACTGTTTAAATATATTTTATGTCTTCCTAGTGCCACTGACCAAACACCAAAAAAATCTAGTCTCCGCCAAATGCAAAAACAAGCACCAATTGAAATTTATCTTTTTGTCATTGGAATTAGAGAGGATTTACACATGCATGCATGCACACACAGACACACACACAAAATCACTTTTCCATTCTCGGGCTCCTCACCAACATAATATTCCACATTCCTGACGGAGAATGAAGTTGGCGGCAGCTTGAGTCCCAGCCCATCCAGTTGAGGGACCATGATGGGGGATTGGAAACCATGCTTCTCCAAGTACTTTGGGGTCACCTGGTGGCCCTGCATCTGTACTAGGATCTCATCCGCACTGCAGCACAAGAATGGTATTAATACACCATAATGACTTCTGCATACTCCATATCTTGAAAATGTAAACTAAAGTTAGATGAATAACTTCCATTTTTCTTGTGTACATGAAGATAACCAAGCAATGTTGCGGAGGAGCTTTAGTTGTCAATGATGAACATGGACATTACAGTCCTCAATTTGGCTTGAGGGCATCAGCTGCACTGCCAGTCAGTGTACATCTTGTACCTGGGGAAGGTCCTCATGTGCAGTTCTTTAACAAATACAGAGGTTCCAGCCTGCACCGGTTTGGTTCCATCGTCTGGCTCTGAGTAGTCGTGCCGGTGCCAGTTATTCCGCTTCTTCACTGAATGCCAGGAAGAGATCACACGGTGTCAGCAGAGACTCAGAAAGCTTCATCATAAGAGACCTTAGCAAACACTGGGTTTTCACAGATGACTGTGTGAGTTATGGATTACCAACAACACCTTGACCTTTGGAGAACTGGATTTTAATAATTTCCAAGATTTAACTGGTTACCAGGCCACATATTTCAGGAGATCAAGACTATATTCGATGTAAAGGAATGGACTAGTATTGCTTAGAACCTAACTTTTGGAAACAATTATTCTGCCAGTACAAAATGGTTGCAGGACCAGACACTTACTCAAGGAGGGTCCATGCCGAACACTGCAGTTAGGGCAATGGTAGACATCAATGTCCGCAGCTTGGTGCTCCTCTACTTGGACACAACTGAAACGGAAAAAAACAACACTAGATGAAAGAGGAACAATCTAGAGGCAAATGTGCTGGAGAGCACTGAAATGAGACTGCTTTACTGAAGCACTTCAGAAGAGAAACACCACCTCATCCTCTCCTGGTTCTCCTTGCAGGGAATCGCTGCAAAGGACCAATAACACATGTCCAGCTGGAAGGAGAACCCATTTTGTACTGTTTTTCAGTTTTGGTAAGGACCTAGAGATTGTTTGAAGAGGTCTGCTAATGCGAGACTACGAGGGAGTTTATATGAAAGTGGTCACTTTCCCGCTACACCAGCATATGCCATTAAAGTGCGAAATTGTAAGCCAAACAAGTTGGTGAGAGGAACAAATGTCAACCTGAAGAGTTATTCATATAAGTATACTGCATTCATCTGTCTTGACACAACAGGACCCTTTGACATCTTATTACCTGAAGGTCAATTAAAAAAAAAGAAATTAAGCAACTTGGTCCATATTTCAGAGCCAGGGGGGCCTTTAAAGTTGACCCCCCAGAATAAAGAACACAAGAAGCACTGCTAACCTGTTGTTTCCCCACAGGACTGCAATTTCAGCTAGAGTCCAGCCTTAAAAAAAAAAAGTTTAAAACTGAGTCCACACCACAGTTCTTCATGGGAGAAAAGATCTACAGCAAGTCACCAAACATGCAGGAAAACTGTTGCTAAGTTCTGGTACACATCAGAGGCAAATTCTAGAAAGACTTTTTAAACATGGCAGTTACACTGGGCATCTTCTTACCTGTAATCACATTTAAAATAGAGCATTTTAACATTGCATTTATCTTCTCTGTGTTTGAATTGATATACAAATTCAACATTGATAACTAATAGTGATGCAGATATGGAAAGTTGCTGAAAATTTCTATGTACCTATTCGCAGATGGCAATATACACATTTATAAAAACACACATTAGACATGGAACTAGAGCAGCCTGAATGAGAATTAGACAAATGTAACATTTATTTGTGAACCAGTTCAGCTTTACAGACCTTGTGCTATAATGAAAATAAATGACTGCTGAACTGAATTTGGCTGGCTAGGTTCTCCTTAAACAGGAATGTTTTTGCACTGGTTAAGAAGTAAACAACACCACTTAATAATAAAAGTAACTTTTTTGCTCAAAGTGGATCATTCCTTGTTTTTTAGGGGAGGATTTATTAACAAACAAGCATATCTCCGCCGTGTCGTAAGAAATTCTCTTGTTGCCAAACATTAGAAGCCGCACTGAACAATCTCTCCCGTTGACACTGAGTTATTAAAACGTCATATTTTATATCACGCTCAATTACTCACTGCACGTGTAGGCGGTACAACATTTTGGATTTTGGTTTTGAATTCAGGGCGTTTTCCAGTAGAGATCACCCATTTTGCAATGCAGACAGCAGCTGAAGTGGCCTTCTGTACATCCTAGGTTTACCGAGCAAGAAAGCCATATAAATTCTGCAGACAGGAAATCTTCTCATCATTTTTATTTTCAAATCATTTGAAGTAATGGCCTATCATGCATTTAGCATAAATCATACTGCTTATTTCTCCAATTTTTCATGTGTTTGCCATCTATTGCAATCCCATTACCATCCACTCAGTTCCCAAAAAAATGAAAGTATGACTATTAAATTCATATTCCGAGCATCTCAGCGGTGTTACAACTGCATGTTCTTTCACGTCCTCCTCCTTGGGCTTTAACTAACACTGCGGCTCTGCTGTTTTCAGTAACACCTCAAAAACCATCACGGGGCACAAGCACATGGTCGACTATCTGTGTATCATTTTAGTTTCAACAGGAAGCAGCTGAGAGACTGAATGCAACAAGTACATTACAACTTATGGCTGGCACTCATCATGCTTTCAAATTTCCATTTATTTGTGTGTTGAGTTCACAAACGTAAAATGTGAATGCATTACTAAATTATTAGCTAGTAAAACACAAAGTCAATGGTGTGATAATCTCTGCAGCCAAACGTGGCACCACAGCTGCATGAGACCAAAGCAGGCGTGAAAGACGCTCCAGTGTTTGTGTTGGTCCTTTCAGCGGTCTATGCACACGTTGTGAGTTCAGCTCTGACAGCGGTTGGTCCTCTGTAGCTGCAGTCTCACCACAGCAGCGCTGGACCCAAAAAGCATGGCCACGTTGAACTTGGCCAACCGGCTTTGGGAGTGGGAATTCACTGAACACCCATCACACAGCTTAGGCCTCAACCCTACTAACAACTAGATGAGCACACATCAAAGCCCTGGTTTTGCTGCCCCCAGTCAGGGTGGGAGAACAGGGAGGACTGGGAGGAGGGTCGTGGAAGTCCTCCAGGCGTTACTATGTTTGATCTGATTGTAATAGCAGGAAGCGGGGGAGCAGAGGAGGAGGAGTACTAAATAAAACAGAACCATTAGCTCACCAGGAAGTTGCTTGCCTCTGGGATACCCTGCATGCTGCACGCCCCCGAGCACAGGGACAAAGACAGCATGTGAATTCTTTCCCCAATGAAGTCTACAGGAAGTTCCGGTACACTGCATCAGACCAGTCTGCCTCGGTCATCTCCTTTCACTTCCCTCGAGAGAAGTCCCAAGGAAACCCACTGTTCCATCTTCAGTATGCAGTATCTGTATCCCCCGGGGTGAGCACTTGTTTTGACACTGACATCCTGAATGAAACAATGCACAGGCAGCTATACCGGATACTGGGCTCAATGGGAAAAGCCAGGAACAGACTAAACTTGTTAACCCTCTTTACACCCACCAACCAGCCTAGTGCTTTACCAACACATGCAAATACAGGTTGGGAGGGTGGGCACAGTCTGACCTGTTTCCTCTCCAGGCTTTAGCATGTGTGCAGCCTTCAAGTTCAGCAAAGAGTGATAAAGGGTCTGACACCAGCCAAGTTGTGTCAACCTGCGGTGAATTCTTGACCCATTCAAGGGCTCTGGAGTGAGGAAATAGAGCCCTGTTCCTGCTGTTCTTGCATAAAGCTGGATGGTTTAGGGGCAGGGGCATGTGGGATGGCATTGTACCACTTTTGCTAACCCACCTTAAAACACACACACGGGGGGGTGTGTGTGTGTGACAACCTTCATTAACTGTTGGGTAGCAGAAGCAGCAGCAGCAGCAGCTCTGCTGTCAACAAGAGAAAGGGAAGACAAAAAAAAAGAAAGGAATGAAAGAATAAGAATCTGACTCTTTCACTCTTGGTCCTACAACTAAATCTACCCAACTGAATGAATCTGTGGAATTAATTTCCCTTTAATGGGAGAAGGCATCAGATATACACAGTTACCCACACTGGCAAATATAGCTTCTTATTACAGTAAAACCGCACGATAAGGCGACCCACAACAAGACAAATTTGGATATAATGCACCTGGTTTTCAACTTCCAATACCTTCCTCTGAGGGCGATGAATGTATAGGATTTATTGAACACTATGAATATTTGGATAAAACTTTCTATTAATACTGTTAGTGTTGTAGAGGTGGCGGGTAACTGTGGCTCACCTATAATGCACTACTGTTACATGTCGGTAAATAGTAGTCTAACCACTGTTTGGCGTTATAGTGGGGACTGCTGAATGTCTCTGTGTTGAGTGTATTAGAGCGCTTTAGGGCAGAGCTTTACCTGCAGACCCTGTGAGGGTCGATGTTTAAAAATGCACCAGAGAAACAAAGCTCATATTCCCACAGTCTAGACCTTGTTTTGCAATGCCACTGACAACACAGTCAAAGCAGGTTCTATTAGTACTCTGTCAATACATATCATATTTGTCACATGCATATTTAGTTGTATTCATCAGCCTGTGCATGTCTAACAAATAAAACACTTTTTTCCTATTTACTTTCGGTCACTGGAAGGCCGAATGAAAGCTGTTGTTTTTCCATTAACTCTGCAATAATACGATCCTACATTTTAATATTTTGGCCCCTGCTTACTGCATCATGGCAGTGTTTTACTGTAATTACAAATAAGCATCTGCTCCCAAAGGGGATGTGTTAAAAACAAATACTTGTCCCTATACCACTTGGGAAAGCCTGTCATGGAGCCCAAATGGCACCACCGCCTCGCACATTTATCTTGGGACCTGCATGCGTTTCGAGGTTCACCTTAAGCCACAACAGTTGCCTCACAGTAAAGAAACAGATTCTCGCTCTTTCCTTTGGAATTATAATTGGATAGGTGCAAAATTTGATAGGACAGGTAAAATGCAAACACACACAAAAAAAAATGTGGAGCACGGTACACTTACAGCAGCACCTCGGACAGCGTCACAAATGCTCTTCACTTCTAGCAGGTCACAAACAAGAAGGGGTCTTTCTCCGATTTAAGACCACAAGTGACTATTTGCTGTGTTGTGAACATGCAGGAGTAGCAAAGGACAGTGTGGAAGAGATAGAAAAGCCCCATCCTTCTTGTTCTCCAGTGACATATTTAAGTCTCTTCTACTGGTTTTTGTTTGAGAAGCAGTCCCCATGCAGAAATGCTTAGCAGGAGACAAACATTTGCGGGGTGGGGGTGGCAAACAGCCACACATCACAGTAAAAAGAGATAAGCAGACTAGGGCAATAGCCTCTCTTCTCAAATAGCCCCTAATGTCAGCACTACTCCATTCTTTGCTGTGGAACAAACGTCCCTGGTTAAGTGGAGCTACTCATTAGTCAACTGTGTTGTCAAAGGTTTATTGTGTCTGTCAAAGTAGGCCCGGCACTCCCTGGACTGGCTTCTGCCTCTCTTAGAAAAGCCCCCTGGGGTTTCAGATGGCATTAATGATACTGCGGGTGTGGCATTTTTCTTGGAAGATCTCTTGAAGATTGCACACACCTGGCTGTGTTCAAACCAACATACAGCTACACCCCTAAACTCCTCTCATGTGACCCATTTGCCCAAGTGCTAAAAGGAGAGACTTAGCCCCAAGCAACAAGGTGAAAGCTGTTGCAGATTTACACCAAGAGCCGGAAATGTGGTGGTGGACCTCTGCATGCAGAGAGTTGCGCTGAGGTTTATCTTAGGTGGTTACAAAACAAAAGATGCTTCCTTGACAACAGTGTGAAATGACAGCTTGTATGGTAAATTTCATTGTACAGCAACACTCCTCCCCACCACCTCCACACTGAAGTGTTAACTATCTGCTGCAGCCACATATAAGGCTTCCCTGCACAGTCTTCTGGTGCAACACGGTGGAACGCAAAATTCTATAAATATCGAATTTCCACTCATGAGTTAAGCAACTGAACATGCAGATTTCAGGAATGTATCTATATGGTGCTCCAGGGTTCCAAGTCGCCAAAGAGAAATTAGCACATTTGGCGATGAGTTTCAGTTCAACTCAAAACTCACTACTGACTTCATTGTCTGCTCTGACAATAGGTCCCATAAGACAACACAACACTCGGTTCTCCAAAATAAAGCTGGGTCACATTCATCAAGCAAGCGACACTTGATACAAACATACCCCAGAGGACTCGCAGCTGTACTTGTTGATAAAAGACTATGTACTGAGTATCATCTCAAGGAGGGTTAAAAATTGAATTAATTTTCAGAACTTTATTTTGAAACCCTACAAATAGTGGAAGGCCTTAGTAAGAACAGCCCATAGTGCAGCTGAGAGGACAGGATTTGAATCCCTGTTACTGCTGTAATACCATCTATTAAAATACTTTACCATGAACTGTTCCAGTAAAAATTTTTCAGGTTTATAAATGGGTAAGTCACTGTAAGTAGCTTAGTGTACAAATCTCTTAGGAGAAGAGCATTAGCTCCTCAACACCTTGAATTGAGTGAAGCTTTTTTTATAAATATATTCTATGACTACTGAATATGATCAGTATTGTGCAAAGCACCCTTTCTAGAGCATGTACATTTATTACAGAGGTAAGAACAACATTTCCTGTTGGCATGGCAGCTCTTCACCCAAGTTCAATGTTTATTTTTTGTCATTTGTATCTCATGATCTTGGATGCTGGTTCAGCAATGTTTGATGGAACAAACACAGTTTACCAGAGAAACATGTAAAACCACTATGAGACAAGGCAAGATAGACATTCTAGAACTTACAGTGCCTTTTAAAATGCCCCCCGCACTTCTCCTTCTGCTGCATTGCAAGGTCCAACTAAATCATATTTAATGGGGATTTTTCCCCCCAACTCCTGCAAAAGTAAATCTCTATAACTTTAAAATTAAATAGTGTTTAGATGTCTTCAGAATTATGAGGTTCCCAGAAACACAACAGAACTTAACAGCTCCTGAGGATGAGTTCCACTACAGATGAAACCAGCACTCTCCCCTAAGCTCTTCAGGCAGCAAAGTTTGGAAGGTCAGCCCATTAAAACCACACAGATAACCATGTGTGAAAAAGACAGCAGCTCACTTCTGGATCTGGATTGTCCCACGCTGTTGTTTGCACTTTTTACATCACTCTCACTCACACTCACAGACCGCTCACTGTTAACAGTAAAATCTGACACGCAAATATGTGAGTGTCAGCAAGCAAAACATGAGTTTTCACTGATTGGTTTTACCCACACATCATGACAGAATGTGTGGGTAAGTATCTGTCTTTACCCAGAGTCATGTGCTGGAAAGGAGATAACTTCCAGACTCAACTTAAAAATCAAATGAAATTCTTGTTCCAATCCACCTCATACTAAAAACAAGCAAAGCATTTGCATAGCACTTGCAACCACATATAAAGAAAAAAAATCTCTCTATGCTTTACTGAATCATTTCTTTTTCCATAACACATGAATGGAAAAGAAAACATCTATATACTGTATACACAGGCAAAAACACTAAAAAACCAAGACCAGGACAAGCCCAATTTTCAGGTGAAAAAGAAAAAAGTAGAAAGAAAAACAAAACACCAACCAGTCTGCTCCATATAAATCTTGAAAATAATGACAAGAGTCATCCATCTCCCCCTTCAGTGTTTTCACCCAAGAAGGACCCTGACAAACTGACTTTCGAACTTATTCACAGGCCGTCATCACCACCATCAATCTTCACTCTTTTACAAACACAGGGCTCTGTCAAAAACTGTTGATAAACGGGAACACTCAAACGCAGTCTAAAGAAATGGTCCAGAGCAGTATTACCTGCTGCCCACCACTGCAACTGCCACTCTGACAGCATTCAAAGACTCCTGAAGACGTCCTTGAAGGTCAGTCTGAAAGCCATCAACACATGTACAAGCTTATGAAAAGGACACTAATCCAGAACAAATCAATTAATTTCAAGAAATAAGAACCAAGAATTTTTTATTTTTGTACTTCCTGATAAACCTGGTATACAAGGGATCTAAGTATAACAAAACAATAAAGCTTGAAACTAGTCAAAACAATTACCAAAATTTCTATCCATAGGGAGCCATTCAGAGCACCACTGAAACTCTCCAACATCAACTTGAACCTGAACATCAAACACGAGATATTAACCTGCTCACATAAATGAGACTTGAAGTGGGTCAAAATCCACCATTACCAAGGACAGCCAAAAATTGTGTGAAACTGTTTGGGGTACATGACACTGATCCTGATTCACACCAAGGCTGGGAAAGCACCAGAAGAATGACAAGAACCTCTGAAGTACCTGTTCTCCTCAGTAACCTTCTTGGTATAGCATGGCTGACTGGTGGTGGCACAGAACGCAACAAGGCTGCACCAAAGGATCGCACGTCCCACCTTTGACATGAGAAAGCAAGGAGAAGGGCTGTGTGTGGTACACCCAGCCCTGATGCCCTCAGTGAACCCAGACAATCTATGTACCAAATGCATTCTGTTTCCTGTCATACTGACGCCTGGCCACAACCAGGCCTGCAGACGGCCAGCCGGCAGCTTCTGGCTTGCACATTTTAATTCTTCACTTAGAGTTCCTGGCAGCACAGCACACTTACATAAGACTTTTTTGTTACGACACAAATTGTAGTATTTCCAAATCCTTGCTGTACAGCCAAACATACAAAAGGTACCTAGTAGGTGGTGACTGCATGGAGCCTGGAGAGAGGATCACAGTTCATCAGCCCAAGTGTCTGTAGAAATGGTAGCATCCACCCTAGGAGCACAAGACCTGAGCACTTGCAGAAATGCACTTATGGAAATGCTTTAAAAATCCAGCTGTTGTTTTACCCAACCCACCGCTTAACCAAAGCTCCAATAACGTTACAAACAAATCCACAATGTGCTTAGCAAACTAGCCCAATAACATTTTTCTGCTATGACGTGAAACAAAAGCCAATCAGAGACACCAAACAGTTTCTTCATATTCAAACATCAGTTTAGAGCAGGACTACTTGTGTGTCAAAGGTCAAACAGTGTGAAATATATGTAAACCAGGGTTGCAGTGCCCTTTATGAAGATACTCACCCTGAACTGATAAGAGTAGCCATACCCTGCTGCATACATTTGGAGATAACTTCATATCAAACACGTAGTGCTAATAAAATAACTCGCACTATAAAGGGGATCCCACTACCTACCTAACCTTCACCCAAAGTCCCGCTTTACCTTATCCTAACCCTCAACCACTACGACAACCCTACAGTCAACCCACAGCAAGCCTATCTAGCCACTACGCGATGGCTCGTATCTCCCCAATACCGATGCTAGCCAACTACAAACCCAAACATGGCACAGCAAAGTGATGGTGCAGCATCTCATCGGGGTTGTCAAGTGGGCACCTTCCTTCATCAGTGTTTCGTCGACATATCTATTTTTTTTTAGTTAAATTCTTTTTCCTACTCATTTTATTTATATATTTTTATGTTCTGAGGATGTCTGGAAGCAACACATTTCACTGTCGTAACACTGCTATGCTCTTGTTATTGTACACATGACGAATAAACTTGAAACTTGTTCGTGGGAGAAAAGAGCAAAAAAAAAAAAATCAAAGGAAGAAAATGGGTCGCTGTTCCTTTAAATCGTCGCTCCCTCCGCTGGATGGCTCTCCCAGCACGTGCCCGTGTTCTGCTCAAAGGGGCGGCGGGGGGCGGGCGGCAATTTAAATAGCCGCGAGCAGCAGTCTGTCACGAGGCCCAGCCGCGCGCGTGTGTCCCAGGAATGGCGGGGGTCATAACTTTATTTTAAATATTCGGCTGCAATAAACCGTTCCGCTCGGCAAAAACTGCACACCCTTTTGTTCCTGGAAGCCCACGCACTACACGTTCGAGTTCCAAACTTTAGGAATCGCGACGGTGGGGAAAACTGACGCACGTTTTCACCGTTGAAGTTACAAACCGGGAGCTGACGCGGCTGCGTTCTCCCTCCTCACACATTTAAACGCCAACAGTTCGCAGACAAGAAACAAACAACAAATCGTTCCAACTTGGCTCGCCGTTTAAATTAAGGCGGCCACAAAACCTCAAAAGTCTCCAGTCGCCCGTGTTCCCCGCGTTTATTTTCAGTCTTGCTGATATAAAACAGAGCGGTTGGGAACCGAGAACACTGAGCTTGAGAATTGGTGGTCGGCGATGTTCTGAGCAACACACACGCTCCGGCAGGACTCGCCGCGAACCGGGACATAAGGCGAGCGGTCAACGTGAGCCGAACCCCGGAGACTGAGCAGCCTGTGAGCCGCACTAACACAAAAGTGCCAAAGTGCTAAACCCAACAGCGGCCGGCGTCTCTCCCGCAGCACAGCAGGGTGCGAACTTAGAAGCGGAGGTTTAAAGCGGCTCAACAACCCGCGGACGAAACGCTGCGCTGCCCAGCTCAGCTGACGGGACACCCAGTAGAGTTACCCAGGCTGGCAGTGGGGCAATCCGCGGGCGCAAACTTCTCCACTAGAGGAGTGGAGAAGAAAGACGCAAAGCAGAAGCGAAACACAGGCATCGAAGGAACGGGTGTCATTAATGACAATAAAGGCACATGCGGACCCCCAGCTGACACGACGCATCTGTGACTTTGTACACACGCGTTAAACGGGTGGAGATACGGCGCTCCTTCTTTATTTTAGTATCCGGTGCTCCGCAACGACTCCTCTTACCTGCCGTGGAACCAGTCCTTACAAATGTCGCACTCGATCATGAACCGGCTCACGTCGTAGGGCTGCCGGCAGACGCAGTACAGCGGGGCCGCCGCCATCTTCCTCCCGTCCCCAAACAACACGAGAGCCCAGTGGGCGGGGCCTTGGCCAGCACTTCCGGAAACAGCGGCGGGCGAGAGCACGAGCGCGGACGGAACGTCTCGAGCCTCGCGACGTCGAATTGTTTAAAAACCGTAAGTTAATATGAGTTAATGCGTTGTGCAAAAATGGCATTTTATGAAGTGCACTACTGTAACACAAAGCACACATATTATATATTATGAAGTTGATACTTTCGAATAGTCTTGTCCCGTCGTTCTTGAAAAAACGCTAAGGTGAGTTCTCACAACTCGGAAGAGGTAACGACAATACATTTCAAATGTGAAACTCTTAAGGTGTTCCTAAAATCCCCTGACTTCTCCTCATGTTCCTGGGAGTTTTATCCCACACTCCAGAGACTTGTGTTTTAGGTGAGTTGGTCACTACATGTTTGAGGTAATGGTGCCAGCTCCATACCACAGAAAGATCGCTGTACACCACTTCGGGGGAAGGCATCTGCTGAATGAGTAAAGTAAAGGTGAATGTCTCACGATGTTCTGCTGTAGTGGTTTGCAAACAGGAAAAGAAATGCCTCCTAAGTCGAAGTCGGGGTATTGAAGGAAACCCCATACTGAGTTCTCGTAAATCGAATTGGCACATCTCGGGGTTGGCGGTATCGGTATTCTTTTTTGCATTTCATACTCATCCTTTGAATTCGTGCCGCAAAATTTGACCACATGAAGGTTGCCGGTTAGTTAAAGCGAGAAACGCAAATCGTTCCAACAGTCATTACGTAGACGTGAGTAACGTGACTGGGAACCGACTCGTCACAGATCCGACACCAGCAGCGCTTTACATCTGAAGCGTCTGTGAATGGCCTTGTGCTAGACCAGCTGTCTGGGGACACTGGGACCAGGTGACACAAAGTGGCCCTTGAGTGTGTGAGGTAGCTGGATGGGCGTGCAAAACTAGTACGGTGTACAAAAATCTGACGTAGTCATTCTTAAACAATAGTTTTATATTTCGCTTATTCCTTTTGTGCAACTGACAATACACGTTCTGTCGATTATTGCATCAGCTTGTTCATCTAATTAATATTTCATTTTTAACAATGAAATATTACCTTTGTGATCTGGGGGGGTCTGTCTTACAATACATTGACAGGGGGTCAATGATTGGACTGTATTTACCACTGTTATTTATTGGTTATTTACACTGCCTGGCCAAAAGAAAAGTCACCACCTGGATTGAACTTAGTGTTATGATGTGGGGTTGCTTCAGTTGCTCAGATCTGGGTTCAGCAAGGTTCTGTGCCCAAAAAATGAGCTCAGCTGACTACCTGAATATGCTGAATGAGCAAGTTTTTCCATCAATGGATTTTTTCTTCCAAGATGACAATGCCAGGATTCATTGGGCTCAGATTGTGAAAGAGTGCTTCAGGGGGCATGAGAGAGACATCATTTTCACACATGGATTGGCCACCACAGAGTCCAGACCTTAACCCCGTTGAGAATCTTTAGGATGTGCCGGAGAAGACTTTACGCTGCGGTCTGACTCTCCCATCATCAGTAGAAGATCTAATGCAACTCTGGACGGAAATAAATGTGACACCGCATAAGCTTATCGAAATGATGCCACAGCGAATTGGTGTTATAATCGAAGCTAAAGGCGGTCCAACCAAATATTAGGGTGCCTGACTTTTTTTTTTTTTTTAATCCGGGCAGTGTATTTTGGACTTTATTATGCATCTTATGAACGTCTGATGTTTTGTGTTCTGTGCGTTCAGCTGAATTTCCCTGCAGGGATCAGTAAAGTTGTATCCTATACTTTGATGTAAAGTTTATGAGATGACCGCATGTATGCGTCACTCTGCGAACCACATGGTTACTGTGACCACACAAGGCCCTGTGTTACAGTGCTAAGGTATGTGTGAGCCCAGCTCCTGCTGTTGTACCCATAAGCAAGGTTTGTATCCAGCTGTATAGATGGATAAATAAGTGTGACAACCTCAGCACTGTGAGCTGCTTTTCTGGAAAGCATCGGTTAAAAAAGAATTATTTGAGTTCCCTATAGACTCTCCCCTTTTCAGTTGTGGTATAATAGTGATAGGGTGATTTAAGTTTATGAGCATGTAATATATTGAGCATTTGTAAAATTGAGAAAAAATGTGTTACTTTGCAAATTGATTTCGACAAAGTTCATGTGATAACTGAGCAATAGATTTATGCAAGTGGTCAACTCTTTGTGTCACTTTAATGGAGGGCTGTGATTCATTGAGGTGGTCAGGAATTTGGATCTAGAAAATATGCACAGTTGATAGTTTTGTCATGGAAGACAGGGTGTGCTTTAGAGTGAATAAAATAGTAAAATGTAAAACTTTACGCCGCCTTGCACTTAGTCGCCTGATAAACGAGACGGGAAGCGAGCGCCACCTGGTGGCCGCCCGTGTCAAACGGTTCTGGGCGTCGCCTTTCGACTCACAGCGGCCAATCGGGCTCCGAAGCGAACTTTGTCAACAACACAGTCGCACGTTGTCACAAAAACACCCGAGTGGCCGAGGCTGATGGTCACCGACCGACCGAGCAGCGGAGACAGCCGGGGCTAAAAGCGCGGTCGCCGCGGACCTCGTTCGTGTTTCACCTCGAAGAACAACGCAGCCCGGCGTCCACTTTGTCTCGGTAGGAAAGCAGTCCTGCGGTCCTTTGTCCCGCACCTTCCACCGCGCGTTTCTTCCCTACGTGTACATTTAAGGGGGGGGGGGGGCACTTAGTAAAACCAGAATGTAGTAAATTTAAATGTAGATGTATTCATGAACCACGTTTTGTTGTGTTACCGCAGCAGAACAAAACAGCGCTTTCGAAAATACTGTATTCCCGAGTAACTACGTTATTGAGGCGGAAATGGGTACAAGTTTCGCGCCCCAAAACCTGGGAAAAAAAAGAATGGTAACTGTACAGTTTAAACGAGACTACATCGTTATATCTGATGTTTAGTTACGGAGTAACACATCTATGAAAGTGTTCAGTTGTTTGTGAATCAACCTGTCAGTACTGAATATTAAAGCTCGTTTCTTAATGCGGTAAATGGAATTGAGCGCGTCGTTTTCTATCTATCTATCTATCTATCTATCTATCTGACATCCTGGGGGATATATCCCTGTCTTCAGTGACCCACGTCCTATCACACGCACACTAGGACAGCTGAGTCCCGAAGTGTGTTGTCTATCTAATGTAGGTGTGTCAGTAACCATCACACTCTGGACAGTGAGCTCCTTTTTTTATGAATTCCAACAAACTAACACCTCGCTGAGCATAAACACAACCTGTTGAGTGGCTGGATGTTCAACTGTTATTCAAATGGAAGATTTTAATTTCAGATTTCAGATGTGTTTTTGTGAAACACACATTGGTCTGTCTGTAGAAGTTGCCCAGTTGCTCCAGGGTTCACGTCCTCTTTCTCTGCGTAGATCCGGCCTGGTGTGGAGCCATCCGAGTCACACACCTGTTGGTAGAGAAATGTGCGTTGCTGCTCGGTGCTATCCCCACGAGGGGTCTGCAGGCACTTTATGTGCCGACCCCGACCACAGCACAGGATGTGGTCGCAGGGTTCAGGCCCCCCCCCACCACAGCTGTTGCACGGGTGAGAGAGGGAGGGTCGAAGCCAGGTGATCATGTTTTCCACAGTGTCTCAGCAGGAGTGTGTGTTCCTCTCCAGCATCCTGTTTGAGCTCTTGTGGCGAGGCTGAAGTTTCAGAGCTAAAGCCAGAAAAGGTCCTCCAGGTCAGATGACACGTTCGTGTGGATCACTCCTGAAAGCCCACTGGTCCCTCCACCTGGTGCTGCTCACTTATTGTCCCAGCTGACCCAGGCACTTCTCGAGTAGGCTGACTCCATCCTTCTTGAACCAGCGATAATCGGTGTCTTTATCAGGTTCCTAAAATGGAGGGGTAAGACAGTTCAGAAATCTGAATACCTGTGAAAACCACAAGTTTTCTTGTAAGTTTAGTTCCAAAACTCATTTGGCAGTGAAACCTGACCTGATTCCACCCACACTTACCCATGAAAATGGGTAAGTGTGGGTGGAATCAGGTGAAAATGTCACAAAGAGTTAAAGACGCTCCTATGGGTAACAGTGAGAACAAGAAAAGGAAGCATCAGTTGTTGTCACCAGCACAGGTGTCTCCAACCTGATGACAGTGACAGTGGCAACACTGATGCCATCTTCAAGGCCATCAGGCAGCCACATGTAATGAACATTTATTGTATGTATGTGCACAGGTGTGTATGTTTGAAGTTTTACTGAAAGCAATAAGCAATACAAGTGCAGTTATTTCTTGCTATCCGTAATATCTCTATTAAAATAATGAGCTTTTACACCTCTTTAAAATTTATACCCAGAATTCACTTTCTGCATCAAAAACCCACTCTTCCAAATCTGCATCTGAAAAATTTCAAAATGCATCAGCAAAAAATTTTAAGTTGCAATGGAGTCTGGGCAAGAGGATGTAGGAATGTTAAAGTAGTGCTTTAAGAGGGTGGTAAATAATGGGAGGTAGTGGAGCAATTATGGATAAAAATTACATTGTTGGTTTTTCTGATATATGTACAGTATGTACTTGAGAGAAAGTGCACATTTCAAAAATCATTCATGTCCCTGTTTTTGTTTATTACTCACCCTTAAAAGAAGTGATCAAGCTAAAAATGAGAATTCCCTTGTAGGAACATAAAACTCTTCAGAGACTTACAGCACAGTCAGAAGCATACAGGAAAGGTAACAAAAGTGTGCTGCGGTCATATCTCTGCTGTTCTCATTATGGGCAGCTATGTAGGTGGTAAAAGGGTGTTTTTGTGATGTTTGGTAAAATTGGTTAGGGGACTTGGGATGTGCTGGGAATGCATTATTACAATTTTTTCCCCCATTGAAAGTAATGGAACGTAGCATTTTGCTATCCAGAAATTTGCTATCAGATGTGTTCAGGAATGGAACGAATGAGGGAAAGCTGTTTTAGAGTATTTATAGTCTATATTATCCCACTATTTTATTTACCAGTTTATTAATATATAAATGACCTGTATTGCTTTGTATTGTCTTTATTCCACTTAATGTGAATATCCATCCATCCATTATCGTTACTTGCTTAAACCTGAGTAGAATCTCAGAAGTCAGATGCCTGTTCCTGAATCACTGGTTGCTAGACTCTTCTAAATGAGAACTTTGATGTTCAAGGTTGAAAAAGTCTCTAGAATTAACTTCATGTTTTGTTTTCATCACGTTTGCACTCATTGTATTAAATCTCTTTGTTGCACTTTTTGCGGTTGTTAAATAAGAAACATGCATTGTTCATACCCGGCTCCTTCAAGGGTCTTTAACAAAACCCTGGTAGCTTTGGGGGAATATTTAGTGTTTATCGTGTTATTGTTATTCTGGCTGTGGTAGTCATGCCTATTAGCTGAGGAATTTATCAAAATGGTTTATTTGTTTTTAAATTTCGGTATTGAAAATCTCTCTTAATGGCTGAACTGTAGCTGTGACTTTTTCTGTGGAGACAGGTTGGGTTTTTTTCAGGGTACAGAGCATGAAGTGGAGACTTAAAATCAAACCTGTTTGCATCTCAGAAAATGCCCCGCGTAGGACGACCGCTTCCCGAGCAGGAAGTGGCCCGTTCTCACAAGCAGCTGTTGTCGTTGAAAGGTCATGCCGAAAGCGGCCATCATAACGGTTTCCTGCTGCATCTCAGGTCTGCGAAAGTGGTGACACCCATCAGGAGGAAACAAACACACATGCGACCGCAGGTCGATGAACGCTAACATGTGTGTTATTTAAACAAGCACTCCAGTAGAATGTTTTATGTGCTCGTGTGGAGTTCCGTGTTGCCCCCGTGTTATTTCTGTGCATCTGTTGCACAGACTGTGCTGGTTTTAATAGTTTGGAAATTGTGTGCCAGGGCTGCATGTACTTACCTATGTATCCTCTTGCAGTGTGGACTTAGGTTTTGTAATTTTTAATATTTTGGTGGATCAAAACTTTTCCCACCGTTAATGTGACCTATAACCTGTACAATTCAATTAAAAAACAAACAAATCTGTTAGGGGAAAAAATATAAAAAATAAAAAACGCACAATAAGCTGGTTGGATAAGTGTACACACCCTTCAACTTTGTTGAAGCACCTTTTGATTCAATTACAGCATTCAGTCTTTTTGGGTAGGAGTCTATCAGCATGGCACATCTCGACTTGGCAATATTTGCCCACTCTTCCTTGCAAAAGTGCTCCAAATCTGTCAGATTGCGAGGGCATCTCTTGTACACAGCCCTCTTCAGGTCACCCCACAGATTTTCTATTGGATTTAGGTCTGGGCTCTGGCTGGGCCTTTCCAAAACTTTAATTTTCTTTTGGTGAAGCCATTCTTTTGTTGATTTGGATGTATGCTTGGGGCCATTGTCGTGTTGAAAGGTGAAATCCCTCTTCATCTTCAGCTTTCTAGCAGACGCCTGAAGATTTTTGGCCAAAAGTGACTGGTATTTGGAACTGTTCATAATTCCCTCCACCTTGACTAAAGCCCCAGTTCCAGCTGAAGAAAAGCAACCCCAAAGCATGATACTGCCGCCACCATGCTTCACCGTGGGTATGGTGTTCTTTTGGTGATGCGAAGTGTTGTTCAGACCGTAAAATATTTTCCCACATGCTTTTGGGAGACTTGATGTATTTTTTTTGCAAGTTTTAGCCGGATTTGGATGTTTTACTTTATGGAGAATATGGGAGATTATTGTCACATGTAGTACACAACCAGTATTTGCCAGAAATTCCTGCAGCTCCTTCAGTGTTGCTGAAGGTCTCTTGGCAGCCTTCCTGACCAGTTTTCGTTTTGTCTTTTCATCAATTTTGGAGGGACGTCCAGTTCTTGGCAACGTCACTGTTGTCCCATATTTCCTCCACTTTTTGATGACTGTCTTCACTGTGTTCTATGGTATATCCAATGCTGTGGAAATTTTTTTTGTACTCTTCTCCTGACTGATACCTTTCAACAATGAGATCCCTTTGATGCTGTGTAAGCTCTCTGCGAACCATGGCTTTTGCTGTAGCAGGCAACTGAGTAAATGTCAGGAAAATCCTACTAGGACAGCTCAACTTTATTTGGGGTTAATCAGAGTCTCTTTCATTGATGGCAGGTGTCTACCCAAGAAGCCTGAATGTTGTAATTGAATCAAAAGGTGCTTCAACAAAGTATTAGTTTAAGGGTGTGTACACTTATCCAACCAGCTTATTGTACGTTTTTTATTTTTTGTATTTTTTCCCCTAACAGATTTGTTTGTTTTTTAATTGAATTGTACAGGTTATAGGTCACATTAAAGGTGGGAAAAGTTTTGAAATGATTTACTATGGTCTCATTTTTTTACATCACAAAAACCTGGCATTTTAACAGGGGTGTGTACACGTTTTATATCCAGTGTAATATCTCATTATACAGTAAGTTACAGCATTTTTAATGGCATCTGCCAATAGAACAGAATAAGCAAAAACAAACAAGAGTCAAAATAATGCTTAAGATGCTTTGTGTGCATAGGTGTTTTTGTTGGTGAGCAGTTTTTGCCCTCGTATGTTGGAAGGTGCTTCTGAGTCATGTCTGACTCCGTAGTGATCAAGGCATGGTTTTCAAGGCAAGGAGGAGTTTGTCATTCCTTTCTTCCAGCATTCTTTTCCTTAGAGGGCTGCATACACAGGAAAACATGCAAACTACACACATACCCCTGAGTTGGACTTAAATCTGACATCAGGCAAGCAGCCCAAGAGCAGTTAGGTTTCCAGCATACCCTCCTGTGCTATTGTATCCTCCAATTGGCCTTTTATAGCAAAGTCTTTTTAGGAAGAAAGCTTTATTATTTTCTATCATTTAAAATAAAGGAATACTGTATATTTTCCCACTATCTGAAATTTTGCTATTAGCTATGTATTTAGGGACAAAATTAGATTTGGATAAAGAGGGATTTCTTCAGCTGGTTTTGTTATGGAAGGAGTGTGACCGCCTTACACTGAGCTAAAATAGACACAGTTGCACGGCTGAGTGACAGACACCACCTAATATGTATATCTGTTCCAAAAGGTCTGAAACAAGCTGCGTGCGATAAAAGTCAGATGATCAGGTCCCAGGCAATGGTACTGAACAACAAGGCTGTTGTATGATGTATTTTTCAATGTATTTACAATGACAGCACTGTATAAGGGCTGAGTATTTATACACTAATGGTACACCTATGCTGTACACTGGCTTCTTGTGTTACGAACAACTGAGTTATAAAATTTCAAACGAGCAAAACACCTTAAATATTATTGGAATTCTTTCATTACGTTTATATCTGATGTTTTTTTTTCCAGAAAATAAAATAGGAGGTTGTGTATTTTTTATTTCTTTGCTTTTATTCATTTTAATTTTCTGCTGTTTGACATGTGTTTGCTGCAGTGCAAAGTTACTTAAAAACAATACAAGTCTTTCATTTCCTTCAGATAAACGTGAGAAATAGTGGTTTATTGAATGAGATGCATAATTATCTCCACTGGGGGGCGGCAGAGACACGGCTGTAAGGAGCTTTAGGAATTTAACAAGGAATTAAATTAAGATGCCACAGTTGTTCTGCTATTGTTTTATATGGTTATTGCCATCATTTAGGAATCTCTTTATTATGTTGCAGTTTTGCTCAACTCTGTGCTTTGAAGAGAGTGTCTAATGCCCAGTGCCCGGTGTCTAGTGGCTAATGCCTGGTGCCCAGTGACGATCTCAGTCCCCATTACCCATTGCTTGGTGCTTAGTGCTCAGTGCCAGGTGCCTAGTAGCTGATTCTCGATGTGCAGTGTCTCATGCTTGGTGCCCAGTCCTGTATTTTCCTTTCTTCTCCTTCTTTGAGAGGACCCATGGTTAATGGCTGCACCTCACTAGCTCAGTCTTGTGACCTGTGACGTTTGACCAGACTGCTTCCTGAGCTGTGCTGTGATGGATGTGAATCATTAAACCTGAAGCTTAATTCATGGAGTAATGGAGTGAACATGTATTTGCAGCTCCAAATACCCTCTAAATGTAATAAACTCTATCACTCAGCAAAAAGTTAAAAGTAAGAGATAAAGGCACAAGAATCACAATAGTGCCAAGAAAGGAAAAAAAAAAGAGGAAGCAAGCTAAGGTGACAAGGGGTCCAGCAGGTGTAGCACTAGCCTCGCGAAGACCAACCAAACCATGGCGACACTCATGATCACAGATATCATGGATGCAAAAACCAACCCAAACAGCTGTGTAGGCAGTAAGTTTAATACAGCTGCACAGAATTTGGCAAAAATGCAGGTGTTGCTATTTGATATAACAGTATTCAACAGAGATGGGGCTACAAAAGAACATAAATCCCACACTGCGGCAGAATACGCCTCTCTGTGGTCAAATCTGCAACCTAGAATAGAAAAATATCCACAGTCAGAATTTCTGAAGAAAAGGAGAGGGGCTGCCCATTGGATTTTGTTGCTAAGCTATGTCCAAAGCTGCTGGGTAAAGAGAACTTTGACAAACCCTTCCAAATCGATCAGGTAGATACCAGAGAGATGAAGAAAAGGTTGTTCTACCTCAGTGTTCAGTGAAGATCCTGTTTCAGGATGTCGGAGGTTTTAATGTGTGTGTAAATAGCGTAGTTTGACAGCTGCATACAGCAGCAGCTCAGTCGCAATGTTAAACTGTGTGCTGGATGAACAATCTGGTAAAAGGGAGGCAAAGTTTTGGGGAGCTCAAGAGGTTACATGTAGAAATTATATGACCCATGTTAAACAGATAATACAGGTTAATCTTAAACCTTCATGGGCAGCTCAGGTGAACCAGTCTAACTTTACAACCAAGATGGGCGGTGTCACCATTATAGTAAAAAGGCCATTCCCTTCGCACCCAAACATACACGTTTCGATAATTTATTATTAAATGATGCGAAATGCAAATATGTGTCAGAGAAGATACTGTTTTGGCTAAAAATGATAAGAGGGATGTGATGGACTGTACTGTGGGAATCAATGAACTCTGTCTCAGAGGGAGATATAATCTCAAACCAAATAGGGAAAAGTAAGCAAGATTTGGCAAGACGGAATGAAATTGTAGACAAAATACAGGCAAAAAAACTTCCCAGTTATTCTGAAGAAAATTGTGGCACTCAAATGTGAATATAATTCCATGTCCTCAAGAAAGGTCACTAAACTGCTCAGTTTGGGACAATTTGAATTGGGAGATAAATCCCAAAAATGATTTGATCCGTAGTTAAAACAAGACCAAGCATTCGGGGCCATACATAGAATCCGATCTGAGGCAGGAGACAAGGTCATAATAGATCCAAAAGCAACTAATAAACATTGTTTTTAAGTGTAAAGATCTAAAGTGGAAATGAAAACTTTCTGTCAGGTTTACATGTCCCTGTGCTACACCCTGAGGCAGTTGAGGCATTAGAAGGTGAAATCAAGATGGAGGAAATGCAGAAGGTTATATCTCAGCTACCCAGCCATAAGGCAGCAGACCCAGATGGCTTCAGTACAGAGTTCTACCAGAATTTCTGTACAATTCCATCTCCTTTCATTCTTCATATGATAGCATGTTCTGCAGCACGAGCTAAATTTGCTCTAACAATGTGTAAAGCCTATATAACCTCAATCTCCAAACCAGGATGGGACCCACTTGAGGTCTCATCATATTGCCCGGTTTCTTATCCCTATTAAGTTCAAGCTTGTTAGCAAGATTCTGGCCAAAAGATTGAAAGATCACAGATGTTCATTAATACACCAAGATCAGTTTGACTTGATGCCTAATAGACATACTGTATATATTTCAATGTGAGGCGGTTATTTAACATACTATATAATAAGCATAGAGCCAAGACATGTCTGATTCCAAGAAGTTTAGATTTGGAAATAAGTATATAAAATGGATCGAAATTGCATATGACCCCCTTGAGGCAGAATTTCTCACAAATCATGAAATACCATCATTTTACAGTTTTCACAATAGGTCGTGGTACACGGCAGGGTTGCCCTATGTCCCCATATTTATTTGCAATAGCAATGCAACCGCTAGTCACAAGTATCCCTGATAAAACCGTGACAGCTCCTACTATAGTAAATGCCTGTCCCCAAGAAATGTCACTTTATACAGCAATACAACTACTTTATACTGAGCCAATTTGGATCATTGGAGGAACTTAAAGATAAATATGCACTGCCATCTTCTATTTTTTTGTACTTACAAATATGGGATTTCTCAAGGCAGTATGTGTATTTTAAAGTTTCAGAGTTTGTAAACAGAGGAGGTGGACACAAATATGGACAGATTTAAACAGCAGTGGGAGACAAAATTTGGCACAGAAAAATCAAGAGAGGCTTGGGACGAAGTGCCATAGATGAACATACATGGATGTTCAGCACAAGGCACAGTCTTGTTCAGTACAAAGTTGCACAGGCACCATTACTCAAAACCAAATTGCAAAAGATAAACCCTGATGTTTTGCCATTGTTTACTAAAGGCAAAACGGCAGAGGGTGAACTTGTTCATTGATTCTGGTCATGCCAGAAGATAAAAACAGAGTATTTGGTGCACATGTTTGTAGATACATGTTTGACTCAGACTTCGGTTAAGTGGAAGCTAAACCCTTTTATAGGCATTTTGAGGGCAAACAAAAATTGGTGCAACAAATATGAGGCTCAAGGCAACTCACTTTGCATGGCAGCAGCAAAAGGGTAATACACCTGTACCCAGGTAGTTAAGGTACAGGTTTCAGAATTCCCGATATAACAAGTTGTGTACACTAATACCCAACCTGGTATCCGAGTTGATAAGTCCTGGAACTTCAGGTGAGGAGAAAAACTTGAAATTTGTGCAAGTGTGAAGCAAAGTGGCAGCACTTTGCCAGCAACTGCGTTCGCAGGGTTTGTCTCGTGTGGCCCGTGTTCAAAGTCAGTTTGCGCTTTCACAATTTTGTTCACTTTTATACAGTTGGAAGCACCCCAGGAACAGTTTTTTAAAATTATTATTATTATTATAACCGCCCGTTACAGTAGATACATTTTATTGCCTTTTCTATTAAAAATTTTTTAGATAAATTTGACTGTAAAATGTTATTATTATAAGGAATTAAATGTAATGTATGATACTGAGATTAAAAATAACTATATAAACATACAAATTGATATTAATTACCTCATTAGTGTGTTATTTATAAGGTAGAAATTATTATTTTAGAGTTAATGGAGGTTTGTTGGATGATTCTGGAACAAATGATCACTTCCTCATTAGACATAATAGAAATAGCTTCCCGATATTTGAATTTGTCGTTCCTGACAAAAGAACCAATTGCACTGGGATACCAGGGTATATGTGTACTCCAGCAGCGGAAGTTTGAGAGGTCAGGTACACTGTGGCAGACAGACCTACTACTTTTTGGGAAACATTTAAACCAGTAAAGGTCTGTTTAATGAGATATAAGGTTCTTTCATTTTAGGGGTGGGCTGTGTACGATGGGAACATAAACTTTATTTCATGGGTAACTTTGATTTAGGTTGCGTGTCTGTGTTCTGTACGAGCTTTGTCACTGAATGTTAAATTGGTGTGAACTGAGATTTGCAGATGGTAGTGCAGTAATCCTTCATTGTTCAAATATGATTCATCCCTGAGTACAAGCCAAATGCCGAATTTCTCAGATACCCAATGTCGTATTTCCCATTAAATAGGGGAAAAAATAATTATATGCTTCCAGGATACACTGACATTTAAATAAAAAGAATTATCTCAGAAAGAAATTTAGTTAAAAACATTTCAGGTAGCCGTTTAAACAAACTACTGATACCCCATGGAATCAAGGGAAGAAGAAACGCTTGTTTGGTATACTGTGTGGAAGAGGGGTAGATGCTAAAAAATTCAGTGTGGGACTTTGTTTGCCTTCACATGGTGATTTAAATGAAAATTTAAATTGTGTTAAAAATCTGAAGCTCAGACCACGTCACTGGGTCCTTGGATGCTTACCTGTTTCCCCCCATTTGTGCACCCACTACTGTATGTTTTTTAGCAATGAACAATTTCACCCTCTGCTGTTTTGCATTTAGTACACAATGGCAAAACATCAGGGTTTATCTTTTGCAATTTGGTTTTTGAGTAACAGTACCTGTGCAACACTTTGCACTGAACAACACTGTACAGAAATGGTTTATCTGTTACTGAGGGAAACAGCAAGGGGTACAATTGCGGGACATGGGGTTGTAGAATGGGAGGAGATGTAGGCTCTGGATTGTTCTGCCCAACATTTGTCTCACCATGTGGGTATGGCAGTTCTTGCATGTCCGTGCAAGCAAATAGCCATCTGATTGGGTCAGGGTGTGGCCCAACTCCCCAAAACCATTATTTACCATCTAGCATCCATCCATTATTTTTAACTACTTTGTCTCGGTCAGGGTGGGGGTGGTCCAGAGTTTGCAGCAGAATCACTAGCTGCCAGGCTGTAAAAACTACACCATGAACAGGATGCTAAACCGTTGCAAGGTTGGTATAATTTGTTCAGATTAGCGACTACTTATCGTGCACTTTTTATTATTGACAACTTGAGGGTCATGGAGGTCCAGAATCTATTCTGGGAGCATGAGGTCAAGGCTGGCCTGGGATGCCAGTACATCGCAAGGTAGATATTACTCCTGCTTCCAGCATTTTGCTCTAGGCAGAATGCACGCAACCACTATTGAGCTAACTGTTGCAATTATTCAAAATGCATTACAGTTACTTTTAGTATAAAATTTTAACATAAGAGAATCGAAAGCAAATTACAGCTGGCCAGTCCTCAAAGTAAAGCTTGAATCGCTTCTGCAAAACAAACGAGAAATTAAAGAGATATGGATCATTTCGCGAGTTCCACTTCTGCACACAAGCTGAGCGGTTTGCACACAAAAAAGCAAAACGTGACCTTTGACACGTGAGGCCAAAGGATGTTATTTTCCACGGACAGGATGCACCCTTTTTGCTGTGGGCAGAGTGGGCAGTTGTGTCCTCTATCTGCCTCTCCTTAGGGGTTCCGGGGTCTGCCTGCTTTCTCACCAATGGGCCAAATTCCGCACGGTCCGAGGCTTGATTCGCGTCCACGCCGTCTGCATAAACAGAGACTGGAGCCGGAGGGGGCGGGCTGGGCCACGCGGCCTGAAGCAGCCCATTGAGAGGGCTCCTCCGGCGGGCTGGGGCTGCAGAGTGGACAGCTCAACTTGTTCCTTCCCAGGATGCCACACAGGGCCCCTCTGTGTGTGCGTGGTAACCCCCAAACCCCCGGTCTGGCTGCTGCGTATACTTTCATGTACATAACACCGATCAACAAATTTTAACTTCTTATCTTGCCGCAGAAGAGGTAATTTTGACTAAATCTCATGCTCTGAATTCAAAAATGAAACCCAAAATGTGGTATCCCTTACTGTTTTCTTCTGGAATGAGAATGTAAATTTATGTTAAAAATGACAAATTGTATTTTATTGTGTTAATATATTAAAAACTGTTCATCGTATTAAAATATATTTGAAACACAATTACAGCTAAAAAAAAAAAATGACAGCCATGGCACAAAGCATTTCTAGAAGCCTCTTGTGTATAACTGGGTTATGGGAGCTTCTCTACCAAGGTCCAGTGACAATTTGCTAACGTTTGGCAACCGTCTTCTCGTAGAGCTTTTCTCCGCGGTAGAAATACCCTGATGGACTCCTCTTTCATGTTCCTCACTCTTGGTACCAATTTCATATTACAGCATAACTCTGTATTGTATAGAGTAATTGGTTTTCCCCCTTTTGTCCCAAGAACAACCGGATTAATGAGTGCCGGCGGTTTGGCCTGGCGTCACTTAAGTACAAACAAACGGCGTCTGCTGGCTACGGTGACAGGTGAGGGTGGCCTGCGGACGTCAGAGATATTTTGACTGGGTTTTGGGACAGTAAACTCTGCTTTGCTCCTGCACACATAAAGTGTGGCTGTGTAACTATGTTTCTCCACCCCACACCAGCCTTTCCATCCCACTGTGGACTTTCCTGGCATCATCTCTGAGGCCTGTGGTTTCTTCCAGAGCACTGGGGTTAACAGAAGGGGACTGACACGAATAGGAATTTTTCTCTGTGTCTGCCTGGATATGAGTTCTTCGCTTGTCAGTAAATGTGAGTGTGGGTGAGAGGGGCTGTGTGAGGATGTTACTCAGTGAGACTGCGTGCATGTTTTACTAACCCTATGGGGAGGTTTGTCAGGACAGTTTCCCCCAATGATAGTAAACCCTGAAAAATAAACTTCCACAATAATTTAAATGCCCTTTTTTAGTTTGTTGGCTTTTAAGGAAAATGCATTCATCTCAAATTTTAAGTAATGCGTTTTCATACAATGAAAAACAAATGGTCACTGTACTTATTCTGTAACAAAAGCAAGTACTTCAAAAAAAACCAACTACTTTAAATACTTCCTACTTCCTGTCACATCAACCAATCACAAAGCTGATTATGGTAAACTGAACTCACATAAACTATAGCAGATTTTATACAAACTTTTAAGAATAAAATGTATAAACGTGTAGTCATATAAACAGTTTTTATAACATGAATACCTGTAGTAAACCAAGGGTTTCACATGTAGTTTGTGAGCAGGAGTCCAAAGGTAATGCTGATGGCCCAAAAAATTAATTCCTGCATAATTCTTAATTTAAATTTTAATAATTTAGGTAATAAGTAATAGAATTCAATTATTTTTTGTTACAAATATATGTTTAATGAAAATAATTAAATAATTATGCCACACATAAAAGTACATTTTGTCTTGGTTTTATTTTATTTGTTTTTTTTTTTTTTTTTTTTTGTCCATAAGAAATAACAATGACCTCCCCCAGCAATGAAAATTTGTTTCATGAGGTGATTTTCCAGAAAAAATTAAACCCGCTAGGTGAGGGAAGGGTGTGTTCAAGTTATGCTCAGGTTTTATACATTTTTTTAATTTAGCAGACACCTTTTTCAAGCGTGACTTACAATGTTAAGGTGTGAGGTAGAATAATGTTTTTTAACGGAAAGTGAGGGATATGCAAACCAGGTGCATGTAAGTGTCCCTGTGTGTATGTGTGTTTTCTAGATGTGTGTGTTACTGTGTGCTGGAGTTATTCTTTCTTGAGGACTGCCGGCCCGTTGCTTTGTGTCTCTTGGTCTGACTTTCATATCCTTTGTTATGCATCACATTTTTTTAGCGTAGCCCTCTTCATGACCTGTGTGTGTTTCTCTCACATCCTTCTTCAGCAGAGGCCCAGTTATGATATTAGAGGGAGAAACATTTTTAACTAAAACACACCGCAGCTATTAGTGGCCCAGGGTGGCAGGTCCTGTCAAAGAGTGGAATAAATAAAGTGGACAGGGTAATAAAAAGCAAGAATTGTTGGTACTACCTGTTTGTTTTTGAGTGAGATTGGTGGAATTGAGAATTCTGTCATGACATCATGTGACAAATGAGCTGAGTCAGCAGTGCCTTTCCATGCCAGGTCTCCTGCATGTAGCGGGCCTGTTGCTTGGGCCAGGCCATTCCACGTGACCTCAGAGCCTTTACCTCCAATCATGCCTCTATTACAGGGGGCAAAGGGTGACCATTGTGGGGCCTGGTGGGGGACAGCAATATGGAGAGGGTTTACCAACCAAGCTTATGGGAACAACTGGTGCCTCTGTTGGCTGCCCGATGGAACTCACACGCAGTTAATATAGACTTTTCCCATTGGTCCTGCCAAGAGTCTGAAGTCATTTAACAAAGTGGCGCTGGGCTTGGAGGGAGCCTGCCTGCTTGCTCTGACAGGATGGAAAGTGTGTGTGTGGCACAGCTCTGCAGAACAAGGTCTGGTTCCTAGACTTAAGCCCGGACTACCCTCTCCAAACCAAAATGTAGTGGCACGTGCGTCTCTTCGTTCCCCTGGAGAGCGATGGCTGATTACTCCCCCACTGCCTTACAGGACCAACAGGTTACCATGACTTTACTCTTTCTCACCATCATGTGGGGTACCTTGTCTGTGTAAGTGGGGTTTAAAGATGTCTTAACCAAGGTTGGACTTTGGGTCAGGCTCCATGTCACCCTCTCATTCTACTGTGGCTATTTTCAGTTTCTTATACAGCATCATTTGTACCCTGGTTCCTCCCGTTGCAATCAATTAAGTATTAAATTTTAAAAGATTATAAGATTAAGATTATTAAATCAAAAGAAAAATTCACAGTTTATTTATTTATATTGAAGAGGTTTTCCCTTCACTATTCCGTTTTATGAAATTTTTGTGTGTTGCAGAGTGAAAACAGCCTGCATGTGGGTCCTAGTTGGCGCTCAGACTGCCTTGGTCCAGCATGTACAGTGCTTAGAGCTGATGTGTCATTTTTTGCTGCTAGATAAACCTTATTCACATGACTTACGTTCACCCGACACCCCTGACCCCGCACTCACCTGCTCACAACGGTACAACAGCCGGATCCATCAAGGTTGCAGGAGACTGTTCTGAGCCCTTAGAGTAACTAAAGCCAATGTAAAATTTTTAGCTCTCGTAATGACAAATTAAGACTATTTCAGTGCTATACTGCATATATATCTTCAAATAAATAATCGGAAATGAATACATTAAGCGGCAGTAATTCTTCATCTTAACAACCGATGAGTGACCCCCCCCCCCCTTCAGATACACAAAATATACATAGCATGGGGACTAAGTACACTGACTGCTCGACATAAAAACACAGGACTGGAAGTCTGTTTGCTTGCAACGCTATTTGTAGCTGTAAAGTCACTTAAATGTAAAAAGTTTAAAAATATACTCATCTTTCTATTTGTTCATGAATCAGGGTACTCAGTCCCCATGCTATGTGTATTTTGTGTATCTGAAGGGGGTGGTCACTCATCGGTGCCCTGCATTTTTGTCGGGTGGACACGAGAGAGATGTTTAAGGGACAAAAAGGGCAGCTGCACTAAGTTGCTCAGAGGCATGCTGAAATATTTTCAAGTGGTTGCGAATCTGTATTACAGGAAAGGGCAATTCATCAATATGATGTGAAGAATATTTGAGTGTGAAGATTAAATTTGGACTTAATCCTTCAGCAGAGACAGAAAGAGATGATTTATGCTGTCTGTTATCATTAATCTGAACATTTTTTCCACCTAAGGCTACATGGGGCTGTGCTGGGAAGAGGGAAGAGGAGATTTCTCACAGTTTATGGTGGACCACAACCACAGCCAGAAAAGTATGAAAAGGCTATTACAGCATTAATGAGAGAAATGATCCTCCTTCTATCAAGAAAAGTCTTAAAAATTTGACACAAAAGGTGCGATGGCCTAGGAGAGATACTGATATAAATGTTCGCTGGCGAGCTGGTTGCAGTGCGAGTCATTGGTGAAAATGCAGATTCACAGCTGTACTTTGAGGCAAACTTCGGTTTGGATTTTATGCTGGTTTGTTCCCCAAGGAAATAAGTCTAAATTGTTTTGAGCTGGAGACCATTAGGTAGGCCTCACAGCTTCTGTGATTGTGATCACAGATTTTTTTTTTCTTTTGGTTTAAAATAATAAAAATAACCAATTTTTATAAATTTATACTTTTTAAATGTTAAAATTTTGTCTAATATTCCTTCCTTTAACCATATATGCATTATATACTCAGATGATTGTATTGTCAAGAGTCAAAAGAACAATGCAGTGTTTTGTTACAGTATTGCAATAATTATTATTATTTAATAGCAGTAATTTTAACTGAAAAGTTGTATTTTCTGATGTGATAGGATAGTACACTGAGTTGCCACTTTATTAGGTACACCGCCCACTTTCACGCATACTACATTCTGACAAGTCATGTGACTGTGGTGTGTGGGGTAAATCAGACAGACCAGCATTTCTAACATCAGTTTGTGTCAGAATGAAGACCTCCTTCCCAGTCTGGGGTATTTCAGGACAGTCCACTGGCTTCTGCTGCACCACAACTGTGGTCAAGGTGAACCATACCCTTCCTTCCCTGTTAGTCTGGTTCACCCACTTCCTCCCGTGTCACGTTTAGTGTGCTTTGCACCACATGGTGGTGAAGCATACATCCAGGATGGGCTAAAGTGGAAGATGGTGGATAAGAAGAACAGAACCACAGTCCTGACCACCACGTAGAAAAGACTCAATATTGTTACTTGGCCCCTCCTCCTTTGAACAGAGGAATCTGCTCATGTTTTGCATTTTTTTGAGCCAGGGTGAGCCCTTTTGGTTTCTCTGCCAGGAAGTTCTTTCAGCCTCTGTTCAAAGAAAGGAAAACTCCCTACTGTGAAAGATGTTAAATCAAGTGTTTGACATTATGCCGTCTTGCTGTGAAAAAGTTTGTTAGTTTAAGTCATGGTACAGCTAGGTTAACATGCGGCAGCTATGCCCCCTGTCCCCTACCCCTGTGTGGCTATCCTTCAATGGCTGACATGCTCTGTTCACTTAACTGGACTTTTTTCTGCTGACTATGCTTTGTAGAAGAGCTTACAAGTTAATAGAAAGGCCTGATAGGTGTGTGTGTGTGTGTGTGTGTGTGTGTGTGTGTGTGTGTGTGTGTGTGTGTGTGTGTGTGTAAGGGGATGTTAGGAAATCAGAGAGTGCCGAGTGTGCCAGTTTGGTGGTCTTGTTCTGAAGGTTGTTAATTAGTGCAGAATGTGGACTGCAGATGGGTTGCCAAATCGGATGAAAAGAGAGAGGGAGAGAGCCGAAGAAAGAGAGAAAGAGAGTGTGTGTGGGGTGGGGCGGCTGAAACCCTGCCAGCCATGAGGAATTTGTGATAGGACGAGTGCAGTGCCAGGTTCTGGCAGCACTAGGGATTGTGGACGTCTCCTGACCTATGTGTTTCTGCAGTGCGCTGCCCACACAGCGAAGGCGCATGGCAAAGAGTCTCCTGTTAACACGGGGTTGGTTAGGACCCAAACTCCACTGACTTCACAGTGACTACACATTGGCTGCAGCCTCAGGGGCGGCAGACTCACAGTCTTCAACTTCTATTTATTTATCACACATGTTTTTACATTCAAGAATTCAAGATGTTCAGAGTAAAACCTTAACTCTTCCATTCCCAGGCCAGTAAATATTTTTGATGAAACTGTTAAAACTTCCTGCTTCTCTTTGTCCATTTTAGCTATGTAGTAGTTGGAGGTGTTGTCCTGCAGTTAAAAAGCCCATGTTTGAATCCCATTCTTGATGTAATACCCTTGATGATATTTGTTATGCTGAACATATACAATAAAAATACTTTGCTGCACAAATAGGTAAATCATGGAAAAACTGATACTCAGCCTTGCCTATTTTGCCTTGGACAAGGTGCCAACCAAGTGTTTGAATGCAACATACAGTAGGTGCTGTACTGCCAGCTGGAGGTGCTGAAAACCAGTATCTTGTACTTTATTCTGTGACCTTTTTCGGTTGGCATCAGTCTGTGGGGGGGGGGGCGGGTATCTGTGACTGCCTAAAAAAAATGCAGCCCCCCCCACATACAGAGTCTCTGCTCCTGTAAATTACACTGCTTTTCGGAGGTTTCTTCCATAGCCATTCAGCATGATTTGGCCCCTGCCAAATCTGTTTGCAATACATTTACTTGTGTGGCATACCGTCAATCTTTGGAATCCTTAAGATATGAATTTATTTTGGCCTGAGGACAAAGGAGCCTGTTTGTGTTGAAAGCATGGAAGCTTTGATCAAACCCTTCATACAAACCTGGTGACTCTCTCAGACCCTCACACTGGAGAGGTTCTGTTCAGCCTCCCACCAACACTACAAGCGCAGACCTGCATTGCCAGGATATATACGGATAATGGTGACTCCATAGGGTCACTGGGTCCGTTCACAGTTTTTCACTCCTCAATCCGTTATGCTCCCCTTGCCAGTCCAGCCACCAGCCTGCTTCCCAGCGTCATGCATATACGTTACCTGGCCAAAAAAAGTCACACGCGCTAATATTTGGTTGGATTGCCTTTACTTCTGATGACGGCACGCATTCTCAGTGGCATCGTTTCGATAAGCTTATGCAATGTCACAAAAATTATTTCCGTCCAGAGTCACATTCATTTTTCGCCAAGATCTCATATTAATGATGGGAGAGTCAGAGTGCTGCATAAAGTTTTGTCCAGCACAAGATCCCAAAGACTCTCAGTGGGGTTACGGTCTGGACTCTGTGGTGGCCAATCCATGTGTGAAAACAATGGCTCTCTCATGCTCCCTGAAGGACTCTTACAGAATCTGAGCCCAATGAATCCTGGCATTGTCATCTTGGAAGAAAAAATCCATTGATGGAAAAACCTGCTCATTCAGTATATTCAGGTAGTCAGCTTACCTTATTTTTTGGCCACAGAACATTGCTAAACCTAGACCTGACCAATGGAAGCAACTACACAACACGTCATAACACTGAGTTCAATCCAGGTGGTGACTTTTGTTTCTTGGCTGGGGAGTGTATAAAATATCTTTTGAGTCACATTCTGAACAGCAGCTGATAAAATTTGCTTTGATTCAGTTTCTTTTATATAGTATTCGTTTTTGAGAAACAAATATTTTTGTCATTGTATTGTACAATTCACATAAATAAATGTCAATACATGCAATAGGTCAAGTAGATTTAAAAAAAAAAAAGCAACACATTTGACTAACAAGATGCTAAAAGGTGCCTTTTTGGTTCTATTATTGTAAAGCCCAGTTTAAACTGGACCTCATTTTTCAGTGCATCCTGCTGCATTTCCAGGAACTCAGACCACAAACCAAGACAACCGTTTTGTTTCACTTTCAACTGTCATGTGTTCAACAAAATGAGGAGGAAAGTGGAACTATCATACTAGAGGTGAGAAAACCAGATGCTGTTCTCACACAGTTTAGTCTGAATATAGGGCTAAGCCATACAACTATTAAGTGTGAGCATGCATCTTTCTGCTTCGGAGGTGTTGATCCTGGCATTGATATGGACCCCTCACATGCAGATACCTGGCATCGAAAATCACCTTTACAGCTGCACCCACACCCAGCCCTCATGTTAGCATTCTTCATTCCCTAAAGTTCACCCATCCTACAAAACGATATTCTTTTTTAATTGTTTTCTTGGCCTTGCCCCTTTCTTTCCATGGCAGCATCTGCTTTGCTCCCTAACAGCGCACACACCGACCAGACGTCACGCCGAACCACCTGACCGGGCAGGGTGAGGTGCCAGGAGGGCACCATGGTGAAAGAACAGATGCAAACTTAAGTCTGCAATGAACCCCAGGAGTGGGCAGGTGGGCAGGGAACACGTTTGACGCTCGCGTCATTGGTACGCCCATAGCGGCTGAGCATCTGTGTGGTGAAGGATGAGAACTGTATGCAGTGGGATGACTGCTTCTGAGGTTGGATAAGCCTTTGTTCATTAAGCAAATTTCTGAAAAGCCTTAATGTGTAACAGGCAAGGTGGTAATTCGCCAAATGAACACAGCTTGTGTTTTTTCTGGAGCGGTTCTCATGTTAGCAATCGGGCCATGTTTTGTCTTTGTTTGTCCTACCAGTTTCTAAGCAAAGGTATATAGATGTTGCATTAAACTCTAGTCAAAGCTGTCGTCTGTGTTTCATGATGTGCTCCTCTTCTTTTCGGCAACTTCTTCAATTCATACTTCCTGTTGGATTTTACTCCTGAATCTCTATTCTTTGTAAATGATTAGCATATGAACAGTGTGTATTAGTGCTGTATTAGTCATTGTTGTAGTATGAGCTTTGGACTTGGTCTGTGTGTGAGCTAAGAAAGGAGGTTGAATGGTCAAAATGACCACTCGGGTGTAGCAGGCCTAACTGGGTGTATGCTGGTGCACTAGGGTGTTTGCGATGCCTCCAGTCCAGCTAAGCAGGATGCCGGCATGTCACTGTCAGAAGATTTTGCTGAAAAACCGCTTTATTGCCTCTCTTTCGCCACGTGGATTAGGGTTCCTCCTGCTCTCTTTCAAGAAATAGTAGAAGAAATTTCTCCCAATTCCCAAGTCAAAACCTCACGTGTGGTGGAAATTGTGGAAACATAGGTTTTATTCCAAGATCTGGACTTGGTCCAAATGGGATCTGACAGGTGCTGTTAGCAGAGTTGAATTATGTGTGTGCATATGTGTGTGTGTGACGGTTGAGGTGTTTCCAAAATTAAGATGGGTCATTCTCCTGTTAAAGCACATGTTGAAATATTGGCTCTTAACTTAATAAACACTAAAACTTAGCACCATTTTTCACCACTTTGCTTTTTTATCTATATGTCAGCAAAAGAAGGTGTATGAATGTTGAACATCTTTGTTTATTTTTAAATGAGTGTTTTTAATTCTTAATTTTGAAAGATTCTGCCCCTTTTAAAAAATCTATAATGCAAAGATACTCCTGTAGGGTTGCCCCGAAACACAGGCAGGCAAATTACCATTATATTAAAATTATATCTGAAAAGTACTAAGGCTGAAAAGTACAACAGCCTTTCCTCTTTTAAATTTTGATTTGTTATTGTTTATTTATGCATATTTTCTGATGAAAGGCCTTCTGGCTTTTGGACTTTGCTCTGAATCTTTGCAAAAAAAAAAAAAGGCTTTTTCTGGGGTTTCTTCACCTGATTGTCCCACAGAAAATGTTTATTGCTGTTTTCTTCCCTCCTCTGTAATGGACAAATTGACAGTGGTTAATTGTATAAATTGTGTTTTCAATTCACAAATTCATGGCTTTGTTTGTTCTTTTATCCAGAGCTATTCACAATTTTATCAACCAGCCCGAGGACCATGCGAGGACTTCAGCAAGCTGTGTTCAGGTAAGACCTCCATATCCATAAGCGCTGTTTCAGCTGCTGCTTTCTTTGGAGGAAACTGGTGAGCACACTGTGTGCCATTAAAGGCGGTTATGTTCTTGAAAAATGTTTGGGACTTGTTGCTCCTTTTCCTCTGCCGCAGCGGAGGGATGGTTGGTGGACTGAATCAGACATCTAAACGGGGTTCCTCTTTGAGCTCTCGGTTCTGCATCATTTGCACTTCAAAGTAAAGCAACAAGAGGCCTAGGAAGAGTCTTTTATGTTAGAACCATAGCAGAAATCACTTTGGTACCAATCCTATACCTTTGGATTCTTGCAGAATATAGACTAGAAGTTGGATTTGGATGAGGTCTGTAAGAAAGAATAAGAGAGACTGAACAGTTGGCCACTTTTGGAGGTAAACAAATAATGTGCTTCCTGGGTAGAAGGTAGCTGCTGCCAGGGGTCACGGGCTTGTTGCTGCTCAGGCTGCTGTAGCTGCCAGGTCAGAGAGAAGGAACTCGGACACAGCCCTGTGTCATTTCCACTGCATTCCCCACATTCCCAAAAGCTGGTACCATACACAGTTCTCTGATTTAAATTTTTTTTTTTTTTTTTGCATCAGAACGTTCCAACTCCTGGAAAGCCATTTTTTCGACTTGGTAGTTTAAGCCCTCACAAGAAACAGTGCAGTGTTTCCAACTTCCAGTGTCCCGTGGCACAGGGCTTACAGCAAACATGGGACCAGGCCTTCTGGTGTAGAATATCTGTGCTGACTTCAGCTACTGGCCCGAGTTTTTAGGCTTTCAAATAGCTATTTTCAAAATGTTTGTTCTGGCAAATTTTTCTGGCAATTGCCTGCTATTTATATCTTCCACCAGTTCATTGTAGTCAGGCCAAATGAAGCATCATTTTCAAGCACTGACTTTGGAGATGGAGACCTCAGGAGTTTGAACTGCAGAAAACGAAGTGTAGCCCAGGCAGGACCTGAACATAAATGTACCACTGCTCTAGGAATCTGAACAGGATCATAAAAGAGCCTTTAGAGGTTTTTCGCTGGCAGTGCGAAAAAAAATATGACACCTCGATGGACAGAGATTGAGAGCCGTTTGAAAATAGCGGCATAGAATTTATATTGCTAGTAAAATGTCCCCCTATTTTATGACAGTAATTTGTTCCTGAAAAACACTTCCAAAATTTAATCCATTTTTATTTCATTCAAGATGCACCATTTGTTTTAATGGCAAACATTTTAATGTGCTCCTGAGCTTTAGAAAATAACATCTATTTATCCTAAAACATCACCAGATACTAAGGGTGCACAATGATATTGTAAACATTTTGATATCAGCAGATATTAGTCTTAGTTTATTTTATTGGCATATGGCTAGCATTCATATTTTAACCAGTAATTCAAATCAATATGTTGTGTTCTGGATGAGTGTTTAGGAGACAAAGTTTTTCAAAGTAAGTGAGAGCAACACTTGCTCAGCTAATGCCTTTCATGGCAGAACCAAAGTATGAAATTTGAATATGACAAACCTATTTTATTTAATTTCAGATTTTTCTGTGTAGCTTCTAATGCGGTCAACAAAAAGGGAATTTTCTGCAACAACCTCCTCTTTATGCTAAAGAGTAGACATGCAGTTACAGAAAAAAGTTACTGTTATTTTTAACTTAAGGTTATTTTATTCTTTATTCATCATATTACTTTGCCCTTTTTTTAATTTTCACTATTTCAATTATTGTTGAATTTTGATTGTTAGTAAGAGTAAAGTGTTGTGTAGCATTTAAGGCTATAGCCTGTATTCCCTATTTATGGACCAAATGGCCAAATGTGGTCCAGTAAGGGTGATTTATTTTAATGATTGTTTGCAAAACTGAAATTTTACACAAATAAATATTAAGTTGTTCTGTAATTCTCATCCATAAATTTTCCCTCCGTATTTTATGAATGTTTGTATTCGCATCGGCAGTTAGGTACATAGAAATGATCAAATACTGACATCAGGCCAGAATTCCCATATTGGTACATCCCTACCAAATAACATACGGTTACTTGAGTAATTAGCACAATTTATCATAACACAACATAACAAGTCAGTTTTTGATTGATTGTATTGAATATTGATTAGCATTTCACAATTATGTAGTATACTGTGTAGTATACTAGTATTTGACAAGTATGACAAATATTTGAGTGACTCTCTAAAACTGTCTACCTGTGTCCGTTCTGTGCTTTAGTAGCTGTCATGCACCGTACACATATCGAACACTCAGAAAGTTAACATGACAGTAAGTGTTAATCTTCTTCTTCTTTCGGCCGCTCCCGTTAGGGGTCGCCACAGCGGATCAAAAGCTTCCACTTCCTCCTGTCCTCTGCATCTCTCTCCGTCACCCCCACCACTTGCATGTCCTCCTTCACCACATCCATAAATCTCCTCTTAGGCCTTCCTCTCTTCCTCTTGCCTGGCAGCTCCATCCCTAGCATCCTTCTCCCGATATATCCAGAATCTCTCCTCTGCACATGTCCAAACCAACGCAATCTCGCCTCTCTGACTTTGTCTCCAAACCGTCTAACCTGGGCTGACCCTCTAATATACTCATTCCTAATCCTGTCCATCCTCGTCACATCCAATGCAAATCTTAACATCTTTAACTCTGCCATCTCCAGCTCTGCCTCCTGTCTTTTAGTCAGTGCCACCATCTCCAACCCATAAAGCATAGCATTGCAGACCTTCCCTTTCACTCTTTCTGGTACCCTTCTATCACAAATCACTCCTGACACTCTTCTCCACCCACTCCACCCTCCCTGCACTCTCTTCTTCACCTCTCTTCCAAACTCCCCATTACTCTGGACTGTTGATCCTAAGTATTTAAATTCACCCACCATCGCCAACTCTATTCCCTGCATCCTCACCATTCCTCTGTCCTCCCTCTCATTTATGCACATGTACACAGTAAGTGTTAATGTATTAATTCAAAATTTAATGTGAAATGACTGAACAGTAAAGGCAAAAGAACAGATGAAAAGTATGCCGATAAATTCACACTCCTGGTTACTGAGATTATAACAGGAAACTGGAAAACAAGCGGTAATGGAGGTTAAGAACTTTATGCAGCACCAGCTAAACCAGGCCATGCCACTCAGGTGTGTGGAGGTGCAAAAAAATCCAAACTCAGTCCTTATAAATGAAAGAAGTGCTGCATAAGCTGAAGCGGGGGTATTAAATGAGCCTCCTCATAAAGCCGGTTTGTTATAACCCAAATGGGAGTATCGCTGTGTGACCGTGGTTAGCGAGCAGAGGAAGAAACTGTTGATGACCAGGAGACCTGCAGTTCGGCTTTGTTTCTCTCTGCTCTGATGGACAAAGTAGTCATTGACTCTCACATAGCAGTGAAAGTGACCAGGGCAGGAAATGTGAGCAGATGTTGGTTAGTCTCATAACTGATAACTTGTGACATGATGACAGAGTGCTGAGGGCTATACAGCAGTCTGAGAACTCGCTGACCGTCAGGCTAACCAGGCCAGAAAACCATCAGGACCTCCAGCAAGCAGAGAAAAAATCAGGGTACCACCGGGGAAAGCAGTGTTTTTCAGTAGATATTTTTAATAGGGACAGCAAGTGACCTTATAGTTAGAGTTGTCACCTTCCAAAGTTCATAATACACCTCCTGCTGTCCCACCTTTCATCAAAATTTCCTTGAATTGCTCTAGTAAAAAGGGATCCTGCTCTAAAAATGGAAACATCAGTTTATGTAGCTTTTTAAGGTGCACTTTTACAAAAAATGCTTTTGCTTATTCTAATTTTTTCAGCAGTGCAGGATTTGTGCATAACAGATGGGATTAAATGACAAATTGGTCACTTTCCTATGTTGTGTAGGAACAGAATCAGTGTTTGCAAACATTTCAAGAGTTCACACCCCGACCCAGAATGCCTGGTATCTGCAGCGCGTTCTGTCTTCATGTGTGTCCCATTAAGGCCTATGACAACATCCCAATTGCCTGGGAAAACACAAACAGCAACACAACAATAACCATGCAGTTACTGGAAAGGCTTTTTGCGATTGCACATAAACAGTTATACTTCATTCTGCGTCATCTGGGCACTTTAAAAGTGTGGTGGTCTAGACTGTTAGCTTGTCTTAAACTTAAATGAAGTTGTTTCCCCTGCAGTTATAATTTTATATATTTATTTCTTCTTTATCTCCATTCAGCAATGCTGAATCGTATAATAATCTCGATGATCCAAATATTCTCAACTGGTGGATCCAAAGTGTACGTAGGTGGAAATGATGATGGAAATGAAGCCATAAAGCAAAGTAGCAAATACAGCTGCTCTCAGATTAATGTCTCTGGGAGAGCTAAAAAAATCTTTGAAAGAAAAATATGGAGCGTCAGTTGTTTCTTTGACATGAGATGTAATGGCTTTAATGGGGCAGGTGTCTGAAATGGAGGTTTTATCGGACTTAAGGGTTTGATTTTTTTTTTCAGCTAAGATGGTATGGCGGAATATAAATATAAAAATGCATAATTTATGTTTGTTTTTGCGTTCTGTTGATACCGTGTCAGTGCACTTTTTCCCGTAGTAGTTGTCCAAAATTCCACTTCCTGTTACGTAATCCCAACTTTACATAATTCAGTGTTGACTTGGCGTTTCACTCCTGGGGTTGCTTCAGGCCCTGCATGTGACATTTTTGGAAATAGGAGCCTCATGAGGAGGGAGTCATATTCTCCAGGAACCTTCTGCTTGGCTCAACTTAGGGTCAACACTGGTGCAGTAAACCGGTATTTACATTTTAATGACACTCCTAAGCCTGGGAATGTTTTTAGATCCTAAAGTTATGTTTTTGATCAGATGCAGGGGTCTGGTCATGTGTTGGTGGTTCATCACTGTGTCACATTTTAGGTGTCGGTGAGAAGTGGGTTGCAACTAGTTTAAACTACTCTACCCACCTCTGGTCTTAGAATAAACCAGAATAATAGTCTGGTTTGCACATGACAGAGAGCAGAACTAGAAAATCACAACTAGAGTATAAAACTATAACAACAGCACTGCAAATGACATAAAAATGCATCACTCGGAGGAAGTCTTACAAATACAGGCCTCTTTAGAGCATCTTTGCAGTATTTTTCCCAATTCCTCAGTTTCTTTGTTCGGTGAAACCTTAGAGTGAAGTGAATAGGGGATGGTGGATGTCACCGGGATTTCTTTTCTTTTTTCTTGGGCAATTTAACTCTCGCCTCCAGGAAGTGTGTCTGGAAGTGTCTCCTTTGAATATTCTTTTCGAATAAGTCAGATGATAAGTGGTATCTTTACCCTACATCTCTCATCACACAAAGTCTTTAATTCTCTGAGGCCACTTCTGCACAGCCTGCACTTCTAAAAGATCCTTCTGCTTTGAATAGAATGCTGATTGAGGAAGTGGAGGGAATGATGTGACACTGCTCTTCAGGTCCAGCCGTTTCATTACATGGTTACCGCACTTTGCTATTCCTCACCCATGTTCACAAGCTTAGTTGTTTGCCTTGGCTGAACTTTTACGGAAGACTAATCCAGAACCACTGGTTGGTGTGCGCCGTCTGCGCAGACTGGTACAGTATGCGCAACCCTTCATCCAGCGGTCGTCCCGGGTCCCGTGATGACGGCTGCTGGAAATTCCATTCATAATAAGAGTTCCAGATCCTTATTGATGACCTTTGGGTAATTGTATGCACCATTTTTTTTTTCTTTTTTTTGGAATTCCTCAGGAAGCAGCCCCTCAATGCAGCCAGTCTTTGACAGGGGGGATTTCCACATTTGGTGCGCAACTCTTCAACATGCCAATTTAGCCCGTGTCGCAGGCGCATGACATCCATCACAAGGTTCCCTTTGTTGGCTCATTTTTGGAAACAAAGGAGCAGGGCTTTGTAATTTGGCATTTGTCACTTCGTGTGATTCTGCAGTGCCGCACTGTGTCCTTGAGATGGCACTGCTGCACTCAGTTTTATGGCGCTCGATCATGGTGGTAGCAGCGATGCTGGGGTGTTCTGCAGGTCAGCTGAGCACATGGACGGTGGAGCGGTGGTCCTGATGTTTGAACTGCAGCTTTGTAGTTCCTGAATCTGATGCAGCTCAGCCGATTCTGTGGCCTCTCCGGCCACATGGCTCCCGGTGACCAACCCACCTGCCCTGTGGGGGTGATCCAAGCACCGGATGGGGCACTTGCAGAGACTCGCATTGGTGGGGAAGGGAATCGGGCAATAATTTCACTGAGCTGTCTTGGTATGGCGGGCCTCTCACCTCGGTATCCGCAGTGCTTTTTATTGTCGCTCTCCAACAGGCTGCCCCCTACTGGTGGTCATCAGGTGTTTGTGATGCAGGTCGCAGATGTGCATCTGTAAAATATAATGTTTGAATGGCGGGTGTGTGTGGCACATTCTGTCTGGTGGGGGCGAGGAGGGGGACTTTTCAAGAACAGGAGTGCAGTGTCTGAGAGCACATCTGCACATCTGCGCAGACAGAGAGACAGCTGCACAGGGTTGGGGGGTGCTGTCAGGGATGCGCAGCCCCCCAAAACACAGCCCTTCTCTGTGAGCCCCCCCAGCTCCTGCCCCAGCCTGAGGACACCTCTGCTCTTGTCGTCAGCAGTCGCTGTGGACGCAGCTAGAGCGGCGGTTGCGGCCATGTCAGTCATGTGCCTTGTGGTTTGCACAAACACTTCCAGCCAAAGTGGACAAGTGTGAGAAATGAATGGTTCTCTCTTTGCCCTGCGAGCGACACGAGCTGAGATGGTGGCCGTGGAGATGTGAGAACACCACACATATCAAATAAAGGTTTGCTTTTGCTGGATTTGTAAAGAAAACTTCCAGAAGGATTACTGGATAGTGTTTCTCTCTATTCCCGTCTCTTCAGTTCATCTAAAAGGAGTTTGTGCGGGCCGCATGTTTAATTTTTTCCTTAAATTTTCATTTGAATGCAAGGCAAAGTCATTAAAAATGTTAAAAAATCTTACAGATAATGTGAGTACCTTAAAGTGATTAGACTAATGTGACCTCACTTTAGGCAATACATTTTCAAAACTTTTGTCCCTACAGTCTACAAGGCACCGCGAGCAATAAAACCTTTGCAGGTCGCTGACTAGCGGAGAAAGAACTTTCCAGACCATCTGTTTTCCACACAAGTGCTTCCTTTTTTTGTCCAGTCAACTTTGTTTGGAGTGTCGCTCGGTGACGACTCGGTGTCTTCAAATGTCTCTTCAGGGCTCTGGTAGAAAAGGAGGATTGCCATGTAAGGGCCGTCACCAATGGCTACGCAAGGGCTTTCTACACGCCTTTGTGTGCAGAGAGGAGGTGGCTTCCTTTCATTTCACCGCGCATTTCGCAAGAACTGGATTTGTCAACAGATAACCTCACACGGATGTGTTCTTCACGTGTGCTGGAAACAGCTGAATGCTGAAATGTCATTTAATTCTTGAAAAGGGGTTACATGTCACCCGTCCCATTGCCTACAGCTTCAGCTCAGGGCTGCTCAGGGCTGGAGATGGGGGCCATGGAAACATCTTGTGAAGCAGCTCATAGTTCCCAGGGATGCATTTCTCTGTGTCTACCAGGACAGCAACTCTGCTCGCGTGGAAGTTTCTGAGATGCATGTTGAGGTGGATTGTCCTTGTTGGGTTTGTACCATGTGCAGTGGCGTTCATCCAGTGTACCTCAAGGAACCTGTGGTCGTACAAGTGAAGATCTCAGCATGTACATGGCCTCAGTTGCCAGCCAGCAAAGGCGGAAGACAAATGCAAAAACAGTGTAGCACTGGTGCGCCTTCTTGGTATTTAAACTTGTCAGTTGTTGGCAGTTTCTAAGAATGTTGTTTTGATGTTTATCTAGCATTCTTTTCTTGCCTCCTTCTTCTTTATTGGTTTTGTTGATGGGAACAATGAGCTCGTGTGAGTTTCTCACACTGAAGTGAAGTTTTTTTTTTTTTAGCCTACTAGGTCATGTGTGTGACCCTACATGACCTGGGTTGATGTCACCATTTGAGCTTAGGATGCGTCTGAATTAGGAATTTGAATTCGGCATGGATTCCTATCCTCTTGCAGGAATAAGAGAAATGGCACCAATTTGGAAATAGAAATTCCAAGCCCTGGTTACATGACTTAGAGTTGCAGAAGTGCAAGCTGCAGCCACCGAGGCAGTCATTTCAGTCAGAGGAAGAAGTAGGATCAAGCTGTATGCATGGAGAAAGCTCGGGCAGGAGGATATATTGCGATGATTGTTTGACATGTGGAAATGAAGCAATACAGAACTGAACATTAAAACATGCAGTTATTTTAGATAATATGTTGAATTTTTATCCCCCAAATCTGTTGAAGCTGAAGTCCATCCTAAATGACCATTAATGGATTGAACTCCAAATGTTTTCAAGATGAATAAGTCTGAAATAAATATTTATGCACATTAACTACTTGAGCGATACTAGCAGTGATTTATTTGTTTATTTTAAAGGACAAAGAAGCAACATTATTTATGAATTTGGACCGACTTTTAATATTGCTGCTGTTCATAGCGCATTATGTTTTCATGAATGTAAGATGTCACTCGATTTTTTTTTTTTTTTGTCCACGTCATATTTTGCCCATCAAATACCCTGGTTTCATGCTACAGTTTATGTCGATCTCTTCCTCTATCCCTTCTTTCAGTTTTTCCACACCCTGAAACCATCCTTTTTTCCACTTCAAGCTTAAAGGAGTTTGAATAATCAATGCAGCATCCAAATCCAACATTTAAAAATGACAAAAATAGCTTTTTCTGTAAAATACTTACCCAGTTTCATACAAAAAAGTTATATTTATTTATTTATTTTATTTATCTCTATTCAGCAGATGAGTTGAGTATTTTTTTAAGGTTCAGTGGTGCAAGTTCTTTATTTTCTGTTAATTTATAACATTTTGCCATAAAGTTGGAAAGTCCTTTGATATCTGTGGATGAATAATGTTTTTCTTATTTTCTCTGCAGCGAGGCATTTCTGTAAAGGGGTGTTAACGCGTTCATATTTTATCTCTCCTTGATGAATAATTCCTGGTCTGTGTTTAGAGATGCACACATCAGTCCTTTCCCATAGAGCCCTGGTCAAGCAGTGTGATTGCAACATTGATTTATGCCACCGACTGTGTGTTTGCTGAGCTGTATGGTTGGGCAACATGGCAACAGCGGTGTTTTTGTTGTTCCATTCTGACATTTCACACCACCACTCTCTGATGAGCATCGATAACAAAGACGTGGCCTTAAACACACAGTGTCTCTCTCACACACACACACACACACACACACACACACACACACACACACACACACACACACACACACACACACACACTTAAAAACAAAGATGTTATTTTCCGTATTTTGCCTGCGCCATTTGCATAGCTGAAAATGGGCCTTGATGTTTATCAGAATAATTGTTAATAATAGCACTCATATTAATTACACCCCGCACTCTGCGATGGCTTTAGATAGACAACAAAAGAATGAAGAGGAATTCATTCAGATGGACTGGCATCCCATCCAAGGTGTAGTTTCGTAGCCTCATGCCCAGTGATTTTGGAATTGGCTCCAGACCACTGTGGCCCTGACCAGAATAAAGCAGTTTACGATAATGGATGGACAGACACATGGACGGATGGATGGTGTTATTTCACTGATGTATTTATTTGTACCTCAGTCTTGATGCAGTATGGAAATGGTAAGTCACCTGGTGTTGGAATGAATTGACCCACCAACATCCTGCGGTCCCTTCACCTGCGCTTGATGTAAAAATTAGAGCGATACAGGTGAGCAGATGGCAGTGTACAGTGTACCCAAATGAAATGCTTTTTGGATTTAAATGTTTTGGCAAATGGAGGCTGGGTGGACAAGTAAGGCCCAAGTAGGATTCCAGGGTATGATGCTGTAGGTATGTTGGATATTGGGCTTAGAATCCCCATCCAGGTAACGGACAGTGCAGCATCTTTCAACATTGCTGGGAAGGGAAGCAGAAGGCGGCTAAACTGGGGTGGAAGCTAAGGAACACGGCCAGCAGATGAGCTCTGTGACCATTACACTGATCCTGTCACAGACACCACAAGCCCACAGCGTTTAACTGGACTCTGCTCAGCCGCACTCTGCCAAGTAAAATGTTTTGCCACCATTCAGTTTCCTTGTTTGCGGCAACATTCCACATGTGTTTATCCCTGACTTAGATAATTCCCTGGGTTTTCTCCTAATGCTGCAAGACAGTTATTACACAACATACAGTATGTTGTGTGATATTTCAGAACAGTGAATTTGAAAAAGTTGCATTTTTGTGCTTATGAAACACATTTGTGTGTTCTGTTGCATTTTAACAAGGACCGTATAATTAATCCTGTGGCCACATGGAAGCGCAGAAAGAGAAAGAAATGATGGAATGTTGACTGGTGATTCCTGGCCAAGCCCAGTTGTCCATTGTGCATATTTATAAAGGCTCGCTAACCCCGCACCGTTTTTCACAAATCCACCCCCACCCCATTTCCACCTGTCCAGTGGTATCCCAAACAAGGAGTTCAACAACCTTGCTTGGCAGCAGGTATAAACCCATCTGTCAGCTCTAAGCCCAGATGGAAAACACCATCAAGCATCCGCTGAAATACACAATCACAGTCTAATGTTTCCAATTCCTAAACTATAGTTGTTACAGTATTACCATTCAGAGGATTTATTGTCACTATTCCATTATTTTATCTCTGGATTTGCAGCTGCCAGTTGATCCCTATAAGCAGCATCTCTTCAGTGGGTTAAATAAAGTTTTGGCGTAGGTGGAGAAGGTGTCGAAGCCAACCAAATACCTGTGACGTGCTGGGGATTATGACCACGTTTAGATATTAGCAGAGGATAAATTCGTGGCTTTGGCAACCACCGTTATCAACTGTTTGGGCATTGCTATGAACTACGGCTAACACACCTTTCCCGAAAGCACAAGTTACCCTGCTTCTGAGACACATGACACATTTTCATTACGAGCATCTAAAACCAACACTCCAAGTGTCCCTAAAAGTCACAGTGAGCTGTGCAAAACTGTTCTGTATGGAAAACGGGTTCTTTTGTGAAGAAACAGCCTACATGGTATGAAAAATGATTTCATTTTCATGTCTGCCTCTGTTGTCTCACTACTGTAATGAATGGAATGTGAGGCTTTTCACACTGGGTTCTTCACCGGCTCAGACACAGGTGTGGCGTGAACAGAACTGCAACGGGCCTATTGTGTGGATTAGAGCTTTAGCAGATAGGAGTAATAATCACAAACATTAAGGACATTCGCAGAAGGGAGCAGATGAGGAAATAAAACCTCAGCATTCATGCAAAACGCTGTTTGGTACCAATTTGCTAGTCTGTGTTGGGATGCATTCTGGGATTGGAAAGAACGTAAAATATTCAGTCAGTTAGGAGCGGTGATGATGCTGATTATGTGGGTGGTTTTCAGTTGGCATGTTTTTTCCCTATATGACACAGAGGCCAGTTTCTTTGCATTTCTCCAATAGCTGTGTTGACTATTTGCTTTGAAGAACTTGACCAAACCATCATGACACCAAAGAACAAATTCTAAAGCTGTATCTACTTAAGTGAGTCAGAACAATCTCTGTGGCTCTACATCTTTTCAGCATCTGCAAAAGTAAAACGGGCAAACCTACGGTGTTTGGCACCCAGGGTGATCCTTTTCTTGACACCCACCAATAGTGTGTAGCAAAATGATTTATAGTAGCAATGATTTATACCATCTAACCTGAAAAATGTCAGTACAAATCAATAAATACAATTCAAGTAGTGTAATGATTGTGTCACGGGAGACTTTACGATGGGAATACCAGCTTTGTTTCTATGCAGGAGGTTAAAACACTGGTACGCTAACTTGCCCACCCCTAAAATTCTCAGCATTAAGCAGTGAGGGGGTCAGCAGTCTCTCTTCAGCATCCCACAACAGATGAACACAACTCCTGTGTGTACAGATATAGGGTACATTGTTGTGTTCATAGGGATATAATGTATAAGGAGTATGGGTGTGCAAACGTGTGGGAAAACTAAAACTTGCGTTTCCTCAGAGTGATGAGTTTTTGGTTCCTAACCTGTAAGACCGTATTCTCATAACAGATGTTGCCTTTCTGTCACATATACACATCCACAAAGCAGCATATGCACAACCTAGCAGTTTCCATCCAGCTTACGCTTAGCACGTGCCATGCCCGTCCATTAGCAATACAAACAAGAGCTTGCCGAGGAAAGGACCTCATAATCACTTTGTTTTCACTTGTTTTAGTTAAGCAAAGTCACTTCTTTACAGCCAAGGCACCCTCTTTTGGCTTGGCACCTAGGCTAGACCACCTCCCTTCCTCCTAGTAATCCACCGGAGGGAAGTCATATGATGGGGCCCTTAGCGTCAGCATGTACTACCTGGTGGTTAAGGGCAATTGAAGGTGATATAAAAGCTTAATTTTTGTCCAATGTATGCTAGTGACTGTTAATAAAACGGTTTCTGCCAGCTTGTGTACAGCATCTTTGTCCTTTGCCTGTTTAAAGGGAAAAATGTGACCCTACAACCTTCTCTAAACCATGCTGTCTTCTCTAGACTGCCCTATGACTCCACAGTGATGACTTTTACAATTTATGAGAAAGATAAAGAGGGGGGAAATCAGGCATCTGCAGTGTGGTCCCAGTGTGACACTTTCCAGGAATCTCCTACATCCGCTCCAGCTGAAAAACCTAACTCGCGGCCTTCAGAGAATCCGCCAGCCAGCCAGCCAGCCAGCTGCTCAGGTTCTGCAGCCATCTGGTTATGCTCCCCTCACTTGACCCACCCTTACCCGCTTGTCTTGAGTGGTATCTCGCAGTAGTTGGATCCCATGTTTCTCAAGTCATGACCTGGGTCTCAGCCACCTGGGGACAGGATCACCTGACACCCAAACTAATATCAGTGCTCAGAAGAGTTGGATCTTGTGGATGTTCTGGTTTTGCTTGTGATACAGCTCCATACTCCAGGGTCCTGTGTCCATGGGGCAGGATTCTCTTCAGACCCCCTTTTCTGACCATCAGTACTCTGTCAGTATCTCACTTCTATATCCATGTCTGTCTTTTTACTGTACTTTTTTAATCGAAGCTGTTCGATTGTATCTGTGGGCACCCGACACCGAATAAGTTAGAACTTTTGTGGCCTTATTCCTCAGTCACTTTTTTGAACATATCTGCAATTATGATACAAATTTAGGAAACTATATACACAGGACTATTTAATATAAGTTCATTTTTATGCATTTTATTTTTACACTTTACAATTTATTAATGTTTAAGTGCTAACCGGTTTATGTAGCAAGTCAGACAACAAATAAAAATTTGGTCCAAATCTAATTTTTTAAAATTATATTTATTTTTTTTAAACCTCTCCATGGGTTACTGATGGTTAAAGACATGAAACTTGAAGCTGTCAGTATTTGGAGTCCCAGATAATGCACTTCTGTTAAACCCTTGAAAAAGGAATTGTACTTTTTGAGCAAAGTGCAAAATTCTATTCATACAAATGGGTAGAAGTGTTGCAGGTAATAAAAAATATAGAAAATTTGTAACTGTTAACAGGATAAATATTTTTCCTTCATTTTGTCATTATATGTAGTATTTATGGTTCATTCTGCTGACACTATCAAGGGCAATGCGGTGTTTTTCTTACTGAAGTCATATTTTCAGGTTCTGCTTTATTAATTTATAAAAAATCTTCCTTTACTGGTTTCATAGAGGGAATTATGGAATGTTTTTAGAGAGCTGTAGAGAATAGGAGATAGTGGAAGGCTCTGGAATTCACAGTTCTTCCCGTTCCAGCAATCCTGGGTATCGGGGAAACGCATCTGAGCTCTGTTGTAGCTTCCGCTTTGCTGGTTGCTGCTGTGTTTTCTAGAAATTGGGACTCTTGAGCACGGAGGATCTCCGGCAGAGTCTGGAGGGCTGTAGCACTTGTTAGGGGGTGTGATCATGAGGAGAACGTATTTGTACCAAGCGAAGAAGCAATATTAAATTTATTGTCATTTATTCTTTTTTCCAAAGTGGCTAAAATGTCAGAACTGTATAATTTGCTGAGGTGGTATGATATCACTTATCTGTAGGATAACTTTGGGTGTTTCTCTTTAGACTAAAAAAAGATTTTTATGCTCATATTTCATGATGGAAGGCTTAAGGAAAAAAGGAAATCAAAAGACCATATGTGCTCCCTCTGGTGCCATGAGCAATGAACTATGTTATCATGGGGCAAGAGTATAATTTTCTGAAAATTCAGGCAAGAGGCAGGGATAGCACAAGGGTATGACAGCCAAGTGATAGGGTGGAAAAGGTGGGGTAAGGGGTAATATGGAACTTGGGGGAGGCATAGTGTGGGAAACAGGGGTTGAGGATAAAATGAGATGTGAAGGAGGTTCAGGGTGAGGCACAGTGTAGAGTGTTGAAGGGAGAAGCAAAACCCCCATCCCTCAGGAAACAGAATCCCATATAATGAAAAATTACTATATTGGTTTGCATTAATGTTATGTATAACCATTTTTATACAGTGGTATTTAGCTTTACTTCCACATGTCTAGATTTTGCTCTTAGCCAAAAGGTCAAGAAACAGTCCTGAAAATGATGCATCAAAAATGGTAGTCAAACACTACACTGTACGGCCAAAAGTATGTGGACCCCTCTTTTAATGACTGAACTGAGCTGTTTCAACTGCACCCACACAGCATACAAACACATTCTAGATAATTCTGTGCTTCCAACTTTGTGGCCACAGTTAGGGGGAAGGAGGTCTTTTCCTGCTCCAGCATGCACCCCCATACACAAAGCAGGCTCCATAAACAGATGGTTTGCTCTGGTTGATGTGGAAGAACTTGAGAGGCTGTACAGAGCCCCGATCTCAACCCCACTGAACACTACTGGGATGAACTGGAATGCTGACTGCAAGGCAGACCTTCTCACCTGACCTCACTGATGCTCTTGTGAGTGAATGGGCCCAAATTCTCAAAATCTGGTGGAAAGCCTTCCCAGAAGGAGGAAGCTCTTGTAGCAGCAAAGAGGGGGGGGGTACAACTCCATATTAATGCCCATGGGTTCAGAATGGGAAATTCAACAAGCATAACATATGGGGGTTATGCTCAGGTGTCCACGTACTTTAGACCATAGAGTGCATGTACTCAGCTGCACATGGGTGACAACTGCTGTCTCCGGTTATCGTTCAGAACAGTCATTCAGTGCAGCGGCATCAAAGTAAAAGCTAAATAAACACTCAGGAACATCACAGAAAAATATTTTGCACAGAATCTGACTAATGCTTAGGATAAGGAAACGGGACCAACATCACACTGATGAGTCTCAGTTGTCGCTATCGATTTCTGTCAATCTCTTATCACAATGGAGGCATCAGTACTTCTGTTATCAATAAATTTAACTGTTGCTTTTCTCCAGAGCAACTTACAGTTTTAAACTACTTAAATAGTTTTACCTGTTTATACACCTAGTTAAGTTCAGGGTAAGTACCTTGGTCCTCCTCCCTCCTCCATGCTGCAGTGGCCCCACATATTCGGCCGCTGCTTTAATAAGATGAATACATTAGTAATGCATTAATGTAAATAAATCTTTAAAGCATTGACCAAATGAAATATGTTTGTTTGTATCACTGTACAGTCCTTCATTGCCATGCACAAAATACCTTTTATATATACAGTATGTATGCTTTAGACATTTGTTTAGGTGAGGATTGAGGGCAGTGTGAGGTGCAGTGACAACATGACAGTACAGAATGAATAGTGTGGACGTGGGATTGTGGGATACCGGCTGGTTTTGGCTTGCTTTCCCAAACAGCCTTGGCACTGTGAGCGCTGAGGGCTTGGCCTTGTGAGGAGTATTTGCAGGGAACAGAAACAGGCAAGGCTGTCCCTCTCTCTCCCTCCCGCTGGCGGCTGACAGGTGCCTCTCTGTCCCGACTGAAGGACGGGAATCCAGGCCGCATGGCTTCTCTCTCCAGCTGTTTCCTCCAAGGAGCCTCTGTAGACGTGTGATGTATGGCCTGTCAGGATGGGCAAAATGCTGCTCTGTTTGCAGCTTCTGCTTCTTCAAATGCCCTTGTTTTTTTTTTTTCCACTAAACATGCTAAGTGGCACAGTTGTGCAGCTTTGGTGGGGATGGATGGGCGGGGCAATCAGTAGCAAGGGAGGCAAAGGATGTTGGTTGTCAATTGGGTTTCAAGATGACATCTCGCTGCCTGGTGTGCACCTGTTTTGGGGACCGCAGCTTTGCTGCGTGCAGTGTGACAGTTTGAAGTAGCTCACGAAACGTTTATTTACTGCGGTTCTGGGTGGTGTCTACTGTACCTGGCTTAACCTAGAGTTACATTTTAGGTGGTTTTCCATGTTTTCGCTCACCGCTCCTCACCCCAAAGGACCTCACCCCAACACTTTATGAACATCTCAACCCTCCTGTGCATTGTCTGGTTCTCCATTCTCTTGACCTTAACATGACCCTTTTATTTAGGACTTTAAAAAAGCAAATTAGCAAGGGACTGGTGTGGAGTTTGAATCCAAGACTTGTAGTCTGAAGGTAAACCAGCCTTATTCACTGTGCTGTGTGCTGTGTCACCCCACAAGTCCCCGGCAGTGCAGTGTGTTGTGGTGGTTGCTATTCCTTAGCAGGCTCAGCGAATATTCAGGTCCATGCTTTTTAATCCAGGAATGCAGTTTGTGCAATGTGGTTTATTTTGGGGCAAATGTGTCAAAATGTGGTTAAATTGGTCAGTGCAGGGCCCATGAGGCTGATCACCAGTTTCCTTAAGTCTTTCGTAGTCACTCTTTTCCTGCAGTTCCAATCCGTGGATGTATAGCAGCCTGAACCAGATCGCAACGGTGTCAAGTCCCCACAAACTTTTAACCACAGAGTTGTGAAACAGCAGCTGAATCTGAACATACCGTTTTTTTTTTTTGCATCATGTTTCATAATGTGCAGGACTTTACTAAATGTTGGGGGAATGGATATCTGCCATGGGTGGGAATAAACAAATCTGCCCATAGACTGGTGGAACTGATTTTCTTAGTTCACTGAAAATGTAAAGGAACGGAGCCGCCTGGAAATATGCTATTAAGGTAAAAAATACTCTTAGTAAATCCATTGATCCTGGTGAAGATCGAGTCATTTTGATTGAATCCAGGGCCGGGGGTTAAATGTCCAGCCTTTCCACATTCCTGACCAGAGCACAAAGACCTGTTAATCCCCTTTACCAGGTAGCTGGGGCTGCCAGTGGAGCCTGAGATTCCAGTGGCTTTCCATTTGGGAGTAAGGTGGGGGTTTCCTCCTCATTGCCAGTGGGACTCCCCTTCAAAGCACAGTACATTTAGGTCCCATGGAGGTGTGAGGAAGGTGGCTGCTATGATGTGTGTGGGATGCTTCTAGAACAATGATGCTTATTTTATCCGGGTGCTCTTACCTTCCTAAACTAAACTAAAAAGACAACAAGAGTGAATGTGAGAATATCTGAGAAATTGCACGTGGTGTGTGTGTGTGTGTGTGTGTGTGTGTGTGTGTGTGTGTGTGTGTGGAGAGGGGGGGAATGGGGGTGGGATCCTACCTTGCAATGACCTGGCATCTCATCCAGGGTGTTGTTTCATAGCCCAGTGATTTGGAGATGTGCTCCAGACCACCATGACCCTGACCAGGATCGGCAGTTAATTAAAGTGAATGAATACGTGAGTGAAATCAATCCATCCATCCATCCATCCATCCATCCATCCATCCATCCATCTTGAGCCACTGTATTCCACTCAGAGTCAAAGCGCTCCTGAGCCTTTTGCCCCAAATCACACTGATACTTTTGTACACGTAGAAATGTTTCTTCAGTGATTGTGAAGCTTGAATGGAAGTGACTTGGATCATCTGATAAACTTTAAACACAAAAATACAGTTTTATAGCGAAATCTGCACATTGTTGCTAAAGAATAACATTAGTAGTGTAAGCACCAGTTTTATTTAAGGGTAAAAACTCAGTAGTTTGTGGCTGTGATTTTATTAACACCTGACTGGTGGCAGAAATACCACAGGAGTTTATTTATTTCAGTATTGTGGTTATGACATGAAACTGAGCAAAATCCAGAAGCACTAATTTCACTGAAGCAGGTGAAGTTGAAATAGGTGAAATCTAATTTGTAAGAGGAGCATGCGATGACTTTCAGTCTGCATTCAAGTCCAGAAGAGGTTTAGTAACAAATTAATAACAAAGTTTGAGAAACAAAATATTCTGTTAATTTACCCTGTAAATAATTCACATTCCTGATTTTTGTTTTCTCTCTCATTTTTGGTAACCCAATTCAGGGTGGTGGTGGTCCAGTGAAGAACAGGGTGCCAGTCCATCGCAGGGTAGCCATACACACAAGCACACATAATGATAATGGATGGATGGATGGACTGACAGATGGACGTGGGAGTAGGTGGAAGCAACCTAATATTTTGCTTTTGATTTTATCTGTTAAGCCCTGTTTTCTGTATTCATGAGTGTTTAAACTGTTTTCAAGAATTGATGTTCTGCTTGGGTTTTTGTGACAAAAGTAGGTCCAGTGCATAGATTGAAACCGTGTTTGTTGCTGTATGAATCCGGTAACTAGAAGTTAGTTTCATTTTATTAAACTTGAAAACCATGAAAATTATTTTGCATGTTGTGTTTTTTTACACTTCCTTTTTTGACTCTTGTCAAAATGTTAGGGGAATTCTGAATTCTTAGGCTTATTTAAATATGATTACCCCACCTGTGTGTGTGTGGATTTCAGTGTTGCTCTTGTCATGTCACCCTGACTCTGTCTGGTTTTCTTCTGTCGGACCCAAACTTCACTGCACTTGAGGTGGTGGCCGGTGGCAGACCTGGTGGTGGAGGACAGATCCCTCCAAAAGAGAATGCTCACATAGGGGTGGGTGTGTAGACAGACAAGATCTAGTGGGTTCCCTGCAGGTGTGGCTCTGGAGAATCCTTTGGCATGCATGCCCCATCTGCCAGATGCAGAGCACCCCCATATGGAGGTGTGAAGGCAATGGAATTCACTTTTCATTTCCAAGAAAGAAATATAGCAAGCCCAGGATGAAGCCAGGAAGCCGGGCTGAAGGAAGGTACTATTTTGGGTGAACGGTCCTATTGTTCCTGGTTGTGGACAGGCGGGGCTTTATCTGCCCATCAAGCCCCATACCCACCACTTCCTACACAACACTTGCAGAAGCTCACACGGTCACACTGTCCTCTCTTGGGCAAAGACCTCATGGTGATCACACTTTGAGACATGTGACAAAGAGAGCTCATTACATAATACCACTGTGTTGTCGAAGCAAGCCGTGTTAAAGGCACAGCCTACTGGTGCATGGCCACGCTGGGGCAAAGGATGGAAACACCACACGAGGAATTCCCAGCTGCTGCTTCTGTGGAGCAGCCACACTCCTCCGGTTACTACTTTCCGGAACAATGCGTCATAAAGTTAGAAAGAGGCGGCACCCTGTACATGCCTGGCACGTGACTGGAAATGGCTATATTTCTGCTCCAAAGGTATACGGCTAATGAACAAAAGTCGAGAATTTCAAAGTTATTCAGTTATTCTGTACTCTGTGTTATGGCTCAAAGGCTGAAGACTACTTTATTTTTGTGGACTACAGCATGTTGATGGTGGTGTGTGTTTTGACTTGGTTGTGACTTCTCTTACCACAAACCTTCACTGAAGCATACGGGGAATTCTTAATGTATGTCTACTGTGACAAGTGTGTACTTTTGTGCTATTTTAAGCGTTTTTTGGACTCAGAAGGAGAGGCTTTTTTCAAGCTGATAGTGAAACTATGCACAGTAATAATGTCAAACAGGTTCAGTACCACTGTGTGCTGTGTGGCTGTATTTCGGCTTCTCAGAAAGCAGTGTTCATTTTTGCATGTAGAAGCGTCCACTGTTATCGGCAGCAGTAGGTGGTGAACAAACAAACTAGGAAGTGGGCACCTGGGTCTGGGTGCAGGTTCAGTCAGAGCCTCCGTTCCTTTACATGCACGCCCACGCATTCCTGTAGCCTTTGCTGCGCAGCTGATCTTGCATGGGCCCCCTCCTCACACCTGCAGCCACAGGGTGACACCTCACCTGAGCCGCACTTTTTCCATTTTGTCTTCACTGGTTGAACAAAAAGCGAGGCAGCCTTTCAAATGCACACATTAGTCAGATACACTACATGGCTAAAAGTATGTAGACACCCCTTCTAATGCTTGAGCTGAACTGTTTCTGCTGCACCCATGCAGCATACAAACATGTTTGAGATAATTCTGTACTTCCAACTTTGTGATCACAATTTGGGGAAGAAGCTTCTTTTCTGCTTGAGCATGACTGTGCCCCCTCATGCACAAAGTGAGCTTCATAAACACAGGGTTTACCCAGGTTGGTGTGGAAGAACTTAAGTGGCCCTGACCTCAACTCCACTGAACACCTTTGTGATGAAGTGGAACACTAACAGCTAGCCAGACCTTCTTGCCCGACCTCACTGATGCTCTTGTGGCCGAATGGGCACAAATTCCCAAAATCTGGAGGAATGCCTTCCTAGAAGAATGGGGGCTGTTATAGCAGCAAAGTGGGGCGGGGGTTCAACTCCATATTAAAGCCCATGGGTTTGAAATTAAACAAGCACGTATAAGTGTGATGCTCAGGTGTCCACATACTTTTAACCTTATATACTGTATGTGTATGTCCTTTTGCAGATGCTGCTATTGTATGTTTTGTGCATGGCGTTACATGTACTTTTTAAGAATTTTCAGAAATTCTTGGGTAGTTCAAACAGCCATAGCTGGTGAGTGAACCACTCATTCCCTACAATTGCTAACAGCAATATAAGTTGTTCAAGAAAAATTAAATTAGTTTATACTGTGCTGAAAAATTATAGTCAGTTACTTTTATTACTTGTGTAAAAAAGTTGTAGGAAAATGTTGATCCATTAGATAATTGATAATCCATTAGTTCGATTTGGGGTGTGGCCAGCCTCACCAGAATCATTATTTACCCTACATTCATCCATACATCATTATCTAAATTGCTTAATCCTGGTTACGGTCGCAGTGGTCAAGACCCTAACCCGGAAACCACTGGGTGCTAAGCTATGAAACTACACCCTTGACTGGATGCCAGACCATTGCAGGGTGGCTACACACACACACACACACACACACACACACACACACACACACACACACACACACACACACAAGGCAATTTAGTGACCCATGACACATCTTTGGACTGTGAAAGAAAACCAAAAAACTTGGATGAAACCCAGACAAACCCCTCACAAATGAAGCCAGATTTGAACCTTTGCCCAAACTGCACACACTCTGTGAGGCATCAGCGCTACCTGCTGCACCACCAGAAAAATATTTTAAGTATTGCTGTTCTGTGCTTTAAATTCCGGCCAAATAAGGTGGATTGACTCCTACCGTTGGAGTTACTGAGCTGCATGAATAATGAAATTTAAATAAATCGAACACTAAACAGAATTGCACCAATGTAAAATAAAGTCAGGAATTAGATGAATGAGGAAAGCAGCAGGACAATTCATTGTGTGTTGAAGCAGGGTAGTAGAACCCTAAATGGCCAAGTGTTCTTGGGCACATATAAATAGGCAGCTGCCATTTTGAAATGAGCAGTGAGTGTTGTGGGAGCAAAAGCGTTCCAGGGAGGAGCAGCAAGGAGCAAGGCCGTGTGGTTGGACAGCATCCCTGGGAAAGTCTGCAGCTCTTGCATGGGATCTGGAGCTCAGCTGGGGACAAATACCACATGGAAATCAGGAGCGGCCCAGGCTGTCCAGTGTTGCGAGGGCCACCACAGCAACATTTTCCTTGAAATGGAAAGTGTTTGCAGCTGTTTTTTTGCCTCTTTGCGCATAGCTTTCCTCGCTGTCTCGTTCAGGCTTGCTATTGCTGTGTTTGGGTTTTTCGAGTGTGCGGCTCTCCTGCTTTTTCCTCCTGGATGCTTCCACTTCCATGGGTGTGATGCTGGGCTGGACAGGACCATAACAAGCTGCGTGCACAACTCTGCCGGGGACTCCACTAAGCATGCTGGGAGAAGGTGTTAATGGAGGTGTAACAGTGTGTTTGTCGTACTCATTTCTCCCAATCGCCTATTCTGCTTGTTAAAAAAAAGCCGCTCACTGAGGCTACGCTTTGCAGCTGTGTCCATCGTGGCTGAATGTTTGCGGGCCAGATTAAAAACCCAGACCTGACCGCCGAAAAACAGATCACAGACCCACTTCACATGGCAAGATCCTTTGGGATGGAACCAGGATTTCAGGGATGGACAAAAAAACAACATCCGGGCCTGGTTTGTAATTTGGAATTAATGAGTGGGTCGAGATTCTGATTTTAACCAGCCTGCGTTGTTTCAATCTAAGCATCGTTTTTGGCAACTGTGGCCAAATACAGTACATATCCCCCTTAAATATCCACAGATTATTATTTTGGTGTTTCCAAAGTAATGTATAGTTTTACCATTTTGTAGAGCTGAATATGATGCTACAGATATTTGGTTTAAGTTCTCAGCTCAAGGTTACAAAAGCAGAAGTCCTTTCTGAGACTTGAACCTACCACCTGCTCTGTGTTACCACTTTCTTCACCAATGGAGATTGTGCTTACAGTTTATAGCAGCTTGTAGGTACTAGTTGTCAGACCATTTATATTGCGTTGCACCTCGGTGTGTTGCAGCTGGATAGCAAGAACATCACCCTCTTTCTGTCCATGATGCATGTCCTGCTTCTGCTTTAAAACTTGTGATAAGTAGGTAAGTTTGATTTAATGGTTTGGGACAGGAATGGGGCCCACATTAATCCCAATTCTCACCTGTTTTATACTTATTCCTCTAAACAATCAAGCCTAGTTCTGAAAATGTCATTGATCCCTTTACTACTAGATGATTTAGAAGAAGTAGCTGCTAGTAGAAGGGGTGCTGCAATGGTCCAGGCTCTATCTTGCATGGATCTGTGAGATAACTGGATATGTGCAGACCCTGCTAAACTTGTAATTCCAGTTCAGTAAGGCACCCTGTAAGGGACATGCTTTGCTAATGTCCTCAGGTTTTCAGTCTCATGTTCATTTCATTTGTGCATGTTTCTGTACTGTTTCCACTTTAACCTCTCAACTAAAGGGTAATTCAGCATAATTGAGCCAAAAAGCCTAGAAAAGCTTGTCAGAAAGACTGAAAAATAACGTGGTAATAAAGTTAGAAAACTGAATACAGTAGAAATGAAAGCTGGAAGTGACTATTAGAAGTGAAAGGTGAGCTACCCACCACAACTCCCCACTGTGAGTACAGCAGCAGTTAACTGCAGCAAATTGCTTTGTTTTTTATTTCAAATAGTTTTATTCATTTATTTCTTCACATTAATTTTGTTATTGAATGAACAACTCTAGAAGGTGGCACCTCTGGTCTCTCATCATCTCTTGGTCACATCTCTGGACAGGTCTGATCTCCTTACTGGGTACAGAGGGGTTGGTGCCACGTGTGTGCTGTGTGGAGTGATGCTGCAAATGCTGCAAGGTGAATTGCTGTGTTTTATTTAGGAAAGTTGGTTTAGGGTTTTTGGATGGGCTGGGAACACTTTTTCGTCGGGTTGTGAGAGGCAGATGTCGTGGATTGACAGGAAGCACTGATGCTGGTATACTGGTCTCCGTTGCCAGCAGGCCACTGTGTCTTTGCCTCTGTCGCCCCCAAAGACCTCTGTTCTCTTATGTCATAGCCATGTCATGGTTCCATGTGGTGCTTCCTGTGTCCGTTCTTGTTTTTGACTGCTTCCTGGGTTGTACCAGCACCATTCCTTTATGTTATAGACTAGCATGCACCATCACAAGGATTGCCTTTGGGAGTTGGCTGGGAGGGAGTTGATGTTTGTGTTGATTAGAAATGTGTTTGCATGTTTTGGGGGGGCAGGGAGTGTTTTGGGAGATTTGACCACCCTTACATAACCTCCTGATTCCACGGATTTGTGGAGCAGGGCAGCAGTCTGTGTTCACTGATCCATCACATTCTTTATTTGGATTTTAGCTAAAAGAGAAATGGAACTGGCGGAAAAATACCCCCCTCTTCACATTTACTCTGTCCTTGGAGGCCTCAGGCTGTGTGAAAGGGGTGCTGGGTTTTTTTATGCAGCACATAGAATTTATTTGGAATGAGTGTTGCTGCCTGTGGCTGAGCTGCTGCTTGAAGCCTGGCATGGTAAACACTATGAAACATGGCATCAGCCCAGCTGTGCCTGGCAGAGAAGGGGCAGGAGTGCCTGTCAGAACTCAAATGTGCCACTGATATTTTCCTAGAATACATGCTCTCTCGAGGGATGAATGCTGCGAGCAGGGCACTGGTTTGCAAACATGCCCGGTGTTGCTGCTCTCCCTGCAGCATGTCCGGTGGCAGCTCGGGAGATGTCTTCCGGTCCTGTCCCTCAAATGGAAGAAATGGCATCCTTCCATCCATCCAAAACAGCATCTTTCAAAATCCTATGTCAGCAGCATCCAGTTTTCCTTCGTTTTAGCGAAATTCTATGCTTCCCTCTCCTCCCCAGTGTGACTCACACTCACTTTTGGAACCAGTCCAGTTGGTTTGTTGTCTCTTCCACATGTTGGCGTACAAGGAGTATCAGGTTGCGATCTTATCCTTAGTGTGTACAGGTGGCTTGTTCTTATTTACAATCCCTTCATTACCGTTATGGTTTAGGTTTCTGTTAATTTATTATTTTTTGTTTTTTCTTCAAGTTACAGGGCAGCAGTATAGCACGGTAAGGTCCCTCAACTGAAAGAGGACACTTCAGCGCTTGCAAACACATTATTTTTTGGTTGACACTGTTGAACCAGGAATGTACAGTTAATGGACAAGCAAGTCAGTGAATCTTGACCGTCTTCTTGCCTTTTTTTTTTTTTTTTTGCAGAGTTTGAGAGACATCTGAGGCTAAGGAGGCTACGAAATAGAGAGCCAATGTTTCTCTTTATCCAGCGTCTCACATACTCGGCGATGAGGCCTTTTATTGGGATTCTGCCAAAAGTCAACCAAACAAACATGTAAACACATGAAAATGGTCCCAAACATTTTTCAACTGGATTCCCACATTATGAGATTATGGAAGGCAAATGCAACCCACTGCTGTTTATAATTTACCGTAAGTCCTTGTTCACTGTGCCTTGGATGTGCTTGCCTTGCATATTCTTAAAGATCCACAAAGGAATGAGGCACTAAATCACCATCTTGTCCCATCCCAAAATTGATGCAGTTTTGACAGTGAGGAAAATATATGTGTGAAGCTGCTGAAGAGCGTGTCCAATTTTCTGTCGCAAAGTATTGGAGAGAATTAAATATCCGACTAGGTTCATTCACATAGTGAGGTGAAAACAGTGTCCTTACTCTGTTGAAGGGCTAACATGATTTGACTGCTTTGGTGTCTTTCAGAAGACTCTGCGGCTGAAAGAATGGCCTGAAGCTCAAGAGACACCAAGGTTAGATTTGATTTGGATGTGAGGAATACTTTGCTGGTTTCGTGTTTCTTCGGCCTTACAACTGTAAATTTCTCCATCCCATCGGATACCCAGACTGACCTGTTTTGCTAACATTTCTTTGTTAGTAGTAGTGGTGACTTCTCGCCCATTTTCGCCCATTCCCCACGCCCCCTACCTGACCCCACGCTGCTCACCAGCTGGACAGCAGGGCATCGTCTGCCTCCTTACTTTCTTCTTCTCCTCATCTCCTTTCTGTCTTCTTTCATTATTTCCTTATTAAAAGGAATCTTGTCCTGTCTCCAAGTCGTCAGGATACCCATTTAGCATGCTCATCAAATAAAAGAGTTATGAATATTTAAGTTGGTTTGGTGGGCCAAGATCTCAGAGCAGGCAAGGGAGAGAGGAGAGAGAGCGAGCCGCAGAAGAGAAAGTGGGCGACATGGCGTAAACAGGATTAGCTCGCTCTGCCCGAGGGGAAGGGGCAGTTGTTGAGGATTGACGGAAAGGCAGCAGAGAGGGCCAAGTGCAGAGAAAGGGCTGGCTTCAATGTGTAGCATGGGAGGTAGGCCGAAGAGGCTTCCAGGGCTCTGGGGGACGGATTAGACATGCCCTCAAGGGGATGGAGTCCCCACACAGACCCTGAGGCGTGGCTGGTGTCGGGGCGCCGAAGGCCTGCAGAGGCCCAGCTTGGAGGGAGGGGAATGTGTGTATGGGGTGGGGGGTGACAGCAGCCTCCGGCTGTTGGCCTCCCACCACAGTGCCCACCCTTCCACAGACCATGGACCATTGGACCAGCAGTCCAAAAGCAGCAAGAAATCAAGTGAAATTGAAAAAAGGGAAAAGAGGTATAGATGCCCCGCTTCCATCTGCCAATATGATAGGCACTGGCTCCTTTGTGAGCAGGACTGAGCCAAAACACGGTTCTGGAAAGGAGTTGCGCTGGGCAGATTGGGTGAAGTTTGCTTGTGTGCGTCCATAAACGTGTATTGATTTGACTGATTGATTAAATTTACTGGGAAATACAGTGGCTGGTGAGTTCAGGGTTTAAAGGGAACAGAAACCATCAACAACAGCAGTTATGGGAGGCACAAGGTGACAGTTTTATTTAAATCGATTTTTTTTTCAGTAACCCATAGATACTTAAGTGTTGGCTTGGTGTCCCAGGATGAATGGAGTATCTCTTAAATATTAGCTCATTTGAGAGCCTTGTTTTAGTTATAAAACGTTTTTTATCAACCTGTTGATATTACTGCCAGCCTTCCATTTTTGCTGAAGCAGAGCTCTTTAGAGACCTCTAGTCAAGCCATAAAGAATGTATCACCCAAAAAATATGATGTAAGAAAACATGCTTTACAGCCACAGGAATTTTTTTTCGTGTATGCCAAAAATTGTTTTCTTATGACTGTATCTTATGTGTCCACGGATATCCTGCTAGTAGTGACAAAAGAGGGCTTGTCTCCACGTCCAACATTTCATCTAAACAGAAACAATCTCTTATTGAGGCCTTGAGTTATCTCACCATTATACCATTATTAAAGCTTTGATATTTGTGGTGCCAGCTGGAGATTTTGATGGTTATCAAGTTATCTCTCTCCTCTCCTGAAATGACTTAACCCTTTATTGGGTTTCTAAGAATGTTTTGCCAGTGGTTGAGGTGCTGTCTTTCAGTGGGTTGTCTGTCTAGTGGAAACTGTGTTTTGATCTGAGTGGTGCTGAAATGTGCTCCATGATGGAAGGCCGAAGGGCAAGTTTAGAAGGTCCTTGTCAGTGGCTCAGCGTGAACAAGCTTTCACAGTTGCAAAGTGGGCTGGGATTAAGCCTGAGGAAGCACTTGTTGTACCGCGCACCAGACCCCGCTCTGGTCTTTCTCATGCTCCATCCTAACTATTCCTGCGCCCCGAAACACTGAGTTTTGCCACTGCTTTCTCCCAGAATGCATCTCTCCTCTGAGTCCTGACCTGCTGAGAGCACTTTTGTAGTAATCGCTTTCTAGACTTCTCATGTTTTGACCAATCTCTGTGTGGGTTTCTGTTAACTCCTCCTCACAGATAATCCTTCTAGATCCTGCCTTGACACTGAAATCCAGGTCCTGTGATGTTAGGAATGACCAGTCCATTTCTCAGCAGGAAATCATGTTAATAGATATAGCAATTTATGAGTATTTACAAAGCATCCTGCCCCGATGTGTTCATTGTTTATTGTAGGATTGTAACAAACCAAGCCCTTGGATCTGTAAACAAAACGGTGACCTTGCGATAGTCTGCAAAAGCTGAAAAGCAAAAAATAATATTTGGAATAGTCTTATGGGCTGGTTTGCAGAAAACAGACTGTTATGTGAAGGAAAAAAACACCATATTCTATCCTCAGTCGTCCCGAAACACCCTTGCATAACACTCTTTATTTGGGATGTGTCTGTGCATAGACAGAAGCACTAAATCACTCCAGTTGCTCTCCTCCTTCCTTTAGCAAGTTCATTCAGCGCTAATTTGCTTTTTGGACTGAATGATTTTGGTGGCTGCAACCACACAATGTTAAAAAGATCTCCACTGTCCATCTGCTGCACAGACATGTGCGGTAGGGTTTGCTGTCCACAGCTTGTTGTTCCCAGAGACAGTTTACGGCTCCCCGGCGTTTGCGAAGGTCTGCGCCCCCAGCACCGATTTGGCAGTTTTACTCAGACAGAGGCAGGCGCAAAAGACACCCGATTACAGTGAGCAGCAGCCAGGAAGGAAGGGGCACGCTTCGAGCCATCTGATTTTACTGTTTATTCATTTAACGGATGCCTTTTTTTCAAAGTGGCTTACCGTGTTAAGTTTGTATATTCAACAGCTTACGGTAATCTATCATTTATTCAGCTGTGTGGAGCAGTTCTGAGAACAACTGCGGGATGGTTCACATGGTGATGTTGTAGCTGCACCGGTTTTGGGTTCCTTTTCAGCTTTTTAATGTCTGTAGAGATGTGGTTTCAGAAGTACCCATCCATGTTTTACTGGGACTGGGAATGGTCACAACATGGGATGCTAAAGAGTGGCGAATCTGTGAAGTATTGTCTCCTTGAACCTTGCAGTTAAATCACATTGCCTCCAATGCATGGATGTGCAGGGGGCCGGCAGCAAGTCAGACAGTTAATCTGAGAGGCCTTGATAACTTGGGTAAGAGATGAACACTGAGAGGATTTGGATCCAGATATTAGAAGGGATCACCTGTCTTTGTGAGTGACACACAAAAGCCATTGGCTGGCAGGTGAAACACCGGGTCTGCAGGGGCAGCCGTCAAGATGCCTGCGCAGGAACAAGAGCAACGGGAGGGCTGTCAATGGCGCTTTTGTGAACAGAAACAGAAAATGTCTGTGTGTTCGCAGTGTGATGAACACTTCAGCTGACAAGCCTGAGCAGTTTTCAGACGAGTGTCCGCAACACAGCAGCCTTTTCAGCCCTTAGCGCATGTACAGAGCCTCCATTAAATTCCCCATCACAGCGGAGAGGACACAACAAATGGCTGCTTTACATGAGTCGCTTCATCAGAAAGTATTTCATTCTGATCATTCTGTCATCGTTTTTGTTTCTTTTTTCTTTACATAGATTCATTCAGAAGTAAAATGTCAGTCTCTAAGTTGAAAACAGAAAGGGAGACCTTGTGAATACACTTTTGACTCCTTTCAATATGATGCCATCACTACACTGAAGTTCATGAGAACACAAAAAACTGCCTTGCTAATTTTGTGCCTTAAATCTGCAAATGTAAAATATGTTATGACAGTTTTAGTGTAGAACCATTATCTATCATACGTATAGGCCATAAAGCACCAAAAGATTAAAATAATGTGTGAGAAGGAAGTTGAGATGAAAAGGAAAGCCTTACCTGTCAGTTTGAAAGCATATGCATTATTATTATTATTGTTGTTGTTATTATTGTTATTATTTTGTTTTTATTTTATATGCCATGTTTAAAAGCAGCATCTCAGCACTTTTCAATAAATAAAAGTTATATTGTTGACAACTCTGTAGAAATTGACTATAATTATCAGCATTTAAAAATAATAAAAGTAAAAGAAAAACAATAAAACAGCAAAATAGAAAAAGAAGATTTTTGATATTAAAGAGAGAAACAAAAGAATGGGAGGATCTGTGTTTTACTGATATGTTTTGTCAGATTCAGAGGCACGTTGGTCCACGTGACAGATTTGGAAGGAGTTTGCTCTGTAAGGGATACAAGTTCATTCCAGGACGATTACACACACATTCCTTCACTCATTCACACACATGCAAAGTGCAGTATAGTCACCAGGTCGCTAGAAACACATCTTTGCAAGGAAACCAGTGAAATCCCTGATGAAAATGGAGCCTGAAAACCCCACATAGACCAAAGTTGTGTTCAATTCACAGCAGCTCAGGATAGATGGATAATACAGTGGATTGTTCAGATCTGGACTTGGGTTTGAACTAGAAGTATTCTGTATTTAAAGGTTGATGCAGTACCCCTGTATACTCGGTGAAAAAAAACTCATTCATTTTTATTTCGTATTTCAAATTTCACTTATATTATTACTTTTCCTATTGAAATCAATGGTAATAAAAAGTTTGTTTTGTGGGAATTCACCATGGATCTGGAACTCCATTAAAATGGCTTTAAAATGCTGCTATACTTTCTGTGAGAGACTACTTCAATGTATGGAAATAAATTAAAGTTCATCTGCCCTGTTGTCACCTTTTTCCTGCTCGCCTTTGTACTTCCTGTTTTGTTAATATTGTGATTGGTCTTGAGGGCATATGGTTACTGGCGAATATGAGCCATCCATCGAGAACAGATAGCCCTGCAGAAGACCCAGTAGGGGCAGCAAGAGGAAGGTGCTGCTGCTCTGAAGCAGCGTTAACCCTCCACATGGTTGGCTGCAGAGTAGAAAAGTCAACGTGTGGTCTGGAACTCACAAATGAAGAAATAAACACGCTTGCTTCCAGTACTGTAAAAGAGGTGGGAGGTGGACATACAGTCTGCAGGACAATCTTTAAAATTTTATAATAGCAGGCAGAATAAATCAGCAACTATACATGAGGTTTTTTTAGTATGCGTATTTTTTTATTAAACTGTGCAATATGCTTAATTTAGAACAAAACAGTTATTCCTCTTCAGCAGCCTAGCAGTGCCCGGTAATTCCATTTAGAAACAGGGAAGGAAAGGAGTGTCTGTATGGAAATGTCTTTCTTTTCCATGATGCTCCTGTGAATCAACGTCACTCAAGGCTAATAGGTCAGCGTGCTTAGGTGGTATCGATGCGAGCTGCTTTGTTCAGTCCAACACAAGACCCAAAATAGCTGACTCTGAGGGATTCTGTGGTTCCATCACCCCAAAGGAAGCGGGATTTTCTGGAAAATCAGCCAACTGTAGTGAATAGGGGCGCAGCCCATTTCTGGTACAGAACCAAGGTCAAAGGTCCAGATAGGGATCAGGTCCATTTTTCTTATTGCTCTATGATGAGGAGCAAATGATGATTCAGAATTCCCTCCATAGAAGAAGCTTGGTTTGTCACCTTAGCTTTGGAACATTTTTCTGCTTGCATGATCTAGTATGGTAAAGATTTACCGCCTGTGGGAGTTTGTATGGCAATGTTTTGCTACTTGTATTATCTGCTGGTGCTAACATTTTATTACTTTTGTATAGTCTATTACATGTGTATAATCTCATCTTCTGGAATGTATTGGACTCGGTTGTTGTTGGACCTGGGAGTGAAGCCACACCTCGCTTTTACCCCCCATGGGTAGGAATGTCCAGCAGGACCCCTGGTATTCACCGTGTGCTTGGCAGAGAAACCCCCTGGGCTGCTCCCTGCCAGTATAAGCGCTCGAGTTAATGGCTCGGAACTCTGGCTTATCTTGGCCATCGGCTCAACAAAAGCTATAATTACCCGCAAAATAAACTCTCTCCCTGATTGTTAGACAAATAATGCATTAAACAGTTCCAGATAAACCGTATTGTGTGTCTTGCAAGAGAAATGCAGTCAAATAGAGCCGAGAAGATGAGCCAAACAGAGTAAAGCAGCGGAAACTTTGACCACGCAGGAAGCTGTACCATTTTATTTTTATTTCCCGAAAACAGTGTTATGTAAGTAAGCGCATTTAAAAATGTTTACACTCTGAAATTTTGACTTGCTTGAATTTTCTTATTTGACTTTTATATGACTCAGCATTGTTGGCCTTGAGAGGCTTTCCCTTTACTGAGGTTTGAATGTTATTTTTGGTGATATTTCAGCAATCCACCCCGCCTGCCCTCGTCCCATGCTGACTGGCCTTCGTCCATCATGACCAAGGTTGCCTGGCATTTGCCTGATGCTTTCAGCCTGCCTGGGCAGCTGGGATCTGAGGGAGCTCCATCCCTACTCTGCAGTGGGTTGGCAGTTACCTCTCTGCCCGCTAGTATATCCTCTGGTTCCTACCTTCAAGTGCTGGGTAACTTGGGCAACAATGTGGTCACACACGCATGAAGATACACGCCATGCTGAACGGAAAAAATAGGCCCCCAAGGATGCAAAGGGGGTGGCAGATGCAGCCGCCCTCTGGCTGGAACCGTGTTGTCGCCAACAGACACTACAGCCGGTCATGAAACAAGGCCACTGCTGTGTATCGCTGTGGGCTCATCACCTTCCCTTGGTAAAGAGCAACCTGAAAGGTGCTAACCCTATAAATAGTACTAAGATCCGGTGTGTTTGTTCGATACAAGGTGGCTTTGGCAGCAAAGTATCTCACAGGGGTGTTGTGTGGGAGTAGCCACTGTTCTGCTGAACTGAACGAGCTTCTCAGAATGAACTTTAAAATAGTTCATTCTCTTGTCTCCACATATGGTACCAGGATTCAATATCAGCTAATTCAAGAGGCAGCTTGAACCAGGGGGTAGGTTGGGCAGTTTGAGTCTATGCATTGCAGCAGACGAAATAAAATTGCACAAAAGTTTCATTTTTTAGTCTGTATGATGTGTGCATGTTGTAGCTGGGACACAAATGCTTTTTGTGTCCATAGTGTGAGAGGACTCGGGCAGGTGTGTTTAAGTTGTTTTCTTACCATTTGCTTCAATTTTTCTGCTGGGAGTCCATAAACTAAATTAACCCCTGCACAGTTGAGCGTAGTGTCATCCATGATGGTGAGAACACATGTTGAATGTACAGCTGAACATGGAGACTGGTTATAAGGCATGGCAGGGGTGGGGAGGGGGGATTCAGGGACCTGTCACACACCTCAGCAAAGCCCCAGAGAAGGCAGCATTTGTGGGGTGGGCTGTGAGGCTTGGATCGTGTCCTGGGACATAATGGCTCTTGCTGTGGCGACCCTGTCGGCTCTGGTCACAAGCTGTTGGGCGGGACCCTGTATGTCTGCTGCTCTGTATGGGGTTGGTGTTGGCGTCTCACACTGTAGGGCGGGTGCTTGTGCCAGGGGTTGAACTGCCAACCCTCCACCCGATCGGCTTGGCGAGGACTAGCACAGTGCAGGCGCATGCCTGCTGGCCCGTTCTGGCTCAGTCAAAGGATAGACTCCTGCCCCCGCTGGTCAGAGCTTGATTTGTCTTGCCCGACTGCATTGATCTGGATTGGAGTCTTGTCTAGTCCAACCTGGTGGGCAATCTGTACAACTTCTTAGCCACTGGGCACATTTAAAGTGGAGCAACATTTAAGGAAATATGGCAAGAGACTTTCCTTCAGTCTTCTGAGTAACTGAAGCTTGGGAGAAAGTTCACCTTTCAGCAGAGCAATGATTCGAAGCACAAGGCCAGAGCAACACTGTTGTAGCTCAAAAGACAAAAAAAAAAGGTGAACGTCCTACAGTGGCCGAGTCAAAGCCCTGACCTCAGTCCGTTGAGAATCTACGGCACCATTTGAGAGTTGTGGTCCACAAGCATCATCCGGCCAACCTGAAACATCGGCTGGAGATTTACCAAGATGAAGTGGAAAAAAATAATTCCTGAGTGGTGTCTGCTCACTACAGGAGCGGCCAGAATTAATGTGAAGGTTTAGGAACTTATCAAGCAAGGGAATCATTTTGGCAGTGTGTCCAAATCATAGAGGCAGCCCCTTATACGACGCGGGGACATCAAGGATGACAACATGTCTTCTAACACAAAGTGTTCCCCTGTGTTGTTCATAATGCCATAAATTAGCATTGCCTTGCCAATAAAAATGAGCCTCCATTGCCTGTGCTAACAACTTAATCCAATCCTCTTTTTCACCACTTAGAAAGACAGGGACAGAGATAATAGGAGCGAATGTTAACACTATTGTTACCGCGCTATTTTTATTTGCTTCACTCGGTTTGATTTTTAAAAAATTTCATTTTACTATTTATGCGGCTATCGGTGTTATTTCCTTTCAAGATGACAGACAATGAGAAGAAAACCTCATGAAGTGCTCGTGAAATGCATCCAAGTTTGGTGCTTTTAAGAGATCCAGGCCAGCGTAAACCCTACTGTAAATGTCAGAAACGAAAGCAGTGCTTTGTAGCAAAATTGGAGTCTGAGTTAATCCACTTTGAGTTACTGTGACTGATGTGCATTTACCTCAGTGCTGATGTTAAAAATACAGACAGAAAAGGAGATGTTTCATATAAATGCAATGGCTTGTAGCTGTATTAATAACTGTAATTGAAAATCCATCCATCCATTATTTCTAAACTCGGTCTTGAGCGGGGTCATGGAAGTCTGGAGAATATCCCAGAATCACTGAGGCTAAGGCTATGGAACTACACTCGGGTGGGACACCAGTCCACACACGCACACACCCCCTACGGGGAATTTAGACTGACCGATTGCCGTATTTTTCAGACTATAAGTCACGTTTTTTTTCTCACCGTGCAGACTGGTGCGACTCATGTTCTGGTGTGATATATATATATATATATATATATATATATATATATATATATATATATATATAATTTAAAAATCTGCACATAATCTACTGTATTATTCAACGTGTTGCTTATACCATTAGTTTTCTTAATGAACTGTTTATCAGCAATACTGAAAATGTAGACAATTTCAGCCATACTGGTCAGGGCTTGTGGTTATGATTTGTGATAGTACATTTGATATTTAAACATTTGTATTCAGATTAGTGTTAAGTTTATGCTCTTTATGTTCACATTTACCTACTTGTAAGGTCAAGGCCTGTATATTACCGTTATTTTAACCACTGTTATGTCAACAATATTTTACTTTTAATTAAAACAAAAGAATAAGATGAATAAGTTACGAATAAGAATGCACTGTTTCCATTCGGTGCACTGTTGTCCTACCGGTAAAATACCTGGTACCTGTGGCTTATATTCAGTTCCACTTATCTGTTGATTTTTTTTTTTTTTTGTTAAATATGTGCATTGCCAGAGCGGGCGAACAATTCATTCTGGAACAACTCATAGTCCAGAAAATACGCTAACCTGAAACTCATGTCTTTGGGCTGTGATAGGAAACCCAGAGCTGAGGAGGATTGTTGAAAATGCAAAAGTTTGTATTTTTGTAAAGTTAACCTTTTGGTTTACGGGACAGAACAGGATTTGTCTACTTGCTGCAGCCCTGTAGCTTGCAGAAAGGCTAAGATGGGAATCACAAGCTCTTTGGCTGTAGGATGAAGTGTTTCCCTGTCTGGCAGTCCGTTTCAGTGAACTTCCTCCTACGTTGACAAGCTAGCTGCGAAGGTGCCTTGATGTAACAGTGCACAGCATCTTCCTGTCACAGTGAACCAGAAAACAGGAAGTGGCAAAAGCACCTGCTTAGACTGTACCTGAATGTCATGTTCATTGTGTGAACGCCATGGCATTAAATGGTTGAAGGGTGAAGGTTAAACTAATGGGTATCTTCTACGCAGCATTTTCTTGTCACGCTTTAGCAATGCAGGTTACTTGTCGAAGGAATTTTAATGAGAGGTTCAGTTTGCAGGTTCGAGTTTCTCCTCTACCGGCTTATAGCAAATTAACATATTAGCATTTTTTGATATTCACTTCAGCACACAAGTGCATAGTTTTGAACTGGTTGTTACCTTAATACATAGAAATTCTTTGGAACTGTGGCGTGTGAGCAGGCAATGCTAAGGACGGCTCTTGACTGGGAGAATAAAGCTGTTTCTTTGGTGTATTTAGCGCCCACAGCGGGGAGAAATCTCAGAAATGAGTCTTTCTGTTAAATTGGGATACCTGTAACAGTCACTTTTTTTTGTCCTATCTCCCAGAACCTTTCTGCCCCCTGAAATCCCAAACCCAGTTTCTGTGTTCAGACTCCTCGCTCATCCTCTTTTGCGTCGCCACTATCACTCGTGAGCTTGGCTGGATCCACTTCTTCCAAGGAGTGAGGAAACTCCTCTTTATGAAGCTACTTCTTTATGTCGAGGCATCACCAACTCACTTGGGCTGATTATGCTCAATTCTGACATCTATCCTGCTTCAAAATGTTAGGAAGACCTTCACAGTGACAGCGAAGGAACGCTTCCTCACAAACAAGGGGTGCAGGCCGAGTCCGGCTGTGCAGGATCCAAAGATGAAACGCCTGCCACATTTTACTATAGTATTAATGTGGTTTAGGAGACCAGTGCATCGAACCAACCAGGGCCCTGTTTGTTTTTTGCCTTTTAAAGGACTTTTGAAGTTATCAGGCCCTGTAATCTGGTTCTTGCCGCAGCTTCTATACTTGGCACCCAAAGCATGTGTGACACACCATGCCAAAGCATGCAGCCAAATGAATCCAGGCCTGACTTGGGCTGGACATGAAGAAGGTCTTAAATGTCTAAGCTGTCAGTCTACAGCTCTTACGGCTCCGTTGGGTTATTCATCCCCTGTTTAATCTTACTGACATCTGTGACTTTTGCGAAATTATGATTCAGGTAGCGCATTCAGCCTTCATATATTGCCGCCCGATACAACTGTGACAATGGCTTATAAAACCTGTTTTATATGGACTTATTTTTCAGTACAGCACTGTTTTTGTCTCTTATGTGGCCATTGTGCTACCACGCATGTTTTTTATTTATTCTTAACAAAGACAGTACCATCATACATGCACAGAACTGCCTGGCACCACAGCCCCTGTCCCTGTTATCAATTTTCATCATCTATGTAGCACAATAAAAAAGGAAACATGGACTATACACTCATTTGGGTCATTTACAGAACACAATACATCTAAATTCAATCTAATATCACAATTGAAACAGCACTATTATTATTATCTGACACTTCTGTCCAAACCAGCTTTAAGCTACCGATAATATTTTTTTTTTCCATTTCAATAGCAGGGCCGTATTTAACTTTTTAGGGTTTGTACCTTGCTCGAGGGTACTGCAGCAGGAGGTGGGATTCGAATCTTGGTCTTTCAGGTCCCACAGAAAGCAGTTTTGGTGGCTGCGTGTGACGTGCGCCACACTGAACAGCCGACAAGGTCATCCTCACAAAAAAATTCATGGAGAACATCTGTGTCTTGCAAAAGACACAGAAAGAAAAGTAAGATTTTCTGAATCAGAATCAGATTTATTTGCACGAGTATGCACATGCATACAGGGAATTTTGTTTTAGTTCCCAATGGCTCTCAGTGTACATAAGAACACAACATGCATACATATAACAAGTGCAAAGATCCATGACAGTGCAGTAGAATAGGAATAAATAATAAGGGAGGGAATAAATAACATAATAATAATTTGTCAGCTTTATTTGCCACCGATGAAGAACCCTTGTGTGGGCAAGTTGAGGTCCAGCTGCAGCTTGGTACCACACCGTTTTATTTATTTATTGGTTCCTATGAAAGTGTTCAAGATTGCCAAAGCCTTTTGTTAATCTTTCTTCCTTTGTTGCAAAACCTTGTCACTTGTCACCTGGTTACTACATTTGCAGATGGATGGCCTCAAACATTATGGTACCCTGCACTACAGTGCCCCAGCACCTACATGCATCCAACCACCATGTCATGTCCATATCTGTTCCATGTGTAGTGTTGCCCAACTGAGCTTTTTTTTTTAACTCAGCCAGGTGTCTGTCTTTTGAGGTAATTGGCTCCAAAGCAGTGACTCTCAACCTTTTTGTGCTGCAGACCGGAGCATATCTACTATATGGCCAAAAAGTATGTGGACACCTGTCCATCACACCCTTATGTGCTTGTTGAAAGTCCCATTCCAAACCCATGGGCATTCATATTGTTCTCCCCTTTGCTGGTGTAATAGCATCCACTCTTCTGAGAAGGCTTTCCACCAGATTTTGGTGCGCGGCTGTGGGAATTTGTGCCCATTCGGCGACAAGAGCATCAGTGAGGTTGGGTGAAAAGGCCTGGCTCACGGTCGGCATTCCAGTTTGTTCCAAATGGCTTCAGTGGCATTAAACTCAGGTTTGCTAGAGACTAATCATCTTTTGTGTATGTACTGTGCGCAAGACAGCACAAAAACAAGTTATGTACTGCTGGCTTACATTGTGTGGCTCTGCATCTATAAATTAGAACTAATAAAACAACATTATGAGTGCCATGTAGCAACACTAGACTGAACATTATTGTATGCACAAAAATATTTAGCTTACTTATTTTAATATTTATTTATTGAATCGTCTTTTGGACCCCAGCAGGGCAACGTTCAAAGCCCGGCTCTGCTCCACGGCCTGGTTTTTGAGAACCAATACTCTAAAGGACATCGCTATATACGGAATACAGTGTAGCACCCAGCAGTGTGAAGTGAGCAAATCCCGAAAGCTTCCATCTATTTAATTTCATAGTTATCTTTTTGGGAAAGCAGGTCAATGATATGCATCCTTGCTTACATCCTTCAGTGATATTTCAGAACAAAGACTGTGGTGGAATTTTCTCATCGGGGGTTATCTGCTAGCTGTCATACCAGGTTGTTTAGCTGAGTCGGATGCGCAGGTAATAAAGTGGGAGGAGTTTTCCCAGCACAAGCGGTACTCCATTATTTTGAAATAAACCTAAACTTAAGTACATCGGTCTTAGAATTTCTTAGGGGGTCCTGGCAGCCTTATTCGTCCACGCGGAGAGACCTTGCTGGAAGTAGAAGGGGAAACCGAGATTGCTGGAATCTAGGCCGAAACCCATCAATGAAAGCACAGCGGGCCTGCATGTTTCTACTCTGTTTTTCCTTTTAATAAACCTTAATTTCTCTCGTACAGATGTGTGCCCCCCGTGCGGAGGCGACCACATGAAAAGGACACAAACACGTGTATTGACACAGCGATCCGCTCAGCAGTCAGTGACTACAGCAGACCGGGACCCCGTCTGCTCTGAATAATAGCTTTCGTTTCAACTCCCGCCCCATTCTTTATACACACCGAACACTCAAATTAAAGTAAGATTGTAATCAGAGCACCCAGAATGTGCCTTTTTCGTAAATACAGATCCATTTTCTGGCCAGCTTGAGAACCTGGTCCTGCCGGGAGGCCTCTGCAGGCCTATATTTATTTTCCCTTGTAGTTACTAATTGACAAGGGCCTGCGGCAGGCGAAGTATGGCAGTCATATGTGACCACAGCGAAGCCGTGTGCCCACCGTGGGATCCATTTGCTAGCATGTCAAGTGGGGGGCCTCTCACCCTTGAAGACCCAGTCACAGCCAATGGCTTGTGGTAGTGTCGAGGACAAACATATCACGCAGTCACCTTCCTCCTCAGTTTGTAGACCTGCGCTCCAAATTTTATCCACTCCTTTCACATGGCAACTTCTGTTTTATAGGTCCACCGTACTCTGAGGTAAAGCAGCCCGCACTTTGGAGAGATGCGGAAGGCTCCACGCCGGACGCTGCAGTCATACATTCGGGTGCTAATGTCAGTCCTGTGTTGCCTGTGTTGGCATGGTAAGGAGCAGCCTGGTCAATGTTTGTGTAATATAACCAAGCATTTGACCTTTGGAAGATCTGCCAACCAAAGCCAACGTGCAGCAGAATGAGCAGAAGACAGAGCTGTCAAAGGGGTCATGATGTGGGTTCTTAAACACAGACACAGAGTGAGAGACAGACGGAGGGGGAGATACCGGTGAACTTTGGCTCAGCTGTTTGTGCACGACAAATAGGTTAAACGGCATATTGCGGAGGCAATATATCTTGTGTCGTATTCTAATTCTCTTATGTTTGAGAGTAAAGCATTCCTGGAAATGAGCTCGTGAAGTGAAATCTTCTAAGTCGGAGACATAACTGCCGTTACTAACTTAGAAAATCCCCCCACGCTTGGCTGTTGTTATTCTAAACGTGGAAAATTTTCTTCATAATTGGTCGTAACTTGGTGATGGGTATTAAATGATTTCACCGGAATTTGCCAAAACTCATAAGTCGTGTCTCGGGGGACATTTTGAGGGATGATTGTTTATTTTTTGTATCTGACATCCCCATGGTGCTGTGTATGGTGTTCCCTTTTAGCTGCTGCACATGGCACTAGTTTGATGCTGCCAGGCAGACAGTAGGTATCAGGAGGATCTGTACCACAGAGGTGGACATGCACGTATTATTTTTGTACATGGACTTGGTTCAAAATACTTGTTTACTTCCTGACCCAGGCCAGCTGTGATGTCAGCTTGGGTGTAAACTGCCAAAGTGACCTGAGACCAGTTTGACCCCCAACTTAGAATTTCCAGCCCCCTCACCTATGGCTGACCCTTGCACACAAATGGACAGCAACAAGCCACAACGCCCCTTAAAAGTATTTTTTTTGCTTCTAATCTGTTATCGTGTCTTTTTTAGCCATACTTTCCACCAGCCCTTATGTATTTCACAGATTGGAGGGGAGGAGAGCGCTCAGTGGAAACAAAAGGCCTTTTTCTTCCCCCCCTTTTCCCCCTTGCTTTTACCCAAGACAGGCATTTCAGGAAGGGGTTTCCTCTCATGAAGGGACTTGTACTACCCGTCATTAACAATGTCATTAATACCCCCTCCAGTAATCCTCACCTTCTCCCTCTATAAAAACACAAGAGCACCTGTTTTACCCACTGCTATCCAGCCATTCAGGTTTGCACAGAGTGGCTTCTTTGTGGGTTTCGATTGGATGGGTTGGGCGGTTCAGAAAGGAGAGCAGCCGCCATGGCTGGGCGCATTTCGCACTCTGGAGTGCAAGTAGGGGGCAGATTTGTGCCAAGTGCTCTGTCCGCACGTCTGCCGCTGGCATTTGGGACACGGCTGGCACGGCAACCCCGTCCCCTCACTTTTTTCATCCTTTTTTTTTTTTTTTAAATATTGTCCTCCCTCCCCACTAATGGTTGCTGTGGTGCATGCAAATGGGGGCTGAGGTATGCACCGGTTATCTTCCTGCTGGAAAATGCCGTGCCCTTGTTGCTTCATATAGCCCGGCTCTAGCGCGGCGGCCATTGATAAGGCTAAAGTTTCAGATAGCTTTCAAGTCCCTTCACAAAACAGCCGGCTCCCTTTCATGTTGTTTTCCCAGCCAAGGACAGACAGGCCTCCCTGCGGGACGGGCCCGGCTAATCAGTAATCGCCGACTTGCTGAGCGCAGCGGTCCCTCTGACGGCCGATGCCGCGCTCGCTGTGTGCGGATTTGAGAGTTGAAAAGTGGGCCGTCGGAGGGATCGCCTGTTGTTGTGGAGATGCATCATGGGAGGAATGTGTGACTGAAGGGCCCGCGCTGTCCCCTTTTCTTGTCACTTGTGCTCTGCCGCCGCCACCTGCCTGCCACCCCTACCCTGTCCCGTCCCGTCCCGTCCCGTCCCTCATTCCTCCTCCCCTCTTACCTTTTCAAGGAGGCACCGTCCTTCTGTCTGCTGCATGAGGGCAGGCTGTAGAGGTGGCTGCTGGGAAATTTACACGCACCCTTGATCCAGACTGGAAACATCAGCCTTTATTTAACTTGTGCCAAAGAGAGGGAATTTGTTCTCGGACAGTCATCTGGGTGTCACCGTCACTAACTGCTAAAAAATGAAACGGAAAGAAGTTTAGCCACAAATCCACACATTTACCCTGGTATTGTACAATACCTGCTTATGATTTACAGGCCCGTAGTGAGATGGACTAAGTTTGCTGAAAGATTCCTGTTGAAACATTTCTACTGAAAGAGACTTTTCAGATCTCTCTGACAGTTGAACTCTGTGCAAGACAGCAAGCATTTCCGTTGCTGACAGGGTTGAGACGTCTATTAGGTCAAAAAGAATTCTGAAATGTTTTTCATAGCCATTTTATTGTCTCGGAATTTTGAATGTCCCTTTTGAAAAACCACTTTTATTTCTGAGCAACCAGAACCGCAAGATGTAATATTGTTTATCCTTAACTGTCCCTTTGTTTTAGTAACTGTTATATAGAAAAAAGAATCCAATAATTTAGCTTAAAGGGGCCATTTAATGTGGCTTGCGGCGCTGATGCTTTGGTGCTCACAGTGAAGACAGAAGCTGCTTTAAATTCACCACTGGCCTTTTGCTCATTGCATGAGCCGTTGTTAAGGGAAAGAAATCTCCAGAAACTTGTTGTTAACACAGAAGTGCGGTTAGCATTTCAGCTCACTGTCTCTCTCAAACGGGACAAGGCGTTAACAGTGGGTTTGTCTTAGATTTTTTACTCTGTCTTCAGGGATGTATTTAACTGTGAGACAAAAAAAATTGGTAAAAATACCAAAACTGGTAAATTTTTTTGTTCCCTTGTCATGAAAGTTGGGTTGCTGAGGAGATGACACGTTGCCTCGTGCCCTCGAGGCAGCAGGCCACCACCGCTTTTCTAAACACCAACCCCAACATGTTGACCTGGTGTCGCATGGGAATGAGTTTTTGCTGGTTAAAGGGTTGCAGATGCTGGTGTTGGCATCTTTTTTTAGCTCCTGCTCTTGGGATTGGGTGCACAGAGGGTTTACACCTGTAGAGAGAGAGTGGAGTCATAGTGTGACAGGAAGGTTAAAACCTTGAAGCCACTGATTCTTTCTAAAGTTTGTTTGCATCTGTCCGATACCCAGAAAGTCACATACGCATCAGATCTTGGACATCTTGGAGGTCCTTGCTGGGCCTTTCACAAAAATATATATATATATATAAAAAAAAATAAGGTACATGGTAGCAATACTTCAACATTTTGCTCTTTGGGGTACAGGGTCCACCACATTTCATTACTTAGGGTGCACTAAATTACCCTACAAGTCAGCTCACGTGCTGCTTCTGGAACTTTCTTTCCAAATTTTTTCCCTCTTTATTCATTAAATACCTGTTATGAACATCCACAATATCTCCTAGCATCTTTTTTTTTTTACTGCCAGTAAAGGGGTTCTGTCACTTTTTTCCACTTCAAGCCCTGGGTATTAGGTGTCAGTTTAACAATTATAATTGTTATAATTTTAAATGATATTTTTAAAAGTTTAAACTAAGATGATGATAATAATAATAATAATAATAATAATAAATTAATCTTAGAAAGTGAGATGATGCCTGAGGAGTGGAGAAGAAGTGTGCTGGTACCAATTTTTAAGAATAAGGATGATGTGAAGAGCTGTAGTAACTACAGAGGGATAAAACTGATCAGCCACAACATGAAGTTATGGGAAAGAGTAGTGGAAGCTACCGAGAAGGTAAGAAGGAGTTGCATTGTGTCTTCGTGGACTTAGAGAAAGCATATGACAGGGCACCTAGAGAGGAGTTGTGGCATTGTATGAGGAAGTCGGGTGTGCCAGAGAAGTATGTAAGAGTGGTACAGGATATGTACAAAGACAGTGTGACAGTGATGAGATCTGTGGTAGGAGTGACGGATGCTTTCATGGTGAGGGTAGGATTACATCAAGGATCAACTTTGAGTCCTTTCTTATTTGCAATAGTGATGGACAGGTTCACAGATGAGAACAGATAGGAGTCACCGTGGACTATGATGTTTGCGGATGACATTGTGATCTGTAGCGAGAGTAGGGAGCAGGTTGAGGAGACCCTGGAGAGATGGAGATATGCTCTGGAGAGAAGAGGAATGAAGGTCAGTAGGACTAAGACAGAATACATGTGCATAAATGAGAGGGAGGACAAAGGAGGAATGGTGAGGATGCAGGGAGTAGAATTGGCAAAGGTTGATGAATTTAAATACTTGGGATCAACAGTTCAGAGCAATGGGGAGTGTGGAAGAGAGGTGAAGAAGAGCGTGCAGGCAGGGTGGAGTGGATGGAGAAGAGTGTCAGGAGTGATTTGTGACAGAAGGGTACCAGCAAGAGTGAAAGGGAAGGTCTACAAGATGGTAGTGAGACCAGCTATGCTTTATGGGTTGGAGACGGTGGCACTGAGCAAAAGAGAGGAGGCAGACCTGGAGGTGGCATAGTTAAAGATGTTAAGATTTGCATTGGGTGTGACGAGGATGGACAGGACTAGGAATGAGTATATTAGAGAGTCAGCACAGGTTGGACGGTTTGGAGACAAAGTCAGAGAGGCGAGATTGCGTTGGTTTGGACATGTATAGAGGAGAGATCTTAGATATATCGGGAGAAGGATGCTAAGGATGGAGCTGCCAGGCAAGAGGAAGAGAGGAAGGCCTAAGGACATGGAGGACATGGAGGTGGTTGGTGTGGCAGAGAAAGATGCAGAGGACAGGAAGAAATGGAAACAGTTGATCCACTGTGGCGACCCCTAACAGGAGCAGCCGAAAGATAAAGAAGAAGAAGAAGAATAAGATAAAAAATATCAAAAATGTTACCCGTAATGACATTCAGAAATGTGTGTGAAATAAATGACATTTAGGCTTTGAAGCAGCACAAGAGGCCTAAACAGATTGCAGTTACTCAAACATCTTGTTCTCTTTTTCCTCCTCTCCCAGTACCTAAATCACAACACAGCATACAGTGTAGTTTCCTTCAGCTGTCAGAAACTGTCTGCCGAAATTCCGTCTACAGCATCTGTGTATGGGGAGGGGTCCCGCAGATGAACTGTGTCCCATATTTCCCATGCTGCATGCAGTGTTGCACTAATGCAGCCAGTCACCTTGATTGATGATGTCGGGTGAACATGGACCGCGGTCTGTACCTCATCTTAACTGTATACACTTCTTATTAAGGGATTACATGGAACAATCTGGAAGAGCCTGCAAATGTTTAATACAGCTCTGTATTTCAGCCTCTGCAGTCTGCTGGGCGTCACAGGCCTGTTTTGCTGCGTTTGTGTGCCAGCAGTCAAAGAGATGTGAAAAGCAGTGCAGTGATGCAACACTTTTGGGCTGTGGCAGCTGTACTGAGTTGGCCTGGAGGAGAATTTACCACCAGGGACTTCATGGGACTTGAAAAGATCTGAATTTATTATGGGTATTAAGGGTAGATTAGCAATAGTGACTTCATATGTAACAGCTATAGTAAGGATGGAGAGATATTATTATTATTATTATTATTATTATTATTATTATTATTATACATAATGAGTGTAATTTGCTTTCTAAGATATGCTTGTAATTTCTTATGAAAAGAAATTTTAGATAGGAAGAATACATGCATTCCTGAGCCAGAAATGGTTCACCCATTTTTTCCACAAAACATGCATAAGCTTCCATTCCGCCATCCAACCTTCTCAAAACCAAGCACAGAATCTCAGAGCTACTCACCACAATTTAGCCCCAAATTCCTTATATGTAACACATTTGTGTGCTTCTCTGTTTCTATCCCCTTTCCCTCTTCCTCTTTTCATTTGTCTGGCAGTTATTTTGGCACTGTGCCCTGTTGTTTCTGGCAAACCAGAAGTCCACTGGGTACCTTACAGTCCCCTATCCGAAGGTTTCAACATTCAGTCCATGTGGAGCTGACATTTTCTCCCTGTGTCTGCAGGGGTTTCCACCCAAAGTCCAAAGACACATGTTTCAGGTTAATTGGTCACACTAACTTCTCTGTAGCATGTGTGATTGGGTATGTATGTCCAGCCATCCACTGGATTATCAGAGCCAGTCCCTAGTCTGGGTAGATGCTGAGGGTCAACATGTTCAGTCCGGCCAGAACACAAGAGCATGCTACATCATCTTGGGTTTCCATGTGATCATTTTTTTGCCAGCTTTGGAAATTTAGCCGGTGGCAAAAACCCACCAGGTTGATTCTTGAAAATGTCGGAGCAGATATTCCAGCAGGTGGACTCAGTGCTGTAATATCTAAACCAGAAGTGAAAATCTCAGAATCACACCATGTTGGAATAGAAGTCTTCTTTCCAGCCTCTATGTTATTGGTTGTCAGAGTCATCTCTTCCTCTACGAGGACGTCACACATTCAAAAAAATTCTAAATATGTCTTGCTGATAATGAATGCCCAGAGTAAAATGTTAAATTAGGAAACCCCTGCAGACACAGGGAGAACTTGCAAACTCCACACAGACTGAGCTGGATTTGAAACCACGCCCAAATAGCCCAGGTGCTGCGTGCTGGCAGAGCTCTCTGTGCTACAATGCTGCCCATTTTGGCAATATGGGGTAGAGGAGCTACAAGCTGTCATTTTTATTACCACTCTGTAAGCAAAATTATGTTGTGACACGGAGTGGGTGAGGAGGATCTCAGCACCCAGGACAGCTCCGCGCCCAGAACTCACTTAGAGTCCCACACCTGAACATTCATTAGGCATGAGGACAAAGACAGAGAGAAGCATCCTTGAGGTGTTGGGCAAGAAAAGAACGGTGCGACAAACTGTTTCTCTCCATGTCCAACGGATTTTGGATGATACACCAGGAACCCTAGCAGCAGTGGCAGCTGCAACAGTGAACGGGCTGCCAGCAGCAAGAGGGACGACCTCTCTTCCTGGTTGACCAGGATGGCTCGTGCACCTACCTTACTCAGCAAAATTTCGACTAAGAGGATATTTGAGTCTGTTTTTTTTCCCCTTTTATTTATTTTTCTGACCTTTGGCACACTGATTATGACAAACCTGACTTAGTAACAGCAGCTTCTGGCAGGGATTGAAGCCTAAATGGCAGGACAAGCTTCTACCCCTTCCTGACCCGATGGCACAAGCAAAGCATTTTTTGCATAAAATAACAATGAAAGATGATTTTCTTCTTCGTTATGTTTGAGAACATCAACAAGTCCCAGGACTGTGATCCGGCCCTATGGGTAAACATCTTGGCTCTGTTGCTCAACATGGAGGCTCAGGAGGCCTACTTGCATATATGGGGCCCTAAGGCTAAGGGTTACCAATTCTTGCAGATGGAGACTGTGGCCTAAGCCAGGATCACACTCATCACCGTTGCCAACTTCATACACAATTTTCACCACATGTGCTAGTCTAAGAAATCCGTGACTGGTCTGGGCTTGGCTGGAGCGAAGCAGTACCACTTTGAGCTTAACCACATCACTATGGACCACTGTGTCTGGGCAGTTGCCACACAGATGCAGAGAATATGCTATGGTTTACCCTACAGGACTCATAATAATTGTTGGAGATCCCAAAGTGGCTGCTGACAGAAGTTCCTCCCAATACATCTTTGTGTTTACATGAGAGGTCTGCTGCCTTCCAGTGCTGTGTAGAACAGGTCATCCAGCCTTATCAGAACTTCACGCCAACTTGACCTCAAAGATATCATTCACAGTGACACTTGGACGAGCATCTGGACCAAGTATGGGCAATGTTGTAAGGGCACTTCATGTGAATTGTAAAAAGTATTTTTTTTAGAATTTACAGAAACCCAGTACTTAGGCTATAAGTTTGACTAAGGTGTGTCTGCAGGAGACCAAGCTACATTCATTACAAAACTTGCCCACCCAACACAGAAACCAACAAGAAAAAAAGTTAGACTTTCTTCACTGTGTCAACTGTTTGAACACTGTATGAACAAAAGTATGTGGACCCGACCCCCTCCACTTTCTAATGACTGAGCTGAGCTGTTTCAGCCGCACCCATAGAGCATACAAACACATTCTAGATAATACTTTGCTTCCAGCTTTGTGGCTACAGTTTGGGGAAGAAGCTCCTTTCCTGCTCCAGTCGCCCCCCCCCCCCCATACACAAACTGAGCTCCATAAACACATGGTTGACCCAGGTTGGTGTGGAAGAACTTGAGTGGCTGCCCCGAGCCCTGACCTCAACCCCACTGAACACCTATGGGATGAACTGGAATGCTGACCGCAAGCCAGGCCTTCTCGCCCGACCTCACCGATGCTCTTGTGGCCAAATGGGCACAAACTCCCAAAATCTGGTGGGAAGCCTTCCCACAACAGTGGGGGCTGTTATACCAGCAAAGGCGGCGTGGGGGGCGGCAACTCCATATTAATGCCCATGGGTTTGGAATGGGAAGTTCAACAAGCACATAAGGGTGTGATACTCAGGTGTCCACACAGTTTTGGCCATATAGTGTATGATGTCTGTTGTCTGAGCATTTGCATATATCCATCCTTTTAAGATGCTTCCAAATACTGGGTTCTAAAATGGAAAACTGGTGTAGCGCTTCATTGCTGAACACCTCCTGTCAGCTGAATCTCCTATCCTTGTAGCATAATGGTGATTTCATTTCACAGATACAAGCAGGTCTGAGAGCATACAGTAATCCACAGGTTGTCAGCAGTGTCATGGGAGGAATGGACGAGTACAGGATCCAAGACCATGTGGCATCAAATAACAAGTGCTTTTTGAGTCACCAAAACAAGCATTTTTAATAGTTGGGAATCATTTACTGTTACCACATGCGAGCTTGATGGATGCCAGCAGTAGGACTTGAATGCCACGTCACTGTGCAATGTGTGAATCTAGTGTACTGGAATGCCTGGTATATCAGAGGGAAGAGAAGTGGGAGTGGTGAGGTTAGAATGGAGGAATGCTAGCAATGTGGAGCAGGTATGTGCAGTTTGCCCTGCATTCAAGGGTTGCTGCTGTTCCTTCATAGGAGCATTTCTATTTCTGAGGCCTCCTGCCTAGAGTCATGTGGGAGAAGGCCTGGCACTTAGTGCGCATTATTGTTTCACTCCCAGACCCCAGAGCTGTGCAGTCCAATGCAGTGCACTGACAACGTTGGTATGCAGGAGCACTCCATTCCCTTTAACCTACAGAACTCCCTCAGGGAGGAGGAGTACCCAGGACACCTTGACTTTTCTCCTGAGAGGTTGCACAAAGGTTGTGGTTCTACAGAGAGGTGGCACTCCAGCGATGCAGTTAGGTGCCTTTACTTACATATTTGGCAGTGTTGCAGACCCCCGCAGCAATTGATAGATAGTCCAGCCCGAGGACACAAGACTGTGTCCTTATCCAGCGCACTCTCCACTGTCTGCTTTAGGTATCAATGCTTGTCATTGTAGCAACACCCCAAGGTGCCTCAAAAGGGGATGAGAATGCTACCCTGTGTACAACAGTGTGGAGTTGGTGCTCTTCCTGCTTTTGGTCTGCAGGAACCGTCTGAGACTCTTCCAGCTTGAGCTTTTCTTCTTGTGTTGCCTCTACTTCCACGCAACGTGTGCAACCAGGCTGAGGTGTTGGGCAACGGCCCTCAAATGGTACCTGTTACACACGCACGAGTGACATATTGTGTACCGCTTCAGTTGAACCTCACCAGCAGTAAAAGGAAGTTGGAGATGAAGATTGTGGGCTGGTGAGCTCTCTGGGGCCCAATAAATAGCACAATAATAATACAGTCATAACCCTGGCTCTAGGAATTTGACTTTACGAGGAGTTTTATTTAACACCCTTGCTTTGGCTTATGAAGTGTTTCGTCACATTTATGATGGCTAATTTTGGCAAATCCAGCAGCCGAGTGGCGTAAGAGCAGAGCTGCTCTATGGACTTCTTCACAGGTGTAGTTTGCAATGCTGCTTTAAGTTCTGAACCTCCATTACAACTTGTGTTTCACTGGTTATAATCTCAGCAGTCGCGGGGTCCATACAGTATATGCGATCCAAACAGTTTCTGCTTTTTCACCGAATATGAATTTCCATTTTTTTCTTTTTGCCTTTTTAATTAAAGGATGAATAATTTTGTAAATGTTGAGTATCATGTTTATGCAAGCACTTTTTAAGCAGGCATTCATACACCATTTAATAACAGTTTGTGAAGGGAAGGTGCCTTCTTATGTTAGGATAACTAATGTTACTTTTATGTGTGGATTTATGAATTTTGAAGAATTTTGTGATTTTTTTTTTGTTGCATAAATAGCACTCTTTGAGAAGAATCTCCTTCAGCTCAAACTTGGAGGCTCTTCTAATGAAGAACTAATGAATAAATAAATATCCTGTTGTGCTAAAATAAATAATACATGGGAGTTTGTGATATTTTAGCTTAAATGGGTCTCAGTTTTGGGACTCTAGAACGAATAAAAAAGTTTACCATTGAAACTAATGGTAGTTATATATTCCGTTTATAGGATTTGACCTTTCGCTAAGATCTCAGCTAGTTTTTCAGAAAAGAATTACCTGTGTCAGTGTTTTTCTGTTAGCTTTTATTTGCTTTGATGGTAATTCATCGTTGGTGTCAAGTCACCAGTATTCAGTGGGGTACAGCTGCCAGAGACCTTGTGGCAGAAGTTTTCACTGATATCTTTTTTATTGTGTTCTGGTTCAGAGCACTTTATTCACACTGATAACCGGGGCCTCGCTTGTCACAGCCCCCCCACACACCTCTACTAGCTTTAAAGTGGCCGCTCAGGACGGGGCGAGGCTTCGGCGGGAGGTGCAGGCGGAAATAACAACAGCGCTTCGGGGCGATAAGATTGCACAGCCGTCACCTTTATCAGCCCCGTGTTAACATTCGGCCAAGGGGTCGCCAAGGGGAAAGCAGCGGCGGGCAAGGAAAAGCCGTGCCACCAGACACTGATCGCGAGATTTTTCTCATGTGAGAGATAATATTAGCCACGAGGGGCAGAAAGGTTGGCTTGTGTGAAACAAGAGTTCGTATGACTGCTTATCCCCTAAAGGCACAGGCAAGTTGTCTCTGTGGTCAGCTGTTTATAAGAGTTAGACAGTTTGTGACCTACATCCTGAAGGATGTTTTTTTAACAACAGAACATCTGCCTGTAACTAAATGCCCCGCTGTAAAATACTATCGATGTGAATGCCAGTTACAGCTAATGGAGCAAAGCAGAAGTCTACAAAGAAACCATAAAACTAAACTAAATCTTGGCTTTTAGTTGGTGTGCGAAATGTAAAACTGCACCATTTCGGTTATGTCCTTTCTTTGTACCATTTCTCTGATAGTCAGTAATCTGCACAAGTACTCCATATAGAAGGTTGTTTTCTTCAAACCGCTTCTTTCAAACTATTAAAACTTTTGATGGTTGCATACTCTGAGTATTTGTTGTGAAGAAACTTAATATTAGTCCATCCCGAAACCTGCTTTTTTTTCTCTTTAAATGCCAATTTCAGGATTATGTAATGTATTCCACATCTTGGGCTTATGGAAAGTAAATTTTATCATTTCTATCAACTATTTTTGTAGTTTTCTATGACTGTTTTCTAGTAATAGGGAACAGAATATAAATGAAAAAAGTAAAATGTGGCCTTTAAATATGAAATAATATGAAACTTTTTTTATTTAATATGGTCTTCTATAAATAATTTGCAGTGCAATAATAGTACCGTAGGCATAATGAAATGTAAATATTTTCTGTTTTAAGCTTTAGGCTTCTTTTAAATATATATATATTTTTATACACTTTATAATAGACATTTTCAATATGCAAAAATTGTTCAATTAATTAAGTTCTGAAATTTAATAAGGCAGATTTTTGTGCAAGCATAATACATGTTTATCACTGGCATAGTTCTTTCTATTCTTTAGTAAGAAGAAATCAGCAGACTCTTGTTTGTTTTTTCCTATTTAATTTTTACTGTTAAAATTCTTAGAAATGTCTCACTTCACTACCATGTATTGTTAATTTTTAAAAAAAATTGACTATTTTTTTGTTGAAAGTAACACATAGGTTAATTTAATGAATGTAATAAATTCAGAAAAAATATATTCCAAATAAGCACCGGTCACATTTCTCTTGACCTTTTTTTCATCCTTTACAAATGTGCTTGTTCTGTTTTCTTACTGACAATGTCAGATACTTACAGAAATCCCCTCTAGTCATATTTAGTCATTTTCAATAATAAATCATCCATGTAGTTTTTCCAGGAGTAAATCAATGATAAAATCTCAAACCAACTGGATGAATTTAAAGCAATTTAAATATGAATTATGTTTGATATAATTAAAATGAATTCTTCATATTTGTTCAGTAATACTTTTCTAGTGCAGAACATAAAATCTCAAAGGCAAGGTTTTAAATTATGACGTAACTCAAAAGTTAGTAAATTAAATTTGATGCTACTGTGTGTTTATTACATTAAGTTTATTATCATTCATAATTAATAAAAAATAAAAGGAGACATCACACCTTACAGAAATACAGATATAATTATTATGCTTAATGAATATATGGTGAGGGGTTATAAAACTGTTTCATATAAATAATAAACCCAAGAAACTGACCACAGTGACTGTAGAAGAAGCAAACTGTTATGTTTTTGTTTCATGACCCTCTCTTTAATTCATTGTTTACCCCTAATCCCCCCCACCAAACCATGCCTTAAATGTCCTTGTTTGTCTGTAACTATGTCATATTCTCTCTCTCTCTCACACACACACACACACACACACACACACACACACACATACACACAAAAAGCTCAAGGTCAGGAAGGGTACAGCTTAGAGCCTGTGATCTGCAGCACATGAGAAACAGAAGCAGAAGTCCTCATTGCGCTAATGTTGGGTGGAGTCAGCCAAGAGCTCGCGGTTGGACACAACACACTGACAAAAGACGGCAAGACAACCGGGGCTGTGTGCAAACCATTCACCTTGTCTGCTCACTGTCTCGCTGGAGATGTCTTGTCTCTCCATGCTACCCAAAGACTGCCGTGTCCCCGACTTCTCTGCAGTAGCCATCAAGTTAGCTTTGTTTACAGAAGAGGACAGAAGCCAGGAGGAAAATGTTGGTTTGTCAACCAGATTGACACACCTCTTGTTGCACCAGGGTGTTGACAACCACGTTTGGTTTCCTTCCACCGCTGATTTATTAAACGGATGCTTTTTTAGGCTTAATTTTATTACTATAAATGCATAAAAAGTACTGCACAGGGGCATCCCAACACCACACTAACAACACAGTCATTGTTTATGCTGCCCGTTGTAATTTACCACAAGTACAATAGCACCCCGCCCCCCCACCCGCCAACCCCACATATTGCTTCCTCCCTGCCTCCCACAGAGGGCGCAGTCGAGACCGGAGCATCTGATGCGGAGTGTGAGGTTAAGAAGGAGAGAGATGAGCACTCCTGCTTCTCCCAGCTGCTGAGTCAGAGCGCGGCCTCAGTCAGCTGCGAGTGGGGCGTGGCCGTGCACCCCCAGCAATGGGGTACGAGCATGACGGGGCTGCGCACCCCCTGCGATGCGGTGCGGTGCGGTGCGGCATTCCACTTCCTCCTCTGCAGCCCAGCTGTACCCCAAGGAGGCAGGAAGACGCCTTCGCTTTTGTGAGTGGGGCGTCTAAACACAGCAGTGCATCATCATTCTCATCCCTGCAGCCTCTTCAGGGGCTCAGAAGGGCAGCTTATCTGTCAGTCTGTGTGGATGCGACGTTTCCTGTTGCTACCGGGCAGAACGTTCTCTCTGGGGGTCCGACTGGTTCACCTTTCTCAGTTGTCCTGCTGCCTCACCGCGTCTGAGACCAGATTAACCTAGAGGTGGGAATATTTCCAAGCAAACAGAATTGTTTTGAGGTCATTGTCCTTCCGGAACAGCACTTACTGCATTGTGCTGTAGCCAGCGTGAATGTTTCTTCCAGGCCTGATGGACCTCACAGGCTTTGGCCCCTAAAGAGCTGATGAGTGTCCCACAGGAAATATCTGCCAACATCTTTCAAAGCTCGGCTGTGAAGGCCAACCCCGAGCTTGCTGGTAGTTGTCATACAATCTGCTTTTCGTTGCTCACAATCTCTGCTTTTCACATTAATGGGGACAGTGAAGTTGTGACAAACTAGGCCTCCCACCAAGACAACTTTTATTTGGTCGTAGCAACACACAACCGCGCTTATAAAATCTCAGTTCTCACTAAATCTCAACACTGTTTGTGAGCATAAGCACTTATTATGCTGGGGTAACAATTTACTCCCCATTTCTGTAAATATGCCTACTTTGTTATTTCTGCAGTACTTACTGGTTATTCTATCATAAGATACTGTACTTTTTGCTGTTGTTATAAACTGCCACTGTGAGGTATTGCTTTCAGTTTCTATATTGCAACGCTTTCAAATTAACTTTATTTTAGCTCTTGAGAAACACCCACCCTTGCTTTTGGGAGGTGCTGTTATCTCATAAGAGGTTAGTGTTTGTTTCCCTTTTTGACGCTATATTTGTTTTGATTTTAACTGTTTATGTTTTTGTATGTGTTCTGTGTTTAAGCACTTGCTGTTTAGGTGTGACCATGATCATTTTTGAAGATGTTAAGATCTACAAGGGGTGGGGCTTGTGGTGTACATGGATGTCCTAGGTGTGAGAGGGAGAGAGAGGGATAGTTGCATAAGGCAAAGTGTAAAAGCTTTAAAGTTGAAGGCTGACAGTTATACAGCCCTTGCATGCTGTGTTTTATGTTTTGTATCTGACTGTGTTCACCTGTAAAGACAGTAAATAATTCAACACTCTTCACTGAACCATTAAAACCTTACACTTGCACTGTGTTGCTATATCTGTGACTTTCGCCTCCCAAGACACCTGTGGGCTCAACATTCTCTTTCCAAGCCTAGAAACACTGGTGTTACAGAGTTCTTCTGTATAAGCAAGTTTTGTAAGTGGTTAATCTGTGCTGAGTATTTAGTAAAATTTCTGCTGACAGAGCTGCAGAGTTTTTTCTATGTGGGATCTCTTAGTTGTTTACTGCTATAAAACGTTAACTTACTAACTAAATTAAAGCTGAACGGAGAGGAGAGAAATTAGAACAAAAATTAGTTTTATTCAAGAGTATCATTTCTAGGATGCTGTGTTTTTCTCTGCCAACATCTTTTTTTATGGCAAAACTTCACACCTCCTGTCCACAAGTGATCTGCAAGCAATGTGGTCAAGGGTTTGAATACTTACGCAGATGGATATTTAAGTTTTTTCTTATTCAAAAAATATTTTTTGATACAGAACTCGTGTCTTATTAAAATGTATTTTCAGTATTGTTTTATTCTTTCAAGTATAAATGGCACGTGGAAAAAAATATTGAAATATCATCACCCAGGAAAATGTGTGATTTTTAAGGATTTGAATACTTTTTGCAAGGGACTATAAAAAAAATCTGCTGCCTTAGGAAGGTAATGCATTCCTGAGAAACACTTCTTAATGCAATGTAATAACTTAAACATTTAACTTAAAAACTTAATAACTGAAAGATGAAACTGCCATTCGTTTCATTTGTAAAAAATATAGTCTTGAGTCTAAAAAGCAATGCCCGTTTATACGGAAATACCACCAAATACCAAACACTTCCTTCAGTAGTAAACATTAGTTATCATAACATACAGTATATCTCAACCTAACAAGACAGTTACATGTCCTTAATTACTCAATAATATATCTGTTATAAAGCCAAAACTATGTTTATCGGCACATATGGGGATATGCTGTAATAAACGTGTTATTAAAAAAATTACTTATAAAACAGAATATGAAAAAGAAACTTTAGAAACACCATGTGCCAGCAGTACTCCCCCCCGACCCCCAGACTGGGCTTTTGTAACATTCAGGGGCACCGGTGGGTCCTTATTTTGTCACTGGGGCTTTTATGTGCATCTGTCAATGCTGTAAAGTGGCTAGGTGTCTACATACATGGAATAAATATACATATACCCCCCGCACACACAAACACATACAAATAAATTCTGCCTTTTCCTCTGTGTTCTCATGGGATTGCTGTCACAGTCCAAAGACATGTGTTACAGATGGATCTGTGACTACATGCGTATGACTGCCTGTAGCTGATTTACTGCAACCTGTCTAGCAGCGTAAATCACCATAAAGGTAACTGCTAAGAATTACTGCATCTCACTTTGGAGAAAAGCTTCTGCTTAACCGTTGCGAGGGCATACAAAATGCAGATTTGGTCTTTGTGAACCATGAACCTCGTACGTCAAAGTATGGCTATTAAACTGAACTCCTCATAAAGTCGATTTCTCGTACCGCGAATGGGTGTTTCTCACAGGGTTACGAGTGGCGGATATCATCAGCATATTCAGCTACCTGAGTAAAGACGCGCATCTTCGAGTTCATCTGCAAGCAGGAAAACAAGGAATCTGGTTGAAGAGGGCCTGAGTAGACTTTGCCCTGCGGTATAAATTCGAATCGCTTTAAAGTGTAGTGGTTGCTTAAACACAAGTGCAAACGCAAGTGGCGACCAAATGTGATGTTTGCGGAAACGACGTTCCTCAACACCTTTTCTTTGCAAGTCATATCAGTTTTTAGCATGCATGGCTAACACACGTGACATAGTTGTTAAGATGTTATGGCTTTTTGAGCTGATGGCCTTTGTTTTAAGTTCTTAACCCTAAGATGTACACGAGCTTTAGGCTGAACTCCTACATTAGAATCCAGCAGTTTACATCTGCAAAGCAAAGTCTGTAGATTCCACTAAATGAATTTAAGCTGTCTGGAATTAAAGTGCCGGTGAAGCAATAAAGCAACAACGTGGACATGAAATTATGAAGTCATTCTATAGCAACACTGCGTCCTTCTGCAGAAGATGATGTTTGAAAGGAAGTATTTGAGCTGCTAATTGTTAGACCTCATTTTGACCACTTTGTGGTTTATTACTGATTTTTGTTTCCTTTGCATGATGTTCGAATGCTCGTGCTTCAGCCCACTGCCATCAACAGTGTCTCATAATGTGAGGAAAAGTGTCGGATTTTTTTTTCTATGATTTTTGACACATTTGTCATCTTGTTTCATAGAAATAAATGCATAGTCCTCCCCAGACTGGAACCTTCTACTTCTCCACCCTCTTATTCTTCTTTAGCACTATGAGACAGTGAAAAAATATTGTGGTTAAGACATACTTTTTGGCTAAAATTATTTAAATTTGTGCAATGGTATCTGTGTGTGTCTGTGTGCATTTGTATTTGATGTGCCTGTTTGTTTATGTGTTGCTAAGGAACTCCTATATTTATACGTGTGTGTGTGTGTGTGTGTGTGTGTGTGTCTGTCTGCATGGCTACAGACCTGTGCATTACCACAACTACATTTATATTTGGGCACCAGACTATATATTGACTGTTTCAGACTGGTGGCCTTTTGGAAACAGTGAACTACAGGGTACTTGAAAAGCAAAGTTGGTAAAACAAGACCCAAGCAACATCTCACATCAAGCGGGGTGTCACAAACACCCTGTCACCTCCATGCATGAAAACATTTCAAACCCGTACAGGACCTGGAGTCGCAACCTCGCTATCGCCATTTTGAATACATGCGTGTATGAACACAAGTGCTGTTTGACAGAGAGAGACAGCTGGTGTTGGTGATGCTGAAGGTGGACGACCTGAGCAGAAGTGAGAATTCCTGTCAGGAATGAATGAGCAAAAATCAGGTTGCACCAGTGAGGTGGGGTCGGCTCTAAAGATTATGACCCCAGAAACACCGGATGCTGGGCCCTGACTACACACGTGCCAAATACTGTGAAGAGAGGGGGGACCATATTCGCTGCGACCTTTTCAGCAGATATTGCTGACCCTGGCAGCTTCACCTCTCAGCTTCTTTTATTAAGACTTCACTGACAAAGTGAAACTCCTCCGTGTCTGCAATCTTGTGGCTTTTTTCTTACAACGAAGACGATGTAGGTTTAACCATGAACAGACATCTGGACAATCTGCGTTTTCTAATATTGCTCCTTTTTTGAGGAATTGCATCTACCGTTCTGACGCTTTGAGTGGTGCCGTTCTGACTTTTTATTTCATGGGAAACCGCAGCTGTTTTGATTATTATTAGTACAAGATTAGTTTTGCATGTTTACAGTGTTGTAACCACAAATGCAAACTCCGGTTACCTTGAAATCTTAATAGCTGAGCGACAGAAACAAGCCTCTTCCCCGGTTCTTGGTTTGATGGCCATAAAGGTCAGAAGACCTCAGCTCCACACTTCTGTAACATTCATAATTGTCCTTACCACTTCTTTTTCATTTTGAGCCAAATGTCATTGTCATCCAGGAAACGCGATCATACTGACAAGCTGAAGAATAGCAAAACTTCTTATGCAGATGAACTGCTGTCCACGGGGGGTTGGAGGATGGCCTGGGCCACATGAGCCCAGTGTGGGGAAGTCCATGGGCTTTGGCTTTTGTTGCCAGTGCCGCTTATCTTGGTGTTTAATGTCACTATAAGCGCAGGCACAAGAGGTCCATTGTGGTGGAGGGGTGGCTTGGCACAGTATAGGAAGAACCCACGCAGCTGTTTGGAACTGATGGACATTTCAGAGCGAGGACCCACACTGGAAGAGCCAGGGACTGGAGATGCTAGCTGGAGGAGGGGGGCACATTGTGGGCTGCACAGCAGCTGGTTGAGAGCAGGGACTCTCTCCTGCACAGACTTGCATGGCCACCCTTTGACCATTTTCCCTCTAACCACCAACCCATCTACTGTCTCCTCACAGTGGCCCCATCCAGTGTGTTCAGAAACATTTAATCCCAGTGTCACAACTTGCCTTCCTTGAAAGTTTTGGGCTTTTCGCGGGGCGTATCGCATTAACCAGTTCAGGAAGGATCAGCCGGGATTCAGAGCTTGTGTTAGCTTGTGTGTTGTGATAGAAGGGCATGAAGAGACAGATGCTCACCCGCCGGCCTTCCTTACGTTTCTCACCTCTCAGTCAGAACGTGACTGAATGTTGAGCAATTAATGGACTGGGGCTGTCAGCAAACTCATGGGAAACAGGGCAGCCATTCCAGTACCAACCACCTGTGACTCTGCTTCTTATGGTTCACAGCTGGTCCCAAGTGAAGGTAGAGAATGTTAAATGGCTGAGAAAGAAATTAACCCTACGTAAAAACTGATCTACTTGGACTTTGTTCCAAAGAGCCATCACAAACCATTTGTACTTAGCAGCTTTGTCGATACTCTGAACTCATCTCCTTTCCTTTTTTGCTCTTCATTCTCTGCTAGTCTCCGATGCATCTTGTACCCCGTCCTCATGTCTTTGCTGATCAGAATCTGCGTGTGAATACCCTGAACTTTTGGCCACTGCCAAGTGAAACACTGGGAGGCTTAAGCACACCTGCCTTTATTTCCACCCCCAGGTCTAGCAGAAACCCTGCACATCTTCCTCTGCATCCTCTTGAGTCAACACTCTCTCTGCCCTGGAACAAAAGAGATAGCAGCACAGGCAGCAATACCTAGAAGGAGAACGTGACTCTTCTATGATGGCAAACCCTCCCTGCATCATTCTTTGTTTTCCTTTTCTTATGCTGTGTCAATATCTTCTCACGTTTATACCCCGAATGATAATGGCTTGTGAGAAATCTTTATGGTAAGCAAAAAAAAGGGCTCAGGCAAGGCCTCCCTGACTAATCCACCTGCAGCAGAAGCCTCAGGTAGTAAGAGAAAAAGCAAAGATCCCAACTAGACAACACCTGCAACCAAAACAAAGTGATGTGACTCACAGGCCTCCTAAGGTGCCTGAGGACCAGGTTCATTCAACCTTTAAGCAGGGGAGCTCCTGTTTGAAATGGATGGGTGAGGCAGGAGCAGCAGAAATGATGTCTGAATTCCATTCTTTTCATTGGCTACCACCTGAACTCATAAAAAAGAAAATAGTTTGCTTTATGTGGCCGAGATTTGAACATCTATCTCAAAGATACACATTGTTCAGCATCTCCGTGCTCATCTAAGGTTGCCTATTTCATGTCTTACTGTCTGTGGTCCTATATTGCACCTTCTAGGTACATTTACTGGGTTTTTCATTCACTTGTGCACACGGTACTACTGTACGCGACAAAAAAGCATGCATTTATATCTATGTTTGCTATTTAATGAGTATATAATAAGTAATGAGTATTTGCATTCAACTACAATTTATATTATCAAAAACCTTCCGTTCTACAGTACGTGAGCATAGATAGCACAATGAAAATAAAATGGAAAGTTTTGGTTTGAAACCCCTTTCTGAAAATGAAGCAGAAACAAAATTATAGCGCTAAGGGTTTAAAGCTTCGCACCTTTGTGGTTTTCAACCTTTTTCCCTGGAATGGGTGTAGAGATGGTGAATCGGTCTTGACTTTATTCGAAACGCATCATGTTTGCGCTCTTCCTATCACTTTGTTCGGAAAGGCAGATGTGTTTCAACAGCTTTGCAGCTCATTCTTTTCACAACAGCTGCCCTGTGCCTTCATCTCTGTCCCCGCAAAAGAAGTTCTCTCCCTCCTCCACCTTTCCTTCCAGGTGTATTGAATCTCATCCCACAGCTCAATTAAACACCTCCCACTCAGATGGATTTGTGGCATTAACGTTCGGAAGTCACGGCGACTTATCGACCTTTTGTCTCAAAAAGCCCCAGGCAATGCTGGCCCACGCTAAAGTCATGTTTGTGGGAAGTTTTTAATAACTTGCTAAATAGTTCTGGTTGAAATAAACCAGCTAAGTGGTTTGAATTATTTTGCAATTCAGAAAAATTGCTAGGCTGCTTTTTCACAGGTTACAAAAGCCAGTGTTGATTCAGCCTGTAGACCTGGACTCACTGAGAAGTTCATGAATTGCGCTCGAATGCTGTTCATGGGATAAGCAAGCCAATGGAAGTTCTGATAATGACGTTTTTACTCTGTAATGTCCTTTCTTGTAAACCTGGGGATTTTCTATCAAAAAGTCAAAGATAAAGAATGCTAGGAGAACTTTCCATTGAAAGGTTGTTTTAAGCTTGGACTTTCCCAGGCTGCCAACCCATTGTAAGGTTCTGTGTTATGGCCAGAATTGCAGTGCGAAAAGGGTGCTTTCGTAAAGTCTCTGAATCTGACACTCAGCCTCTGCTTATTTGCCTACAGGAATACGGATTTTTAAGGTGCTGCTGATGGGTATGTCATCCTTTTTTGTTTATATAGAAAGGTAGTGGGCTTTCGGGACTGATGCTGTCCACCTAAGGGGTGGCTTTTTAACTCATCCTTATCCTTATCTAAACTGTACAGGCTGCCAGACTTGGTCACTTTTGGAATTTAAAGCTTCTTCAGCACTGTTTTCATGAAAATGAAATGAAAACCAAGTCTGTTGTACATTAGCCTTAACTATTGTGCTATAATGACTGTTGTAATGAAGAAGAATGCTGGCTGTTGCTTGAATCCTTCCCTGCTTTACCAGTTTGAACAATAGAGATTTTGCCAGGTCTGTGTTTATCACAGTTGTCTTCGGAGCTTCTCTTTCCCTTCTGAAAACGAAACAAGGCGCTTCCAGTGTGGGATCTGTAGTTTTCTGGAAGCTGAGTGAGATTTGCCTGGAAATTTTCCTCCCTGTTTGACGATGATATCGTTTCGTCAAATATAAACTTCCATCTGAGGCTTTGCAGAGATTTCTGTTACACTTTAAAAGAAGTGCCGCATAACGAAAAAACTCAACGTATCCATGAGAAACAAGGAGCAAATCAGCGGGTGATCGGTGGGGCGAAGCAAAATTTTTCGGTAAAATAATTTTTTCTGCTGCTCACTCATCAAATCTGACATGTGGTGCCACACTTGTGCTAATGTCTGTTTAGCGCTTGAATTAGCCACTGCAGCTGCCCCCAAATGCCCAAGTGTTGAATAAAACCCCCAAGAACACTGCTGCCTCTGAGACTGCTGGCTCAAGGGTTTATGAACTAAGACCCCCCCCCCCCCCGTAACCTTCTACAAATCATACAAGTTGCCTAACCTAACATTTTTAACTTTGCAGCAAATATTACAAACAAGCTATACATTAGGGTGTTGTCTGCACTTCTTCTTAACAGCCAAGTCTGTCTCAGTGTTGATATTTAAAAGCTTGAGGTCGCTAAGATCCCTGCGATACTGATAACTCATCTGCTGGGATCCTTACCGAGATAGGAAGCTTAAGCAATGGATGCTAAACGCAGATCCTGCAACTTCCTGCTTTGGTAAAGATCTGCCATGATGACAGTTTGAGTTGTACTAGTCCCAGTGTACATTATTGCCGATAGTGAGTCCACGCCACCCCTCCTACAATATCAGTGTGTCTGACATCAGTGACGGATAAATAACGGTAACATCTGTCTCCCCAGCAGTGGCAAAATGGACGACTCCACTGCCAGCAGGCATCCCCCTGTACGTTAACTTTCCCAGAACAGCTGTGTGTGGTGCCAGGGGTCGGGTGGATTAATAGCAGGGTGGGGGGTTGCTGTGAAAATCCCCACCTGATACTGAAGTTTGTCACCCAAGGCAGAGATGCGTGCTGTTGACTCACTGCTTGAGATCCCATTGACTCATCTCCTTCTTAAGCAAGGATTGTGAGTTAGAAGTGGATCCATTATGTAGGACTTTCTTAATCCTTCAAATGACATGCAAGTATGTGCACTCACTGTGCTACTTCCATGAGACTGTAGATGCTCTAATTGAGTTGATGAGCACATGGATTTTGGTGCCCAGAATTCCAGTGAAAGGGGAGGAGACCTTGGTTTTGGAAAGTGGTGGCTGAGAGAGCATGGGAGCATGTTCGCTTGGGACGCTGTGAGCGATGGAGACCCTTTCTTTCCTCGCTCTCCAATATGGGAATAGCATGGAGCAGGCCATCTCTCACGGATGCTCAAAGAATAACATTACCAGAAGATCACTCACGGTCTCTTTCCTTCCCAGAGTTTGTGGCTGGGAAGAATCAATGACTTCCTCTGATTGTCTCCAGGGACAGCGGAACAGAAGCAGTTCTCCCAGTAGTATTTGCTGTAACTGTTCTCTAGGGAAAAGCCACCAGCACTATGGGTCCTTGTCTGTGAGAACCTGCCATTACAAAGTCAACCATGGGCTATGCTGAGAATGGAATTCCCAGAGACTCATTTTTTGCACTGTGAAAAATACAGTGCATTAGTCCCTGTCAACATACTGTATACTCACACTGGATCTGACTCATGTCAGGAGAAGCTCAATGTAGTGCACCTCTGCATCATATCCAGTCATAGTTTGTATTTTTAGTATCAGGTGGTAGGTCGAGAAATCAGTCGGCCAAATCACTGGGCGATGTACATCTGGACCCACTCCAAAGAGTCAGACCATTCTCAGAAAAGGTGAAGTACTTTTCTGTCTACAGTCACACTTGTCTGGTTATTATAGATGCCTGCTTTTTATCTGGTCTGGGCCTGAAAACATGTAGACTATGCTGCTTATGTATGCTGACTTGTATCAACCCATGCTTGAATTAATGGCTTTATCACATGCAATTCAGAGTCTGACTTGCATAGTTAGAGTGTGTGGCACAGACAGTTGAAGCAGAATGAATGGTGAGAAAGTTAGATTTTAGCAGAAACCCATGGATGGTGAGAGGAACATGTCTTCACAAGATGGAGCTGTTAAGATGCTTCATGTGGACAAGGAGGGTCTTTGGGCTTCAGAACTATGCAAGGTTATTGGTTGGTATTGAAAATCAAGGGTCTGGACCAGCAAAGCTATCGAACAACAGGGGTTACAGACAGCGAAAAATAATGTAATACCAGTACATCTCATTGTACCTGTAAGGCCCTAGTGAAATTGGCATACGTGGAATGTCGTGGTGGTCCGGTGCCTACTGTACCTCGTAAATACTGATTGCAGGGTTAGTCAGGGTACACCCTGGATGAAATGATAGTCTATCACAAGATAACCACACATGGTCAGAAATTCACTCCTTTCTTTTGCCAAGGGAAGAATCTAAAGTATCCAGGGAATACCCATGTGAATATGGAGAGGGCACAGAAGCTCCACACAGATGGAGCTCATTTTGAAACTGTTTCCAAACAACCCAGGTGCTGTGAGGCAGCAGCGCAACCTGCCGTGCCCACATACCACCTGCATTCCTTTCCAGATTCTTTCTTTCCTTTTAGCCCTTGATATTTGTACAGTTGAGAGATGCTGGCCAGGGAAAGGAATCTGTCTGCTGGTGACATGTAACATCCTCTGAGGTGCCCAGCATTGGGAAAGCTGTGTGGACCAAGAAAGAGTCCACCCATGTCAGTAAATACCCCGCGGTCACATTCTGTGCTCCTTCAGGCCGCCCCAAGAGCAGAGCCAGACTAAGCATCAGGGGACGAAGGTAATAACTGCCTGGTCCACGCAATCATTGCTTTCATGCCCCTACCAAAGAATGTAATTCAATTGAATGCTATTTCCTGCAGATAAGCACAAAATTTGTCCTTTTCTTTTCTTTGGGCGTGTTAGTGGGGGATATGGCAAAGGAATGTTGATGTGGTACGATCCCCCACAAAGTTCTTTGAGTTTCACATCTCCAGGACAAATGAGGCCTTGCAAAGTGACAGTTAATATTAGCATCACCTGCTTGGGATCGGTCACCCCCATGAACATCGCTAAGGTTGAAGAAAGGTGGATGGTAGTGTCAGCTGTATAGTGATCGGCTGGATGCTGCTCCGCCTTTCTCTTGATCCGTTTGTCATTTAGTCCCTTTGGGTCCTTGCTGAGTGGCTTAATCAGCCCCTATATTCAGCCATTACTCAGCCCACCCTGGACCTTTCAAATTGTTTCCAGCTCATGGGTAAATCAGTTAAGAGATCTATTAAGGTACTTAACTGGCCTGGTGGGAACTGCTTAAATGGCTTTTCACTTCATGTTCCTGGTCCTAACATTCTCCAACTGGAGAAACATTGGCTTTTTGCAGAAACACGTGTACCAGCTTGAATGCAAGTATAAGAGGTTCATATTTTATGTATTACTAGCTGAGTTATCTAGGATGGAAAAAATATACATGATCAAATTTTATTATTCTTACCTCACTAGTGTGTGCAGCACCATGTGTATCATGTATAATTTCTTATTAATTTTTACATTTTCATTTGCTCGCGTGTAACAGCTATTGGCTTCTTTAAACAAGTGGGTGGCACTGACAGCAAAGCACACGCAGTCTGTAGTGAAATTCTCACAGTACTAACAAATTATGCATATCAGCACACTTTATTACCTTCAAAACTGTTGAATGTAGTATATTTGTGTGTGTGTGCGCGTGCGTACCTTTGTCCAAGATGCTATTTCATTTCAGATTTGAATGCTAAGATACTTACACCTGTTTACCAGATTTTACCAATTTATACAGCTAGATAATTTTTTGCCATTTGTGGGCAATACCAACAAAGGTCAAACATCAAAGGTACTACAGCAGACTCGGGGTTTTAACCCAAGGATCTTCCGACTACTCCCCATGCTGTCCATAAATTCCTGTTTATGTTTAAGATTAGATCTGAAATGCATGAGAATATAACTGTAAATACTGAAATTTGGACTTTCACCAAAATTGAAAGAATATTGGGTTGAAGTGGCAGAAGCTTCCACTGTGGCGCAACTGAGCTGACATGTACAGTTCCTCTTTAATCCCAGCACTGATCTTCAAATCTCTGAATGAGGCATCATCTGTTATTGTGATTCCTCTGCATTCATGTCACCCTTATCAGAATACTGTAAGGGTTAGAAAATAGAACGACAAAGAATTCCCTTCCAGGAAGTTGTCACTAGTATAACAGGGACAGCACCTTTGAGGTTTTGTGTCCCCAACTGACTTGCGTTCTCATTTCATCATGCTGAAAATTCCCCATGCAGTCATCTCACAGTCAACTCCGCATCTCTAGCAGAACACATCTAATGTGTTTAACCTTATACAGCACTCTGCTGCGTATTTTTTGAATTAGACCAAGAGCACTTCAGGGTGTGTCTTTGTGAAGCATTGTTATCTGACCAAATAAAATATCTTAAACATTATTTCATAAACTGGAATGAATGTTAATTTGGAAGAGAATGTGCTTCAAATTCTCCAGTTCATTCTTATAGGAAGATACTCCTTGCAAAGTCAGGTAGGAAGTGGGTTGTGCATCCACCTTATATATATGAAGGATCTCGCCTTTACTGCAGATCTGTCGTGGGAGCATCTGAGCATCTATTATGCAGAAAAGTTAGACCTCATTAATGTGATAAAAGTTCACTGGGTCTTGTTGAGGTTAGTGAATGTAGAGTTGGGCCATGAGGAGTCCGGAGAACTGACTGTTTCCTTCCAGGACCCCACTTGGGACGGTAATGTTCAGTTGGTCTTTTGGCAGGAAATAGTCCTGGCTGGTCCATGAGGCTGCACTGCAGGCAACCTTGAAAATACAGCTTTGATCTTGCCAATAATTATTTCTCAATAATGAAAATTGTATGGAAACACTGTGGTATTTATTTATATACAACATTGGTATAGCTCATTGTGTGTGTGTGTGTGTGTGTGGTGAGAAAATCCATGTATCTTTAAATACAGTCCAAATTTCAAATCTGTGGCTTGAAAAACAAAGCTGTGTAGAGAAAACAAAAAAAAGACAAACAGTCAGAGATTGAGTTTTCTAGACATACCAAACACAGGTATACACAATTCAGCTGGAAAACATTTTAAGAAAAACGTCGCTAGAAAAACTACTGTATTTTGAAGTTACGTACCCATCTGAGTGTCTGCTGTAAGATCAGTTTTCAATCGGTCTGTAGGAGGGCGGTTACAAATATGATCCCATGTGTTGTCTGCTGAACCCATTTAGTGCTTAGATCACATGTAATTTAAAGACTTAGTTTTAGATTTTTTTATTTAAAGAACATTTCATTCGAAATGAGGCTGGGTACGTGGATAGGCTAAAAAGTGTTGTACTTTATAGGGACGCTGAATTAAATCAAATTTTTGGCACTAAAAAGACTTTCCATCAGGAGGTTGTAAATATCGAGGCTGTATACCAAGGACAGGTTGTTTTTTCAGAGCCTGAGAAAGGGGTCTGAAAACATGTTTATGACTTGCTGGTGAGCCTTCAGTGTTTAACTGAGTTGGGTTGATCAAAGTTTGGTGCAGGATGGGGGGGCGCCTGGTGGCAATTGATGAAACAAGGCCAGTGGTAGCTCTTACTGACATTATTCACTACCTGGCTGCAAAGAAATGACTCAAAATAAATTTCCACTGAGGTGACATTTATACTGGTTACCCAAATGAGATGTCGCTGTTAGACAGTTTATGCACAAGGAAGCACATCTCAATGCATCTGTAATGTTTTACACTAAAAATATATACTACACCATAAATTACCAGATCAGTCTTTTAAAAGGAAATTCATTATTGGCATTTATTCAGTCAGCCGATCCTTTTCTTTAAAAGAACTTAAGCTATTTTAAATGCTATATCCATGTATACAGCTGGGTAAATGTTTACTAGAGCAGTTTATGGTAGATACCTTACTCAAACATACAGTACTACAGCAGGTGGGATTCAAAGTTGGGTCCATCAAATGCCAAGCAGCAACTCTATCCTCCGCACCAACTGCAGCGGCCATCATCTTTCTTGGCTTCCTCAATCACCTCACTATTTATACTTACTGTTGCTGCTGTCTTTTATCTCCTCCTGTCCCTCCTCTTTTTATTTCCTTGTGAATTGTTTTTAGTCGCATGCAGACCCCATCCCGTCCAAGTAGTCTTTGCGCACTTTCCTCTCTCTGATTGGACCAGCGGGTGCCGCTAAGCTCCAGCTAAGAGTTGCTTTTCAGAGTTGCTTCCTACCGACCGGAACCTCTTCCTTCCAGGGGATACGCTTGGGGAGCTGCATGCGGATGTATCCTGGTGAGGTCTCCAACACCCAGTATAAAGAAAGTGCGTGCAGCTCCAGGAAGCCGGGATGATGTCATATGTGGGGACAGTAGCTGCAGTGTGACTGGACTGCACCATTGAGGGCCCAAAAGGAGCACTTTGATCAGACCTGTGCGCTTCTTCCAACATGGCCAGGCGTAATCCCATGTTTTTATTTGACCTCTAAATCTAATGAACCGGTGGACACAATGACACAAGCTAGACGTCGCGCTTGAACTCAGTCTTGCTAGTGCTTGCTATGCGGTCCTCAGGTTTGCAGGCGAGCACACAGGAAGGTGCGCACCGGCTTGGTCTCTACACTCTACTTGTACACAATCCTTAAACATGTTTTACCACTTTGAAGCAAAGCTCCTCTCAGTGCAAGGCAGCGATTTCCTCTAGAGGCAAATGCAAACGTGCGTTGAACTGTTGCAAAACGTTTGGCGGAAGTTTGAAGTTTGTCTGCCGTCTCCTGAAAGAGTCACCGTGAAAGAGAAACATCCATTTAATACATTTTAAACAGTGAAGACGGCGCACATGCAAGGCCGCGTTTGCCAGAGCCGAGGGCAGTCGAAGCGAGAAACCAATAGGGGAGGAATGTGTCTTTTTTTCCGACGCGCACAAAGTGAGGCCAGCTGTATAGCGGCCCGTCCTTCCTCCCATTTGTGTCATCCTGCCGAACTGCCAGCTTCTCATCAATTATGACCCTTGTCATTTCAGGCCTGGAGCAGCAGCTGGCCACAGGAAGCTGGAGTTCCACAGCCCCGCAGCCAATCGGCTGCCTCCAGCTGTCCGGCACCCTTTCCATTCACAGTTTGGCCACAGCACCGCTTCCTTGAGCACACTTTCTTTTTCAGCTCTTCCTTCCTAAATTCTCAACAGCACAGACATCCTTTCTCTCTCACACTCACCCCCCTCCCTGGTCTTTCTTTCTTTCTCTGCAGTTCTTTTCCCCCTCTTGTCCTTCTGCTCGTGACACTTATTAGTGTATTTTCCACAGGTGTCCGTGCAGTGGAATTTATGTTTTGTGCACGCTCAATTTCCCATGAACCCCCTCCCCAGCCCGCCAAGGTAGCCCCTCCGGCTGATCAAAGACCAGATCTGTAAAACGACACCCCGGAGTTTGCCGATGGTGAGCAGAGACGTGCTCTGAAAGCTCCCAGGTCGGAGCAGCAAGGTCCGAGGGCCCCCCAGAAAGTGGAAACTTGTCTGGAAAGGCTGCCGAATGGTGGCAGACAGCTTAGCCCCTGTGCTTAAAAGTTTTTGGGGAAGAGAGGAAAACTCCCATAATGCACAGCAGTGTTTTTTTTTTTTTTTTTTGTGCATTTCACTTAATTTTTTTGTAGAATTCTTTGTAGTTACTAAGGAAGCAGGGGGAGTATATCCATCTGCAGTCCATCTTAGATTGCCTGAGGAAACTCCAAGGTTTAGCTGATCCATCCTTGACTCTTGCAAAGCGGAGCCAAACCTCCGTGCGCCGGGCTTTTATTTGAAACGAGAGCTGTGAGTCATGTGTTCATAGCTGACCGCGTTGTTGATGTTTTGCTCAAAAAGGTCATTGACACGACACACTATGAACACGCCGTCTGATGCACTGCTAGTGCTAGTTAACATTGGTGATGATGGAGAACAATGGGTGCAGCGGTGGTGGGGTTGCGTGTTTGTACTTTGCGCTTGTCTGTCCATACGGCTCATATTTCTAAAACTTGTGCTGTACCTGCAACTCAGCTGCGATGCGACAGACTGGTAACCATCACGTACGTCTCTCTGAAATGAGCGACCGCGCTTTGCACAAACGCAGCCAGCAGCGCGGTTGTTCTTGCAGGACTCCTTTCAGACATGCCTCAGTATGTAGGACATTGCTTTTTGTAATATAAACCATGAGCATTGCATCTTTGGAACTCAACCTTTATTGCTTATCCACACTTAGCAGAGGCACACTTTCACAACTTGAGTCAATCTTTTAACCATTTTGTTCTATCCCGTGCGTACTTTTAAAGATTTGCCATCTCAGTGCACATCGGTCTTTGTGGGTTTCTGTGACAAGGAAAAACAGAAAGGCCATGGGGGGTGGGGTACAGGGGTAGGTTTAAGGGAAGTATGGAGAACATGAAGACCCCAAATGAGGCACACTTCCCCCTCCTTAAGCATAGTTATGTAACAGAGACTCTCGCAGGATAAACACCCCGACTCACACTCCAATACTGCCTTCCCCTCCCACCCAGCCCCAGGAACACCCGTGTGGTCGACTGACCGTGACCGTGGTTGTGTGCCTCCTTTCCAGTGACGAATGTCTGCTTGCGGCCGCTGCTGAGGGACCAGGCTCGCCCAGCTGAGGATGAGTCCCTCTGCCGTTCGGTCGGGAAGGATGTGATCTCATCATTGAAAAATCCAACCTATGTAGTTTACTGCTCATGATTTAATCCAGGCTTCTCCTTTGTGTCAGGGAACCCCCCTTACCCTAATACACACACACACAGTGCATCCAAATTCAGATGCAAACTGGCTTTGTTGTTGGAACATAATCTTTCCATTAACAGCCTCTGTCCAAAACAGAAGTACTTACTAGTTGCTTAGTGTTGTGTTCTCACCGGCTGGTTCTAGAACAGATTGAGAAATCGCTTTACCATCGTGGTGTTGAGGATAGTGTGGGTGCCACAGTGCCTGGACTGTGTGATTTGGGTATCGGTTGAATCCCTGTGGCTGGGTGTATATGTGGCTGCCCTCCAATGGACTGGCATCCCATCCCATGCTAATCTAATACCCTGCCTTGTGGAACCAGCTATTTGTTCAAAAATATTATTCAATAATAAAGTTATTGACATCGATTCTCAGTGATTGTCTGAGAAAGGAAACAGAGATCAACCAGGAGTACATCTGCATGGGTCTACAACCACAGTCTCGGCTTTAGTCAGAGAAGCACAAAAATAATGCAGTGCATTTGCAGAAAATGCGCTCTACCCAATCCAAAGACGGGTGTGAAACTGTGAAAATAAAACGAAAAGGCGACTCGGTAAAAACAGCTGTTAGTATTGTTCTGATAAATTTATGAACGTACATGGGTATGCTGGCCACATAAGGTTCTGTGTTCAAATTACAGAGCTGAGCGAATCAGTTGGGCCCATTTGAGTTGTTGTGCTTTATTAGAGTGCATTGACATGATCCATCAATGTCTGCCCGCCCCCGCAGTATCCGTTGAAATATAATGGGTCCACCATTTGCATACTGAATACTGACCTCCTTCCACAGTCCTGAACGGATTCATTGATACTTTTAGTTTGGTTTTCAGCAGAGCATCCATCAGACAGCCGTTGATGTTCCGCCTGTCATGCAGAATCATGACAATGTTGACAGGGGTCGGTCCGGATGGACCGTCTTCAATTCTGTGTTTGTGCATGCTGTGCGATTGAGGGCTTCGTCCTGCGTAATGTGTGAGCGGTACAAATCCCTCTCCTCGGCTATGATGCCCTTGCACGTTTTGTTCCTCTTTTATATCATTATTAATTTTTAAGTGGCGAAGCAAAACAAAAAGTTCATCTTGCTGGACAAATAAGTACAATGACAATTTTTATGCAATAATTGCTTCAAGCATCAAAGCTTTGTGAAAGCTTGAAAATGGATAAAAGCAGCCTCAAATATATCACAACGCAGTAGTCTGAGTTTGCAGCACGTGGCAAGGTGATTAGAGCAGCTGCCTTTACGCTAAAGGAGTGAGGCTGCTGAAGTACCATTGAATAAGGTACTTACCCTTGCATGAAATAACCAGCTGTATGGATGGGTAAACTCATTATATTTATATTTGGACAAAAGTGTTTGGAGTTATTCATATGGTCATCACTCGCTGCTTTAGTGCCCGAATCCTGTCATTCTGAAGTCATGATGGTGCATGTGAGCCTGAGGTCTGAACTATATTATGGAATGTGCCCTGGGAGACTGCCCTTTCCCATTATTATCTGGTGCTTTGTCTGTAGTGTAACTGTCATCTTCTGCTGTCCGCCACACAGACACACACACACACAGAAAAACATATACCCACACTCTTGCCATTGCATTACCCTGTCACCCACTAAAGAAGTACCTGATGGCTGATTTGAGCTAATGCCAGGTCCAGGACCTGTGTCCAGGTGGGCGGTGTTATCCAGCTTGGAGCCTGTCCTTCTTCCATTCCTTCCTCATCCTGATTCATCCCAGCTTGTCTGAACCCAACAGGGGGTGTTGACGGACTGGACCACAACCAGGGTGGTGCTGCCACATCTCTATGCATTTCCCCACTCAATACTTTTGGGCCCTGTTGACCAAAAGACCCTATTATTGAACTTGTTTTTCATAAAATCGACAGATGCCGGAAGCCTTAGTGTTTTCTTGTTCCTGTTAGACATGCATAATTCACAACTTTCCCATTATCTGCAGTGGAGAATGCTGGGAAAGAAGTTAAAAGAAGTGTGGTGTGGATTAGCTTTGGGGCGTATTTCATTGCGCACCTCATCTCCCTTGATCTGAGTCAGGATGTAGACTTAACACAAATATTTGCCAGGTAGTTCGTCTCCGTTTAAGGCCTGTTTCTACCTGAACTACATGTCGGCTTGCCCCATCTGCCACCCCCCACCCCCCCACCCACCCGGCTGTAGTCCTCCCTCAGCAAGCGGCAGGATAAAGTCCTCCTTCATCGTGAGGTCCCGAACTCCCCCATCGCTTAGAGCTGCGCAGACGCTTGATGGATTCTCTCCTCCTGAATGACTGCAAATGTCTCTTTTTTTCCTCCTCGGGAAATGCCTGTGTGAGGAACGCTGGGCCGAGGACAACAGCTGAGGCAGGACTTGGCCGGCGCTCCCCACTGTTTCCTCATACCTTGGCACCATTTCATGAATGACCTCTTTCATTTTTTCCAATAATATTCAAACTCCTCGACTCAGCATTTGAAAGACTCTGCTTTCTCTCTTTTTTTATTGTTTCCACTTCTGTTGTTCTGGCACAGTACACTGCAAGCTCACAGCTGTAATTTGATCCCCCCCCTCCACCACCACCCCTTGAGCCAGACCCCGCGTGGGCGAAGGGGCGAGGTACGGGGGCGTCTCGAGCTTTCCTGTTCTTCGGCGAGCCGTAAGCATGCGTCTTAGATGTGCTCCTCCGCTTGTCCTACTGCTGCGTGCACGTTGGCGTTGACCATTGATTCTGTTGTTTGTTTCCGTTGAGCAGAGAAAATACGGGCGTGTTCTTCAGGACCGCGTGGGCCCTGCTGCCGCCTCCACCAAGCTACCTACTGTCACGGTCACGTCACTTCTTGCTTTTTATGGAACTGCGGACCTTTAAAAGAATGTTTACCTTATTACACTTTATGTTAAAACAGACAAGGAAAATAAACCTGGGAAATATTGACCAGCCTCAAGTAGAAATTCAACAAGGAAGTGCATGCAAATGAAACTAGATAGAATTATAGACAGTTAAGCTCATTTGTTTTCCTTACTATAAGATGTCTCCAAAAGTCTTGGGTGCAACTGAACTGAAACTCAAACTCAAAAGCAGACTCAAAGCTCAACAATCCCAGTGATTGAAGTGTCAAAGAAATTTCTAGGAAATGGACAACTTTTTAGGACGGCTGGACATCGTAAATATAAAGAAGTGCAAGGATTATTATCGAGCTGGCTAATAAGTTTGACTCCCACAGATTTTCTGTTGAGGTTTTACAGGAGTAATGCAATACAGGCTTAGTTTTAACTTTGGACCCACTCTTAGAAAGCCACGCGCTGAAGGCTTCGTCATATTTCCCTCTGGCTCCAGGTATAAAACACATTTTATCACATTTCCACTTTACTGAAGCGCTCCTGCATCGAGACAGTTGTACTTAATGCAAAGTCAGCTATTGCATTGTTGCTTTCGCCGTCCAGCTCCTTCGCTTGCATCCGCGCACCCCCAGGGTGGTCTGTGCAGTGCGCATACGTTCATTTACGTTCCCATGTGCTTTGAATACCAGAAACAGGAGCGGGCATGAAGTCGCTCGCTCTGGATTTCCTCTGGAATGTGCATTTTTGATGCACTTCTGGGAGTTTTAATAAGGGGCGATTATGGGTGCATTTGTTTTCCCTGCGACGTGTGGGAAAACCGAGTCCTCTGGCACACGTGTGCTGCAAGACGTGCCGAGACTACCGTTAGCGCAAACGGGTTTCTCTTGTTCTTTTCCCCACAGAGGTGTGCGGGGTGTGTCTCCTGGGACCGACGCTGCATGACAATTTGAGATCCAATAGCGGCGAGCAGGAAACCAAGCAGTCAAAGACAACACTGCGCTCAACGTTCATGCCCTAACAGTATTTAACTTCAGTGTCATCTAAATTCCGTGTCCGTGTAACTTATGCTTTTCTTCTAAGCTGTGCAGATGTTTGTGTGCAGGAGTGCTCATGTGCATGTGTTTGTCTGGATGGCTGTGTTTAACTTGTATAATCTGGGATGGAGGGTTGGGGGGGTGAGGGAGAGGAACTTCAGTGCTGCCGGACCCCTGACGTCGCCCGTTCACAGACACAGGAAATGCTTGACCTCACGGCCTGCGAGAGGCGTACAGCAGCCCCTTGTGTTCGAGGTGTAATTGGGTGTAATTTGGCGCTGGCAAGCCATACAGCCACCCCAGCCACCCTCCCCCCCACTAGCACCCGCCCTCAGGCCCTGCTCATCCTGAGTCCTTAACTCCCATCGCTCTGAGCCAAGAACCTTGTTGTCCAGCAAGTTGTGGATCGTAACGCAGCCTCGCGTTCGAAGGAGCAAGTCCTTCTGCTGTAGTACCATGGAGCAAGGTACTTACCCTGCTGTACAGACTGCTAAAACACTGCTTTGGACAAAAGTGCTGAGTATGTGAATATTAACACAACCTCTCTGTTTCTCTCTCTCATTTATTTTGCACAATTTAATAAACCCACACTTTTTTGTATTTACCACTGGGTCACATAGGGGAACAAAGCCACACTGAGCACATTTTAGTTCTAGGAGTCAGTACCTGTTTCTCTTCAGTGGCCTGGTATGTAGAGTGAGGTTGCCCTTGAGATGATTGAACGCGTGGAAAACATCTGACAAGACGGCGACGGGCTGTGGTGTTCTCCCCCGTAAGGTCGCAACCTTCCATCCAGGTACCAGCTGCGCTTCAGCATGATCCTTTGTGCTGGGGTGCGCTTATCAAACGGGTCTCCGTCTCAGGTGGCATGACAGCCGAGCTTGAAATTAGTTATGAGAAGCTCAGCCTCCATATCCTGCCAGGTACACCATCTTCTGCAAATGTAATTTCGTTCTCTTTGGGCTGGGATGTAAAACAGTGTTGTGCGTAAATAATCTGCGAAGCTCCTTTACGTTACTGACCCTCGTGTCAAAAAAGCATCTATTTATAGGAGGGGATATCATGTATATCCCCGCATACACATCGGGGACTTTCTTGGCCATCTTCTCCTTTTTATATATCAGATTGCAGCAGTATATTACTTACAAAAGCACTTTTACAAGAAGTTTACAGTGCAACTCAGAGGTGCAGCGTAACTTAAAATATTGTAGGAGAGAGAAGGAGGCACAGCCATGAAGGATATTCATTTCGGTTCAAAAGCTCTGGGCTTTTCTTAGAGATCGTATTTGCTCTTTGACGACCAAAGAAGCTCCCACAGGCAGCGGCTGTGGTCAAAAGGAGCCGAGAGGGCTGTCGGCTCGAAGTTTGTTTGCAAGGAGCACAATTTGTCTTATAAAGGACTGCAATGGATGCAGTTTAGTTAACTTGTGACTTACCCCCTAACAGAGGAAGACAGAAGCTAGCTTGTGTTCCAGCAGCACATCCGTTGGAGTTTTGCTCCCCGGTGTGCATTTCTCTACAAGGGGCTTCTGGAGACACACGGAAAGCGAATGAGTCCAGGGCCTCACAGGAAAGCAGGACTTATTTGCTCTTACTTGTCATCATTTGTCAAGATTGTTTTGTGCTTCTCTCTTCCCTTTGCAGAGGCTATAAATAGACGTTTGGTCTGGGACCTGATTCAGGAAAAGCCGGTGTCCCTTTTTATAGCCTTTGCATGACACAGCATGTAGGCGTCCCAAACAACACAACCCTCTGTCTGCTAGAAAACACATGTATTAGATTAGTTTGGGGGAGGAAGGGGTCACCCTCCTGTCAGTAATTGAAATGCTATTACAGATGAGCTGCCATGATTATGGCGCGGAGTGACTGAAAGGTGACTGCAGCCCTGTGATGTGGCCGACTCCTGTCCCGCTGTGGAATTCCAATGCTAATGAATCGTGAATGGGGGGCCTCTTTGGAAATGCAAGCATGGCGAACAAGCTGGAAGGACCGCCGTGTGTTTTTCTGTCGGTGGAGTCGTCGCTGCCCCACTCACCTGACCAAATCACTGTACTCGATCAGAGGCTCGAGGTGTTTTAGTCCCTGAATCGGCACTGAAAATCACAATCTGGGGTCGTGGGTTGGCCCATCGAGCCAATTTCGGCCAATGCGTGTTGTAAGCGAGAAGCACCCCATAGCAGATTGTCAGTGGTCGAGTGAGAAGTGTCCAGCTCACCATTTATGTTTCAGTGGTTTGAGACCGATAACTTTGCCCCAAAGAGCTCAAGCGCATGAAGTCCCCATGAAGTCTTTTAACATTTAATAGAATCCATATGATCGGTCTTGAAGGCACTTTCTGATTAGCTTTGTGTTTTGAAATTTGACATCAGTATATTTTTCCAATGATTATCTCTGTGGAAGCCAGACGGCTCTTTGCCATGTCTCGTTTTTCCATCTTTGGTAAACGAAAAACTACTACGGTACCTGTGACTCGATTGTGAAAAAAGATTATGGCTGATATTTGCAAGAAAAAGCCAAAGGAAGGACTCACATCTTTGCATCTGTTCATTTGACAAAAGAATGAAAAAAAATTGTAGTGATGCCTGCGCACCTTTCTCATTTTATTTGCTCTTTTACAACCTTCTCTGTTGCATGTGAAACTGAAAAACTGGGTAGAATTGCTTGGACCCTCAGCTTTACTCTTCACATTGGCGCCTGTCTTCTCGATGCACTTGAAAGTCTTCCCCTCCTCGACAATCTAGCGATTCATTTGAAGTCTTGCTTGCGCAGAGTGTCGCTCCTTTTGCTTCCATTCAGTGTCGAGAATAATCTCAGGGTGACAAGGAGATAAAAGTGGGATTGCACATCTGAGGAAGAAGTGACCCTCCAGCCAGCGTCTCCTGGAAGCTGGTGCTACTAAAAGAGCGCAAGCTCGCAGTCCAGATCAGACAATTTAGGTGTATCACTCTGTGTGCTGGTTAGCATGAACCTTTTTGTGCTCCAGAATGTGAGCATTTCAGAAGAATGACCTGACTTGTTGCCTCAACTATGCTTCTGCCTAAAAACTATAACCATGAACATTAACTCTCCAGCAGTTCCTCTCTTAAAACAGAAACAGACATGGTATTCAGATATTCTATTTATTTACAAGTGAATAGATCAATGGTATAGCATTTAGATCAATAATCCATCCTCATTTGTTTGAACATGCTATGAAGAAATGTTGTAATTATTGTTACATTTGAAGCTCTTTCAGTTCCTTTATTATGGTTATTTTTAGGGAATGAAAGACAGCAGGATACACAAGATAAGGAACTCAAACCTGTTCCATTATAGCAAGAAGCATGCAAATGTTACAGTCTTTGTCACAGAGATCTTTGAGATGTTCTTCAAATGGCTCTAAAAACTTCTTTTTCAGGCCTGGTTGTTTATCTTCCTTTTTAATCGGTTTTTTATTTTGTTACATTTTCTTTTCGGGCACAGGGTAAAGGTATGCAGGAGACATGACGGTACATCGTTCTCCCCTGTGCGGTTTCTTCTTTGAAGTACAACATTGTAGAATGGCATTTGGCTGTAAATCCTTCCCATTTACATTCTTTACTGAGAAGATCCACAAAAACAAACAAGTGAATGAACACAACAAGAGAGGATGAGTGCCAGTGTAGAGCATTAAACAGTGGAGAACGTGAAAGGGTGATTAGCAGCCTTCCAAGTTCTGAGATACAAAGCAAGATTTTTAGATACAGCTTTTAAAGAGTATTGGTGCATTAAATGGGTTCATTGACTGTAACAGGTAAGGTTACAAAATGTGATGCACATGATGCAACTGTAAAGACTGAATTACTGTTAATACACAAGATATTAGATTATTAGATGTAGAGATTATTTAGTTAGCTGGTAAATATGATGAATGAAAATGATGAGCAATTTCTATTTCAGGTGTGTTGTCCTTAAATATTTTTTTAAATTCAACAACAGCAACTGGATCAAAAAATAACAGGCACATCTATTATAATACAGGTATCCCCCTCCTTATGAGCGCAACACGTTTTCTTAGAAATTGACACGTAAGGAGAAATCTCTGAAGTGGGGGACGTAATTGCCATTACAGCATGAACTTTGAAAATTACCCCTAGCTCTTGCTATCTGAATCATCCTTATCTTTGGTTGTAACTCTAAAGTGTATTAAATAATTAAATATAAATAAATAATGACTCTCAAGGGACATCTGTACTTCCACGTGTGCATTGTCTGTGTGTACTATAGTAAAAAGTCTGCAGTATTCCTATGACTTGTTATACAGATCAAATTTTAACTTTATCTGGCAGAAGAGAATTCATTGTTTGGGTCATTTGAATAGAGAGGAAAGTTTAAATATAGACCAAAAGATCAAAATGCTATTAAGTGATCTATTTTTATTTATTAAGCTCAGCCTCTCTGAGTTTGTTTGTTGTTCTTTATCCACAGCTTTGTTTTTCAAGACACAAGCTTAAAATGTGCCACTCAGGTATTTAACCCTAAGTGATGTTTTTGCGTAAAGCTCATTAATTCCAAAAAAGGCCACTTACCGTTTTAAAAGTTTTAAATTTGATCTCTGACAAGACTTGGAAAAGTGGGACTAGTGACATCACATGCAAAATGTACATAAAGACTACTGATGGATTTTCTCGCCCCACACACACACACACACACACACACACACACACACACACACACACACACACCAATGTACTAATTTCAAATAAGGTTTAAAGCTAATAAAGTACAATGATGAATAATTTGTTATTACTGTGTGCATGTTACTATGGCCGGTGTGCATGTTGCTGTCAGTGTCATCTGCGTGTTTGACCACAGAAGCCATTAGCTGTTATATGTAGACAAATGAAAGTGTAAAAAAAAGAAATGACATTATACATGGCACCGTACATATTAATGAGTAGTACATTTTGTACATATTTTGTTGTTTTTCCTTTCCTATTTGACTACAATTGGTGTGCAACACTCTCTGTGGCATTTGTCTGTCTGACACCACTAACAACACTTGTGTACTAAATGCAACCACTTTAATGATAAAACAGTTTGGTGATTATGTAATGTGATATTACTCTTTACCTTTCCACAGCTTTGCTTTTGTGACCCGGGCAACACTGGGTATCTTCGCTAGTTAAAACTTAAAGAAATGAGACTAAGTCAGTGCAATCCTTGAATACTTGATGTCTGCTGAAAGTTTCTTACCATAGCCCGTTTAACATTTGTCCTGTATCAGTGAAAAGGAAAGGAAGCACTGAAGGTATATTTGCTCCTCAGGTCAGTGCAGTTCAGTGAGGTTTTTGTTGGTTTCTGCAGCGTGTTGTCATTGAAGCGTGTTTACAATCAAGTGCCACAAAAAGGAGTCTTGCACCATTCTCGAGCTCACATTCCGGTCAGAATGACCTCTCCCACCCCTTCATTGTTTCACCGTAACCCAAACAGTGTGACAGGGTCCCCTTTACAGGAGGTGTTTTTTTTCTGCTATGACTGACAGGCCAGAAGCTCCAGTCCCTTTTACTTATTTATGGTCTCAGCCGTGGAAACCTCAGGCCTTTCGATGGATGGATGACTATGATAGACTAACCATTCCAAGAAGTTAGCATAACAAAAATAGGCTCATTATTTCCTACTCAGACACTGCGTTGGACAGTAGTGAAGTCTTGATGTTGTACCCTTGAGCCCTGTGGCATTAGCTTGAATATTTCAGTAAATATGCAGCTGCATAAATGGATAAAATTTTCTTTGGATCAAAGATCTTGCTTAAAAATGTAGTAATAACTAATGGCTTCACTTCAGTTTATTATTCCTTACATATCTTTCTTTGCTTTTTCCCCTCTTCCGTCCACCCGTTGTTTTCCTCATGCTTCTACCAGCCCCTATCGCTGTCTACCCTGCAGGCTGACTGCCTGAATTCCCTGTTATGGGTTCACTGAGCTGGTATGCGGCAGGAATCTTTGGATCAAGGTAATTTCACACTCCTCAACATTTTCCCAGGCTGTTAAGCCCCCCCCCCTTTACCTTTGTGCCACTCAGAGAGTAAGATAACCAGTGACTGTGTAGCCATTAAACACGCAGCAGTAGACAGGAGTGCTAAATTACAGTGTGACAGTTTGGATTCCACTGGGATCATATTATCGCAGCCCGACTTGAGTGTGGGACTAGACAGGAAATATATACCGGATGCGGAAATCGTTTTGAAGTGAACTCTGATTTGTGGTTTGGGAGAGTATGGGATTTTGGGTGTATCCGCTGTGTGTGTAGACCCTTTGTGAGTTGTGTAACTTCCATTGATCAGTTGAAAACGTGTTTTTCACTTTGGAGATTTACGATAGAGGCCAGATTCTCTGGCCTTTCGCAGAAACCTGCATGAATGTTCCTCATTCATTTCTGCCTGTGAAAGGCATCTGTGAATAATGCAAAGGTACCATGAAGTTCAAACTGTCCAACAGTATCACAGTAGAAGGATTTCAGCCTTATCAGTAAACATGCCTGTTTACCCAACATATTCAACATCTGGCCTGTATGAAAATTAGAAGCAATGCTCTGTTGCATAATTAATCACTCTTCCAGTTTTGCTTTTATTTGCCACCTGTTTTTATTTGCCTCATGCATTTCTTTCATAAGCAGGTGGGGGTCACAAGCAGCAAGACAAACTTGGATGTCAGCCCAATATCATGGCTGGTTCCACACAAATGCCTCCTGTTACGGTTTTTTCTAGAGTTGGGGGCATGTTAATCTTTTGTGGGTGAGTGGATTGTTGGTGACTCACCATGGTGTTGCTGCTACAGGTTTCACTTCCCAAAAAGTGTCGAAAATGGTCTTCATTAGGAGGTATAGGTTAAGTTGAACAATCCAACTTTTCCTATCCCACCAAAATTGAAAAGTTGTTAAGCTAAAATGAATTGAAAGCATTATCGTGTTTTCAACTTTGTGATGGACCTCAAGCCCTTAGCCTGGGCTGAACCCTCTGGGTTTGTTTCTTACTGCAGGTGGCATTCAAAATTGCATTGGATCCAGATTTAGCTTTTTTTTTGAGTGTCAGTGGCAGTCCTGCGAAGTAGAGCACTAAGCTGATGAGCACCTCATCCAGCGCATGAAGGGATCACCCACAGCTCTACGTATACTGCATCACAGAGCTCCTCCAGGGTGAACTCCAGAAATCTGATAAACCATATGGAATGGCTTCTGGTGGGTTCATTTTAATTAAAATGGATCCGTGTGTCTAGTACTTCCTCTTGTTCGGGTTCTGATTTCCAGTGTCATCTTAACAACATATTAATATGGGAACCTTGAGGTGGTTCACAAATAGTCTGATAGCTTTGCACTGGATATGACTTATTAGGTGAACTTAAAAATGGTTTATTGGGGGTGAGGTGTGCATTGCACATATACAAAAACAGCACACCTTCATCCAGTTACACTGAGTGTCCAGTTTATTAGCTCCACCTATCTAGTAAAATGTTGCACCTCCGTTCGCTTTCAGAAGAGCATTAACTTGTCTGGGCATGGATTCTACAAGATGTTGGATGTGTTGTGCACAAAAGTTGTACCATGTGAAAATTATTGTGCTGCATAGTTTCTCCATATTGGTCGTCTGCGTGGTCTTGCCGCAAGCAGCCCTTTCCACTTCATGCCGAAGATGCTCGATACAGTTAAGACCCAGGAATTGTGCATGATTCTGAAGCCACCACCAGCCTGCGCTTTTGACACCAAACAGGACGGCTCCACGGACTTGAATTTTTTCCATTCATCCGTGGTCCAGTTTTATTGCTCCTGTGCCTACTTGGAGGTGTACTTTCTTGTTCTTTGCTGACAGCATCAGTACCATGGTCTTTAGCTGTTGTAGGCCATTGCAAACAGAAGTCCAATAAGTGGTGTGTTGTGACGTGACATTCTGCACACCGATGTTGAATTCGGAAGTGATTTGCCTGGTTGTAGCTCGTATTTTTGCTTGTATGATTCTCGTCATTCTGCTTTCACCCTTGAAACAGTTGACTGTGAAAAGCTCAGGGTGCCAGCTCTTTTTGAGATGCTAGAATCTGTACACCTGGTACCAAATATGCCACATACAAGATCACTAAGGTTACTTGTTATGCCCATTCAGAAGCTCAATTGTGCACTGAGGCCAGAAATGGTGGTCTTCATGATTTGTACTATACATTGCGTTCATGTAGGGGATGTACCTAAGAAACTGACAACTGTACATTGAAAGCTTATACAGGCACCACTGGGCTTTGTTCCTGGAAAACACAAAGGTTTCAAAACCCTAAAGTGTTGATTCTATTCACCCAGTTAACTTGCAGCTTTTGGAATCCCATTCACAGTTGGGTGTGAATTTGTCAACAGGTATTTGTTTTTACTGTGAACATGCAAGTATTAATAAAGTGAAACCCTGTGTGTGTGCAGCTTGTGCAATAACATAACATGGGTTGAAATTCTTTTTCTCTTTTCCCTTTCTCTGCCTGGAATTTAGGAGATAAATATTTGTAAATAAGATCCTGCTGGGGGTGGGGCAAGCTGGAATGTCCCCCACCCCCACCTTTCCTACAATCAATAAAGTAAGATCTTAGCCACCTATAAAAAGCCACCTATGATGCCTTTGTTTACAAACCTACATGCCAAGTATAACATGGAGAAGTGAAAAAAGTGGGTGAGAGTAATAAGGATTCAAAAGATCTTTGGACTCGAGCCCACTGATATAGGCACAGGCAGGTGGTCTCACGTCGCAGTGAGATTGAGAGGAAGAAGGTTTCCTAGTGTTCCCTGTGGTAGCACTGACACTTTTGGGTCACACTGAGGAAGGACAAGAGCACAAAGGGTTAATAGAGAAGCTTTATCAGGCAGGTCAGGCATGTGAAAGGAGATGGGATAGGAAGGTAAAGGAACCTCAAACAGACACACCTCCACTGCCCGTGTTCTTTGCTCCTCATGCACAGCAGGCACTGTCTATGTGATGCACCCTCTGTGAACCCCGCTCTCCAAGCTATGCGTTCAAAGTGTTCACGTTCGATGTGTCTACACAGCACAGGATTTTATCTGGTCTCTGTGCCGACAGCAGTGCGTTTGTCGAACCCTGACAGTTATTCTACATCACCCTTAATACCTCCATTGCTCCACTCACTGCCAGTTCCCGAAATGTGTCTTCAGACCTGTGCATTTCTTTTACAAGAAATCTCTGTACAAATGGTCCTTGAATTACAATGGTCTGACTTAGGATTTTTTGACTTTACGATGAAACGAAAGCGATATGCATTCAGTAGAAACCGTACTTTGAATTTTAAATTTTGATCTTTTCCCAGGCAAGCAATATGCGGTACGATACTCTCACGATGCTGGGTAACAGCAGTAATCCACATCTTCCAGTCTGCCATGTGGTTGCTAACATATACAACTGATACTCTACAGTGTTCTGTGTTGCCAGTGTTTTTTTTTTTATACCCCCCGTATCTATGCTGTGTTCTGTGCTTCCATCATGTCGATGAAAAGCACATCTGTGTCTCATAAAAGTGGAAAGCCCATAAAAACTTTAAGGTAGGCTAAGCTAGGCTATGATGTTCTGTAGGTGTTATAGCGTAGGTGGGTGGAAGCAATTGCGAGACACCATGGTAATAAGTTTAAGCTCCATTAAACTCTTTACTGAGTGTTGTTTCTGACAAAGAGCGTTGCTGTTAGCTGGAAATTAGCACTAAACATTAATGATTGGCAATAACCAAAAACGGAAGATGCCACAATACAAAATAAACAAAATACAAGACAAATGCAAGACAGTAGTTGCAGGAGAGTTCACAAGGGGCAGCGGAAACTGAGCATTGATAGGAAGTCCAGGTAGGAACTAAATCCCATTCGTGATTGGTTCCTACACCAATCAATCAATCAGTCTGAAGACAGGGACAGAGAGACCGCCTATGTTCCATTGCTGAAGTGGCCACAGGCGTGACAGTAGGTTAGGTGTATTAAATGCATTTTTGACTCACAATATTTTTGACTTATGATGGGTTTATCGAAATGTAACTGTAATATGGGGACTATCTGTACTTCTTTGTGGGAAAAGAAGCTGAAGGGGTTATTTTTCATGACAGCCTTCCATTCATGACATGACAGCCTTTGATAAGTTTGAAAACATTTGATGTTCTCCTCACATTCATGATACCTTAAACCATCCATCAACATTATCATCAACCACTTTTTATCCTGGTTGGAGCTGTGGCATTCCAGAGCCTATCCCAGAATCTCTGGGCACTAAAGTAGGAAACTACACTCTGGATGGGATACCAGTGTATGCAACAGGCTAGCCAATATGCATTATGGGCAATATAGAGCCCCCAGTTCACCTGAAACACATGTCTTTGGACTGGGGGAGGAAAACAAAAAGACAGAAGGAGAACATGCAAACACAGTCTGATCTGGATTCAAATCTACACCCAAACAGGCCAAGAGGTCTGAAGCAGCATTGATCTACTTGCTGTACTACCATGCCAAAGTTTTAAACCAGCATTACATAATGTACAGCAAGAAGCATGATGGGTACAATGCACAGTTAAAGGTGGGAAAAAGCATGTTTGCATGCACAGCTGAGTGCTCTGGATTCAAGATCCATTCCTCACTTTTTCTTGGAATTCTTGGGTAAACTCATGAACACTGGAACTGGGTTGAAAAAGTGAAGTGGGGTGGAGGTGTGCGTCAGCAAAGCTGAGCGTAATCATAGCTTTTGAGAGAATTGCGTGACTGCCTCTGCTCTGTTTATTTATTCAACGCTAATCCGCTAAAGCGGGAGTGTAAAAATGTAACAGGAATATGTTGTTTTAATTTTTTTTTTGATTTCATCTGAAACATTTAACACCTTTGCATGTTGATTCTTTTTGGGTGGGCTTCTTATTCTTTGTTGTTATAGATTCACTCATTGACTTATGGGAACCTGTTTGTGAGTATTTACAGCGTATTTTGCATCCAGGGGCAGGCACGTGCGCGCACGCACACACACACAAGCATTACACATACCTACACCCATGGGGTGTGAAGTACTTCTACTTAAATTGGGCTTTAATTTCTGTACACACCTTTACACATATAAAGGAGGTGTGTTTATTTTCCCTGCAGTCATTGTGCTTGACAAGGCTGCTTGTCTAGGCTTTTGTCTGCCTCACTGATCTTTATTCTTTATATTTTATTCCTTTATTTTTAAGCAGTCAGTCCATGCTACCTATTCAGGTATTTAATTTTTTATTGCATGTTCCGTACTTGGTTATTTCACATGTTCATCAACCGTTGTTGAATCTTTCTGTATAACTATTTATAGAACACAAAATAAACATGGCTCTTCTTTTGAAATTGTTCTGCAAAAGAGATTATTTTCAAATTGTCACCAAGAAACAAAAATGCATGCTTTCACTGCTTACAGCATGAGTAAACTGGGGTTAAACAAGTGTGAACATATAATTTTGAAAATAAGTTGAAAGGACTTTGAAAACGTCAGTTCTGGGCAGTTTTTCCTCTATGAAGTTATTTCCTGTGCAAAGCTTTCACTGGATGTTAAATAAATTTGAAAGTGTGAGTGACACATGGAAAATCATTATACACATTGTAGGATTTAATATGTTTGCTCTTATAACTCTTTCTAAGGTGAACTGTAAGCCTTACTATAGTATGATGTGTTGTTGGGGGGGGGGGGTTATAGACAAGTGTACATCCTGTTAATTTCTTATTCCCAAAATATAAATTCTCATATCTCAGTGGAATTTGTTTTGCATCCTGAATTTTTTGCAAAAAAAATGTTTAGCAATGTTACTGCTTCCTCGCTGCTGTTTTGCCCATTTTATTACACTTATGTCAAGGATTTTATCCAAAGGAGACATTTTGCTGTCACATAAATACTTGAGGTGCAGCGTTCCCAGTTTACTGTACATTCCATAGTTTACAAACACAGGATACACATAAGCAGATCACAACCCGAGCTGTACATATTTTAAAACGACTAAATATATTTTAAGAGACAATTCCACATTCTGAATAAATGGAAACTTTTTTCTTGTGTCGTTATGGTCATTAAGGCGAAAGATAATTTTTGCTCAAGATTCCATCTTGAGCAAAAATTGCTATGCTGGATACGTAATATAAAATATGTCTCCAAGACATATTTTATATTACGTATGCAGCATAACAGTTATAACATTTTGCCCCCCCCCCCCCGCAAAATTGATAGCGCGTCAAGAGATCGTAATGAAGTTTTAAAAGATATAACCTTACGGGCGCTTTCTCGATATCTTGTATCTTTTTGTCGGGACCTTTATAAAGAACTGGAGAAACATTTTATGTTCGTAAACAGATTTATTGATGAAAAGGCGCATCCGGGAAGGGAAATGACAGCGTCAGGGTCCACGTGTCCGTTACATCGCATATTCAAAAGTGCTGCGTGTGGAAAAGCACACTTTAACTGTTGCACAAGTAAGGTAACTATTTTAACTTTTTTTTTTTTTTTTTGTTCTTGACTAGAATCACCATTTCAAGCCAAACTGAAGAAGGACATCAGACCAGGAGAACAGGGGGTGTTTCGAATGAATGCACTTTACAGGAAGTTTAAGCGCTTTTGCTACCGATCAGGTGAATAAATTTATGGGGGTACGATGACGTCACGAAATATTTACGATTTAAAAAAATTTCATTTTAACGTCGGGATTAATGTACTTTCGGGGCTTCAGCTGCGTGTATAAATCGGTGTATTGAGTACGAGGCGTGTACCCGCATTTACACATTCAATACCATGGTAGAGTTTCTTATTGACGAGGTAGTCGGGCGCATGCTGCACCTCGATATTTACCTTCCTAGGTTGTAAGCCTGACTTTAGTCACTTTGAAAGGTTGCGTTTTGACAGGTGTTTGCTCTTGTAGATTTAAAGTAGGAACGTATAAAACGGTGTAGTAACCTGCAACGTTGGCTGTTCAACAAGAATTAATATAGTCAACGGGATGCCATTTTTTTCCCTCCAATGCGGACTGCTGACACTTTTTAGTCAGGAAATGCGAACACCCAGGTATGGCTTTGTGTATGCACACACCTTGAAAGTTCGCCGGCCGTAATTTCACCTGACGAAAAAATATTTGGAACAGAATCTCCAAAACGTACTGAAAACAAGCCTATTTATTTTTAATGTCCCGCACCGTTGAGTGAACGTATGACAGAAAATGCAGCTTTTTGTGTTGCTCGTTCATTCTTGAAATCGCAAGACAATTTGAATAACTGCTAATATATTTTGGACAAATGGGGGTTTTTATGCAATCCGTTTGTTTCGCTGGTAATGTTCTGCGAAGCGGAGTGATGAAGCGCTCCGGTCCGGTCGTCGCGCCGTGGCTTGCGTTCCACTGTCAAGCGACGACAACGTGCGGTTCCGTCTTGCGGCGCGGGCGGAACCGGCTTGCAGGCGCAGCAGCGGCAGCAGCACAAGTCTGCCCAGTAACAGCCCGGCTCCTCATTGGCTGCGCCAGCTGCGACAAAGGGGAAGGAAACAAACTAGAACAAAAAAGAAAAGGCTTTTAAGGAAATATTTGAGCCGTTCCTCTCTTCATGGTGGCGTCCCGCTAAATTTCGCGCAGCACCGGCAGTGGATTCTGTTGCAGGACTGCGGGCGGCTCAAGGCGCGTCCGCTAGCTGTCCAGCGTTCAGCCCGAATCGCATGCGCCGCTTTTTGACCCGTTGGACACCTGAAAATAAACGCTTTACACAACGTTATGCAGCACGTGTTTGTTTTGAAAGCAGCGCGGACAGATGTGCGCACAGTATTTTAAAAGTTGCGTTCCTTCTTTTCCATGGCGCTTCGATTCTCTAAAAATGTATTAAAATAATTGCACTAAATAGAGAGAGAGAGAGAAATCTGGGATAGGATACCTATACGCAGGTGTTTCCCCCGCCTTTTCTAAACGTTTATATTGTGCCTGTGTTATTTCTCCATAACTTAGAGATGTTCGTATATTTATAAACATATAAAGATGAAAGAAATGCACGTGGTTGTGGGGGCGCTGCAAATTTACAGCATGGAGTAGGAAGTCGCGAACATTCCTAGAAAGCGGGCTGCCGGGTATAAACCGAGTTTATAGGAGACACACACACAGAAACGGGCAAAAAAAAAAAGCTGTCTGTGGACAGAAATAAGGCTAAAGATGCTGTGAGTGCTGTATAAGAAATAGGTCGTATGTTTTATCTTCTTTTCTAACATCCTTTAACCTGAACCAGCTGCACCCAACAGCCAGACCCAACACACACACACACACACACACACACACACACCCCAAATATTCAGCCCAAGTGTTTCACCCACCCGTATTGCCCGCTAGGCGACATTTTTCATATCCACATTAACACTGTTCGCTGAGCAAAAAGTTTTCTGTGCAACTGTTAAAACTATGTTTGGGGTGTCACTGCAGTTTTTGCACGCTTGTGCATCAGACTAAGGTGCTCCGGATTGGAGGGCGACACGAACACAATGTAGTTGTCACTTTATGTCGCTAAGACAGCGAGAGACCCTCAACTAGGACTTTTGTGGCCGAAGGACGTAGCCACTGCGCCCGCGCCGCCAGCACGCGGACCCTCGTCATACGTCACTTGCGCGGCCCTTCAAAAGCGGAGGAGGCACGCAAAGAGAGAGAGAGAGAGAGAGAGCGAGAGAGAGAAGCAAAGAAAGAAAGAAAGAGAGAAGCTCGCAAGGGGCAGGAGGCGGACAGCCGGACAGCCCCGTAGGCTCACTGGTGCGCTTCCTGCTTCCATTCTCTCGGTTTTTTTGCTTCTTTCCCCCCCTCCGTTTCTCATTCATGCCCCGCTCCGAGCCTGTTGTGCGGTCGCTGCGCGTTTCGGCTGCCTGAGAGGGGATCGCGCTGCGGGCGGCGATGGAGCTCCTGTGCGCCGAGGACGCGACCGTGCGAGCCCGCGTGGACCCGAACCTGGTGCACGACGACCGGATCTTACAGAATTTGCTGCGCATCGAGGAGCGTTTTCTGCCGCACAGCTCCTACTTTTCGTGCTTCCAGAAAGACATCCAGCCTTTCATGAGGAGGATGGTCGCCACCTGGATGCTCGAGGTTCGTGCGCTTCTCCGCGCAGCACCTACTCGCTGCAGAAAGCTTGGCCAACAACTCGCTAAAGTTGTGCTGTTAACGCGAAGGCTGTCTGTCCGCCTCTGCCGGGCACTTCTCCGCCGCCGCCTGAGGCGATTTCGGAGCCGGTCGGAAGTGGGAAGCGAAGATGGAGGGAAGCCTGTAAATACGCACACTTAATAAATGTCTGCTACTTGACTTCGTAAGGTTAGACGGGAAAGGAGCCAAAGTGTTTTGGCTGTGTGTCGTGTGTCTTTCTGTGGTAAACTTATCCGCACACACGTACGCAGGGACTGGCCGTGTAAAACCGTGTAAGGTAAACGCCATGTTGGTTTTTTTAGCGCCGCTCTTCACACGGCTATAAAGAACCCAAAGACACCGTAACAGCTGTTAAAACTAGAATTTTGACATGGCTGAGGGTCTACGGTATCCGTTTTGGCCACAGATGAGTGTGTCCACGACTGTGGCGTGTGTTACCGTGTGTGTGAAGTGCTGGCGGGCCGCGCTCGGGCTCCTCTCACGGTGCATCACCACACATTTTGGTTCGATAATCGATAATCGACGGAAAATTACTGCCCGGGAACCGTCGGAAAACACGGGGTACAATTTGAGCTCTATTTTTATGTCAAATTTGTTCATGTTTCTCGCTCCCAGCATTTTAAATAATTTTTTGAAATAATTATTTCGTCCGGGCGGTGCGGAGCTCCACGGCAGCCGCACGGCAGTCGAGTTTAATTTTAGCGTTTTCAACTCGTTTCCACCGATTGAAAACTTTGGCAATTGTCGGGAATGATGTAGAGAAGCCTGTAGAACATTATGGACCGACAACTGTCTATCAGAACAATTTATTTGTATTTTTAAATATTTTATGAAAACATGACGAATGAAAAAAAGCAGCTCGGTTCCAGCGGACGGGTGTTTTTTTGGCCGCGATTGGTTGTGACTTGAATTCATTTCTTAGCGAACGAACTGAAGGAATGTGAGACTATTGACAGCTTGTGCCAAAAATAGGAAAAAAAAAATATCCTAAACAACTTTTCCGAAGATCCGTTTTGATGGAATGATGACGTTTCATAATCGAAGTGTGACTCAGGGAAATCGGGTTGGTTTTTTTTTTTTTTTTTTTTTTGGTCAGAAATGGTTGTCCTCGATTATACCCTCCTACTGGTATATTTACCTTTTCCACGTCACACGCATTATGTAGTCATGTACAGATTAATTTTAATAAATATTCGGTGAATTTTTCTCGATGCCATTGTGCGGCGCCGCGTGGTCCAGCCGCTAATTTGGCCCCATTTGAACTCGTCCTCCCCCCCATCATCTTGTCTGCCTCCAGGTCTGTGAAGAGCAGAAGTGCGAAGAAGAGGTTTTCCCCTTGGCCATGAACTACTTGGATAGGTTTTTAGCCGTAGTGCCGACCAGAAAGTGCAATCTGCAGCTGCTGGGAGCCGTCTGCTTGTTTCTCGCCTCCAAGCTGAAGGAAACAAGACCTTTAACGGCAGAAAAGCTGTGCATCTGCACCGAGAACTCTATTAAACCGCAGGAGCTCCTGGTAAGCAGCACTGCCTCTGTGCCTTATTGTTTGTTAATATTTTTTATAGTACAGTATTTACTTTATACTAACAAGCTAGCAGCTCAGTATTATTGGTTTTAAAGTGTTCATTTCTGAATTTAACATCATACATTGCAAAATGACGGAAGTATTGTACCCTAACCTTTCATTATAACGCCTACTTTTCATCACAGTCGAAATATTTAGATGTACGCTTAACGACGTTTTATACAAAACCCTTCCAGGATCAGTGTCACAGTCTTGCGCCTTTTGATTCGGGATAGGCTCCGGACCGCCGCGACTCTGTTTAGGCTTGACCCGTCAACGATAATGTTTGGATGGACACTACATGTAAAAGTCACAAACGGGGGTCTCCTTTGAGGATAAATACAGCTTAAGCACTAGGTGCCTTAAGGATACTGTACAAGGTACAGTATTCAGTGCATAACTGGTGGCCCTAAATTATCTATGATGTGTGCGGCGGTCTCTATCGCCATCTAGTGACAAATATGTGTCGCCGAGCAGGGAGTTGGGTGTTGCAGTACAGCCGATGACCTGATACGAGGGTCATGACAATGCCCAAGAAATGCAGTATTTTCCATGCGTCAAGTTCCTTTGTCCTTTATCTTATGTATTAATAACCTCATCCTATACAACCCACTCTGCACTGGAATCTGCCAGCACCTACGTTAAAAGCTAAGTTTAATGTTCTAAGAAGACGCTCTCGTTACATTCATGGTGCAGGAGAGCCGAAAGACAGGATTTTGTGTATCCTTTGCTTAAGAGGTGTGGGTTGTAGACATCAGCTGAAATGTTTTGCAGAAGGCTAATGTGGATTCTGATGTTCCACCCACTAAAGACAGAGCTGCAGTATTCTCTGCTCTCTTTACATGGTGTTCATGGCGCTGAATGCTAGCCATTTTTTTAGACTGTGTGTGAGAAAGAAACCATGCCTGTTTCCTTTGGATCAGAGTTTATGTGATTTTTTTTTTTTTTTTGCATCTCCGATAAATGCTGGACCACTTACAGACGAGAGCTTAAAGTACTCGCTGGGATTCATCTGAGGTCGTAGTCTAATGTGCCCCCTGTCTCTGTGGAGCTATTTTTGTCTGTTATGGTTTGTCACACTTTTGGTAAGAGCCAGTAGCAAGCCAGGCTTGTGTTCTGTAGCACTGTGGAGTGTAATGTCTTTGGGCAGTTCTCCAGGTGCAGAATAGGGGACAATACAGTGGAGTCCTTTTAAAAAAAAGTGTTTGCCTTTACCTTACTGTTTTATGTGAACCTGGGGCTCTGATTTTTGGGGTAATTCAGGCTGAATTTAGCTTCTGTCTTGACACTCATTGGTGTAACACTGCCAGTTGAGAAGACCCAAGCGACTGCTCTGCTTGCTCTGTGGTTGAGCTTTGAGGCTGCAAACGCAAAAGGCATTGTACTGAGCCCAATGGTGCCAGGAAGTAGCATCTGCTTGAATAATCAGCCCTGCACGATGGGCACATTAAATAGCACCCCCCACCCCCACCACCCGCTGCATCAGATAAGGATTTCCTCTCCATCATTACGTAAACATCCCTTTTGCAAAGAGCAGATCCCACCCATGTTGTAAGAGAGGCTTGTCGTGACTCACTAGGAGCAGAAAGCTGGGCCTTAGAGCATGCTTCAATCATCTGTTCTGAAGCACAGGGCAGCTGCAGTCCTGGCTCGCTCCTGTGTGGTACTCTGATACCTATTGATGAGCAGGCCTCATGGGCACCAGGTGGAAGACCACGTCATGCCCCCAATAACTGCTTGTAGCTCCTTCCATGTCCTTGGGGCTAGAAGAAACTAGGCTTGCAATTTTTTTTTTTTTTTGGGGGGGGGGCATCAGGCAGGCCAGAGGTGCTCTAGAATTCTGCAAGGACATGTTCTGCTCCACCCTAGTGTGCTGTTAAAGGCCCTGTTAAGTTTAAAGTCCATGTATTTGTCTGGTGGGGAGTGGTGTGAAACTGTAACTGAGAATTGAACAGGCCCATCACCAGGACAGGGGCTGTCCCTGAAAGTGACACAGGGTTTTGATGATGACTGTTTGCCTGCTCCCTGACTTGCTTCAGTGAAGAAGGAAAAAGATCAGCTCTTTTTCTGATGACTAGTTCCAGTAAAAGCTGTCACACCGCCTTGAAGGCTACGGTTGCGACGAGAGGAACTTTCAGCAGGGTGCGGCAGCGGAGGAACCTGTTTCTGTAGGCCATGTATTCAGCATTACTTCCATGGTGTCGCTGACACAGGCCTGTGTGCTAAGGTCTGGCCACTGGTCCATTCATTGACAGCTCACTGTTTGTGACCACGAACACTGAGTCTGTGATAGCGCTTGATACATTTTCTCTTGAACAGAAGCAAAGAAAGTGGCACTTTTTAGTTACATGACTGATGCCAATTGTATGAAACATTCAATTCAGCACGACTGTGAAGTTAGTAGTATTGTCTGTTCTCCCATGTGATCAGCTTAATACAGTGAATGGCAATGTATGGACTAGAACATGCTTTGTCAGATGTCAAGTGACTGCTTCCTTGCAATAAAAAGCTAAACAAAAAATCACCATGCTTTTGGTATTTGCCACTTTGTTTCACTGTACACGTATGCTTTGAGACATGTGTTTTCACATGTACAAATTAAATTATTTAATACCTTTTTCCAAGTTGGAAAATACCAAATATTGGACAAACTATATTTGTACATCTGAGTAATGAGAGCTATTTACACTATAATAGTAATTACATCTCCAACTTTTGAGTTTTCACCTTAAGTAGATTTTCAGGAACAAACTTTGCGCTTATAAGTAGGGGATACTTGAGTCCTCCCTGTCCATGGTCAAGAGACTTTAATGCCACTAATATGCTGTGTGTGTGTGTCTTGCTCTCTCTCTCTCTCTGTGTGTGTGTGTGTGTGTGTGTGTGTGTGTGTGTGTGTGTGTGTGTGTGTGGAACAGATCCATCATGGTTTCATGCAGGCCTGTGATTTGACCAGCATCCCCCTATCACTTAGCTTGAAGTTATAGCATTGACAGTTCTGGATTGTACTTACACATCCATAGCCTCATAAGAATTTAGTAGAAAGCACAAGTTGAGGCTTAGAGTAAAGTTACACACTTCAAAAAGTTGCTCAACTGAAACAGTCCTGCAGCAGGTAGAGGTTAGTGTTGCAGAGCAACTGTGGATGTACTTAAGTGACTAAGGCACAGGGGCCGTTGCAGTGGAATATCTCGTGACTGGGCATGCATAGGTCACCAATGGGGAGAGGCAGTGTCACTGCCCCAGGTACAAGGGTCTACCAAGCCGGTCCCTCCAGCATTGCTTAAACCTTTTCTAAAAAGATTTGTGGAGTCAGCAATCAGGATGCTTTGATTATGGCAGTAAGAGGTTATGAGGAATGTCAGCTGACATTAATATTGATTTCTGTGTAACAGAGGCTTTCCCTACCTTACCGTGGTAATATTTTCCTTTTTAAAAAGAAAAAAAAACAGCATTATCATTTCAATGGTAAAAATTTAAACACAATCCTGGCTAGTTTATGCTAAATTCCTATTAAAGTGCAGTTACTTTAATAGTAACAAGGCAGGTTTCCTTCATGAATTGCTTTATAACACTGTATAACTATTCTTTCATGGTAGATATTGTGCATTTATCAAATGCTCATAAAACATGTATGCATGTAATTCTCAAGTCTTTATGTATTCATTCAATCAGTATTAAAAAAAAACCAAAATATTAAAATGAAAGAAATCAATGAAAACTGCAAATGAATTCACACTCACTGCATAAGCCAACATTCTGGTGATAGTCCAGACTGGAGCCATGATTACTGACTTGAAAATGACAGATGAAAATGACAAGCATAGGGGTAATGCATAAGTGCCCAAGATTATGCTGAGGTGGGTATAAGCTTACCATTGTCTGAAAGACTAGGTTGTGCATCCAGTTCTTGTGATGGAGGTTGACTCCAGCCATAAAATAATGCAAAGGCAGTGACAAGCAGATATAGGCAGCCAACATGAGCTGCAGATTCTAGTCAAGTAATGAAGGGATAAGGCATGTAACCAAATGGTTAAACTGTTAAGATGAATTGTGCTGTTTACTTATTGATATCTTTCTGTTAATTATCTGTATAAATTAGTGAAATGATCTCTAGGGTTTTAGTCTTAACCATGGAACAAACTTCTTTCTTCTTGCAGGACTGGGAGCTGGTGGTCCTTGGGAAGTTGAAATGGAACATGGCAGCAGTTACCCCTAATGACTTCATTGAGCACATCATCCGGAAACTGCCAGTGCCCAAGGACAAGGTGGTGCTGGTCCGCAAGCATGCACAGACCTTCATCGCCCTTTGTGCCACAGGTAGGACTGCTGCTGGGATACCTGGCCTCAGGTGCCATTGCTCAGGTGCACTGGTGGTCGTCTGCAAAAATCAGATGGCTTGAGGTGTTGTATATCTCAGGCATGTTTCTTTGGAAAGCCAGTTATTTCACTGCAGTTTCTGTGCTCATTTTAATGAGGCTCCCTGGTCTCCACATGACAGGTGGCAAAATCCAGGCAGCAACTGAGAACTGAGAACATCAGTTGTTCTGCATCTGCTCAGAGTGGCTTTGCATCGCCAGTAATAGAAAAGTTAGCCTCTAGAACCTTTGCCTAAATGGTGGTGGATATCTGTGGAGCAAAGGTTGGCCTAAACTCATTATGAGTTTTTGTATGGGAAGGTCTATTGTACCTTAGGTGAAACATTCTTAATATTGTGGGGAAACTAACAGAAATGTAAGCGATGGGGAGATGAATTTGCATCACTGGGAGTTTCTTCATGCTTATGTTCTCATGCTGCAGAATTTCCTGTAATACTACAGATGGTAAAGACCCAGTTCATGAGATGTGTGCTGAAAAAAACTGGTTTATTGGCCTGTCCAGCTGTGCTGTCTCTCAGTGCACCAGGAGGATCTCCTCTCTGAGGTCAAACTGAGGCCCATGGGAGTGGTGTGGAGGCTTAAATATCGATGCGCTGAAGAGGAGTGTTTCTTGCTCACCACTGTTATGCCTCAGTCACATTCTAGGGCACTCCCCTTTCAGGCCCAAGGTAATGAGATCCAAGACCGTACCCACTCTCACACTCAGTTCCCTTTCCCCTCCCAGTGTCAACCCCAAGCCTTGTTTTCTGATATGGCTACTCCATGGAGGCTCATTGTACTGACTGATAGATTTTTATTCAGTGGGGTAACTTGACGTTTGAGGGGCAAGTCTTGAAATGTTCTTCTCCTGATGAGGGCTTCCTTTCCTGATTTGGTAGCGATCCTCATCAAACTGATGCCTGATGATGTACTCTGGCTTTGTTGCAGATACTCACCACAGTCCTCTGCCTTTCTACCTAAGTGGAGTTTCTCTAAAATGTTGGTGTTCAGACCCATTTGTCAAAGAGGTGGCGTAATCGGGGTGATCTTTTTATTTTGTGTTATTGACAAAGGAGTTTAATTGATTTAAATGCCTCTCTTGGGATTGTGTTGTTGCGTCTGATAATGGGAACTAGGAAAGGGTCATTTGCCTGCATATTCCTTTTTTGCTAGGTGATTGACGTTAAAGACGCAGCTCTGGCTAGCTTGTTGAGAGACACAGAGTTACTTGTGAAATACTGGCCTCCATCCCACTGCTCTCGGACATGATGTCTTATGGATTAAGCCTTTCTGAAAGTTCACTGAAAAGAGTTTGAGGAAGGAAATTGTGTGAGGTTGAACTCAGTGATCCAGCTGCCACAGCTTCAGCTTTGTGACCATTCAGATTCCATTTGGAGCCCCCCCCCAGCCCCACACTTTTCTTTAACACCTTTATGAACTAGACTCGCTGTTGTTAAAAGCAAGAATAGAGAAAAGGAGTGAGTGTGATTGTGTGCTAGGGTGGGGGTGGTGGGCAAATGCAGTCCATTTTTATGGTCACCCACTCTTGATGAAACGGTTCCGTTAGAGGCGCTTGGTGGGATTCCGCGAGGCGGTGTCGGCCGGCTCAGTATTAATTAATAACGTGGACCAGCCATTCAGGGCTATGCAAATGGGCCGCGGCCTGGCTAAAGGCAGTGGTGAAAGCAAACAAAGGGCTGGCCCTTCATTTCATATGCGGAGGCATGTGAGGGCTGCACTTGACTGTGGTTTGGGGGGTGGAATGGCGGAGGCGAAACAAGCTCATTAGGGGAGATTATACTGAGTTCTTCCAGGGAGGCTCCAAGCATTCCTTGTTTGCCCAGACAGGGGCCCCGGACCTGCCTGCCAGAAATGGTGAACCCCTGGGGGTTGTACGACTTAGGCTTTTTGGGCCAGGTGCTCATGGCCAGGACCAGGCGTTATGGGGAGGTTATATTAGCCACCGATGTTGAACCAGAAGCAAGGTGTCGTGTTCACGCTCCGCTACAGGTTCTGAACTAATGTGAATGGTTTTCTGGTTGTTTGTTCCTTGGATTTTTTTTCTTTTTTATCGTCTGTGCGTAACCTTGTTATTTTGTTGGCAACAACCCGGTTGACTTTATTTGCCGGAGATCATCCCAGTCTGGCGTGTCAACAGTTTCTGATTATCAACTCCCAGCGCCGCGATGCCTTGATGTCTTCATTGGGGAGGTGCACGGCACAAGGTGAACCGAGACGAGCGCAAAAGAGTAGGTGTCACCCTTGAGCTGTTGCTAAGGGAATATTGGATTGTGCTCCTTCCCAATAGATGAACAATTCCCCTTATTCTTCACTGTTATAGAATTTCTGGCCACAGCTGATGAGTGACGCAGACTAACCTGAGAACTTGGTCTGCTCTCCAGGACTGAGCCTGTGGGCCCAAGCCCACAGTTTAGCTTGCAGTTTTCCACATTACTGTACATGTTTACACAGACACATATTTACTGAAGCATTCCCAGTTGAGTGGGTCTCTGAAGCACATGGTACAACGATAGTGCGCCTCCCAGGGGCACAAACCAGAACTTTTCTGCTCACAAGCTAAAGACTGATGAATCCCACCTTGAGAGCAGTTGAAAGCTGACAGGTCTTTATCCCAAAGGGTGGACTCTTTGTCCAGAGGACACTGTTTAGCTTAGTCTTCCCTACACCATCTGCTTGTTGACCTATGATTCAGTTGCAGCTGGACAGCAAGGCTGTTGCCATTAATTTTTGTAGACAAGCGAATGGACCAGGTCAGATGACTCAGTGCTTCCTGTGACTCTTTTCTCTGTTCTGATGTTGGTCTGGTGATGAACCCAGAGTTAGAGTGAAGTGCACTGACCCTGGATACTCACGTGAGCATTCTGTGTTTGTTTAGTACTCTCAGGCAGGTTCATATTCCTAAATTGGTGTCCTTTAGGCTAGCACACTGTTCAAAGTTATGGATAAGTACCGTAATTTCCCTTTAAATTTATACGGGACAACCTTGTGATCCATGGTAGAATGTTCTTGTCTGGACAGGCTTTGTGCTCCACAGTGCAGGAAAACAGCAGAAAAGGGTCTTTTGACCAAAGTAAATGTTAGCAGCCGTGGGGCTCGGGTTTCTACCAAATGCTGTTCTCACAAGGACCTCTTCCTGTGTGCAGCTGGGGCCTTTGGATAGGGACGCTGTAACTACTCCCAGGGTGTTTATCTAACGCTATCATTCACATCCTTTCTGAACCCCCCACCCCCCCCCCCCAAAAGGCCAGAGATTCATCCCAGGGCCAGTTCCTTCCATGCCGGCCCGCCCTGCCGCTCGAGCTGTTTTCTTCGCTCTGATGCAAGACCAAGGCAAATGGCTGAGAAGTGAGGCTGGAGGAGTCCTTCACTCGTGTTAGAGTAGCAGCGCTGAGCTGCCGTGACCCGGGCTGGGCGCCCAGTCCGTGACTCACCACTGAGGGATGAGCAGCAGCACTGCCCCAGCGGGTAATAAGAAAGACTCGTTCTCTTTCAGGATTTACTGTGGAGGGATCACACTGTGATTCCCACATGAAAGCTTCCGAGGCACCTCTTGCTGCTGGGGAGTCTCTACCGGGTGGTTCTGGAGCACTGTGTAGGACTGTCCTTGTTCACTTCTGGGCTTCTGCTGCCAGCACAGTCTGTGCCCTTGAAACCAAAAAGGCTGTTTTTAATCAATGGCTTACATGCACTTAAAGAACACAAGTACTTGGTTTATTGCTGTTTAAAACCATTTCTGGCTTTTTTTCAGCTTTCCAGGCCTAATGAATTTCCAAGTTGAGTGTGTATGCTGGGTACCCCCCAATGGGGGTGCTCAGGAGGAGAACAGCCCATTGACACAGAGGAAACTGGTGTCACAGCCCACCACAAGTGCTTTCCTTTGCACTTGTCCTTTCTCTGCTGTGAGCATGTGGAGAAATGCCCCTCCAACACACACACACACACACACACACACACACACACACACACACACACACACACAGGTATTCTCCCTGCTGTCTTACTGAAACAGGCATACTCGGTGGGATTGTGCTGCTTGGGTGTACAGTATGCATCCATAATGATACACATTTTCAGTTTTTATTTTCAAAGTTGTGAAGTAATCCTCGAGATGTTCAGTAATTAAAAAAATACTTTAAGGCTGCATAAGTCACTTCCATATAAGCCACTCCCTGGCAGACACCCAGCTCCTAGCACAAGAGTGGATAATAAGTTCGTTTATTTGTCAACACAGGCTCACAAGATGAGAAGGCTCCTGGCGCTGCATGCTAAGCAGGCCCCGACGGCCTGCCGCACAGCTATCAAAGGGCCTCCTCTTTGATTTGGGCAGAAAAGAAAAGGCAGAAAGGGCCCTTTGGAAAGGTGGCGGGCGCTTCGCTCTGCAGCTGAACCCGGCAGAGTGTGTTGATGCGGCAGCTGTTTATGGACCCCACTCCTGTCCTCGAGCCCGCAAGTGGTCAGTGGCACAAGGCAGGCGCTCGACAAGGGGATTGAGCCTTTTCTTCGGGAAAGAAAGAAACACGACAGGGCCCACGTATGAGTGGACTGAGAAGCACATTTGCACATTAGGTTACTTTGCCAGCTGTAGCAGAGCCCACCAGGTTGGTACCATGGGACAGGGGGAGCAATTGTCCCATACAGGGGAGCCCCCATCCATCAATGTGATGCCAAACAAATAGGAGACTCACTAGTGTACGCTTGCTGCCGTGGTCGGAGAGGCAGAGAGAGGGGAAAGGGGGGGGTAAGATCAGGGAGCTGACAGAATGCCTGACTCCTGTGTGTGTGTTTTTCTCTCAGCCCAGTTGCCTTCTTAGGCTTGCGGCCCATTCGCAAGCTGTCCTATTTGCATGCTGAATGACAGTGAGGGGAGCTAGCGGGGCTATTGAGCTTTGAGGCGCGAGCCCATGACGTGACCACACGTGGAAAAAGGACCTACAGCAGCGAACCTTGGCAGTGGGACTGTGCCTCTTTATTTGCCACCGTCCAAGAGCTGTGGAGTTTTTTCTCTCCCCCTTTTCATGGAGCACACGATTTACTCGGGTGAGGGAAGGGGGGGTTGGTGGCACTGGGGCAGGAAGGGGGGGGGGGCGCTTGTTGGGTTTGCTTTTCAGCTCCTTCGCAAGCCAGGCGAACCCTCATTATCCAGGGCCGCACTCATTAGCTCTCGCTGTGCACAGGCCTGATGGGAAAGTGCAGTTGTTTGTCGCCAGCAGATCAGTGTGTCAGACTAAAGAAGCGCAGGCTCACATGCCGCCAAAACGATCTGGGTTTTGCTGACATCCCTGCCTAGCCAGTTTAGCACAGTCCTTTTTTCCTTCAAAGTGTGGCAGCAAATGTAGGGAGCTGTTCTTGGACAATAACTTCAGTGCTCTTTGGGTGAATGGTGAAGGTCACTAAGTGCTAAGAATTCATGTGCCCCTCCATTTTCTCAGGCTGATAATGCTCTTTTAAATGCCCTTGCTTTAAATGCCATCCATGAAACCATTGATAACGCATTTAACTGGTACAAATGTCTGTAGCCACTTTGTTTATGTGTTATTTAAAGTGTAATAAAAATGTATAGGTTTGGATGACAGAACATCATTTGTTTTATCCAGCTTTGAGGCACAGTGTGTAAGTGCTTCTTTTGTTGCCCCCAGAATTTAGGTTCGCCATGCGGCCTCCTTCTATGATTGCCACTGGAAGTGTGGGAGCAGCCATCTGTGGACTCCAGTTGGATAACGGAGACCGATCGCTGTGCGGCGACAACTTGACAGAACTGTTGGCCAAGATTACCAACACGGACGTGGTTAGTAGATGGCTCTACACACATACGTGCACTTGTACTCTCTTGTCAAACCGTTTGGACTTCAACCACTATTCAGTACTTTCCTAATGATCAAAATCAAGAAATTGGTGCCTCAGGTCCAAATGACCCACTGTGCACAATTTGCAAGATGATAGCTGTTTTGCTTCCTGAGCTCAAATACAAGTAAGAACTGTTCTCATGGAATGAGCTGTATTGATCAACCCCTGTTTGATGTTTGTTAATGACCATAACTTTAATGTGCTGGTGGGTAGGTGTTTATCTCACAGTCAAGAGCTGCCAGAATAAACTCAAGTGAAGCAGAAAAAAGCCCAGTTATGGAGGCCAACGAAGATATCCAGCCAGGATTCGGTGAGGCTGTAGGCCAGTACCTCTTGGTCCAAACACACTGCTGCTGTGGAACCTGTTGCCCTCGCACTTCCCCCATGTGTAGGTTGCAGCTGCTAAATTTCCACAGGCCTGAGCTTGTGTTTCTCCAGCAACCTTCGTATGCCATGTGGTCCCTTCTGCTTGACCTTTTGATTTATGCAGGATCTCTCGGCCCTATCCTTAGAAGACAGTGGTGGTGTGGTTTGGCTGTCGCCACCCACCCCCACTGAGTGACACCACCGCCAGACTGCGTTTTTGTCCACCAGGGAGAAAAAGGAAGGAAAGTAGCCAAGGCATGTGAGAGCAAATGCTGGAGGGCCTGGGTGAGCCACGGGCAGCTCTGGTCCGTGCAGCTAGGTTTCACACACTGCAGCATTCCATGCTGAGGTCTTTAACTGCACCCTACAACTCATAGATGCTAGGGGGATGGCTGATGACCAGGGATTCAAAGTTTCCAGATTTGTATCTGTGTCTCCATTTACACCTTATACAGTAGTTTGTAATTTCCTTTTGCCAAGATGAACCTTACAAGGGTGTCATTTTGCGAAAGTTTATATTTGTGTGTTTTGGCTGAATGTGGGTCTAATGTAGCTATGTCTGATGTAAACAAGATGCTGTTTGTCACTGGCTGTTTTGTGTCTCGGCCTGCAAGTTAAAGAGCAAAAAAGGAAAAGTGAGGTTTGGGGTGGAATGAAACGGTTTTTTAAATATTTTTATTTTGTAGTTTGTCTGTGCTTCACTTGGCAGTGGCCCTTTGCTTATTCATCTTGTTAAGCTGCAATAACCCCCGACACACACGCTCATACACGTGCTGATAGATAGACGCACACTGTCTTTTCCTTTTGACCGGCTCTTTCCTCCACCTCACATGCATCTCTTTGAACATGGAACCGGAATTGGGGGGTGTGGTCTTAAAGGTCTAGGGAGTCAGTTTGGGTTTCATTGAAGATGTGTGCAGAAGCTTCTCAGCATTACTGACAGCTGCTCAGCTCACACAGGAAGTGGAGGGTGCATATCTCAGCTGAATGAGCGAGAGACTCACGCCCTGTGGACTGTGTGCATGAGGGGCTGTGACAAAGAAAGATGGGTTTTGCCTTTTTTAAAAAATTTTTTTTTTTTACTTTTTTTATTAGACCTTGCAGATGGATTATGCTTGCCTTTGCTCTTTTAGCCACAGCCAAGCAGAGACTGCCTGTTGGTCTCCACCACCTTTTTTTCATTGATCAGCTTTAGTTATTGTGCTGTATGCTTCTTGTTGGTTCTCATTTTCATTTCCTTTTTACTAGCTCTACTGGCACCATGATATTTTCTAATAGATCTGGTTGGGCTAGGGATCAACTGAGGGTTAGCAAGTATCTGAATTCATTCACTGATGTGCTTTTTGTTACACCGGCCTGCCAGGCACTTGTGATGCCTGTTCGGGTTTTTGAATGTATGACAGGTACATGTTTCTGCACCATTTGCTCAGGCAGTGTCCGGCTAGAAACTTGAGTGTTTCTCTGGAAACCCAGAAGCATTAAAGAGCCTGCAGTGTTCTTCTTGTTAATTGTGGCAATGTTGCAGAAATGTATCTTGCATCTCATTTCACTGGATGGTTGGAGACAAAATAAGCATGTTGTTCCTAGAAGAAACTGACCGCTTAAAACTTGAGCCTTCTGTCTTCCTCTTTGTGGTTTGTTGCAGAATGTGTTGTAGATACAATGCAGAAGGCTGCTGATAATAGCGCAGCACTAAATTCGTGAATGGAGGCCTATATTTATGTGCCCTATAACACTTTAAATATATTGGCCTGTAGGCCACCTACACAAAACCAACATTTTAGTTCACCAGAAAACACAGCAGTGTGCTTATTGGGACAAAGAGCTTCTTGTGGGTCCTTTGCTGTGATGGAAGTTGCAGAGATCAGACAGGACAGTAGTTTCAGTGTAGCTGTTCGTGGGATCAACCGTGGCCGTGTCTGTTGAGCATTCTGTCAGCCGTTACGTACATTTGGTCTGTAGGCTGCACATTAGACCCAGAGTTTCACAGGGATGCCTTGCAACTCCACAAACAGAATGTGTTTGTTACCAAGGCAGACATCTCCTCCCATAGCAGGGCTTTAGAGCCGTAGAATGGTAGGTGAATGCAGAAGAGGATCACAAGGCTGCAGTCCCACAAACATGCACCAGTGGTTGACACATTATTACTGCTTCTGGTAGGATCCACACAGTTTAGCCAAATCCTTTCCATTCTACAACCTAGCCACCCGACTCAGACCATCTCAGTTCTGTACTTAATGTTTTTCTCATGGCAGTTGCTGTTCTTCCCTCTTGGGTTTGATTTTTTTTCCCCCATTAGTGGTGTGTTTTTCAGCATAATAGGTGAGACTGACGGTGTTTGCATACATTATGCTGGAATCTTAATATATGGCAGCCACCATGTGAAAATCTAACCAGAGACGGAGATACTCGGGTATAGCTCAAGACAGGTGCTCCAAAAAGGACATTGATTGGATTGGCTCTCGTTGAGCAGTTTTCCCATTGTTATCCCAGTAGTCGTGGGTGTAACAACATTACTATATGGCCAAAAGTATGTGGACTCCCCTTCTAATGATTGAGTTGAGCTGTTTCAAGCAAACCCATGGAGTATAAAAACACATTCTAGACAATTGTATGCTTCCAACTTTGTGGTTACAGGTTGGGGAAGTTCCTTTCCTGTTTCAGCATGATTGTGTGTCGTCGTCGCCCCCCCGTGCACAAAGGGAGCTCCTTAAACACATGGTTTGACCAGGTTTGTGTAGAAGAACTTGAGTGGCCTGCATAGAGCCCTGACCACAACCCCACCGAACACCTTTGGGCTGAATTGGAACGCTGACTGTGAGCCAGGCCTTCTCACCTAACCTTACTGATGCTCTTGCGGTTGAACGGGCACAAATTCCCACAGCTGTGCTCCAAAATCTGGTGGAAAGCCTTCCCAGAAGAGTGGAGGCTGTTGTAGCAGCAAAAGCAGGGGGACTCCATATTAATGCCCATGGCTTTGGAATGGGATGTTCAGCAAGAACATATGGCTGTGATTTCAGGTGTAAGTAGACTTTTGCCCATATAGTATAACATTTCTCTTGTGGTACTTGCAGTTTTCAAAGGGCATCTGACTACTGTGAGTGCAGTGGGAGGTGTTGAGTGCTGCCTGGTCCAAACCCTAGCTGAGTTGACCCCACACTGGTGGCAGGAGCCTGTCTGACTGTGCTGGCGTTTTGGGGCAAAAAGCTGCCTCCATCCAGGCCATCCAACTGCAGCACAGTTCAGTAAAGGTGTTGGCATAGGATCTGCTAACTCCATTTGGTCACAGGAATTTTTGGTCTGATTAAAATATTAAAACTAAGATTTAACAACGGATCAGTTTGCCATAAGCTTTGCCGTAATCTGTCCCTCCCCTTTTCGTCTTGTCCCAATAATATGTTTGCTTGTACTGGGTGTCACATTCATTTTTATGCATTTATAAAATGCATTGTACTGAAATTCTGCCTCACTTTCAAAAGAAGGTGACAAGTTAATAATGTTGACTGAAAGTTTTTACAGCTTTGTTGAAGGAATAAAATAATTTGAAAAAGTGCTCTGGTCAATTTTATTTTTTGGAGGACATGGTATCTAGAATATTGTCACATAATTTAAAAACTGGTATTAAAAATCAAGTCATATCCTGTTGAAAATGCATTGTATGAGTCTGTGCAAATAGAGCTATGACTGTATATGGTTTGTTTCATTTGCTCTGCTCTGACTAGGTGGAACAGTACCATCCTAGTTTTTGTTGCCTTGTGCCCGGTCCCATCATATTGTGCTCCTGTTCAATTTTGGAACATACCAGAAAGAGAAAACTAAATATTCAGGTTTAAAATTTATTGGGCTGTTTATTGTAATGAAAATGAGCCAGTTGGGATACTGTGTGGCAACAACTTTTAAAGTATTTTACCTTATTAAAAATTTAACAAGTATCACAACAATTCTACTTGTCTAAGAACTTATGCAGATGTTCTACAGAGTTGTTAATGCCAAGCCCTGTGTATGTCCATATTCTGATGTTGCCCTGTCTGTAGTATTTGCAGTTATGAGCATGTACTAATATGTGAGTTGCAGTTGTCTGTGAGACATTGGACAGGTTGGGGAATAGTGTGGTGCTCCTCTGGGCCACTATGACACTTTCCTCCCTGTTTGCAGGACATCCTGAAGGAGTGCCAGGAGCAGATCGAGCAGGTGCTGGTGATGAGCCTTCGCGAGGGGCGCCGGCAGCAGGAACAGCAGAGCGGAGCTCACAGCAAGGCCATGGAGGAGCAGGACCAGTCTAGTACACCCACAGATGTCCGAGACATCAACCTGTGACCCTGCCATGCACAGACCTGTCAAACGCTGATTTAAAAAAAAAAAAAAACTACAAAAATGAGAAAAAACAAAGAACCCCCAAGTACTTTATAGATTTTCTAGAAAAATCTTGTTTTCTATTTTGTTTTGCAAAACCTGCTCCCATATATATTTGAACATACAAGCAATTTTAAATTAAACATTGTAAACAATAAAGCTCTATGGTGCCTCAGATATACACAAGGGAAACCTATGGTATTTTCATAATCGCTGTTTTTGATTTTATATGCATAGTAAAATTATATTTAATAATATTAAAATATACTTTACGAGCTTTTGAGTATTGTGGGCAAAAACTTATTTGAGGCATATGTGGGATCAAGATAGGGGCTACTTTTCAAATTTAGTTTTTTTTTTTTTTTAAATTTTTGGTGTGAGCAGATGTGCACAAAGTTCAGGAGGCGCTCACTGCCATGTGCCGGTGTGCAGTGCGAAAGGGGATTGGATGCCTGCGCAGGGATCCTGGGATCCCCTGGGTGCCCCTGCAGTGAGGGGGATGAGACAGGATAGCCCTGAGCAGGGAGCTGCCAGGTGAAAACAAATATCTATGTTGCCGAAGAAAGCGAGAATACAGAATATTAAAATTATTATTTTATTATTATTATTATCATCATCAGTTTATTGTCAGTTGTTAAAGTGAACAACTGTTTCGGTCACTGTGGCAACTTTCGTTCACAGTGGATACTTCCATAAGCTTTTCTGTGTAGTCAGGAAACTGCTGCGCTGTTGGTCTTTGCGTGGCTGTGGTGTGTGCTGTGTGGTGAGCGTATGGACCCACAGACAGGGAGGGGTGAGCCGGCTAACCTCCCAACCCCAAGTGCTCCCTCTGTTCCTGCCGGCTGTCGCTCAGTCGAGATACTGTGCTTTTTCGCTAAGTTGCCAAGCAAAGAGTGCCCTTTATTTTATACAGATTTCATGCCTTAATTTTATTATAGTTTATTATTATTATTATTATTATTATTATTATTTTTATTTTTATTATTTTTTTTTTAGTTGTATTGTTGATCACTTGTGCTTGGCACCGCATGGTGCTGCAGCGGGAGGGAGGCTGTGCATACTGATGGAACAGGTGTATCAAGCAAAGATGAAGTTGTGGAACCTTTTAGAGAAAGTGGACAGGAAGGGACACGAGATGAACGGTGGCAGTTTGGGGCAAGAAAGTGCGAGGCAGAATAGAGAGGAGGAAATTGAAAGTTGAGCCCCAGAGCCCTCTTGAGTCAGGAGATCAGGGCAGGAGTAGCAGAGAGAATCCAGAGAGAGCTGCAATGTGACAACTACACTCTCCATATTTGACTATTGCAGCTGACCCAGAAGCAGCATGCCTCTGGACAGCTTCTGTTTCTCCTTCTTGTAGTTCAGCTCTACAGAGACTGAATAACATTTACAGCTTTTTGCTGTTTGTAGCCCTGTGAGGTGTGGCCCCTCACGACACCGTCATTGCGCTACTCCCTCCCAAACGTGAAGCACTTTGAAGACACTCCCCAAGGGACAATGGAAATGGTATTGATTAATGCAATAGGGATTTTTTTTTTTCTTTTTATCGAAGGTGTTCTAATGGTGTCTGCCACCTGGCTTTTTCATTTAATTTTCTTATTTTCATAGGGCTGGTTTCCCACTGTAGGTGTTTTATTAAGGCTGTGCATGACACCAGCAGCAGAGGACATTCCGACTGAAAAACATTCCACAAAGATGTGTTAAGTAGAGGCAAGAGGTCACACCATTTAATAAGTTAGATTAGAAAGTCAAAGAAATGGGTAGTCAATGAAAAATGCCAATATAACTTTTACAACCTTTAGTTTTTTTTTTTGCTATTGGTCAACTATAGATTTGTTTTACTTGAATTTTATTTGTGTACTTCATTGCAAAATCAGTTGGATGGCATAAACTATTTGAAAAAGGTTCAAGCAGCCTTTATTAAATGTTAGATTTTGCACATGTTCTGAAAGCAATTAATATTTTCTTTAAAAAAAAAAGAAGAAGCTTGTTCTGTTCAAGGCCACCTCTCTCAGAGAGCTGCACTTGGCACCCCACCACTGTTGCCGTATCCTGTTTGCCTTGTTGTGTCTCTGCTGTGGGCGACATCCAAATGGCCTCCTAGTCGTCGTCTCCCCAGAGACATGCTGCTCCCGATGGTTTTACTAGTGTGGGATTTGATTTGCTCTTGAAGCCCTGGCACTAGGACCTGTTGACTTGCATGGCTCATACAGGGTACGTAAGCAGCAAGCGGTGCCACTTTCACTCATTCTGGGCCTTCTCACAACATTAGTTACTGTATCTCTTTCTGAAATCAGGTGCGGAGCCAAGTATCACTGCATTATGACTGTAAGTAACAGTTCTTATAAGAAGGAAAGAAATACTTGACAGTCTTCTGTTTATAGTACACACATCCATTAATCTGGACTTCAGGCTCTCCAAAACAAAACCCCCAGCCTAGCGTTTCACTATGTTTTCCCCACTGACATTCTGCAAGCTCAGCTCTTGTATGGAGTTATGTTCATTTAGGTCCCTCTGATCTTTGTAATTTGGCATGAACGAAACATGTGCTCAGATTTTTTGTTTTGTTTTATTGTCTGGGGGGATTTGGACCGGGTGGTGGTTGCTGAGATGCTTAATAATAATGCTGAGATATTCCAAAGTGAAGACAGCAGAACGGTGTGCTATGATGTCATCAAATCTCTGTTTATTTTGTCTTGAGTTTTTTATTTTTTTTTTTTTTTTGCGCTGCTAAAGAGCTATGGTTTTTGTTTCATTATACACAAATAACATTACTTAGTTGTGATGTGTCACTTGAGTGTGCTGCTATTTTATAAACGTTTGTACTATGATATAATATTTACTGCTTAAAATCAGAATACTGAAGTGCAGATGGTGAAGGAAGAACATAAAATGAGTATTGGACTGGAAATGCTCTTGTGTGCAGTTTTCTCAGATAGCGTGTTGCCATTTTCTGGATTTTTTTTTCCCTTCTTTTCTGGTCACATCCTGCAGATGCGGTATTTGTATACCTCAGGTTCACTGGACAAACAGATGAAATTCCTTTCGTTCGTTACCTCACAACTTTGCAGTTCTTTTTACTTTTTTCAGGGAGCTGGGGCTGTTGAAGAGGTAGAGTAGAAAGCATGTTGGTTCTTGAATTGAGCTGGTGTTTGAACAGAGGGGGAATAAATGGACTTAAGACTCCCACTTGGACTGAAAACTTAATGGAAGACCCTGTTGAAAAGAAACCATGAAATCTCTGGGCATGAAGAACTTGTTGGCATTCAGTTCATACCATAACGCAAGCATGTGGTGCTAAATGTGGAGCAAGGCGAAACTTTTTTCTACAAAAGCAATATCCTGGTGAAACAAGTGTCACTTTTTTTTTCCTTTCCTCATTTTTCATGTTCATTGACTGTATTCTTTTGTCCTTTTGAAGACTGTCATCTACTGGTGGAACTGACTGTTGAAGCATGGATGGTCTTTCGGTTCCGGTCAATAGTGTATTTAATGAGTGCTTCATTATACTTTCACTAACACGATTTATGGCATCGGAAATTGTGTGTGGGTTCGAGGAAGAGCTGTAATGGCTACAGTAGCAGTGTGGACGCAGTAGGCTCTTAGCACGTAGGCCTGGCAAAGCCAGGAAATGGACCCTTAAGAGTGGACGCTCCACTTGAGGCAGGTCAGCAGTGTTGATCCGTTCGGACTGTTCCTTTCCGCTCTCAACCACATCACGTACCTCATGTCTGTCGCACAATCTCTGTCAAAATAATCATCTGCTTTAAAAAGCGTGATGCCATACCAGGTTCATGTTATTCTCTGTGTTTGCTGGATGTAACCGCGGTGCATTGGATGGCTCAGAGCTTCATGGTCAAAAGGAAGCAGAGGAGTAAAGCTGAGAGGTGGCACTGAGAGGTGGTTGAGCGGGTTGAAGACCGTGCTGGCATCACGTGGCCAGGGTTGAACGTCAGGAAGGTCAGATTCACCTTCTGTCTGGACAGATCCTTGACCCTCTGGTTAAGTCGAGACATCACGAAAAGGCCGAACCGTTGTCCCCGAGGACGGCTTGCTCTTTCTGTTGGTTGCTGAAAGTAGCTGCGATGTCCACTCAGGGGTGGTGACATGCTGGTGACAGTCTGTGATCTGGTCTCCTGTGGCACCATGAGGCTGCATCCAGCTAGCCAGTGGGGGACTTGATGGTGTAGTATGTTAGTCAGCCAGTTTCAGAGATCACATCAAAATCAGTATTGTCACTTCCTGTCTGTGATTATTGTTATGTATTGATCTGTTTGAAGAGGTTTGCTTTTCATTGATGTGAAGGATTTAGGAGTGCTGTACGGTCAATAAACTCACAGTGAACGAACCTCTGGCCTTTGTGGTGATTTTTTTTTCTTTTCTTTTCTGTTCTGGCAAAACTACCAAAAAATTGAAATGTCTGCATCTGAGGTACTTGCTGCATTTTATTTTATGCAAACTGATGTTTCTGGGTGGCTTGTTGGAGCTCAGGGTCGTGCTGGTGCCACAGCTACCAGGTTGTGGGTTCAAATTTGGCGCTGTGTTGCTGGCATGTTCTCAGTGTGTTTGTGTGGGTTTCCTCCCGCGCTCTGTGTATGGGGAGTGTGTGTTTCCAATGGATTGGCGACGCCAATTTTCCCCAGGCACGTCCAAGTGAAAGCACAGTTCAGTGCTCATGTTGTCATTTTGTTTTAAACAGATATATGGAATGGAGCTTCTTCGCTGCGGTGCAAAGTGCAATAAACAGCATTTCAGCACAGGACCATAGAAATCGAATAGATGTAAAAACATAGGCAAGAAGATAAATCGATAAGAATGTTAGTGCTGTCAGCAGTGGTGGTGATGACACAGGAGGAAGCGGTCAAGGTTTGTGGTAGTGATCGGTGGTAAATGTGGTAAATGCCGACCAGAATTCAGCCGTCTGACAGATTGAGGAGAAAAAGCTGTTTCTGAGCCCGATGGTGTTGGCCTGCGAGCAGCTATAGGATTTTCCGGACTGTGAAAGAAAACTTCAGCGCAGCATAAATCAATTGTTGCAATACAATCAGGAAACCTCAAAGTCCCCCCCACCCCCCAAGGTACTTCCCTGAATGTTTAAAACCCCAAGCTCCATCTCGTGCGCTGAAACGTTCCTCCAGTAGAATTGCAGCACACAACTTTAGTCAGCAGAATGTGACCGCTTCACACCGTTTCTGAGTTTAGCTAAGCCAGAATCATATAAACAAAATAAGTGACAACAGAAAGTAGAATTTTATCGAACGACCTCTGATCCTATGTGACCTCAAACTTTGCTTCGTGATGGCAGTGGTGAAAAGGATGATAGGGAGGGAGGGGTCCTTGCTTATAGTATGAGCTTTCCTGGCACACGGATTGTTGCAGGTGGTCTGGATGGTGGGCAGTGAGGTCCTGATGATGGACTGGGCAGTCTTCACTACCTGCTGCAAGAGCTGCCTGGTCAGAGGCAGTGCAGTTCTCATACCAGACTGGGATGGTTCATCTGTAGAAGCTGGTGAGGGTGATGGGTGGATGTCCAACTTTTTTTAGTCTCCTCAGGAAATGGAGATAGATGACTGATGTTCCTTCTTAACTTGATGGGTTGTGTTGTAGATCCAGGAGAGGTCCTTGGAGATGTGCACTCCCAGGAACTTGAAACAGCTCGCCAGCTCCGCTGCTGAACCATTAATACACAGAGGAGTGTGAGTAGCTCGAGTTCTTCTGAAGTCGTCAGTAACCTCCTCAGTCTTGTCCTTGCCACTCCACGTCCCCTCTGTTGACCCCAAGACAAACATTTAATGGTAATGAGTGGACTCCGACATTTTTATACATATATTGTTGATCTATAATGTTGATGGTTTGCTTTGAAGAAAAGAAGGAACCTCAAAGACTGCTGGTGCCACCCTGTTGCGTGACTCCCTGGTGTATCCGCCAGGGGGCGCTACGGGACCATTTCTACCTCTTCTGACTCAGCGTTTCCAGCACCGAGCTCTGCTCTGATCTTTAATTCAAAGTATCTATCCGAAAACGTCTGCAATCTTGCGCTGTCTAAATCGCAACTGAAGATCAAACCATTCGTGTCACTTTTACAGCCCAAGGCGAAACAAAATTGAAAATACACGGCACTCTGACAGCAATTTATTTGTAAAGGTGGCCAGAATACAAATAAAGCAGGTTTTGTCATGGCTTACACAGTGTACAGGAAATATATTACACATAAATAACAGCAAATAGCATTGTGGCTAATCCTGCCCCCGACATGGGTGCCAATCCCCTGCCTGTTGCTGCAGTACGCTTGAGCACAGTACTTACCCTAGAATTGCTGCGATAAAAAATACCCAGCTGTATAAATGGACAAAGCTTTTCCTAAATAAATAGATATGTAAATTTGCGAATAGCTATAAATAAGTGTTTTTGACTTGCTTTGGTTTTTGTGGTGTCCAGCACCTATAATACCATTTGAACACATCTCATGCGTAGTGTTTTTTGGACCGGTATGTAGTCTTGTGGTAAATATGAAAGGAAAATTTGACAAAAGTTGTGTAACATGTTTCCACAAAAGCCATCAGTTGTTTGCATCAGATTGTAAGGAATAAACTTTTGACTTTCGCTGGTGTGCTTCCAAAAAGCATTTTGCAACCAGAACCCTGATGGGACACATTCGGCTTAAATTTTAACTTGAAACTGGGGACCTTTTTTTCTTTTGCCCCCCTCTTTCTCAAAACAAGTATGTCCGTTTTAGGGTTGTACAGCGTACCGCTTCCTAGGTCCAATCTGTGTGTATTCAGAGATTGTCTGAGCCACGACAGAAAGGTTTTGAGTGGAAATGTTAGCAATCGATCATGCGCCGGTGTCAGTAACATTGAGAACAGGCCGGGCCTGTTCTCATTCTGACGTGCGCGGTTGAGGCCGAGTGAACACGCCAACAAACTGAACTTCAGCCCGTGAGTAAGGAAATCAGTGTGAGGGCTCAGATCCAAACCCTCTGGGCTTTCATCTCCCCCATTTGCCCACCAGCAGGCCTAGTCAAGTACACGCTTGTTGAGAAGCCTGTGTGTCATCCTGTTTCCAACCTGTTTTCAGTCTTATTCTGAGCTAATTAACACATCCAGGTCATCCTCAATTTTACACATCATGACAAATATTCCAGAAACAGATTTCCATACCGGATCGGGTGAGCCCTGGGTTAACAACGACCGCCACCAGTACTGCTAGCCGACAGGGTGCTGGTGGAAATTGGACTACTGTTAGCTGAAGACGGAGAAGAAGCTGAAGGAGAAGAGGAGTAAGGCATGTCCGGAGGAAGGAGGAGAGGAGGAAGGTTAAGAGAGTGGATGTGAGGGTAGGAACTTTGAATGTTGGTAGTATGACTGGTAAAGGGAGAGAGCTTGCTGATATGATTGAGAGAAGGAAGGTTGATATATTGTGTGTGCATCGGAGTAAGGCTAGGTGCATCGGAAGAGGGTTTAAACTGTTTTACCATGGTGTGGATGGGGAAGAGAGAAATGGGGTAGGGGTTATCCTGAAGAAACAGTATGTCAAGAGTGTCCTGGAGGTGAAGAGAGTGTCTGACAGAGTGATGGTTATGAAACTGGAAATTGATGGTGTGATGATGAATGTTGTTAGTGCATGAGAAAGAAGAATTCTGGAGTGATATGGATGAAGTGGTGAAGAGTGTGCCCGAGGGAGAGAGAGTGGTGACTGGAGTGGATTTCAATGGGCATGTTGGTGAAGGGAACAGAGGAGATGAGGAGGTGATGGGTAGGTATGGTGTCAAGGAGATGAACGCAGAAGGTCAGATGATTCTGGATTTTGCAAAAAGGATGGACATGGCTGTGGTAAACACGTATTTTAAGAAGAGGGAGGAACACGGTGACGTACAAGAGTGGAGGAAGATGCACACAGGTGGATTATATCTTATGCAGGAGGGCCAGACTGAAGGAGATTGTAGACTGCGAAGTCGTGGCAGGGGAAAGCATAGTTAGGCAGCACAGGATGGTGGTTTGTAGGATGACATTGGAGATCAAAAAGAGGAGGAGAGTGAGGGCAGAACCAAGGATCAAATGGTGGTAGTTGAAAAAGAAAAACTATAAGGTGGAGTTCAGGGGGGAATTAAGACAGGCATTGGGTGGCAGTGAAAAGTTACCAGTGTGCTGGGCATCCACAGCAGAAGCGGTAAGGGAGACAACTAGAAAGGTGCTTGGTGTGACATCTGGACAGAGGAAGGAGAACATGGTGGTGGAATGAGGAAGTACAGGAGAGTATACAGAGGAAGAGGCTGGCAAAGAAGAAGTGGGATAGACAGAGATGAAGAATGTAGACAGGAGTACAAGGAGATGAGGCGTAGGGCAAAGAGAGAGGTGGCAAAGGCTAAAGAAAAGGCATATGGTGAATTGTATGAGAGGTTGGACACTAAGGAGGGAGGAAAGGACCTGTACCAATTGGCTAGGCGGAGGGACGGAGCTGGGAATGATGTGCAGCAGGTTAGGGTGATAAAGGATAGCGATGGAAACGTACTCACAAGCAAGGAGAGTGTGTTGTGCAGATGGAAAGAGTACTTTGAGGGGCTGATAAATGAAGACAATGAGAGAGAGAAGGTTGGATGATGTAGGGATTATGAATAATGGAGTGCAATGGATTAGCAAGGAGGAAGTTAGGACAGCTATGAAGGGGATGAAGAATGGAAAGGCTGTTGGTCCAGATGACATACCTGTGGAAGCATGGAAGTGTTTAGGAGAGATGGCAGTGGAGTTTTTAACCAGATTGTTTAATTTAATCTTAGAAAGTGAGATGATGCCTGAGGAGTGGAGAAGAAGTGTACTGGTACCAATTTTTAAGAATAAGGGTGATGTGCAGAGCTGTAGTAACTACGGAGGGATAAAACTGATCAGCCACAGCATGAAGTTATGGGAAAGAGTAGTGGAAGCTACCGAGAAGGTAAGAAGGAGTTGCATTGTGTCTTCGTGGACTTAGAGAAAGCATATGACAGGGCACCTAGAGAGGAGTTGTGGCATTGTATGAGGAAGTCGGGTGTGCCAGAGAAGTATGTAAGAGTGGTACAGGATATGTACAAGGACAGTGTGACAGTGGTGAGGTCTGCGGTATCAGTGACGGATGCTTTGAAGGTGGGGGTAGGATTACATCAAGGATCAGCTTTGAGTCCTTTCTTGTTTGCAATGGTAATGGACAGGTTGACAGATGAGATCAGACAGGAGTCACCGTGGACTATGATGTTTGCGGATGACATTGTGATCTGTAGTGAGAGTAGGGAGCAGGTTGAGGAGACCCTGGAGAGGTGGCGATATGCTCTAGAGAGAAGAGGAATGAAGGTCAGTAGGACTAAGACAGAATACATGTGCATAAATGAGAGGGAGGACAGAGGAGTGGTGAGGATGCAGGGAGTAGAGTTGGCGAAGGTAAATGAATTTAAATACTTGGGATCAACAGTTCAGAGCAATGGGGAGTGTGGAAGAGAGGTGAAGAAGAGAGTGCAGGCAGGATGGAGTGGGTGGAGAAGAGTGTCAGGAGTGATTTGTGACAGAAGGGTACCAGCAAGAGCGAAAGGGAAAGTCTACAAGATGGTAGTGAGACCAGCTGTGCTATATGGGTTGGAGACGGTGGCACTAAGCAAAAGACAGGAGGCAGAACTGGAGGTGGCAGAGTTAAAAATGTTAAGATTTGCATTGGGTATGACGAGGATGGACAGGATTAGGAATGAGTATATTAGAGGGTCAGCACAGGTGAGACGGTTTGGAGACAAAGTCAGAGAGGTGAGATTGCGTTGGTTTGGACATGTGCAGAGGAGAGATGCTGGATATATCGGGAGAACGATGCTAGGGATGGAGCTGCCAGGCAAGAGGAAGAGAGGAAGGCCTAAGAGGAGATTTATGGATGTGGTGAAGGAGGACATGCAAGTGGTTGGTGTGATAAAGAAAGATGCAGAGGACAGGAAGAAATGGAAACATTTGATCTGCTGTGGCAACCCGTAATGGGAGCAGCCGAAAGATAAAGAAGAAGATGACAAATATTCCAGAAAATAATAAAAAAAAGGTAAATAAATATTTAATCCTTTTATAAGCTTTTCTAGAGAAAACAAGTTCATTAAAGCATAAAGTAATGTTTTAAACAATCTCGACACTGCTTCTCAGGAGAAAACCAAGCATCTGTCCCGTTCTGATCTCCTTTCTGCTCCTAATTCACTGTCCTGTATGGATGTTTCCACTGTAGTGCCAACTTCATTTTATTACCCACATTACATGTCCATTACTCATTACAATATATAAGAATATAAAATATATATATATATATATATATATATATATATATATAAAAGAGTTACCCTAGTATATATATAGTGCAGCACTATACAGCATTGTAATTGTGGTTAAAATATGCTTTCAACTTTCAATGTATCTGGACACCCCCCCCCCCACCCCAAAAAAAAAAAGAAAAGAAAAAAAAATTGTCCCAACAGGGGATGAGGATGGGGTGTATTTTGCGTATGCCGAACAGTTAATAATTTAATGTTTCATGTCTTCTTTGGTGACTCCTCAGCTTTTCTGAACATGGCGAGCAATTCCCATTTCCCCTTGTGGTTTGGCAGCGGGTGGAGCGTCTCCATGGCAGCACCAGCAAGGCAGAGGGCGCTATATCCTCACCGAAGCAGGTTGTGATGCACTCAGCAACAGAAAATTAAAGTTTTAGGCTCAAGTTGCTGGAGAGGCTCTTCTGTAGGCCTTTCTGCCTTGGTGGAAACCGGAGCTATTTTTGCAAAGCAAACAGGAGCATCTTCAAGCTGGAGCACTGGGTAAGAAATGTAGTACTAGTTACCATGTTGTGGCATCACTTCAAGTGCGAGTGTGGGATTGTTTCAGACCAGCTGCGCTGACTCCTCTGTGCTGATCTTTGCTCTCCTGACCGCTCCCCTTCTGGGCCTTGTTTGACCCAAAGCCCCAGTGTTCTGTGGGCTGCTGGGGTTCTTGTGCTGCAGAACCTCAAGGGGGTCATCGTGGATGGTGGATGCGATGCTCTCCCTGGAAATCGACAGCTCGGTCCTGTGGGGGTGTACGCTCAGGCTCCCCCATGGGCTGTTATCCGCAATGTAGGGCTCGCCATGGTTCACCAGCAGCGCCCTCCTCTGCCTGCGCTGTGTATTGCGTGCTGCGTACACCTGCTTGGTACCCGCCAGGGTGAACAGTGGGCCATTTCTTCCAGGGGACTGCATGTTATACTGGCAGCCATCTTGGCACGACACAGTCTGTGTTAAGGGGAAAAAAAAATCACCCAATAAGCGATGCATCATCACACACTTACCAAATATAAGGTTATTTATCATTTACAGGCAGCAGGAAGCAAAGAACAGCATTGGAGTTTATTTCTAAAGCAACTGTTCTGCAAGTGTCTCTCCTCATGTTTATGCGACAGTCAACCAGTTGCTAAAAAACATTTCGCTTGGTGTTATGTGTTCAATAGGTGTTTCCACAGAGACAGCGTGACATACTCACAGAGGTGAAGAGGGCTGCGTGCGCGTCCATTTGCAGCATGTGGCTGCTTCTCACTCCCAGTGCGGCCAGGCGGTCAGCTGTGCTTGCATCTACTGGAACCACACCTGCAAGGGAGACATGAGGTTGGTGTGCTGCTGCTGAACACACACTTCTACCTGGGCACACCTTCACCTGACAGGCTTTACCGACTGCAGCCGGAAATTCAATTTTTACCCACTTACACCTAGACTCAAACTTTCACCTGGACAGAGTGGACAGATGATGAAGTCCAGCCACCTCTCGCTGCAGCAGAAACACTTTGTTCAGAGGGAGGTAGTGAGTGAAAGAGGTCACTTATTTAACAGATTTATTTAGTTAACAAAAAGTGAAGACAGCCGAGTTTAAACTGCATGGTTACACTGATCTGTTGACCTCAGTCTTACCTGTATGGATGGCGGTTCATATTGTGTGCTTTGTTTTTTATTATCCATTTTGCTACATTTTTAAAAAAAATTCTAAAATAATTCACTTTAACTTTAAAAATTGTTTTTTCCTGCAAAAAAATACTTGGCATTCCCTTATTTTTTTACTGTTCACTCCATCTGCTGTCTTTCCTAACTTTTTTCCTATGTACTCATCAATTATTTTTTTACTTTATAAATACAAAACTAGGTTTTAAGAAGACCAAATATTTTTTAAAGCCCAGTTTGGCGTCTTTGATTTACTAGAGCTCGATTTTCCAATTTTACTGACCCCTCCGGAAAAATAGTGCAGGAAAAAAAAAAAAACTTTAAAAAAAACCCTTTTTTAAAAAGGATATTACAGAATAGCAATAAGCCATGCCAAACGAAAAAAATGAACCCAGTTTAGCTTTCCTGCGCAAACAACAATACAAAAATAGTTTTTTAAAAAAGTGCTGGGTCTCGGTAAAGAACCACCGGACAGCCTCCAGTCAGTGCGCTGAAGGCAGCACAGCGCCCCCTAGTCCCCCTGTTGCAGCGCGCCATATTCACTTTGTTAACTAAATAAATGTGTTAAATCATGCTTTCAACTTTACAGACTTTCGCCATATCCGGACACCCCCCTAAAAAAAAAAAAAAAAAAGTCCAGAATATTGCCTGCAATATGAAAACGTTGTTCCTTCAGCTAGTAAAATCACAGTAATTTTGTACTCTGCAGTGCAGCACAGGGTGATCCTAAAAGCCCTGAACAATTTTATAAAGGCACGATTTCGGATGTAAAGATGCCGTCCAGGCCGAACTTCAAAGAGCAGCGCCTTTCACTTTTTGCATGAAGTTGTCCACATTTCCGCCTTTTTCGCGCTCCCTCTATTACGGTTTATACGGCGGGCTGGGGTGAAGCGCGCCGACCGGACGCCAGCGTTGGGGTCCGCAGCGCCTCCACGCGTCCACGTGCGCTTCGCTTACCGTCGGGCCTCCGCCGTGCGCCCCGGTGCCGATCGCCGTTGTCGCCGTTGTCGCCGCTGTCGCCGTTGTCGCCGCTGTCCCGCAGGGGCTTAACGTGCGTCCCGAGTGCGCAGAGCGGGAGCGCGGCCACGCACAGCGCGAGCAGGGTGCCACAGTGCGGCATTTCGTTCGCGACGGAGTGGGGTGGTGGGGAAGGGGGGGACAACACGGGAGCGGGCAGCGACCTTTTAAAGCGGCTCAGTAGGTGCGGGGCGGGGGGGGGGTGTCGCTCTTGTAAACAATGCGGGTCACCGTAGGACGAAGAAGAACCGAGAATCGAGGCGCCTCCCCAACACGCTGAGATGTCAGGGCTTCTGGCCGCGGTGCTCATTTTGCTTTTTCGTTTCTGCCTTTTTATTCAAACGCGGTTTCGAAGTTGAAAACGTTCTGACCGTTGAACGGATCCCCCAGGCGTTCTTTTTCGCAGTAAGCATTTGTCTCCATGTCAGCATCTTTGAGCGTGAATTGTGAGTTGTAGGCAACGATGTTAAAAATAAAAGCAAGAAGAAATGGAAACTTTGCGATTCTACACTTGGGCCAACTTAAGGCCTCAAAATAATTTTAATGCGAAGGCAGGACAGGATAAAATATAGCGGATATGCAGGGCGTTGGATGTAACTTCATAAATCACTGCAGGGAAATTTGCACAAGATACCTAACAGATAAATAAAACAATGATTACTAAGCCACAACCTCAAAACCGCTGATAAATGAAGTGAAAAACATTGATTTTCTTGTTATAACAGCACCTGTCGGGGGGGGGGTGTATTAGGCAGAAAGTTAACAGTCAGAGCTTGAAATTGATGTGTTGGAAACAGGAAAAATGGGCGAGAGTAAGGATCTGAGCGACTTTGACAAGGGCTAAAATACGATGGCTAGATGGCTGGGTCAGAGCATCTCCAAAGGCTAGGTTTTATGAGGGCTTCCCAGTATTCAGGGGTTACTTCCACTACCAAAAGTGGTCCATGGAAGGACAAATGGTGAACTGATGACAGGGTGATGCTCTGGGCAACGTTCTGCTGGGAACCTTGGGTCCTGGCATTCATGTGGATGTTACTTTAACCCGTACCACCCACCTAAACATCGCTGCAGACCACGCACACCCCTTCATGGTGATGGTATTCCCTGATGGCAGTGGCCCTGCCACGCTGCAAAGGTTGTTCAGGAATGGTTTGAGGAACTTGACAAGGTGTTCTCTTGGCCTCCAAATTCCCCAGATCTCAATCCGATCTGTGGGATCTGCTGGAAAAACAAGTCCGATCCATGGAGGCCCCACCTCGCAACTTATAGGACTTAAAGGATCTGCTGCTAACGTCGTGGTGACAGAGACCGCAGGACACCTTCAGAGGTTTTGTGGAGTCCACGCCTTGATGGGTCAGAGCTGTTTTGGCAGCACGAGGGGGAACTACGCAATATTAGGCAGATGGTTTTAACCTCGTGGCTGATCAGTGTGTAAGAAAATACACTGCCCGGCCAAAAGAAAACTCACACATTTCGGCAGACTTCAGTACATCCCAAAGATTCTTTCTCAATGGGATTAAGGTCTGGACTCTGTGGTGGCCAATCCATGTGTGAAAATGAGGTCTCTCTCATGCCCCCTGAAGCACTCTTTCACAATCTGAGCCCAATGAATCCTGGCATTGTCATCTTGGAAGAAAAAATCCATTGATGGAAAAACTTGCTCATTCAGCATATTCAGGTAGTCAGCTGAGCTCATTTTTTGGGCACAGAACCTTGCTGAACCCAGATCTGAGCAACTGAAGCAACCCCACATCATAACACTGAGTTCAATCCAGGTGCTGACTTTTCTTTTGGCCAGGCAGTGTATAACAATATATAGCAAAAAGTTATATCGTGTGCTTATGTAGGTGTGTGTAAACGAAAGGGAAAAGTTTGGGGAGCTGGAGTATCTGAAAAGACATTTATAAAAATGTCGAAAATATAGCTGAAGAGGCGTGAAAAGCAGCGGCGCCAATAAAACGCGCCTGCGTCTCCGCTTTGAAACGTTCGCAAGGATTAAGGAAGCTTCTGCACTTGTCCAGTTGTACCAGAGGAGGGCGCCACACTCCACACCAAATGAGACCTAATCGACGTTTCGCGCTGTAAGACACTTTAACCCGCACACGCCGCTGAGAAACACAAATTTGAACAGAAATGATTTTATGTATTTATTTAATGAACAAAAAACATTATGATAGTGAAACATGTTTTAGAGTACCTTTCCACTGAAAGTGTTTGCACACCTTTTCCAGGGCATTGCTATGCTTTCTGTATGAAAAGAAGCGTCTATCAATCTATCTATCTATCTATCTATCTATTAGATTTGTGAACTGTACTTCCTTCAAGTGGGCTTTTGTCCCCCCCAGCTTTCTTGGTTATTAGAGCGATCTTCAAGTTCAGCTTCTGCATGAGCAACACTTCAGTCTCCCGTTGTTGGCCACAGGGCCTTGGCCTCTGCTTCTGAGCCTTGGATGTTACTGCCTGCTTGCAGATAAAACCTTTTGGCTAATTGTTCAAGTGCCTAAAAATAGCAATAAATTCGGCAACAACCCATAAAAAACAAACTTTTATTGTTGTTTTAGGAATACAGTTGACTGCTGTGCACAGCACATACGTACAAAAATAAAAGGAAAACCATTTTATATATATATATCAGTATTCTTACTATCATCATCATCATCGTCATCATCGGTTATTCCGAAACAAATGACCGGAGAAGCCTGTAGCCTCCTGCTCATTTTACAATCATCGTAACAAATCGGAACTAAGGCAGAAGGTGAGGTATATGTCAACAAAGAGAGGGGGCATCGGAGGAGGCACACTGCCCTCAGTGCAGGATGTTGGGGCTGCCGACACGGACGGTCCGGCCCCACGCCACGGAACATGCCGGAGTCACACCGAGCCTGAAGCGAAGCCCCACTGCAAGGCCTGGGCATTGTGCTCACCCTGCGTGGCAAACGCATGCGAATCTGATGTGCTTTCATGTGTTTCATTTAAATGAAGTGCCAACGGGTGCGTTCTCTGGCTTTTCTGTCACCTGCGGCATCCCACCTAGGGTTAGGGGCCGGATGGTAATGCGCACGCACACGCATACATGCAACGCTGTCGGTTCACACATCCCTTTTGTCATGAGGATTGGCCTGTTGCCCACATGGACTAGCGTTTCAAATGACTAAATATGCAAATAAACATACATAAAATACTACGAAAAATTCACAAATCGATGGACAACTTCTCAGTGCTGCGGTGTAGAAACGAGAGGATCTGGAAGCAGAAGTGAAAATGCTTCCCCAGCTTAGCGTCCCCCGATCGAGGAGGTGACCCCAGACATCTTGCACGCTTCGGTGACCCCTGTTACCCAACGACATGCTTTTGTGCAGCCGGCAAAGATTACGGGCAGGAGCTGCGATTCCTGACTCACGATCTTGGCGGTCAGTGCGCCCGGCTACCAGACCCTTGCTTTTCCGAGGAAGGCACACCTCTCGGAGAAAAACTAAAGTGCATTTCATCCACAGACGGCGACACAGGCAGACATGCACTTCCCAGAGTTACGCTCAATAAAATAAAAATACATAAACAACCCTAGCATTCCTCTTTAGCTGCTAAAGCAAATCCACAAAGCACACCGAGCCACACACTTCCAGTTTTGCTAAACAACTCCAGTGTTTTTTTTTTTTTACAGATAATAAACACCAATTTCTTTCATCCACACAGGTCAGCGGATGTCACAAGGTTTCATCTTGAGTTTTCAGTGTGCGTGCGGCTCCTTCTACACCCTTTGACCTACAGCATATATATTTGCCCTCTGATCTCAGAAGACAGTAAAGGTGCATTCTAGGTACGCTTCAAACCCTGCGGGTCGGCAATGCCCCAAAGTGGATGTGCCATGTATTTGAGATGCTAAGCTAACAGATGCGTTTATTTGCTTGTTGTACATTGAACTCTAGAGCAGCAGCACCTTTTGTCTCACAGGGACCTGCCTAGGCGCTTAAACAACTATGTGAATACTAACCTTAACCCCAAGGTCAACATTTGGACAAGGATGAAGCTTCTTCGTGGTTTCTGACCATATCAGACATCAGTTTTTTTTTTAACACCCCTGTGGAGGTGGTGAGGGTGGGAGGGGTTGATGTAAGTGGCTGAGAAAGACAAAACTGAGTGACGTCTGTGCTGTTTGCACAATTCTGGCAACTCCAAAGTGCACAGAGGACACAGAAACGGGGCAGGTAGGGGATGCTGCTGTGATTTGGCTCTCATCCTGATTGGCAGAGAAGGGCTAACAGGCACATGAGGGTTTGGGGCGGAACAACGAAACGCAGCCATTTCACAGCACGATGAAGCTAACATGTCTGCGGCCGCCAGATCCTGACCCAAACTCAGACGTCGTGCAGCCGGAGGACGAAAAGCACAGCTTTCACATGGTTCCTCTGTGATCAGCCGTCATTGAGCCAAGGACAAACTCGCAGACACAGTGACCACTGGTCGTATTGCTTGAACCTGAAAGAAGGGACCAAGCATTATAAATACAAAGCAAGGTCCAAAACAGTGAAATCTACTCAGTAATCTGTGCATTTGATGTCGGTGCTATTTCCAGACAGCCGGAGAGGCTCTGCTAACATGGGTGGGTAAGTGGGGGTGAGGGGCAAGGAGCATGCAGCCGTGACCTCGGACTAAAAACAAACTGAGACCAGAAGGAAATGCAGGAGTCACCAGGTTTTTGGTGATCATCATTATCTCCTGGCAAACCAGGGGATGTGGTCTGACCAGGGTTTGGGAAGCAGCTCCCCTATCCCAGGGTGCTCTCCATTCTCACCCCTCTTCAACATGAAAACAAAATACAGAAAATACTTCCCTTGTGGTATCACCTCAGTTTTTCCTTTTTAAAAAAAAAAAAAAAAAAAAAATCACAATCATCTCAGGATCCTCGTGAAGTTAACAGAAGCCACTTGTCAGTCGCCTGTAGACTCCTCAGAAGGTGGATCAGGTCACTTTCACCCCAGCCAGCAACTACTGTGAATAAGCAGCCATGGAGGGCAGTCAGACATTCACACTGCCCAACCAAAAAATATGCTCAGCTGCTTCGATAAGATGCTCTACTTTAAAGCAGTAGTTGTCCACAAAGTGTTAATTTGCAAAGTCAACATTTGCGCCGTAGGATAACCATGGTAACAGAGGTTATAACTTCTGCAGCCATTAAATGCAGCTGAATACTCTGGAGGAAAATCAAGGTTGAAGGTAAAACTACAGCTTCCTGGATGAAGAGCAATAGGACACAATACCTTCTAATAAATAAACATGGAAGATGCAAAATTGGAACCTCTCACCTGGGAGGTGAAAACCTGGAAGGTGATTTGCTACTCCTAACATCCACAGCGACTTTCCCATCAGCCTCCCCATCTCCGTGAATAAACTGAGCTTTCGCAACAGCGAACATTTAAGTAAAGACTCTCATGTACCTCTCGCAACTGGAGCGGAGCCTCCTCGCATTTCAGCCCTATTTCTGACTGCATGGGAGAGGCCGGGGTCAAAGTGTGTGTATGTATGTTAGGGGGGGGGGAAGGGGTGCGTTTGTTACCGTAAAGGGGGAGCCCACAAATCCAAAGTGTAAGGCACCGTCTCACTGCACGACAAGGGAAGTGCAATGGAAAGCTCTCGTTCACCAGGGACAATGCTGATGGAGGAAGTCCAGGTTTTGGGAGTGGTATACGTGGACATTCTACTGAGCATAACGTCATGCATCCATTCAGCAGGTGGCCACTTGAGGTAATAAAAAGTATCAATTTCTCCTTTAAAAGCTAAGGATATTAGCCATAGCAGTGACAGGGTGAGGTCTCTACCGTTTATGGCGAGCACCCTTATAAACAGGAGAGGCCACAAGTCTCTCAAACATTATGTAATGATAACGAAAATAATAAGCAGCAAAGTATGGCATACACATATGTCCTAGTACAAAGTCATCTACCCAAATATACATATAATATAAAGTCAGAATAAATACCATTAGTTATAGTGTAGTTCTTGAGTCAGTATCTATTTGTTTTTGTCTGCGTGTGCACATATATATCGAAACATAAATATATATATGGACACATGCTGGGAGAACGTTCTCATGTGCAAATTAGTGAGCGATAGCAAGTATGGGCTCATAGTCGGGGGAGGAAGTGTGTGACGGTCATGGCCGTGGTGGCCTTGTTGCCCCTCTTTGCGCGGCCGTGCTTGCTGAGGGCGATGTAGAAGCCCCGGTGAATGGAAGACTCGTAGGCATTGTAGTTGTTGGGCAGCAGTGTCTCCTTGAACTTGCACTCGTCCTGGAAGAGTGCCTGAAAGTGGCCAAACAAGAGCACGGTCAGCGGCATCCAGGGTTCAGCTGCAGACTCAGCACAGAGCCGGGGACATTGCAGACGCCAGACACACACGCATGCATAAATGTACAAGGGTAACTGAAAAAGTAAAGGCAAATTCAGTTTCATCAAACAAAGACTCATATATTTAACAATTGTATTATTCCTCAACATGTTGTCTTTGCAATCCCACATACTTTTGGTAGTGGTCAACGAGGTTTTGGATCTCACCAGAAAACAAAGTTCTAGGTTGGCCCCAAATGCATCACTTCCAAATTGCAAACCAGGTGATGGCTCTTTAAATGGACCAAAGACATGAAAATCACAGGAGGCTGGGACCGCGAGGTCAAACAGCATCACAATCGTACTGCGCTAATGTTCTTCAACGAACTTCAATGGGTTTGACGCCTTCTGCCAGAAGAAATCTCATCACAGTACATTATTCAAAGATGGCGCAAACATCGTCACTGCTTCAGACAGACCGGCAACAGAGAGCTCTACCATGCAGGTCCAAGTCCACCAGAATCCCAGTCCCATTCGGTTCTACTCAGTTTGCTGTTTTCATTTCCAATAAAGAAAAAATTCAAGAATTGACTTTACTTTTTGAATCACCCTTGTATTTGCAAGTAGAATTTTCCTTAAATCCACAAACATTGTCAACACTGCTCTACATACTAGTTGCTCATTGAACAATCGTGTGATTTCTTGCTGTATTTTTGAAGTTATTGCTGTGACACACACTAATCTCTCTCCTCTGTTCGGCACTCAGACAAAACAGTTTTCCCTTGCCTGATATTTTACTGCAAAATAAGAAATTACATTTACAGACTTACAACTGGACTTAACACAACACGACAGAACGAGACCTGAGCAGCCAAAGCGGGTGGAGGAGGGCCTGCCAGAGCACATATTGTGGCCTCAGAGGCGAGCAGCTGAGGTTGGAGGTAGGCTGGCCACCCTGTCAGTGATCCACATCATATCGAGGGCACAGGGTAGCGTAAACAGTCAGCGATGGGCCGTCTGACAAGTAGCTAATCGTCAGCTCCAAGCGGCGGCATAACAGAGGAGAACTGCACAGGCACTGACACATTCCATGCATAGTGAGGGCAAGAGGTGAGATTGGCAGCTGTTTTGGTGGGAAATGGCATGGTGGGAAACAGTTTGCTGCAGCATGTAGCAAGATGCAAAGATGGTAAGATAAGAAGGGGTGAGATACCTGGACAAAACAATATGGTATTATTATTATTATTATTATTATTATTATTATTATTATTATTATTAATAATAATAATAATAATAATAATAATAATAATACAAACTCTGACTACCTGTTCATAATATTACTGACTCACACCGTGCGCTTCAAGGTTAGGCTCCCGACCACTGTGACCCTGAATTGGTTATTTGTACTAGAAGGATGACTATTAATGAACTATTGAAATAACTGGGCTGACAAATTAATTTGCTACACTCCCACAGAACTGTGCTCCCTTGCAGATGCTACCGTACACCTGTTCCCAGGTGTTGTGGGAATAGGTAGAGTGTATACAAGGGAGTAGCTTAGTGGACACGATGAGAGCCCAAATGCCAACGTGGGGCAGACCTCTGTATCTATAAAGCTCAGTCTCTGGCTGCTTGATCTTCATGCACAGCTTTGTTTCTCAAGCCACAGTCTTTAAATTTGGCACATGTACTTCACCCTAAGTGCCATTTTTATGTGATTAAGTTCATTAAACAACAAAAAGACCACTTAATATCTTGAAAATTTTTACTTTGGTCTTTAAAAGGCTTGTAGGATGCAGCAGACATAGCAGTTTGGCTGCTAAATGCAAAACGTGTAAGTGTTACACAGTTTGCTAACATATAATTTATTACTCTCACTATCACTGGTGTGTGTCGCTTTCCGTGGCAGTTTCATGTTTGCTTCTTGTGTTCGATCTTCTTGGGGAGCTGTGGATGCAGGCGTTTATATGCAATCAGTTTAATGTCCTGCTGCCCAAAATATCTGCGATGGGTCTCCCAGCTGGAAAAGACAGGAGCCAGTACTTGTAAAATGTGCGCAAATGAAAGCAGCAATATGTACAGTCTATAAAAAGCGGAAATTTTTAAGAAACTATACACGAAATGGTGATGTAAGGCTGATACAGTTTGGCGACATAGCTTGTTTATTCTTTTCCTTTTCATTTGTCTGTAACTGGAACGTCACTCTGTGGCAGTCGC